>JAGPOW010000261.1:171100622-171114502 GCA_030014935.1 Caiman crocodilus
GCTTCTCCCCACGTCAGAGCTCCTCCTACTGCTGAAGCCCCACATCTGTGGGCTGAATCAAATGGCTTCACAGGCAAGATCCAACCTATGGGATTGTTGCCAGCCCTTGTTATAATGTATTGCACTAATGTGATTCTTTTTGTGGAAACCACAATGATGCAATATGCCCCCACTAACCAGCCTTTTTTCGGAAGATGCAGCTTACCATACCCATCCATCTTTCTCCTTGACATTTTTTGAGGGCCCACAGATTGCTGCCTCTGTCCTATGATTCTTGATGCAGCTCTGGCCTACGTGCCTCCTGATATGTGATGCCTATCGAGATGGTTCACATTGTTGGTTTGTGCCAGTAAGTGCATCAAAAGGGTTCTGTCCTGCTGGCTACCACTTGGATTTGACAGGACTATCTGGCAGTACAGTAAGTTAGTTTACTGCTCCCTGATTGCTGAGCATGTATAGATGGTGACATTTTACTGCACAGCAAATTAGTCTGCTGCATAGTAAAGTGTCTCGTGTAGATGTGCCCACAGTATTTAGATTTAGTTTAGATTTACTGCTGATAACAGGTAAGCTGTATGAGAGGAAACCCTGTCCCATTTCACTCCCATAATTTTCCCTTGAATGTCTTTCCCAGTTATATGCAGGCGTCTTTGTCCTCTGAATGGCTTAATTCCCCATTCCTGTATAGCCCCACACACAGTTCTGTGACTTAATATTCCAGGCCAGTTTGGGCAGCACTTTGATACACCCATGGATAGAGTTAAGTCGTCTTCTTTCTGACTTGGAAACCAACTCATTTGGAACTCAGGAGACCTTGATGGGAGGCTTCAAGCTGAACATTTCTGAGACATTTGCATCATGATGGCTAAGAAGGCTAGAAAAAAGTGGGTAGGTAGGACCAGAGAAGCTAGGATAGGAAAAGGGTTGCTCAGATATCTAGATAATGCCATCATAATGTAAGTGTTCACCAAGTGATTTCTTTCTCATTTCCCTATAAAACAACATTTTTTAAGACCTAGAAAGCCACTTATAATCACTATAGGAAGCTGTTTTGCCTTGGGTATGTTGTTCCATTGCTTACCTTTCTCATGCTGCATTTTGATAGCTAGGTACACATTTTCCTATGATCAGTATGAGGGAAATCAGGGTACTTGAGGAAAAAAATCCCTTTAATTACAGAGATATCCTCCTATTTAGTTTCCAGTACAAAATTTAGCAAAGTGGATTTAGGGCACTGTCCATTTCCCATTGAAGAATATAGGAATCTTTTTAAAGACTCCCATGGGACTTAGGGCAATGGGGTCTGTCTCCATAACAATGCAGCCAAGAAATTTTTTTCATTCTAAAAGTTTGCCAGCTTTGATACTTGCTTCCACCCCACTTGTACCAGAAGACATTTGCAGAGATCACCTATTTATTTTGTATTTGTGACAAGCTGTCTTTGTTTCCCCCAAGCTAGTTAGTGTGGCGCCAGAGAGAAGGTTGTGGCAGATTCTCATACCATGTTGATGGGTGCTGTATCTGTTCTTCAATAATAATAGCAGAGTGTTTTTTATAAGTGCTGTAAGACCCGTTAAATCAAGCAAGTACTTTTAAATTCAACACATTGTCTATAGTAACACATAAGGTTTTCTTTCCCTAAGTAAAAGTAATGACATCTGAATAGAGCCGGGGATAATGCCTGCACTTTTATTCAAGGTGCCATCATTTTCCAGTACAGTTTACAACTTTGGTAGTTAGTTCTTTTTTGCTACTTCTAGGTACCCAGATAGCAGCAGTTCTTCACAGTATTCCTCTTCATTTATAGCTAAACAAAGACATAACAGTCAGAGCTCTTTGGTGCAGGTGAATTATGAACCTGGCCATCGGGCGTTTTACCTCTGTCTAGCCTTTTCTCCTTCTGATGTTTTGTTGATTCACTCAGGACCTTACAATTCTTGAATCTCTGTGAATTGGGATCTACTTTCCTGAGAGACTGCTGTTCTGTGGCTTGGCAGAACAAGTGAGGTCCAGTCAGGGGTGAGAAGTAAATTGGGCATCTGGACAATGCTTTCAGCATATGCCCTCCAGCTGTTAGGGCATTTTCAGCGAAAAGGTCTGGAACCTGACATTCTCATATCCAACATTAGAGGTGAAATCTGATTGCAGAATTTCCTTCTTTCATCCTGGTTTTGGTTGAATTTTCCCCCTAATTTTATTGTTGATCGTTTTTCTTCTCAATTGCTATATGGGTATGATATTGTGGAGGACAGGACTCAATTCTGAGGTTTGTAAGAATTGCTGTCCAACACCCCACATACTTTTTTGTTATGGTACGAAGGGGCTGTGGAGGGAAAAACAGCAGGCATCTTGGAAGTGCTTTGGCTGCTTAACACGTTGTTAGTGTTTGAAGTTAAATCGGGCAACTCTGCAATTGTCAAAACACACATCTGTGTTTACAGAGTATCTTACGTCTTTAGTGCAATTTTAAAAGGCCTCCCCTTCTTCCATGCAAGCTGCCAGCAATAATTTCAACATACATGCAGAGTCCCAGATGAAAGTAGTGCTGATGAATGCTGCTGCTAATGGTGCTTTTGAGGGCTGTCTAATTAAAACAGAGTAGTTAAGCTCTAAACTTCATGTGGTTCAGAGGTTACTGTTCATAGAGTTACTTACTGCTTCACAGCTCAATCACAACATTTTTTTTAAATTTGTTGTGAGAATAATTGTGAGGCTTAAGAATTGCCTGTGTGCAAAATAAGATGGGCAAAATGAAAAAGGTGCAAACTCTGATGAAAAATTTAATACAAAATATTGAGTGTGTGATAAACACTGACAAGGCAATCCATCGGCTCTTGGTATGTTCAAAAACACTGGGTACATTAAATTAAAAACTTGGTTTAGATTGCTGGAGCACAGCACATGAGAAAACAGAATATTTTAGCAGAACTGCAGGGGCAGAGGGAGAGAGAAGAGAAGGGATGACAAGATTTTCAGTTTCTGTGGATAGTTGTGCACCTCAGCATCATGCTGATGTCCAAGGCAGGTAGCCAAGAAGTGTGATTATTCCACATGTGTATGCCCTAGAGTATATTGCCTCATTCACAGTAAAGCATTGTTTAAAATGTATTATTTGAATGCTATGGTTAAAAGATGTGCAATTTGCATCTAGATACTGCAGTGTTTGCGTTAGAAATATTTGGAAATTAGCATTGGCAGCAGCAGGTATTGGAACTTCAATTTAGCCAATTTTGAATTGTCCTCTGCAATAGTCCAACAAGAAGGACCAAGAAAGTCTCACTCAAAACCCCTTATTGTTTAGTGGTTGTAACATTTACTTAGAAGGCAGGAGATAAGTGTTTAAATTCCTTAGGCAGAGGTAGAAATGGAACCTGGGCTTCCCACATTGTGGCCCTATTTAGTCTGAAGGGCAGCATCTCCTCCTTTGGCCTTTGCTTGGTTCAGACGTGAATCTAGCAGGTGTCCTTGGAACATCTACCAGGCTGAACTATAAAGGAGAGAGAAGTGGGGAATGCCTGATTTTTGAATCCTCACAGGTTTTAGAAGTGAGGGAAGGCACTTAATTGCTGAGCTATCAGGACTGCCCACAGCCACCTACTTCTGTGTGCCTAGAGAATTGATTGGCAAAATGGTTTTTAAACACTTCCAGTTATATGATGGCTAAGTGGCAGTTTTGAGGGTCTAAATTTTGGTCTTGGGTGCAATGAGGCAAGACTAAGGTGTATATATTGTTTTATGGATCTATTTCTAAATGCTTGAGGCTCTATAAGTGTTAAAGTGAGTCACTAAGCTGACTGACTGACCTATCAGTATCCATATCCATATACATGTGCTTAATCAGTAGGCCCATTGTCCTGTTAATGCTCCACTCTTGAAAACCAATATTAAGATGAATTTTTGCACAACATTAATGTTATGACAGTTCTAGCCTTCTGTGATCTCATCCTCAAACTAAGGCCAACTCTATATCACCTCCAAGAAAGAAGGCTTCTCAGTTGTAAGGCTGTGCAAAATGGCTATGTTTCAGTTCAGTTTTGGATTTGGCCATTTTGGAGGGACAGCGATTCATTTTGGTGTTTTGGATCATTGTTCCATTTCAATTTGGCCAGTTCTGTTCCTGAGTGTCAATGCTGTTTTGGTGATTTGGCCATAAGCTATAATGGGGAATCACTAAAATGCCTATAACTTTATCATTTCTTTTCTGATTTGAATGAAAATTGCATGGAAGGTAGCCCCTTCTGAGAGCATGAATCCTGCCTTGTTTCAAGGAGATGGGCACAGGGGTTTCTGTGACACTGTACCTCAAACTTTTGAAAGCAAAACTTGTGTCACTTTTGTGTTTGTGTAAACAGAGTGGGATGAAACCAGCAGGGATGGTAGCCTGTAACAGGGGGCCTTCTTGGTGCTGGTTACATCTGTGCCCACCCACCTGTTCCTGGGCCAACTACCCACCACTCTTTCCTGCCACACCTTGATGGAAAACTGACTTAGATGTTTCCCAGGTGGGAGGCATTTAGGTGTCTTGGGATGACATCCATTCCACAGCTCTGTACCTCCCCTGCACTGCAGCCCATGCCTCACAGATTGCGTCCTTCACACCCTCCAGGGAGCTGTGGTCCCTTCTCTAGGACCTTTGGATCCCTCTTAGGCCCCAGCCCCACCTTCAGGCCAGTTGGAATCCCAAGCCACTTTTCCCAGATGAGCCTATGAACTTCACTTGCTTCATCAACTCATGGACTCAATACAGACATTGGATTGATGACAGACTATAACCTACCCGACATCTGACTCCCCGGATAGCTCTCCTCTTCTGAGTTTCTGTTTCCCCGCAAGCCCGCCTCCGAAACATTCCAAAATATTTTGGATGGTTCCGTTTCGTTTCAGAGGTGTTTCAGAGCCTTCCATTCCAATTCCGATTCGGTCTTTCAGGTACCAAAACTGGTCGAAACACCTTCGAAACAAAACAGTTGCCAAATTTTCACATAGCCCCACTTGGGTGCTCTGGCTTCACCTGGGCATAGGACCATTAAGTAGGCAGAACAGACAGCTCAAAGATATCCTGAGTGTGCATCCTAGCATGGTTTTTTCAGGCTTTCCAAGTTACTAGTTTTATCTCGTGGGCATATGGACCAGCACTGATGAAAAATCCTGTAGAGCTGAATATGGGTAAAAGAAACAGGGTTTTGCCTAACTTACCTCATCTTATAGAACATTAATTCAGCCTCCTCATTTCTATAGATGGTTTTTAACCATGTAAGGAATTTTGTACTTGGTGGTATCATATTCTATGGAGTTTGCCTAGTAGGAAAATGGTTGGGATATTCTTCTCTTTGAAGAGTGTAGTCTTTTCAAACTTTTTCCACTTCATACATATAGAGAGTTCTCCTTTTCAGTGTTCAGAAAGCATTTTGATATGGTGTCCACTTTGGTTACCCAGCTGTTGTTAAAATAAAAGTAAGTCCTTCTTGAGGTCTGGATTGCCTTCCTCATTTTGCTTATTAAATCCTCAGAAGGGCTCCAAGACAATCGGAGGTTTTGCCAAAGTATACAGGCCAGGAGGGAGTCCCTAAAATGGAGTCCTCTTGGCAGAGACAGATGCTGACGAGTGTGGACCAGTAGTCCCAAGAATTAAAACTGCTTGTTTATCTAGAGAACAGACATGATGCAAGTTAGCACAGTTTGAGCTTCCTCGCACTGACCTGCCGATACTTTTAAGCCTTAATGAAAGGGACAGTTTTTGCTACCTTCAGATATGGCAAAGAACTTTGCTCTGCTGGAAAATAGAGGAAAACAGTAGTTGGTGATGTCATGGTTTCTAGTTTATTAAGTGCTGCCAGAGCTACTCAGTCATGTAGCTGGGCTCTCTGGGGTCAGCCCTACAAAATGGATGAGATGACTTCCAGCGCCCCTTTAGTATTAAAGTCTGATGTGTGTTTTTAATGTCTAGCTAAAGTGGAGTCCAAAGCAGGGGGAGGAGGAGACAGACAGCTGCTGTGGCTCTGGCCCTGACTCACTACCCTGTAGCCTGTCCCCTGCCTCCCTCCACCTTACCCTCAATCACAGCTCTGGCTCCAGCTCTGACCTCTGGCTCCAGCTCTGACCAGGGCTGGGACCGTGATAACAGGTGTTGCTACCACACTGCTGCCTGGCCAAGCGGGGGGCCAGTGCCACTATGTGATCTGTGCCAAACTGGAGCCAGACTTTGACTGAAGGTAAATGTTGGGGTGGGCCAGCCACCAGGGGGATGCAGGCACCATGAGAGGCAGGCAGGTGGTGAAGAGGGATAAGTGGAGTGGGGGAAACAGGGGGCAAAGGATAGAGGTTGGGCCACTTGACTCTCCCACTGCCTCCCCGTGCTTCTTCTTGCCACTGCTTTCCTCACTACACCAAAACAAATCATTGTGTCCTGCATTTTCCAGTGACCACCTCCTCCTGATACCTGATCTGCACCTTAGGGGACAAGGGCAGCCCTTGCTGCTATGGCTGCTCCTGCACGGTCTTACAGACGAACAATCACCCTCATGACCAGCCAATGGGGCATGGGAGTGGAGGGGATCAACCAGGCTAGAAAGCACAGGTTCTATCTGTGCTTCCCCTGTCTGTCCGTCCACCCACTTGAAGCAGCGTGCATTATAGGGAATATTGGGGGACCAGCACAGGGACTTCCTGGTAGCAGGGAAGGGTTGGGGGAGGTAGCAGCAATGGTGGCAGTGCCCAAAGGAGCAGCTGGGCAGGCACAGGGTGCTACACAGGGGAGCATTTACCCTCTCACACAAGGGGAAATTGCAGCAAATTTCCTTCGCTCTTGTGGCACACTGGTGTGTTGGAGCATATCCCTAGGGAATCACTCAACTGCTTTCATCATCATATATCTTTTTAACAAATAGGCCAAGAGCAACTTGGAGAACATTTAGGTGATATTGCTTCATAATGGATCTTCATTGGAAATCCAGATATTTTATAAAATATTCATGCCTCCTTTACACTTCCAGTCTTACAGAGCATTAAGATTTTTTTTTCTGCCAAAGGAAATAATAAAACGAGGCTTTCCATATCATTCTGAAAACATCCTCTTCACGTTTAGTGAGGAGAATATTTTAAAAGATATAGGGTGGTGATTTATATCAGATTGTATGTTAGCATTGATGGTTTTTCTCTTCGTGCTCAGGATAGAAAAGAAGGGGGGTGGTTCTAGTAAATACTGATATTTAGTGATGACTAATGTATTAGAAAGATGATATAAAATAAAAAGACCATAAAAGTTTTCCGTCATTTCCCTTGGGACAGTTTCCCAACCCATTAGACACTATTGCTTTCTTCTACTATTCGTAGTTAATTTTCTCTTGCTTAGTTTTATCCCATTGCTCCTAGCTATGACCCATTTCATTCTGCTTAATAACCCCTCCTATAAATGCCTATTGTCTTAAAGTACTAATTTGCCTTTTATTCATCACTTATCTAAGGCATGTATTCTTATTGCTTACTTTCTTCTAAGCAAGCTCATCCACCAGTCCTAGGATTGGATGGTCCTTCTGTGTTTTCCAGCTTTGATAAAAGAGTATCCAAATACTAGACTATAAAACCCCTCAACTCAAAACACAGCTTTACTGGTGGTCTTACCTCTTCTGACGTTTTTGTAATTTAGAATATAAAGAAATATGTTTCTGGGAGCTGTGGAGAAGGAGTGATATCACTTGAAAGTTTGGCCTATGTTGTATAACAAGTTGGCTCAGGCTCGCTTATTCGGTTCTTAAGTCATTTTAAGCATGGACTGAATTGTGCAAAGCTTGCCTTTAGCTGATTGGATAATATTGACAGTTGTTAAAATATTCAACTCTATGTAAAGACCAAACAGACATTTTTAATCTTCAAGGTTAATGGAGATGGAGCAAGTGATTTATCCCAACCTGAGTGCCATCCAGATAAGGAGAAAAATATGGTAAAATACTTGAGTTTCACACATTTTTCCCCTGACTCCTCCCCCGAGCAACAGGTATCTCACATGGCTTTCATACAGAAAGGGTGGCTCGGTGAGAAGCAATGCAAAACTGGAAATCAGGATTCAGTCCTCTACTCTGTTTCAACCTTCCCGTGTACAGGTGAGCAAGATATTTGGGCCTAGATTTTTGGGCACCTAACTCCCATTGACATCAACAACTAAATATCTTTTGAGGATCTGGGTCTTACTGATCCTCGAATTTCTCAACTCCTACTGCATAGAAATTTTGAGGATAAATACATTAAAAACAATGCAAATGCATTTATGCATGTGAGAGCCATGTAAATACTAATACGTTTTGGGAATATTTGAGATATCAGATGCTTCGTTTTGGACAGTACTTTTATGCATCACCCCTGCTCTCAGGGCCGCACTTAATAAAACAACATAGTGTTTGATATGTCATCATGTATTCAATTTTTCCAACTTTTTCACAATTTATATTTCAAAGAATTTGTGTTGAAAACAAATGCATTCATATCCCAAGAACTCTAATACTGACTATGAATGATTTAACTACTTTGGAAACAGCTTTTCTTTATCAGTAGTTTGTTTCCTCAATCTGCTGTGCAGTCCCAAATATTCCAAGAAATGAAGCAATACAGGATAATTGACCGTGGTTTTGGAAGGCAGAGTTGTATTTCTTTGTTTTGGGAATCCTTGGGGCAGATGAAGTAATAGACAGAAAACATCTTAATATAGCTTCTGCCTGGGGAACTTGAACTTCTGGAGCAGCTGGAGTATTGGAACAAATTATACCTAGGTTACATTTTTCCTTTAATCCATTCATAATGCTCCCTCTCTCCACCAGATATTCCATTCATTGGTTTAAAAAGAAAATAAGTTAACCCCTTAAGCATGTAGGGTAAAAATAGAGGGCCCAGGGTTTTTAACTGGTATAAATCTGAATTGCAGCTTAGACATCAGTGAAGCTACACTGACCTACTCCAGCTAAAGTTCCCACCCTAAGTCAATGGAGTAACATATGGAAACATGTTTATTGACTGAGATTTGTTTGGGTTAAATATGAATTTGGACTAAGTCATAATTCCTTAACCAAGATCCAATATTCCTCCAAGTGGATCATGGTTGATGGGGGAAGCTAGAATTAAAGATGGAACCCAAGAGTTAAATGGATTGGAACCTAGCTTGTAAATTAGGATTTCTGCATTATACTAACTTTCTCCATTTGTTGCTTTGTTTTCTTATTTTTCTCATCTAACCAGTCATTGTAATGAACTAAAACAAAAGCATGATGGACCTCTCTGATTCTAGAGGCAAAACAATGTGCACCTGAAGGATCAGAGACCCTGTGACTGTAAAGGGGAGCAGACCATAAGAGTAGTGATGGAACATTTTGGAGCTGGGGGAAGCAGTTCAGGTGGGAAAAAATTCTCTCTCTCTCTCTCTCTCTTTCGTTAATTAATTCTTGACTGAAAATTTTTGTGGAAGAACAGGGTTCTGAAGTTTCAGTAAGGTACATTGTCTCTCCAGTAATTGCATGCTTGATGTAGTTACAGAAAGCTAAAGCCCAAGCTTGCACTGTGTAGGTTTTGAACCCCTGTGTGGTGGAACGCATCCTGGGGGAATTCATCCCAGTAATGGGTGATAAACAATGGTAGTATGGCCTGTGGAGAGAGCAGAGTGAGGGAGATGATTTTGCCTATGTCCATTTCTTTGGGACACTATCATTGCCTATCCTTGTTTTGGGGGTCCTTTGATTTTTTGCTTTTAGTTTAGCTTGCTAGGCTAGAGATAGACATTCAAAAAGCCTGAGCCTGACCAGCCCAGCAGGGAATTGATAACACAGTGTTTATTACCCCTAACTCAGTGTTTATCTCCCCATTAAGAAAACAGCAGAGGGACACTACCAGCTAACTGTTGATTCTGCCTTTGTCCCATCTGCCACAGCACGGACCAGAGCCAACATGTAGTCTGCTAGCTAATGCTGAGAGGTGCCTGTGTAATGTAGAGGAGATGGGGAGGGAGGGAGCAGGGGGAAGCCAGGCAGATACCTGCAGTCTCTGCTGAGTTGCAGCCAGGGAGCAGAGGGGAGCGGCCAGCCCTGCTGTGGAGCATAGAGCCCCACCCAGCCCAGAGAGCATGCTGGGATGCTGGGGAAGTCTGGTTCAATTTAAACCAGCAAGGGGTCTGGGACAGATATTGCATAAACTGGTTTGGCCCAAATCCAGTTAAGTCTGATATTACATTCAACCAGGTTTATCTCAAACCAATTTCAACCATTTTCAAACTGGTTTAAGTGCACTGACCATTTGTTGTGTTGCAGGTTTAAACTGGTTTCTGATCATTTAAACCAGTTTATGTGTAATGTCTGTCCCTAGCCCTAGAGGCGATATATGCCAGCTCATTAGCTCTTTCAGAGTTCTTATGTTAATTGTATCTCTCTGTGTATTTTGGGCAAGCAGTAAGTGCCTATTGTTTGAATGGAGATAAAACATCAAGTAGAAACAATCTCCTGCTTTGTTCCCTTTTATTAATGAATTACTCTATACCGCATGTTTCTTTCATTAATAAAACTACACTGAAGTTCAGAAATCTGATCTGAAATCCTCTAATTGCTGAACATCAAACTGGATGATTCTGAAGGCTTGTTAAATAATGTTCCAAAGTAGATGTTATAATGAAGCTGGGAGCACATTAGCAATTTACTTTGGAAGATGAGCTTTTTTGGTTTTCTTGTAGAAGGTTGGTGAATTTTTCTGTCTGATCAGCTATTTATTTGTTTGTTCAGTTGCCTGATGCATTAAAAAATTAAGTGAAAAGCAAGGTTGGCATTGTGGGGAAGTACTGTTGGCTACTGAACCTGCAGCATTTGGTATACATACTTAAACTTGCATACATAGATATGGGAAGATATGGGCAGCGTGAGCCGAATATGAGTAAGTTGTTTGGGAATTAGGCCTTGCAAATTGTTGGACATCTTCCATATGACTGTCTGGTATATACGTCATGCACTTTCTGGATTATACCTTCTAAACTCTGTGGCCCTAATTCTTCTGACGTTTACAGGAACGTTAATCTGAAGTGACTCTACTGAGGCCAAATGAAGTTAGGATGGTGCAACAGTATCATAAGGAGAATCAGGATTGCCAGCTGTGTTGCATCAGAATTTGGCATGTTCAGGCTGTCTTATTCTATTCTACATTGGGAGCTAATAATAATTGTGCTACAATAATTACAGCCTTTGCTTGAAAATTCATTAAATATAAGCCTGCAAGATGAATTAGTTTCAATCCAGGCTTGACTCACACCTCACTCTTTGCACACAATCTGGTCTGTGGATGGCATTTTCTGTGGCATTATTGGCAACACATAGGTGGGGGAAAGAAAATGGAATGTGAAGGTGTATACTAGTAGTTCATGCAAATTAAATATTCAGCCCCTTTTATTTCACTTGTGTCAGTGATTTTTCTCAGCCAGGCTTCGGTGGTTTTAAAAGTGCAAACCTGCTGCTTTCTTCACCATTTGCAGGACCCCTGAGACCTGAACTCAGCTTGCTCTATGGGAGTCAGCAGCTGTTTAAATCAGAGAAGGCATGTGGCTGATTGAATCACCTGTCATATTGATTTATGGAGCTTAAAGGTCATTTCTTTCTGACTTGTAAGTGATTTTCTTAGAATGAAAAATATTAAAGAAGAAATTATGGGCTTCCTCTCTATTAAGGAAAAGGGTAAAAATAATAAATGACGACAATATTAAAAAAAATAATTCTAGTGGAAAATACCATTGCACCATTAGTCCTAACAAATGGCTACTGGTAGCAAGAAATAGTTAGTTGCTGCTGGCAAAAATCTTTTCAAGGGTTTGGAAAAAAAACAATTAAATATATTATAGCCTCTGACTTAGTAATAAGTCTACTACCATGATCCCTGATTGAAGGTAATGCTTGTTCTGAAAGTCCTTTGCTTTCCTGTGGACTATATTTCACAAACCATAATTTTATCGCAGTTCTTTATCAACACTCATTTACATAGTTGTGAGTGGGGAGGTAGGATCAGGAGCGATTAACTCCTAGTCAGCTGGTCGTTGGGAAGAATACATGGAGAGATGGACTAATTCCTTCTCCCATCCCAGGGGACAGAATCCCAGCCACCCATCGACAGACACTGAACACCTTTTTTTTTAGTTAAGAATTTCCAAAGTTACAGTTACGCCAGGCCAGGGCAGGTTTAATTACCCAAAAGTTGATCCAAAGACCTGGGATTGAGTCGGGAGAGATTGACGGCTGGAAAGACCCAACCCTGAATGAGGCGGATAATGTGGATAAGAAGAGATCATCCCTGGGAAGACTACAGGGAGCAGCGTCTTCCCAGGCCGTAGATGTGGTAAGGGCAGGGTAAAGGGGAGGTTTTGAGCCCCACAAAGAAAGATCAGGGTCAAGACCCCTTTGGGACCACTGATAAAGAAGTGCCTTCCCATCAATCAATATCAAAGACGTGACAGGTGAGTAGGGACAGCACTCAAAACCATCTAGGTGGCCCCAGGGTACGGTTTCACCCTGGCATTGCTAGAGGACAAGGCACCAACCAGAAAGGGGCCGAAGCCTTACAACACCTACCAGTGACAATAGTACATGAGTTCCTGATTTCATACTTACTTCTGTGGGATTGCATGTGCACTCACTATACAACATAAGTAAGAGTGGAAAGACCTGGCTATACTGAGGGAGAATTTCTGATACTTTTTGAGGAAAAAAATCCAATAAAAATGAGCAGAATTTAACCTGTCTCCAGTGCTTTCTTTGCATTATACTTTTTTTTAAAAGGAATCCTTCCTCATGCATCTCTTCTGAAAGTGCTGTTGATCTCACACGCACAAGTTTCAGAGAGAAACTCTGTGAAGCAGCACAAACACTTGTTTTCAGCTTTTGATCTCCAGGTATTTCATGTATCAAATATAGCTTCTATTTTTGCTTAAGTGAAAAGTTGTTTAATCTGTTCTTTGGTGATCAAAATAGAAACCGGGGCAGTGATGGGACAATATTCCATTAGGAATTTTCAATATAACCAGGATGGAAACCACAGGGAACTGAAAAATATGACCCAAAATGCAAACTGAGTCATTCTGAAGATGCAAACCACAGTCTACTGAATTAAAATTAGACTCTTCTCATAGATAGCCAATATTTCTTCTTTTCCACATTTATTGAAAAGACATTTTTTTTTCTCTCCCCTTGCCTCTAAAATTGTTTTCAGAGTCCACAGAAGTAACAAAGTTCAAAAGCAGCAATAGACATTGCCAGAGCTCAGGTACTCTTTATTGAGTTATTCAATTAATATAGTTTATCAAATTTAACCATATCAATAAGACTCAACCTCTCACTGAAAAATCCCACCATCGAGAAGCCCATGCTACTTTCTCCAGATGCTATTTTCCCACAGCACTTAAGTTAAACAAACTACATGGCCAATGACTCATGACTGAATCCCTTCCCATGTCCATATTCAGAAGTTTCAACTGTTTTAATAATCATTTTGTAGCATTATTTGCGAGAGGGCATTCAAATAGCAAGCGCCTTAATTTACAAGCCTGGTGAATTTTTTCTTTGATCCATTGCGGAAGTTATTTGGGCCCATCCTTAATACACATGAAAAGGTGCATTGACCTCACTTGAGCAAACCTTTATTAGTAAGAGTTATAGAAGGAGACCCTTTATGCTTTGAAGAAAACTCATTCCTTGATAATACAGTGGGAGATGGACTCTCACTTAACCTTGTGAATTCTTGAAGTTATCAGTATTTGTCTCGGGTATTACTGGTAATGCCATATTAAATGTAATGCATTCCAAATTGTTTTGAGTTCATGATGAGCTATGTATCTTTAGTACAAAACAGATACAAACAAATCAGTTTGTTTTACT
>JAGPOW010000261.1:171124819-171135041 GCA_030014935.1 Caiman crocodilus
ACCAGCCCCATGGAGCCCAGCCCAGTGGCAGGAGGTGGGCAGAGCTGGTGCTGCACTCCACCTCCCACCACCGGGCTGAGTGCCACAGAGCTGAGAACTGAACCCAGTTGGGGAAAGTGCCTTCTGCCCTGGGCTCAGTTCCCAGTGTCTTGCAGTACTAGGGAACTCACTGTGGCTTGGAAGTGCCTCATCCAGCAGGGCTGAGTTCCCAGCCCCTCACAGCACTGGGGAACTGAGCATGGCAGCAAGAGGTACTTCCCCCAGCCCAGCTGAGTTCCCCAGTGCTGCAAGCCATTGGGAACTGAGCCCAGCAGCAGAAAGCGCTTTCCCCAGCTGGGCTCAGCTCCCAGCGGCTTGCAGCCCTGTGGAACTTAGCCCAGTGATGGGAGGTAGTGTGCAGTGCTGGCTCTGCCCACCTCCTGCCACTGGGCTGGGCTTCATGGGGCTAGTGGAGCTGATTGGAGTGCAGCTTGGCTTTGGGAGGTGAGCAGAGCTGGAACTGGGCTCTCATCAGCTCTGCCAGCCCCTGCAAGAGGCTGGGAACTCAGCCAGGCTGGTGGAGATGCTTCCTCAAGCTGATCTGACTTCCCCAGCATTGCAAGTGGCTTGGAACTGAGCCCAGCAGTGCGATGCATTTATCCCAATTGAGCTCAGTTCCCCAGTGCTGGGTCCCAGGCAGCAGGAGCAGCAACCTGTGATCTGGCAGGCAGATCAGGGCCGACCTGCACCTCCAGGAGAGCTGCTGAGGCTCTGCCAGACTCCTCCCAGGGTTGCAGGCCCGCGATCTGTCTGCTGGATCACAGGATGCTGCTCCTGCTTGTCAGCAGCCTGAAGTGCAGTTTCCTAAAATCCCCTGCACCAATCTCCTTGAAACTTGGCAGCCTTCATGTCCTCAGAAGGGGCTACCATCCCTGGAAGTTTCATCAGAATCAGGCAAGAAGTGACAGTTTTATAGGCTGCTTCATGGTTCCCCATTATAGCCTATGGTGAAAATATTGAAACAGTGTCGAAATGCCACATCTGTTTTGATGGAATGGAATGGAACAGTGATTTCTAAACGAAACAAAACTCAAAATGAAACACTGTGCCATTGAAATGGAAGTCAGCAGCAGAATTCTGCTGTTCCTCACAGCCCTATTGAACAGTTATCTTTCAATGTCCCACCCCCTTGGGTAAGAACCTTAAGATCCATTTTTCTAACTGCGTGAATGACCTGTGTCATTACAGAAGGCTTTGGAATGATTAGAGTTCTGACTGCGGGGAGGGTTCTGTCAACCCAGGGTTTTCCTTGCAGGTAATGGGTTTGTTAAAGAGGGAAATTAGCCAAAAAAAGTTTTCCAATGGAAATATATGAATATGTTTTAATCTGTCAAGAATAGTATATTCTAATAATAGAGTAGGGGGCATTAAAATAATAAGCACTTTTAACCTATTACTAAGGGTGGGGGGCAAAATCCTAGCACCATTAAAATCTTGCCAGTGACTTTACTGGGGTCAAATTCACCAAAGGGCCATGAAATCCCAAGGATATTTGGGAAGGCAAATCTGCCCTGCAAGTATAGTTAATTAATTTAATCTGTCTTCTTCCTCTGGTTTATCTTACTCACTCTGTCTTTCTTATTCTACCTTACATAGGGAAGGAAAGGATATTATTTGGGTGTTCTGTGCTTCAGATTTTTCATTTACAAACCAGTGTGCTAGAGGCATACATTAATAATTCTCTGCTCTGTTCCTTTTACTTGGAGGCCTTGTCTCTTCCCCACCTCTCCTTATCCTCTTTGCTGCACACAAGCTGAGAAATTTGTGTAGCCTGAATCCTAATTCTGTGTCAGTGAAAGAGCTGAGGCACATTTTCCCATGCAATAACATGTGCCTCACATGATCCATAAATGAGATTAAAATACTGCCCAAGGTGTGTTTTTAATAAACAAAAGAAAAAAATTCTATTGCACTCAACCACTTTTACCTCAGTTAAGGAATACTTCTTTTAAGTCTTTCAAGGTGGTTTAAAAACAGTTGGTGCCTATAGTCTTCCCTGCACTTCTTTATCAAGAAAGAAGAAAACTTCCAGCCGGATGCTAGTAGTCTTACTGCTTTCATGGCAAATACGGAATGTCCCTTTTGATGCAAACCTGACTCTTGGCATTTAAAGGCATTACATTCAGCCACAAGTTAAAGCAAGGTGGAATTTTACTTAATTACTCAGTTCAGTGCTGTTGTGGGAGTGGCACAACAGTATGTACAATTTTGCTGCAAGCATTAACTGGTATTGCTTAGCTGGAAGTGGAGAAAGAGCTGTTGTGACAAGTTCACTTTACAGATGCATTCAGAGATCTAGATCAAAGGTTTAGTGTTAGCCACTTCTCTTGAGGTTATCATTTTGTGATAGTCCCCTATTTAAAATCCAGCAATATGTGATAGGATCATGTTGGCAGTGTTAAACAGTGGTTTGTACAAACACTAACTTAATTAGTATATCAGAAGTGCTTAAAGACCCCAACTGAGATTGGCATCCTATTATGCCAAGCACAGTGCAAATCCTTCGTGAGAAGTGCACCCTGGCCCAGGTACTTAATAGCCAATGCAGGCAATGAAAAGAAAAACACAGAGGCTACATGACTGGCCTGTGATCATATAGCAGGTCAGCTACAGAGCTGCGAATACCAACCAGGTCTTGCCTGGAGCCCTATCACAAGGTTACACTTCCTCTTAAACTTAATAATAATTTTCACTTTAATCTTTTAGTTGCTGCCAGTGGAAAGAGGAGTTGACATTTGAAGGAAACTTGGTGAGGAATGCCTGAGTGGTTTTTTTGGGGCGGGGTTTCAGTATATCCTTATGCATTGTTCTTACACAAACTACTTTCAGTTGCTAGCACAAGTTAATTATGAATTATGAGCTGTAACTGTGCAAATGAAAACTTATAGCAAAAGAAGAATTGTTGTTTGTGTTCAGAGACTCACTGGACTAAATGATGTGGCTTTAAGCAACTGCTTGGGAGCAAATGCCAACAGTTGATTCTGCTGGCATTACTCCAGAGGCAGATACAATACTGCACAGAGGGCTGAAGAAAGGAGGCTACCCTAAGGTGCTGTGCTGTAGTGCACTTTGAGTTCTGATGTTCAGACCTGCAGTGATAGTCTACCTTTACAGAATGGGCAAGCTCCTGCCCCTGACCTCTTCTCTCACATAGGCCTCTACTGATTGTATTAGATTATTCTTGTCTTTGTATGTCAGGTTCAGAGAGACTGAGATTCTGGTGGGCCTCTTTACATAGTGAGGAATGTGAGGGAAGAAGGCTATCCTTGTATAAGGTGGATACAAAAGTTACTTTTTTGCCCATTTAAAGCACCTTATTGCCATGACTTAACAGAAGGGTATGGTTTTATAGTATTTTAAAAATGAGTATAGCACTTTAAATTAACCCTTGTTAAATGAGGTATTAAATTGAAAGTGCTGTGTTTTCCAGCACTTTTTAGCAACCCACAGCACTTTAAATATCTTGTGTACACTGATCAAATTTCTGAACATTGGAGAAGTCCCAAGAAGCTGTGGAGTGCCCCCTACTGCCCAACCTGGAAAGTGCAGGGAAACTCACAGCCTCCCTCCACCCCCTCTCCCCAAATACTGCATTTCTTTCATGTTTAAGAAGTCTGTAACTTTACAGTGCTATAAAAAATGCTCTAAGGGTGCTGACAAAAGTGACAGTGTTGCGTGATTAGGCCCCTGAAGCTCTCTACAGCCATGCACTGACAGAAGTTCAAGGCTGCAGAGTGCTTTAAAAATGCCCAGTTGCATGACAATCTGAACCTTCATTACTTGAGTCCTGTGCTATAGGGTAGAGCAAGAGGATTGGACTCCCCCTGAGGTAGGTGGGTCCATCAGGTTGAGGAGCTCCAATCCCCCCATCCTACCCTCCAGTGCAGGCTGGGTGAACGCCAAACTCAGCTCCCTCCATTCCCTTTCCCTTCTTCCATTCTGAAGACAGTACCGGAGCTAGAAAGGGGAAGGTTGGGCTAGGGGAGAGCTGCTACAGATGCACCGGCACTCCAAACTGCAGCCTGATCCCCCAAACCCCTAGACCCAACAGTAAACATATGTTGGGTCCAGGGGATTGCTGCAACTCATGGCGCTTCCTGTAAAGCACCATCAGTTAGTGGGGAGATGCACATCTGTCAGCACCCTAAATTACAACGTTGTAAAATGTGCATGAAGCACTTCTGTACACACCCATAATGTCTAAATCCTGCTTGAAAGACTGACAACAATACAGTCAAGAATACAGCTCAGAAGTCTTGTTTTATAGTCCACTGCTAGATTATTCTTTCCAATAACTGTGTGAAATAATGAGCGACTACCAGTTTTTTGGGCAGATAATAGCTATTTATTTCTTATGCATGGAGACAAGCCACATAACTGTGGTCAGCAAAATGGAGTAGACCAGAAATTGACAATCTTTAATAAGTCATAGGCTGGAACAACCTGGCTCCAGTTGGATGTAGGCCAGGTGACTTTGGTGTTATGTTAACAATATGGGGCAGGGATTTCCGCACTGAAATAGACAATTGGGAGTGGCACCCATGTCATCACAGCTACTTCTCCCCACTCTCTGGTTGCCTGCAGGCTCAGCTTTGGTGTGAACCTCTGCCAGACTCAGAAATGGCAAGGTATATCTGTGCTGCTGCTGTTTCTTTCCACTCTTCTCCACTCCCCGCCACCACTTAGCTGTAGCACAGACCCAGCTGGAAGCTTCATGGCCCCAACATAGCTCTTCACTGGATGGCTAAACAAAAATATTAATACTGTCAGCAGTTAAAAAGGACAGCTTAGGTTGACAGGGTTGCACTGGGGAAAGGGAAAATATAGACTTCACAGCTCAGTCAAAAGTACGTTTAGTTCAGTAGTGAATAAGCATGCTGCCAGCTTGTAGAACAAACATGTTTCTCCAGGTGAAAATATAGGGGTGCCTCTTTTTTGTTGTTTGGAGTGGGGAGAGTAAGGCTGAGGCTCCAATGACTTTGAAAATTGCCTTAGTATTTATGATATGCCCTGTAACTCAACAGGAGACAAATCTGTTGCTCTATAGCAGGAGCGCTCAACCTTTTTGCCCCATGGGCCATATGGGTGGAGCCCAGTCCTCCTGTGGGTCAGAACTGGCCAGTGGGCCCAATCTAGCAGGAGCAGCGGGACCCAATTTAGCCATGTGGAGGGGGGCAATGTCCAGCCAAGGCCCAATCCGGCTGCACTGGAGGGAAGGAAATATTTCCTGGCCCTGATCCAGCCACAAGAGAGGCATGGAAGTATTAATTGCCACTGTTCCTCTGCCATCAAATTTCCTGATCTGTGCAGAACCCCACTGGCTGGATGCCATGACTCTGTGGGCCAGACTTGCCACATAAACCAGGAGTTCAACACCCCTGCTCTAGAGCAGTGATTTTCAAACTTTCTGAAGTCATAGAACATTTTTGTATAATTTATTCTGCCATGGAACTACTACCCCTATCATGGGCAATGCATAGTCAAGGTGAGGGGGGGGGGCCATGTGCCCCTCCCCCCGATATTGGCCCTCACCAACCAAAGAGTGGGGAGCGCTGGCTGGTGCCCCCTTGAGAAGCGTTGGTGGTACTTCTGGTTTTGCTGCTGGCGCTTCTGGGGTCAGCGATTGGCTGCTGGTGTCTCCCCAGAGTCAGGAGGCACCAGTCACCCATGACCCCTATCCCAAAGACTGATTGGGTCATACAACCCATTCCGGCAGTAGAGGCACACCACCTCCTGACCCACTCCACCATTACCCACACTCTCCTTGTGGAACCCTAGGAGTCTGTAGAACACAGTTTGAAAACCACTGCTCTAGAAATAAAGCTGTAATTGTTTTGGATCTTTATAATACCTAGTATGAGTGAATCCTAGTCTAAAACTGGAACTTCTATGGGATTATCATTATGTATGTATATACTGTGTATATACAGGATATGTCTGTGCGTGCATGTACACACACACACACATTTATTTATTTATTATTTATAAAAATAAAAAAATAAAAAAATCCTATGTTGATATACACTGGGCACCTACACAAGATTCTGACTGTACAGTAGCCAAAAAACTGTGCAGTAATGTGTCATAACAAGGACAGTGCTAATATACTACTGCACAGTACTATTAGGCTACTGATGTGTAACATCACCTAAAAGACATTTACTGGTGCTACTGCACAGTAACTCCAGTTACTAAACATTTATTTAGTAGTTGCTAATACAAGTACTAAATAAATGTGCATTAACAATGTGCCCACTGTCTCCTGCATTTCTTCAGTGATGGATTTCAATGAGTAGATTTAATTGTATATCATTTTCCAGTTAATACAATGCTGTTACTAATCTTCTTGTTACGGTCTTTCAAATAAATATATTTCTAGCAGGGCCATCCCTGGGCGGAGGGCAAATCGGGGTGACCGCCCTGGGCCCTGTGCTTTGTGGGGGGCCCCATGGAGCCGGGCAGAGCTGTGGCTCCGTATCAAGCTGCTTGCTACTCCCCCACCCCTCCGCCACTAATGGTACCACTGCCCGTGGCAGCAGGAGCTTATCAGAGGCGAGGCCCATGGGATCAGAGTGGGGATGGGGCCCTGCATGGGCTGATTTGCCCCAGGCCCTGCACCCTGTGCAGGTCAGCTATGATTTCTAGTAAATCGTATGTCCCCAGAACCGCATGTAGGATCATTGGGCTGGTTTCACCAGAAGGATACAGCAAGACTATCTCTTGTTTGGAGGACTGATGATACAGCATCATTCAGTATACTTCCTGAGGCCCTAGTCTTACCAAGAGAGCCATGCAAATGGAGTTCTGTCTTGTAATACAGAACTCAGTAGGAATCTGTATGAGCACAAGCTTGATGCCTGCACAGTTGTTTTTTGTTTGGTTTGGTTTGGTTTGGTTTGGTATGACAAGGCCAAAAGTGACATCGCAGAGAGGTTGAAAACATTTAAAGAAAAGTTTTCCATTAAAAAAATGCAGTTATGTCAATGTCAAAGTACTGGGGAAGAGTGTAGTGATCTTCACATTTTGATTTGAGGAGGCAGGCAATCTAAATGGAGATCATTTCAACCTTATGGTTTGGTGTTGGTAACTGAAAATTGTGAATGACTTGCTTCAGTGCATTTAATCTAGACTTCTATATTAAATATTCATTTTATACACTTTCTACATTACTGAAAAGATCTGACATCTAAACATATTGGTAGTTTAAAACTAAATTTCCCAGTGTTTTCTGTCTGCAATATTTCAAAATTCTAATATAGAAATATAAAACTGTGTGAACAGTATTTAAGGGATAGGGTAAAGCCTAGCCCTCATCTGCAAAGCCCTCAGGGAGCTCTTTGGTCTCATTAAAGTCAGAGCATCTTGTGTATGTGCAGAAGTGCTTTGTTAGAAACCCTAAATGGAGAAAATCAGAGTTCCACAGTATGCCAGAAGTGTGAATGACAGTCTCTTTTTAAGCCAAACACATTATTACGTCTCTGCTTCTGTGGAATTATGAAAGGGTTTGGGAGTCATTTTAATTGTCCATTAGGATTTTTTAAGACCGCTCTAAGACCTGCCCATTCCAAAACAAGGAGAGTAGAAATGGAACTTTCTAAATGTAAGGCAATTCATATAATCACATATGAACAACTTTGGACTAAATTAAAAGGAGGTTTCTAGCCATTGGAGAAGTTGAAGTTCTGCTACAGCCTTCCAGTAAGAATAGCTGGTCAGGCAAACCTAACTCATTTTTTGATGCAGCTTGATAAAATTATGAAGGGGATTTGAATTATGTGGGTTTTTTGCAGGGGAAAGGGACTGCTCTCTAAGTCATGGGATCCTTTCCATTAGTCCTAAGGTCTAGGCCCACTAAAGGACTAAATATATTTGCATGCTAATGATAATCAATAATCTCCAAGTCATCCATATGATGCATATGTATATAATGGCATCTTTTTGGTTCCACGAGAAGCTGTACCATAGGTTCAAGAATAAGTCAAGGTTATTTATCCTGCAATTGGTGTCTACTTTTGTGGCATTGAAAAACAGAGGTACCTTAAAAATAGTACTTCAGATCAGATCATTCCCATCACAAAAATTGGCATCAAAATAACATCTCAGAAATATTGATACTGAACAGGAGTATCTTAAACATCCTTCCCTGGAAGCAAAGCATATTTTAATTCTGATTACAATCCGCAATCCACCCACTTCACAGGAATACTGGAAAATTGTAAGTGTTATGTACTACCACCATTGGGTGAATAAATGAGGCAGCTTTTTATCTAGTTGGTTAGAAAATAAGATTGCGTATGGTCATTGCTCAAAACACAAATGTGTAACCTAAATTAGTGTTTTAGTGCTTAGGATTCTTGTACTAATTTATTCAGCTCCAAGCCTCGGGCTGGCAGTAGTGCTTTCACATTTATTTCTTTGGACAGCTCTAAACTTCAGGATTTAGCTTGTAACATGCTAACTATGTCCTAGGGAAAACAAACTGCTCCAGGGAATTTTTTTGGTTAATGCAATTAAAACTTTTAATCTTATCAAATTGATATTAACTGCCACTTTACCTGATTATTGCTAGGCTGCCAAATTGAATCGAGACTGGCTTCTTATGCTTATATCCTCTGAATAACTGGAACAAATTAATACCTCACATTTGTCCCTGCACTGCAGTTCTATGTAAGTTAGGACACTACTGTGTTGTTTAAAAGGTTTGTTGAGGATGGGGGGTGGTGACTGCTTACATTTGTATCCCACAAATAGTAGTAATGATTGAATCAAAATGAAGGCAGGAATTTGATTAATGAGAGCCATATGATGTGATTTAGAGAATCTCTACTGTCATGCTCTATTTAAAATAAAAAGGAAGAGGCCTGTTTTGGCTAGTTCCCTAGAGTGGGAGCATAAGCTAGTCCCAGGAAAGTACTTATACATGTTCATTTAAGTGAATACAGTTACTTGAGTGTTTTAAAGTTCTACATAAGCTTCAAGAATATAAGCTTGGAGTTCCAGCAGTGAAAGAAATGAGATTTCAAGGAACCTTGAATCAAATGAATGGAGGGATTCCAAAAGCATGTTAAGGATCCTATAAATCAAACATATGAAATAAAAAAGGTTGCCTAGTTTACTGCCCACATTGTTTATGTTGGTAACTGAGTCACTTGTGGTAAATATTGGACAAGCTATACAAACATCAAGGCTGAAACCCTAGTCTCATGAAAGAAAATAGTGGGTTTGGGGTTTTACCATAAATGACTTGGCTACTTCAGTAGTTAGTTGAGTATGCTTTATAGAGCTAGGGACAAACATTCAAAAAGCCAGAGCCTGAATTGATTCAGTTTTGCAAGTTAGTGTAACCTGGCTAGGCTGAACTGTTTTGTAATAACACAGACATTCCTTCTGGACTGAAGAAATGCAGGCACATGCCTACAGTGGTACAGGCTAGAAGTCAGGAGGTACTAAAGCACCCTTCCCTTCCACAGTGCTGAACTAAGTGGGATCATGGCTAGACCCTGGTAGGATGCTCTTATTAAGGAGGGGTTCCCCCTCTTCCCACTCCTTCTTACCAGTGAGGGAGCCAGCAAAGAGTTGCACAGCATTTAGTTACACAGAAGAAACACAGAAATTAGCACCCCATCAAGAAAACAAAAGCCTCTCTCATTAGTTCAAGCTCCTCTTAAACAACTTTTTCCAAGGAAGAAACAGAGGGACATTACCAGCTACCTGTTGATTAGCTCCAAAAAGCCTGAAAGCAGACACTGTCCTGTCTACCTTACACAGACACCTCTCAGCATTAGCTTGCATTGACTTTTACCAGTAAATGTTTAGGATTGTGAATCCAAAAAAGCTGACAAAGCCAGTAGGGAAATATATAGCGCCCAAGCGAAGGACTAACAATAGAAGGATGGGGGTGAGGAGGGGAATGCAACTAGGTTACAGGAGATACAATGTTAGCCAACTAAGCCCAAGGGGAAGGGGTTCATGACACTGAGAGAAAAAGAAGATAGATACACACAAACGTGTTACAATGGTCCACAATAGTGGAAGAAGTGGTTTGAGGAAAAAGTGTCTCAGTCCATATAGAGTCTCATTGTAGAGGTCCTCTTTGAGTGGAGCAGGGTCGTCCATTATTGAAGAATCCTCTCAAAATGAAAGTCCATCTGGTGCAGAGGGGGGGTTCAGGTGGTCCCCTTTG
>JAGPOW010000261.1:171135141-171156160 GCA_030014935.1 Caiman crocodilus
TGATGTGTTCCACATAGATGTCAAGGGACCAACGGATGGTGTTGGACACCACGAGACAGCGCATCAGCTTGGTGTAGCAGCAGGAGACGTGGCAGACATGCAGGATGCTCGCGTTGCTGGGGTCCCAGGCTCTAAGCGTTCCCACGATGAGCGTGTCAACCATCACGTCATAGCCACGGCCCCTCAGGATGTCGGCCAGTAGCATGCATTTCTCCTGCTTTTGAGCCTAGGCATCAGTGAAGGCTTGGCGCCGGTTCTCAAAGGGGATGGTAATGTCCACGATCATGACCTTCTTGGCCTCCTCATTGGTGATGACAATGTCGGGATGCATCTGGCTCTTGCAGCCCAGGATGGTGTGCACCAGGATGGTGCAGCCCATCCTGGTGTGGTTCACGGAGATCTCCCCCGCTGCAGCCGAAATGGCCCTCACCAGTGGTCCTGGACAGTGTTGTGGCAGAGCTGCCAGGCTCTGGCATGTGGCTTGCAGCTGCACAGCACGTGGGGGAGGGTCTCTGCCGCATAGCTGCACCATCAGCACCTCTTGTCCTGGTGGCTGAAGCAGACAGCCCCATTCAGAGGCAGGCAGTTGATACGGGCACAGTGGAGGAAGCACCAGTCTGCAAAGCGTGTGAAGCTCCTGCTGGGCATGAAGTGGTTGCTGGAGTCCCACTTTAAGGTCACATCAAAGACCTTGCCCTGGTCGGGTTTGGCCCTCAGGTCGCTGGTGTACTTGTTTTGAACAGCGTCTTTCAGAAACCTCTCCAGGAAGGTCTTCATGTGGGGTGTCACTGTCATGGGTCAGTGTGTGGAGCTGGTTGCAAAGAGGCTCCCAGCTCCCAACGCTTCTCGGTCCAGGTCCAGGCACAGCCAATGCGTTTCCCAAGGCAGTGCGTGATGTTGTGGGCTTGGCTCCAGTGAGGCAAAGTCCCCACTGTCTCTGCTGAACTCGCCCTTCAGCAAGCCGCTGAGGAAGGTGGCCAAGTCATGTCCGGTGACTGCCCCCCAATCCTCTTGCAGGTGTTCTCCTTGAGGGCACGGGTGGCAATAGTACTTATCATTGCATCCAGGCAGGTCAGGAGGCAGAAGGCATGGGTGACCACCGTGATGTCACAGAGGTCTCCCATGCGGGGTATGTTGGCACCTCCCTGGCAGTAGGGGATGTGCAGGACCTTGTTGCTTGGTCCTTAGCAGCAGGTGCTGCCACTTCTTGAGTAGCTGCCAGATCTCGGCATCTGCCTTCTTAAGGGGGGTCTTGGGGACCGCCGAGCCTCTCAGGATGAACGTGTTGTGGGGGATGAGGAAGGTGTTCACCATGTCTGTCTTCTGCCAGGGGGCCAGCAGGGATGAGTCCAGCTTGTGAGCGCCCTGCACAATCCCTTTGATGGTCTCCTCCAGCGTCTGCTTGGCCCGGCGGTCCGTGGGCGTCCCCAGGTGGCAGTAGGCCATGCTGTCACACAGGTGCCTCATCACCTGGCCCTGGATCATGAGGGTAAAGTCCAGAACACGGCTTTTCTGCCTCTCGTCAATGCGCAGGGAGGCACACTTGGCGACGTTGAAGCGTAGGCCCATCCACCTGGCCACCTTGGACATCACGTCCAGCATCTGCTACAGCTGGGTGGCATCAGGGCGAGGACAACGAGGTCATTGGGTAGGGCAAGACACTCAACTTCTGGCCATAGAGATTGAGCCTGCCAGGGCCGCCTGCCACGGCTCAAAGGAGCGGTTCCATGGCCAAGTTGAAGATGATGTGACTGAGGGGGCAGCCCTGCCTCATCCCCCCTGAGCCTCACATGCTGGCAATGGTCCATGCTGTGGGGAGGAGTGGGGCGGGACACACTGCTGTGTCTGCAGTCCCTGCCAGAGCTCCAGCAAGGGAGCATAGGGGAGGGGTCAGCTCTGCTCTTTGGAGCAGGCAGCCCAGCTCAGAGCTGCAAGGCATCTGGGATGCTGGGGAACTCTGGTTTAACGATAAACCATGAAGGGGTTTGGGACAAGCAATGTATAAACCAGTTTGACCCAAATCAGTTAAGTCTGATACTGCATTCAACCAGGTTTATATCAAAACCATTTTCAAATAGGTTTATATGCACTGAATGCCTATTCTCTTACAGGTTTAAACCCATTTCTGATCTCTTAAACTGGTTTACGTGTAATGTTTGTCCCTGCCCAATATAATCTCTTGATTTACAGTATGCAGTCAAATTACATGAAAAACAGATCTGGTCAGAAAACTTAGACATGCTATAGCAAAATGAAGGGAAATCATGGAAAAGTTTTGTTTTGGGGGGGCGGGGTTTGGAGGGGGGGAGGGTTAAGTTGCTTTAGTATCCATATGTTCAATCTGAATCTGCCAAAATCAGATTTCACAGAAATACTTTAGTAAGACACTCTTATTTAGAAGAAGTGCTATTTTCTTTCTTCCAAAAAGTACACCCTGCACTTTGAATAGTTACAACTGTCATTTGTTCATTTGCCATCTTGTTTTAGAAAAGATGAGGGTGTTCTGCCTGAAACAACATGTAAAGATTTAGTATTTATTTTATATATATATCTGCTTGATGTCCCCCTCAGGAGCACTCATTGACCCTTTGACCCACATGATACTCCCACAGTATTTTTTGCCCTTTTTGTCCCAAGAAATTTAGTTGCATCTCTCACCCATTGGCCCCATACAGTAGGGGCTATTAATTAGCTGGGTGGGCCTTAAGGCCCGTGTTAACTTGAAGGATGCAAATATACAGGAGCTTCTGGGGCCTGGCCAGTTGGTATCTGGGGACACTAGTAACAGACTCCAAAGAATCAGACCCTTCTACCAGCTAGACTGCTGAAGCAGCCCTAACTGAGAGATCCCTGCATCCTTTACTCACTGCAGCAGTCTGACAGTGGGGCTGCTGCCTGGTTGTGACCTGCTGTGCACCCGTGACAGCATGTGGCCCCAAGGCTGCTTACCTGCAAGATCTGGATGGGGACTGCATGGCCACAGCAGAGGCATCTGCACTTCTGGGCCAGCTGCCAGGGCGCTGTGGCTGTACAGTTGGCCTTTGTGCAGCACTGCTGCCATGTGCTGCTGCCCTGCCATCTGGGCAGCTATCCCCCACAAGATGGTCTCAGTGTGGTGGCCTGCTTTGAACTGTCAGAGCATGTCATCCTGGCTTCAAGTGGCCAGGAGGTCAGTTACCTCCAGCTGGGTCCCAGGTGCCAGCCCTGAGCAGGCTTCTTTGCCTGGATCCTGCCACTTGCCTCACTAGTGGGAATCCTAGTGTTTCCTATTAAAAAACTGCAAAATCTCTGATAAAAAAAATCCAAATTCATTCTTTAAAATACCCCAAAACCCATGTGTGGCCAGGTACTGTGCGTGCCTGCCACTTGTATAGATTACAGCAGGGCATTGGGCGTGCCTGCCCTGCTCCCAGAGAAGGGAAAAGCTGCTGGGGTTTAACCCCAGCAGAGTTAATGAGCACAGCTGCAAGTTGCCAGGGCAACTAAGGGGAGGCAGCTGATCCTAAGGGGCCGGGCCTGGCTTTTATAAAGCCCAGAGCCAGGGCCAGGCTGGCAGTTTCCTGCCAGCAGCCAGAGGGGCAGGAGCTCCGGAGAGAGAGAAATGCAAGTGCAGCTCACAAGAGCTCCAGAAGCTGGAGTGATGATGCTCAGTTGTATCCAGGAGGCTTGTGTTTTGGTTTGTTAGCTTGGATTACACCGGTGGTTTGGGCGAGGCTGTAGGGGTTGGAGGAGGCTTCAGGGCCAACCCTAGCAGCAGGGAACCTCAGTGCCAGTGAGGGCACAACCTACTCATATGTGCCAGAGAGGGCGCAGTATTCTCAGGGGCAACCCCAGCAGAGGGGAGACCCCAGCGCCAGGAGGGCGCTATATCCTCATGAAGGGACCCCAGCAGAGTTGGGATCCCGGCGCCCGTGAGGGGCGCAGCTAGTGCCAGTGAGGGCGCAACTTGTGGGATGCATAGACCCCAGCCCCTGAGGGGCAACACTGAGGAACCCAAGAGAGGGTGGCATTAGAGAAGCCCGAGAGGGGCACTACTGGGAGTAATGAGGGCGGCATTATTAGAGAGCCCAACATGGGTATAGGAAGTCCCCGAGCAGGGGAAAGTATTGAGGAGCTCGGGACAGGGGCGGTGAGCTCCGGCAGAGGCCAGGTTCTGTGGTAGCCCTCTGGGAAGGCCGAGGTGCTGCAGTTACCCCCGGAGAGCAAGGGGGATAGTGGCACGGTTGGGCCTGGAGAACGGAGGGTAGCAGTGCGGTTGGCCAGACAGTCGGATGCTCTAGAAGGAGCAACCAGTGGGTTGTGTGCGGGGGGCGGTATAGACCCCGCGGTGAGGATTAGGCCCGCGAGGGGCGACCACAAGAAGAAGCAACCAGTGGGTTGCGTGCGGGGGGCATAGACCCTGCGATGAGGATCGAGCCTATGAGGGGCGACACTTGAGAGGTCCACGAGGGGCAATGCATTGAGGGGCCTAAGAGAATGGGCACATATTTGACTGACCAACGTCTGCGACATCAGCGAGGCTTGGGACGTGGTATCAGGGGCTGGTAGGAGCCACGCTTGGCCCTAAGGCCAGAGTGCCTGGAGGGCACCCATCTTACGGGGAAACATCCTGGTGGATCTGGGAGATCACAGGGACGAAGATCCCGATACGCCACGCCCAAGGCAGTATAAGGCAGCCTCCCAACATACCTCTATTAAGATCAAAGACGTGGTGGAAGAGAATTGAGGGTGCCTTGGGCCGGACTTGGCGCTTGCAGAGGACCTTCAGGAGATCACGGCCCTCCTGTAGGACCCTGCCAGTGACACCATGTTCTTCCACAATTAAAATAAAAGACCACTATGTATGCGTGTATATATATATATAGAGAGAGAGAGAGATCAGTTGGGCAATGTTTTATTGATATATTTACAATGTTAAAACAATTTGGACGCCTCTACCAGTGTCTCGGTCACCCTAATAAATACATTCTATATATGTTTGATGTTTGTTTTTGGTTTTCTTAGAACAGTTATAGCTCCCCCTGATCCCTTCACTAACCAGGGTGTGGGGACAGCTGCTTCTGCAGCCACAGCTCTTGCCAGCAGGTCTCATCCTGTTTGGCATCTGGGCACAATGGGTATGTGATCAGGGGATGTAGGGCTTGCAGGAGGTGGGTGGGAAGGGGTGTGGGAGGGATGTAGGAGGTGTAGGGTGTATGGGTAGGTGTGGAGGAGCTGCTCAACAAGGTTGGGTCTCCTGCCCCACCCCAGGGCACAGCCCTCCCACATGGTCCACATACCCCCCTGCAGGCCCAGCCTGGCATGCCGCCATGCGGCTTTGGGCAGCTCCAGGCCACTCTGGTTGTCACCTGGGGCACAGGTCCAGGTCCAGGTCACAGCAGCCTATAGTGCTGTTTGCCCTGCAGGGGCAGGCAGCGTGCTGCAGCATCGGTTCAAGGGGCAGATAGAGACACTCTGGCCGGCTACCAGACTATCTCTTTGGAGGACCCAAGCTTCTAGTTGCCTTGGGACACAGTCCTGTACATGACCCTGCCCTATTTTTTTCTGGGGGTGGAAATTGATACCTGGATATCCAGGTATCACACTGTGAGCCTATGCTGCAAATATGCAGCATGGGGAATGTGTTTTTGTTCCCAGCATGCTTGTTGCCACATCTCAGACTGCTTTGAGATACAGCAAGACGCACATGTGTGTTTGTCTGGATGCACCCTTCAAGTTCAATGAACCAACACCAACATTTTTTTTTAAATGAATTTTTGTCTTAGCAGAAAAATTCCAATCATTTCTGCTCTAAAGCCAATTTATACTTTGATGTGTGTCCAACTGTTGGAGCTTACCTCTGGTGTTGGTTGTAGGGACATAGGCAGACAAGGTTCTTTGGATAATCTGATATCTTTTATTAGATCAGTTAAAATAAAACATTCTCATAAAAGGATGAGGTTAATCAGAAGATAATTGCTCTTCTGAAGTACATATGACAAACTCCCAGAATTTTTGGTCTGTCCATTGATCTCAATTATTGGAGTTTACAGCTGTTTTTTTTTTTATCTCTGCCCAACCATGCTATCATCAGACTAGTTATTACAGATCCTGTGCACAGCACAGCTTCAGTTCTGTCTTTTATTTAGTGAAGACCAGGTAGCAGTAGCATAAGGAATTTAACAGCTTCTTACCCAGTAATTGTGTTTTTTGTTTGGTTGGTTGATATTTTTTCCCTCACAAGAATCCTCACTTGAGTGCTGGGGAGAGAAGATTACTTATTATATGTCTCAGGTAGTTGTGCCAAAGTGAGGAGGTGAAGTTTTCAAATAATTGTTATAAGCTTTGGTAAGTCATATTACTTATTTCAGACATGAAAGGCTTTCTCTTTCTCCATTTGATGGACAATGATACATTCTGAGGTCCTACTACGAAATTTGAAAAGTACTTACTGGTCATTAAATTAAATGAATAATTTCTTACTGATGGACCTGACCTTGCAGATCCAGATTCGTATCTATGCAAGGCATGTCTACGCTGCAAATTTACTTTACCAGGCAGCAGCCCCCTCAGATATACCACATTGCACTGCATGGTCTACTTCCTACATGGGATGAATACAGTTTTAGTAGCATGGAATTGGGAATGTGCTAATTAGCCCAATTTCAGCAGTAAGCAAACCAGCTATGTACCCTGCTTCTGTTTGGGAAGGTAACCTCCGTGGAACAAAGGGTACTGCTGCCTGGCACAGAAATTTTGCATCATACGTATTTTTATTAATGGAAACAACTGTCTAGTTCTTGGTTAGTAAACTTGGAATACCTAGGTGCTTCCACTTCCTCCATAGAATTAATTAAATGCCCATTGCAGAATCACTCAAGGAACCCCATTCTCTTCCAGAGTGTGAATTCTGTTATACCTGTGCCTCACCTATGAAAACAGTGACATATGTGCATAGCAGATTGAGTGGAGTTGAATCAGTTGTGGCTTGTGGAAAATTAGAAATAAGAAATAGCAAGAGAGTGCTGGTCACTTGCAGTAATATGTCACAGGCCTGGAAAAAGACTAGATGTTTTGTAAAAGCCTAGCATCAAAATTCCCAACAATTAAATGTTTAGGCTATTTAAATTACAATCTTTGAGTTTGTTATAGCTTTCTCCTTACCCATCTAAATAAAGTTGTCTGGGGATGGCCACATGCCACGTGAGTATGCTGAAGTGTGTTATGCAAGCTGAAGTGAAGCAAGAATGTTCATCTTTGGAAGATTGTGAAAATCAGACAGAGTACAGACATATTTCAAGAGGTGTTAGAAGCCAGTGGACAATGAGTAGGGACCTACTCAAATTGTGATTTCATGGAAATCACGAAATCAGGTGATCTCTGTGAAATCGGTGGGGTGGGGGGAAAATACTTACTAAAAATAAAATGCTGGCTCCCCATTTGGAGCTAGCAGTCGTCTCAGCTGCACAGCTGGTCAGGGGAAAGGAGGGCTACACAGCTGGGAGGACTAGATGAAGATGAACAGACAAGATGCCTGCTGCCCCTCCCCCCTTGCCCCTGATTAGTCGAGAGGGCTGCTTGTTGTGTGGCCCACTGGTCAGTGGGGTGAGGTGGGGCCACATGATGGATAGCCCTCTCAGCCAATTAGCAGTGAGGGGTGGGGCTGTATGTTGGACAGCCCTCTTCACCGATCTGCAGCAGGGGGAGGCGTCAGGCCCCCCTGGCCAATCAGAGGCATGGGGGGCCCTGCCATAAGCTTGCAAATATGGTAACTGGCCCTACTATCTGCCTGTGAAATCAGCCAGTTCCCTCACTGAGTTGGGTAGACCTCTAACAATGGGCCCATACTAGCCTGCGTATATGGTTACTGCAGGATCTTCACTGATATAATTCCCTGTTCACTCTAACAAGCCCGAACATATGAGAATACGGTTTGTGAATGGAGGCAATGGCCCAAAGTGAATTTGAGTATTCACTCTTAAGTCATGTGTCAACTTTCTTCCTGTCCTTTTTAACATACCACATTACATGCACAAATGAAACACAAAATCCAATAATATACCCACAATGTAGTAACAAGAAGGTTTTGTAAACAAAGTGTTTGTGTCACATGCTAATTTTAGAGATGCAAAGTCAATCTTAGTCAGGGCTTTATGGTATAATATAATGATATTATATCATAAAGGTCCTGTCTACAAAATATTCTATTTTACTAATACCTACCATAGGTTCTTTATGTCCACCTACTATTTCTTATCCATTTTCCTAACTCACCCACACCAAAGAGACTTCACCAAATGGAGAATCTGGCTGTACAGTTTAAGCCAGTGTATGCTATGTAGTAGATTAAACCTTGTCCTACCATGTTCTGCTCCCTTGTCCTTATGCCTTTTAAAGGGCAAATCTCTTTAATATGACTGATTTTTATGCCTGCATTTTTTGTTTCCTCTGCTACCTATAGGATGTATCAAAATGGTTTGATGACATGTTTTTTATTGGTGAAAAATACTGCTTTCACTGAAATGAAACATTTGGTTGGAACACATTTATTTAGATTTTGTTGATACTTTTAGAGGAAATCACACTGGCCAGCAGGCCATCAAGATAGACGGTGAGCTTCCAGGGTATCCAGACAGTGAAGGCAAACTGATCCAGAAATGGACGCTTCTGTTGATAGAAATTCCCAAATGTCTCTTTTGTTCTAATTTTAAACAAATTGAAAAGAGCATAGTAGATATGCTTTTCTCAACAGCTCTAATTATATGCTCTCCATGGCTCTCTCAAGTCATAGGTAAAACCCACTGGTTCCTTTTTTCCTCTCTCATGTCTTTGTATTGTTTTAACTGTTTCCAAACTATGCGTTTGTTTGAAAATGATCATTTGCTGCCTCACTTTCCTGCTCTTTCATCCAATACTTCCTCCCTGAAGGTTTATCTTTCTGGCAGCAAAGAATGTGATTCAGCTCCAGCCTTGCCATTATATAAACGGCAGGCAGCTGCTGTTAACCCCACAGTTTGCCATTGCAACACACAATGACGCTGCAGGGAAAGGAAGAATGAAGCATAACTTTTATACTGCTTTACACCAAAGCACCTAGTCATTCTCTAAGAGACTTCAAGAAAGGTTGAGTTGCTTATTAGTAGAACTGTTACCCTGTTCACAAGTCATTATGAATGCAGCAGTACCTTCCTTTACTGCCTAAGCGGAGGTGGGAACATTAGCCGAGGACTCCTAATACTTCATCGTACTCCTATAAGGGGGCTTGTCTACACTGAAGAACCAACAGAGGTGACAAGTGGTGATTTGATGCTAAGCTTCAGCCAAAGCATAAGCCCATGTTGCTGCTACAGTATCCCAGCCTCCACATCCAAATGAAATAATAAATATTCCTCAGCTGAAGAAGGGTGGATTATTCCTCTTAACCTTCTGCCATACAGCCTGTGTCTTTGGGCTTTCTAAAGTATTAGGATAAGCAGAAAGAAGACTTAACGAGGACCATCAAACAACATACTCTTGCTCTCTCCCATTCTCTTTCTCATCATGGGCTTGTTCATCCTTGAAATGAAAAGATTTGAGTGTTGTTTTGAGGGAGTGAGGGGAAGGTTTGTAGGCATGAAGCATTTATTTATGCATAGCATGGTTCTGCACCAAATTATCTATTATTTGTTGATTATTTTACATCAACCAGGAGTTTGAGGAAAGAAAATCCATTTCAATCTGAATACAATGACAGGCTATAAATGTTCACTGGAGGTCTTATCAGTTTGCCCTTGTAGGCAGCATTAGAAAATTACATATGTACCAGTGCTGATAATAAATCAACATGGCATCAAACACAGACCTTCACTGTTTTTGACGCTTTTATAATGATGGCCATGACGCATACTCCTTCTTAGAATCTTCTATTAAAAAGGATCCCATATAACTTTATAAAGTATATAAAAATATATAGGAATATATCCATGCAAGACTAAAATATCTGTACTTTTATATAACACCTCTTATCTGAGATGCCCAAAAGCATTTTGTAAACTTTTAGTTAAACTAGAGCCTCCTTCGAACATTATTCCTCTAGGTCTATGCTAAACTCAGTTTGTGTTTGCAAAGAACTTAACTCTGCCCTGATCTGGTAAAGCATTTAAGCACATGTAGATTTCGTTTGATTCCAGTACATATGCTGCAAGTTAAGCATGAGAATAATTGCTTTACTGGATCAGAGTTGGAAAGTTGAGCTTCTTACAGGGTTGAAGCTTCAGAGAAGTGGAATGAGAGGTCAGAGAATCTATTAATTTGCTTGCCCATTTAAACAGTGTCTTATAACTATAAGCAAAGAAAGATGCAATATATCTTGACAAACAAGTTTGTCTTAAGTGCACTTGCTGGAAATGGTTGTACTTTCTTCCTGAAAAATATATTGAACATATTAATGTCATGTATACCATTCAGCTTGTGAAATACATGCACATACAGCCTACATGTTGTATGGAAATGTATGAAGCTAAAAACTATAGTCAGTCTGTTCCATAGATCAAATTCTTTCCTTCTTTATGTGAATATGGCTTCTAGGATGCATACCAAATGGTTTCTAGCAGTCAAATGGGGCTTAAATGTCAAAATGTTGTTCAGGATGGACCATCTGGACAGAGATGGTCTTCCCATGTTTTTTCTCTCTGTTTATCTGTTGCAATCCAAAAGCAAAAGATTGATTTTGATGATCTTTAAGGATGAATTGGTCACAATGATTTTATGGCATCCAGATGGGGGTGAGTTCCAGAGGTAAGGAAACGGCCTCCCTCCATTGCTTTCAGATGAGTAACAAGGGACTTGTCTGTTTCTCCAGAGGACTTACTCCAGCGTATTTTTCTCAAAACTGTTACTTTACTAACAAGACTACAGGTATAGTCAATACTGCAAAGCTGGAAGGGGCTCCAAGAGTCAATCTAATCCAAACACTTACATAGGCATGAGATTTGCTATTCCTAGCTTCCCCACTAGACCTGTCCAGTCTCTTCTTGAAAACTGGTAACGATTCTGAAGCTTCCCTAGGTAGCTTGTTCAGTTGCTTGGTCCTGGATGCAGTAGCATGGGGTACCAACCAGAGTATGAACCCAGGAACCCTGGTAGGAGTTGTATAGTAGTTAATGCTCTGTGCATCACAACTTCACAAGTCATTCCCCTTCCTAGCTAGATAAAAGTTTTATGGGAGGAAACTTGCCTGCACAACAAGCACACCTGCATTTTGCTATTGGAGCTATTCTGACCAAAGGGAGTAACTGTTCAGCAGCACACAAGAAGACCACACAATAATTTGGGATGAGAAACAAGAAATATCTCATTGAACTGAAACTGCAGGGCATATAACAGATTGCCTACCAAAATCTTCCTTATTGGAATTTTTTCCACAGCTAATGTTTATTGTATTATGAAAAGTGTTGTGATCCTTAAGAACCATATTTGGCTAGGCCCTTGGTTTTTGTTTCTCATCTTACAGCCAACTTGGTGCGACCATTTTCAACAAAAACAATTTTTTTTTAATGCCGTGATGGTGTGCTCCAAAACAAAATTTAGTGCGTTCTCAGCATTTAGTACCTCCGTTTTGGTCTCTGTGTGTGTCTATACAGGGAGCCCAGACAGAATGATTTAATATTTGTAATCTGAAGGAATGGTTGCAACCTTGCAGCTGTATGTTTTTAATAGGTTTGGATTTAAAGAAAATAGCTTTATTTGGAGAGGAATACAAAAGTAATTGGTGTTTGGCTGCGGGTACGCACAGACTAAAGTGACTTAAAATTCTTGAAGTGCAAGGCAACCCAGTATAAACAAATCTAAAAAAAGAATAAGGAGAAAAAATGTCCATGAAGAGCAATGCAGCTCTTACAGCAAGAGAATTTGACTAAACAGTGAAGGTGCACTAATCCAGGTTATATTACAGCACTTTCCAGATGCATTCCCATGCAAGCGTTAATGTATGGAGACAGATGAAACTAAAAACTGTAGTCAGTTTATTCCATAGATCAAATGCTTCCCTGCTTTATGTGAACATGGTTGCCAGGATGTGAGTCAGTTTCTAGTAGGCAAGCAGGGCTGGTTAAATGTCAAAATGTGCTGGCTGAAAAACAGGGCTTCAAATAAAACATGTTATAAAAGGATAAAATATTAAAATACCTATTTGGTGAGCAGTTAAATCACAAAGCAAACCTTCATTAGTTCTGAGCTTACATGCTATGTGTCTTAAAATACAGCATACTCAGGAGATTATTTTTACAGGAATGTATAAAGCAAGTAGAAAAAGAAGCACAAATCATGTGCATGGAGTAGGGGCATAATCTAGTTTCTAGGTCACTAATTCTTAACCAGGGTGCCATGAGATCCTTTTGAGGCTGCTACAGGGCACTGTGCAACATTAGCATGGGTAGGCATGCAAACACCTACACATAATTCACAAGATAAACCCAGAGATTTCAAACAGGAATTCATCAGAAGAGTCTGACCTGTGGTGGTCTTTACAAGCATTTTGCACCAGAAGAATGGCCCTATTTTTTCATAGTTAAAAAATGAATTCAATTTGTTTTTGAAATAGGGTACTAAAAAATTTAGACAAGTTATGGGGAAGGTGGGTGGTGCTTGAGACTGAAACAGTTGAGAACCAGAGATCTAGGTCATAGCTGGTCTGATCCTACAAAGTGATTGAATGTCTTGAAGCCCAGACCCGGTAAGGCTCATAAGAGTTAACCAGCTAAATACCAGTGAGGATCTGAATACCTTTTAATTGCCCTTTGACTGCAACAGGAGTTGAGGACACACAATGCTTTTCAGGATGTGTCAAAAAAAAAAAAAGTGTTCCTTCTTCAGCATGATTTGAGAGGCAAGAAACCTGAGGAAGGGCACTATAACGCCTGAAACTTTGTGCAACAACTCTCCCGACTATACAGTTGATCCAATAAAAGACACCACAGAAATCCTTGCCTTTTGGACATTTCCTGAACCATCATAGCTACAACAACATTCTAGCCCTCCTCCAGCATGATCGGCATGCTGTTTACACTGTGAACCAATTCTTTCCACTGGTAAGGATGTCATTAACGTCTCTAGAAATAAAGACAGGCTAGAACAAGACATTGACGGTCATAAAAGGACTTCCGCTCCCCTTAGTCGGGAGTCGGCAGGCCCCAGTTGGCAGGCCTAAACATGCCTCTGTACATGCATGCAAGTGAAGGATTCAGGACAGATTTGGGACTGAGCTCTGTGGACTATCTTGATCATTGAATTCCTAATTCTGAAAACTGTTTTGCAGTGTTAAGTGAGCATGTGTAGCATTTTCAGTAATCACAAATTTTACTACCTCAAAGTACTTGATCTTAGAAAAACCATCGGGTATGAATGAAAAACATTGGAACTAAGGAAGCTGGCTCTCCAGGAAATAGTCAGATAATGCTTCCTAACTATACATGGGTATTTCTACTGCTGAGCTAGAACCATTCAAAAATTATATTTATTTTTAAGCTGATGGTATTGACCTGTGATCCATTGAAAGGAAGTATAAAAACTTCGCTTTCACTTTCCTGATTTTACTACCAGGAATTTGTTGAATTATGGCAACAGCATGTTGCAATGTTTTTATTAAGACATCGCCATACAAAAATCTTGCCCTGAAGGGGATTTTACCAAAGGTGGTGACCCATTTTGAACACACTGTGATAGTTGTGTTACTGTTCCTTTGTATAAACCAGGGTGTGCAAAATGTGGCCTGCTGGCTGGATCTGGCCCACCAATTGATTGGATCTGGCCCAGGGGGAGCGCTCACCAATTGATTCGATCCAGCCCACAGCTGCTCCTGCAGCACTTTGCATGGGGCCGAGCCCAGCCTGGGGTAGTCCATGCCATGCTCCAACCTGCACCCACTGACCCACTCCTGGCCAGCGATCACAGCTTCCAACAGGGCTGCAGCCACTTGAGTATTCCTTTGTCAACTCCCTTCACCTCCAGTGCTGCCTCCTCCCCCTGCTCCTGCTGTGCCACTGCAGGCCAGGAGGAAGTTTCAGCTGGGCAGCTCCTGCCCCAGTGTGTCCAGTTCCTGGCTGCCTTCTGCCTACTCCACCTGCCCAGAAAGGGTGTCCGAGTGATTGGTAGGCAGCCGGGAGTTTCAGCCAGCAATGCATAGGGCTCCAGCTCCCAATGTGGAGGAAGGCAGCCACTTGTCATTCGTTTTGCAGAGATGGATCCACTACTGGGAAGGAAGGGATGCTTGTTATGCACCCCCCCACCAATGGAGGGAAGAGCTGGGGGCCAGCATGGGAACTCAGCATGGATGTGGGCTCCTGGGGGTGCTCAGCAGGATGAAGGGGCTTCGAGCACCTTGCCTGCACTCTGGTGCCAGCCTGCTGTCATGGGGGAGAGATGGGGACAACACTCCTCACCTCCTCCCTTGTTTATTCCCCATGATCCTGGCTCTGCTGTTGAGCACTGCACTCGCAGGCCCATAGCTCTGCACCACTTACTGGATCTGTGCCGCTTTCCACATGCTTCCCATTGGCAGCACATTTACTGCTGCTCCCAGTTGCATAAGCTTTTGCTCTTGGTGTCTCTCAGTGTGGAATTACTGGGACAGAGAAGTCTAGCTTACACTGCCCCAAGACTTTTTTTCCAATCGTAAAGCCCAGTTCAGCTCCTGAGTCCAGTCCTGAGGTGAAACCAGAATCCCACAAACTGGGGCAGGAGCCACCTGGGAGAAGCTCCTGGCTGCCTTCCACCTGCTTGGCTGCCCATGTCAGGTGGGTAGAGTGGGTGAAAGCCAGCTGGGAGCTGGAGCCAGAGCCCCACACACTGGGGCAGAAGCTGCCCATCTGGAGCTTCCTTCTGGCCCAGAGTGGTGCAGGAGGAAGAGGAGCTGCCACCAGAGGTGAGGGGAGCTGAACAGCACCCAGGTAGCTGCAACCGTACAAGGAGCAGCCACACTGGAAACTGTGCACACTGGTCCTGGCCAGGCCAGCAGCTGTGGGCTGGAATGTAGCACAGGCTGCCTATAGCAGGAGTGTCCAGGGCTTGACCCTATGCAGAGTACCATGGGAGTATCCATGGACTACACTGCCTGGGCGAGCTGTGTTGCACGTACCCTCTGTCCCCTCTTCCCTCCACTCACCTCTTGCCAGCTCCTGAAATGTAGTGCCCAGGTGGCTCCACACACACACGTACACAACCCCCCAAGTCCCATCCCTACCCCCCACAGTGCAGATGCCATCCCACAACTCCACCCCATGATCCTGGCAGCTATCCTACTCCCGAACACTGCTCCCTGCCTGCCCTCCCGGGGCCCCATCCCACATCGGAAGTTTTGGTGAGTTGTTGTGGCAAGGGGAAGGTTGCTGCCCCAGTCTGTGACATTTTTGTCAAAACTCCCTATGTGGCCCCTGGGCTGAAATAATTGCCCGCCATGTTTATAATCTCATTCTTTAAGGGATGCCAAGGTCTGTTGGCAAATAGTGTAAATTTAAAAAGCCAAGAAGAGTATTTCTTTTTGTGAAATACTGAGAAGCCTGATTATTAGGAGATATGGGGCTTCTGGCTTAACCCCGTTTTGCTAGACAAGGGCCAGGGTTCAGTCATGTTGCCACACACAGACAGACAAGATATGCTTTGAATGTCTAGTGTGTTTTAAAAAGCAGTAATCACCTTGCCATACAACTTGTTGAGCTAACAGCAAAAAACCAAACAGGATTTTGTGTGCTCACTTCTCTTGCAAGAGCTTTTTCCACCTACAAAAACAAAGTCGTCTTTGCCGTTACTCGCCAGTGTCTAGCTTTTCCAAGCAATTTGCTGTATGCTTTTTCATATGTATGGCAGGTCTCCAAAGTATGCCGTAGCCATAAAATTCCACCTGGCTTTGAGGATACTGTTACTAATTTAGTAGAAAAGATAAATCTAAACTTAAAAGTGACTGTTGTTTGGGGGAGGTTTTTTGCGGGGTTGGTTTTGGGATTTTTTTCAGTGCCCAATTGAAAACCACTTGGTAAGTTTTTGGTTCTTTAGAAATCCCTGGCACACATTCAATAAAAATGAAGCCTTTTCAAGCTTTGCTGCTTACAGATGTTAAAGAAAAATCAAAAAAATAGTGCTGCACTTTAAACTTGGTGCGCTCCTGTGCTGAGCCCAGCACATGCTCAAAGAGCAGGTAGCGTGTTAGCTGGACCTGGCTCACCCACCATCTATATGGACTGGGCACTTATTGAGTCAGCTATTAAATAAAAGCACCACAAAAGCCCCCTGAAGTGACCATTGTATACAGAGCCAGGTTGAAATAATGTACTACTTCTTCCGGTAAAGCGTGTCTTTCTTGTGTTAGTTTTTTTTTTAATGTCTCAAGCAGCAAGGTGTCTCCAGATGAAAAATCCCAGATCTGTGGTCATTTGTTTGTAGTTCAGAACATCATGATTAAAGAATATATTTAATGACACATTTAAGTGCACCACAGGACAAATACGGTCCCTACCCAAAGGGTTTATTTAGACAGTGTGGTAAACCAAATACTAAATAAGCATTGTAGTCTCTGATTCTGTAGTCTCTGTTTAGAAATCATCATGGTGTAGCTTGGGGTACTGTTGGGAGTTTGGGTTCAGTGTTGAGATAACTAAGCAGGTAAAAATTCTAGGAAATAACAGCTAGTGCTTGCACAACTTGACCACAGGTAAGTAATGATGCTCTGGCATCTTGGATCTAAAGCTTCCTTCAGCCCACCATGGGAGATGTGCCAGAGATAAGAGGGTATGCAACTAACTTCTTAAAATTCAGCCAGGAGTAATGGCAGTTTTACAAAGGAATGCCTCTGCTCTTCTGCATCTTGCAAGCTACACAAAGCCTGAGTAAAGCTTCATGTGACCTACCTGTAGAAGCATCCAAGGCTGTAGAAAAATTGGTTTGACCTCCTACTGTATTTAAGAAGTATGTTATGACTGTGTATTTTGAGACTGTTATTCTGCAGTGATGAAGGCTGTAAACTGTGGCTCTAGGGACAACTAAAGACTCCTAGTAAAAGTGTACAAAGTGCAGGAATTCACCCAAACAGTATAGTGAGGTGGGGGCTGCTTCAGCCAGCCACTTCTCACTGCTTCCTCTGGCATGAGCTGTAAGCAGTTCTCAGAAGATATAAATGATGGGACTAGGCTGGACTCCATTGTCTAGGTTAGTGCATTTACATGTGCCATTAAAGTACATGATAAACTCCAATGCAGTATGCACTGGAGTTTATCATGGCACTTCAATAGCATGAGTAGATGCTCAAATTGTTCTGATCCAGGGCACACATGCAGCAGTTTGAGCCAGGGTGGAGCAGCTCCAGGCTGCCAGAGGACTTGAGGGGGAGGGGGCTGAGGGTGAAGGGGTCAGCTTTAGGGTCAGGGAGGTGATGGCAGGTGGCAGAGGGGCTGGCTGGGGCACAAGAGTGGCTCAGTGTGTGGAGACCTGTGACTAGGTGGCAGGCAAGGCTCTGGGCCCCTGCTGCCTGGTCTGACTAGGCACAATATATACTTGGGTCAGGGTTTCCATGTACATTTAGGCCCAGATATTTTTGCCTCTTTAAGATAGTCTCTGACAGTACTATATTACAACGGCAAAAATCAATTTGTTGTGGTCTAATACTATCAAATGTGTAGGCAGTGACACTTTACACTGCAGCAGATTAGTCTACTGCACAGTTAAGCACACATGTAGATGTACCCAGTGAGCATCTGATTTTGACCTTGCACATCTTTTATTTCTAATATAGTTCTGTCATATTACTTGTGTTTTATACTTTTGTGAGATCAAAATCCAGCCTGGGGACCCTCCTCAGGAAAAAGAAAGTAAAAGAAGGGGAAGTTTAGCACTCAGACCAAAAACACAGGACTGGACATTTTTCTTCCTTGTGGGTGTTGGAAATTGTTAAAATACACATCTGGTAGAATAAAGTTCTTTCTGCACTACTTTTCTCAATTGGGTGGTAGGGTTTGTTTGGGTTGTTTGTTTGGGGGGCGTTGTGAGGGGGAGAGGATTTTCCCCCAAAGCGTGCAACTCTGGGCAACCAACCACATTCACCCAGCCTCTGCCTGTTCGTGCTGGTCCCAGCAACAGCTGTGTCCTGTGAAGTGAATGGCACTTTTAATGGGGGTAATCTAGTGGAAGTAATGTAGTAAACTATGCTTCTCACTTAACTTTAAATATAAAATGTAATTCCAACAGCGCTGCTGCAGAAGTACTTGGCCTACAGATGCTTTTCCCATCCTGCACTTCCTTGTGTCCTTCCCATCATACTCCCCAGGGGTACTATGGATTAGCTGAATGCCAAAAATATTATCCTTCCTATGCAGCTGAAATTGTAGGGTAGTATCCCATCGACAAATGGATTAAATATTATTGTAAACTACTATCCATGAGACCATAGATTCTAACCTTAAAGCCTTTTGAAGCAGTGTCGCAGGGCACCTCTCTGCCTTGCTCCTAAAGGAGGGCGAACTGCTAGGGAAGGAGCCCTAGCAGTGACTAAGCAGCGCAGCTGTGGGTTGCCGGGGCAACCAATGAGTGTCAGCTGACCAGAGAGGGCAGGGCTTAGCCTTATAAAGCCCAGAGCCGAGGCCATGCTGGCAGTTTCCTGCCAGCTACCAGAGAAAGAGGAGCGCTCTGTCAGGAGGGGCTGGCCTGAAGGGTCACTGGTAGGATCGAATGTTGTTTGGGTGAATGGGCTTCTGTTTGTTATAGCCAAAGGGCTTGTATTTTGCCTGGTTATTATAGCCAGAGGATGTATGTTTGTGTTTTGTTGTTATGTAAGGCCGGTGGTTTGGGTGAGGCTAGTAGGAGTTGGAGGAGGCCTCATAGGGGTCCACAGGATGTGGGGCCCTAGTGCCAGAGAAGGTCTGGCAGCATGGAGTGTGAGGACCCCCCAGCCCCAGAGAGGGGGCATTTGGTTGGAAGCCCAAGTTGGGCGCAGTGAGAATTGAAAGGCCCAAGAGGGGCCACGTTTGAGAGGCCCAGGTGTGGGCACGGAGAGCCCCAGGAGGGGGCCGTATTTATTTGGAAGCCTAGGTTGGGCACAGTTAGCCCCAGGAGGGGGCAACATTGAGAAGCCCAAGTTCAGGCATTGGGAATCCATGATGGGGGGCTGCATTTATTAAGGAGCCCAAGTTGGGCACAGTCAGCCCCAAGGAGGGGGCAATATTGAGGCCCTTGACAGGGGGCGGCATATTGAGAAGCCTAGTGTGGGCAAGGTGAGCCCACAGAGGGGAGCACCAGACTGAGAAGCCCTGTGACAAGGGTATGACAAGCCCAGAGAGGGGAGAGCTGTATTGAGGAACCCCAGAGTGGACACAGTCCAGAAGGGGACAAGACATGAGACAGCCCAGAGAGGGGCCGCAATAGACAAGAACAACGTGACATCGGCGAGGCTTGGGCTGCGATACTGGGGAGGAAGGAGCTGCAGACAGTGCCCCCTAGTAGAGGGGGCAGTAGAAAGGCAGCCTCCTGCTAATTAACATCAAAGACATGGCAGACGAGACAAGGAGGACAGTTGCCCAGAGACGGGTGCGGGGGCCACATTGAGGGCAGCCCTGAGTGGCAACCTGTCACAAGCAGATATGAGTTTTTCCACTTATTTCCATTCAGCCCTGCATGAAGCCTCTATTTAAGATTCAACTGTGCTAGAATCTTGATGTAGACAAGAAACAGAGGCTTTTTTTACTATGACCTAACTAGTCAGGATGAACCCTCTGCTCTTCATCTCTCCTTCACTGAAGGAAGCCACATCAAGGTAAAAAACTGAGTGCTTTGTCTCCACTAGGATTTTACAGTGAGAGAGCCATCTTTGTTAGAACAATTGTATTTGTCCCTAGCCAGCTGTGAAGACCTAGACTTAGTTGATCCTTATCTCCAAGTAACAATCAGCTATTCCATGACAGTAGGGTTGCCTTTTGTAATGGAATCCATTTAGTTACTGAAAATGGTTACTTAGCTGCATTAAACATGTTGCTTTTGGATTTACATTACTCTTTTTAAATTTACATATTTAACATTTGTGATTCTGTTGGGCAGTTTCCAATATAGGCCTTGAGTTCTGCCTCCTTAATAACACTGAATGGCATTTGTGGCTATTTAATACTGCCTTTAATCAAGTTTATTTGTGTCTTCTTTTACTCCAAAATAAGTAGAAGTAATCTGGCTATATTTTTAAAAATATATATGTAAAGTTAATTTCTTTTAATAAATGTTGTTATAAGATGCTCTTGACCTAACTCCTGCAATTACAACACTTCATTGTTAGCTTAGAATATGAAAACCAGAAAGTGAAATTATCTAGAAATTAATTAATTGGAAAGTTTTTATTTGTCTGTGTTTGCTAACATGTGAGAGTCCCAGTCACAGACTAGGACCCTGATGTGTTAGGTGCAGGCCAAACACAAGGTAGGGGGAACAGTTGGTGCCTTAAGAGACTGCTTTAAATTATACCAAGATGTATTGAAAATTATTCTCCTCTTTGATTAGATCAGCTCTGCTAAAGAGCTAGGCTCTCTGGTCCTCTAAGAAATCATTTAAGGTAAATTTCACTTTATGATGATAATAGGGTTACCATATGTCTGGGTTTTCCTGGAAATGTCCTCTTTTTGAGTCCTCCAATCTCTGTCCAGGTGGGTGTTTGAAATAGGAACCAATGTCCGGGAATTTGCTCTGCGCTGATGGCAGGAACGGGGGAAGGGTGATTAGAGGCATGAATGATACTGGGGGAAGCTGTCCAGGAGCTGGGGCTGCAGCAGGACAGGGGAGATGCCTGCCCCTCCAGCAAGAGAAGCGGGCAGAAGGCCCTTTGGCTAGGGACAGACATTCAAAAAGCCTGAGCCTGAATTGATTCAGTCTTTACAGGATAGTCTAACCTAGCTAGGTTAAATCAGTTTGTAACTGCAAAGACATCCCAGGCATGCAGGAAAATGTTTGCAGTTTCTCAGGCTAGAAGCTGGGAAGCACAAGAGCAGCCCTCTGACAGTGCTGAGCTGAAGGGGGCATGGCCAGGGCCCAGCAGGACACT
>JAGPOW010000261.1:171159635-171174097 GCA_030014935.1 Caiman crocodilus
ACAGAGAGGAAAATGTAACACATCCGTGGATTATTCATATGTATGCGAAGAGTAAAATTGGTCACAATATAGATGTTATGGAGAAAGCAACTCTATTATTGATGTTAGTGTTATTGTTTTTTGTCAAAATCATCTGCAGTACATGGAGTCATCTTCACCTGCACAGCAATTGCTCTGAACTAGATAGTAGGAGGATGTCATGCTGGTCTAATGAAAACCAGTTTCAGAAAGCTTAATTAATCCTCTTGTCCCAGCATGATGTCTTCCTTTACAGAAGCAAAGCAATGTTCTTCTAACACCTCTGACCTGAATACATTTTAAACTTTAGTTCCTAAAGCATTTGGGCATTGTACCATCTTACTGCAAACTCAGTACTTCTATATCTTGTTGCCTAGAGTAACTGCCATATGTTAACACCAGTTAATTATTAACTGTATATATCAGTACTGCTTGAATGCACCACAAGCCTGCTCACTTGGAGAATGTTATTTAAGGTGACTCCATCCATCACATTTGATGCTTATCTAAAAGGTACAATTGAATCTACATTTAAAAGGTCACACTTGGGAAGTTGGAACACTGGCCTTTAAAGGATCATTTAGTCAGAAATCTTAATAAATTAGTTGATTGTAAATAACTTGAGATAAAGCTTTGGGCAAATATTATATATTTATCTAAAAGCAGTGTATGGTTGATTGCAACTCATCCACTGGCTACCTGTTAAGTCACTTGTCATTTTAGGTTTTGGGCCCTTCTTCTCCATGTAATAGCTTATCTAGAGCAGAGTGAGAAGTGGACTAGCCCCAGGTGCTGACTATTGAGGGGGTGCCAGTCTTGCACCCAACCCTGAAAAACTTTGCTATGGCACACTCAGTCCTGCACTACTCCTGCCCAACCACAGGAGGCATGCAGGGCAACACCACACTTAGCAGTGTATCTGTGGGGCTTGGGCTGAGCGGAAGAGTGCTATCTCCCAGCCCCAGGGAGTCTTTGCAACAGTAGGCACAGAACTATACTGAGTAACATATTCTGGGGGTTAGGGGAAATGAACAGGGTACCGGGGATGGCAGAGGAAGCGGCAGCAGCAGGGGCTTAAACTACCTTGACATCTGCTGGGAGGAGCAGTCGGCCAAATCCAACCGTTCATGTGGGTTCTTAATGTGTGTGCAAGACCTTCATCTAATGCAGGAGGTATACAGTCCCACTAGGGAGAATGCCTTACTGGACTTGGTGTTGGCTACTGGGGAGGACCTGGTAGAGGAGCTGCAGATTTGTGGTTGCCTTGGGGACAGTGATTGCCAATTAATCAAATTTACCATACGGCATAGGGTGGGTAAGATAACTAGTAGGGTGGAAGTGCTTGACTTTAGGAAGGCTAACTTCAGTGTGCTTAGGAGTCTAGTCAACGATGCACTGGAAGAGGAGTGTTGGTGAGATGGGAGTCCAGGAAGGGTGGTCGTTCCTAAAGGAAGAATTGTTTCCTTTAGGAAGACAAAAAGACTATCCCAGCACTAGGGAAAATGGGGAAAGGATCCAAAAAACTTCCTTGGCTGAACAGGGAAATCCAGGGGAGCCTAAGGGCAAAAAAGAAGGCATATAGGCAGTGGAAGCAGGGGGAACCTACCAAGGAGGAGTATACCTACTTGACCCACGCTTGTAGGGAGGCAGTTAGAAAGGCAACTACAGAGCAGAGGCTGGCAACACAAATTAAAGACAAAAAAAACATTTTTATTTTTTTTTTTTTTTGGATATGTAGGGAGTTAAAGGAAGGTGCAGGGCATCATAGGACCCCATACTGAACAAGCAAGAGCAATTAGTGATAGAGAGCAAGGCTGAGCTATTCAATGAGTTTTTTGCCTTGGTGTTCCTGAACAGGGTTCAGGATAAGTCTCCTAATGGGTTCTTAAATGCGCATCAAAGGGATACCAACCTACCAACTGTCAACGCTGACTTGGTGCAGAGTCACTTGGATGGACTGGATGTGTTCAAGCCAGCAGGCCTGGATGAGCTGCACCTGAGGGTACTGAAGGAATTGGCCAGTGTCGTAGCAGAACCACTGGCACAGCTGTTTGAGTGCTCATGGTGTTCAGGTCTGGTCTCAGAGGACTGGAAAAGGGCTAGTGTGGTCCCTATTTTCAAGAAGGGGAGGAAGAAGGATCCAAGTAATTACAGGCCAGTGCGTCTCGCCTCCATCCTTGGAAAGGTCTTTGAAAAGATTATGAAGGATGATATTTGTGGGAGGCCAGCAGGAAAAATAATGCAGCAGGGAAACCAGCATGGATTTGTAGTAGGTAGATCATGCCTGACCACTCTGGTTTCATTTTATGACGGGTCACAAAATGCTTAGACGCAGGAGTAGAAGTGGTTATTGTTTACTTGGACTTCAGCAAGGCCTTCAATCAAGTATCTCATCCTATTCTCACAAACAAATTAAGAGGCTGTGATATAGATGGTTATACCGCCCGGTGGGTGGCAAATTGGCTTAGTGACTGCACCCAGAGAGTGGTAGTAGATGGGTTGGTATCGACCTGGAAGGATGTGGGTGGTGGGGTCCCACAGGGCTTGGTCCTTGGACTATACTCTTCAATATCTTCATCAGTGACTTGGATGTGGGTGTGAAGTTCAAGGACTGGATGATACTAAATTGTGAAGTCCACGTTTGCAGATGATACTAAATTGTGGGGTGAAGTGCACACTCTGGAGGGTAAGGAGCGATTGCAGGGAGACCTGGACAGGTTGGAAAAGTGAGCAGTACACAACAGGATGCAGTACAACAAGGACAAGTGCAGAATGCTGCACCTTGGGTGCAAAAATATCCAGCACCCCTATTGGCTGGGAAGTGACCCTCTTGGCAGCACGGAAGTGAAAAGGAATCTCGGAGTCATAGTGGACTCCAAGATGAATGTGAGTCGTTCATGTGATTTAAATCATCAGCAGAGCTAACCACACTTTATCATGCATCAATAGATGCATGATAAATAGATCCAAGGAGGTGATACTTCTGCTTTATGAAGTATTGGTCAGACCGCAGTTGAAGTACTGCATCCCATTTGGGGTGCCTTACTTCAAGAAGGATGTTGATAGACTTGAGAGGGTCCAGAGGAGGGCCGCTCATGGTTGGGGGCTTACAGGACAAGCCCTATGAGGAAAGACTGAGGGACCTGGACCTCTTCAGCCTCTGCAAAAGAAAGCTGAGTGGTGATCTTGTGGCCACCTACAAATTCATTAGGGGGACACAGCAAGGGATCAGAGATGCTCTGTTTGCCAGGGTGTCTCTTGGGGTAACAAGGAACCATGGTCATAAACTGACAGAAAAGTAGATTTAGGCTAGCTATTGGGAAAAACTTCTTCATGGTAAGGGTGGCCAAAACTTGGAATGGGCTTCCATGGGAGGTGGCGCTCTCCCCTACCTTGGGGGTCTTTAAGAGAAGGCTGGATAGGCATCTGGCTGGGGTCATCTGACCCCAGCACTCTTTGCTGCCTAGGCAGGGGGTCAGACTCAATGATCTGTTGAGGGCCCTTCTGACCCTAGCATCTGTGAATCTATTTTGTTACACTTATGCAATGATTTATGTATTAGTTTCAGCATAAAGGGCACAATGTTCCACATATAATGTGGAATACTTTTATGGATGGTTTGTATGGTGGCTTAAATTGAACATGGGGCACGTCTGGGGAAATCACAAGGCCAGTGTCTAAAAATAAGCTGATTGTCAATCCTGGCCCCAGAATTGCTCTGGAGTCTCAAACCTATCTAGATGCAGACCAGGGCCTACAATCCACTGTTCGTCATCTCTGGCCCCAGGCCTAAACTGGGTCATGCCAGGTTTACAGACATCTAGCTTTCAACTTCTTGGTGCACGGAGGCATGATTTTGGGGGCTGGAGCTCAGATCCTGTGGTAGCTTTAAATGAATATGTGCCAGGGCCTCACATCCAGCTAAGGCTTACTCATGTGTTGAAGGAAAAAGGAAAAGTTTTAAGTAGGTGTAGTCATTCTGAGTTTCTAAAATTAAATAGCAACCAAAAGCAGATGCGCATGAGTTCTTTTTATTGCAAATATAGACATTAAAGGACAGTTAGTATAATATTTATTTACCTGCTTTCAAATTTCAGTGAGCCAGAATGTCACTCATTCATTTAAGATCTGCCATGCTAGTACTTCATTCAAATCAATCTCTTGTTTCATGATGGTAGAACAAATCTCTTTTAGTCGATCTTTCTTAAGTATATAATTGAGAGTCTTTTTTTTTTTTTTTCCAGAATCCATTGCTCCCCCTTCATCAGAAACAGCTGTCCTTCAGTTCTTGACTTTTTGCAGCTTAGGGATTTATATAAATCAAGAGTTCATGACAGAACCTAATGACATTGATGTTCCTATTGATTATAAATTATAACAAGTCATCCTTTTCACTTTGACAGAAGGTGGGTGATTTCTGTCATGGCATAGGAAACAACTGCTGCCAATGATTGTTAGACTCAATGAGGCTGAACTGCCAAATTTGGTGACTGCCAGTAACAGGTGGATCTTCAAACACCGGGAATTCACGTGTGACAGGAAGTGTTATCGGCATGTACAGAAGCTTATGTCGCCTTCAAGAAAGGTTTGCATCCTTTCCTTCAAATGGTCTCTTTTCTTCTACTGGGCTGGGCGAGGTCAGGAGTAGAAGTACATGCAACATGGCATAGCCATTTTCCCTGTTACCTTCCACAGTGAAGTCATGATTTTCTTATGTCTGGTATATGGAGTACTATTATCCTGTTTTAATCCTTAAATATTAAGGGGGGAGGGGTTTAAACTTGGGACATTTGTTAGAGACGCCAATGTTTGTTTTGCCAGTTTATCGTGCCCACTACTGAATCTCTTGCCACTGACTATGTGGAGATGTTTGGGTTTGTTTTTGTTTTTGTTTTTTTTCCCAAAACTTTCCCTCTGTATTTAGCAGGCTTTCTTTACCTGTGACAAGGTTAAATTCTCCAGTATTTTTATGGGGCCTGCTGTGGTGCTTTTCAATCAGCCTCAGTTTCCTTCCAGGTCTTCCAATTAACTTTATTTACAGAGGTCAGAGATTAAAATTTTGTTTCCCTTGGGATTTGATTTATTCAGTCTTTATACAATACAGTCTCTTGTTTGGCTTTCAGGCCCAAACTTCCCGTTCTGGATTTCCTCTTCAAGACAAGCAAAGAGGAAATTCTGTCCTTTGGAAAAGCTCTGACTGCCAGCATCAGAATTTTTTGGACAACAGCAACTCTCATGAGTAGTATTCTTGCTTCCAGAGACTAGGTGCTTATATAAAGACTATTTGGCTCAAAGCTTCCTATCTCTAAGCCTTTTGGCAGTGTGGAGCCAAACTTTTTTCAGTTGCGTATGCAAACATCCATGGAAACAGATAAAGTTACACAAGAGTAATTGGAGGCAGCTCTTGACCTACTGGCATTTGTTAAAAAGAAGGCTGGTATTTTTTAAGAAACAAATCTCTGGTACATAGATACTTATGAATTTCTACGTAAATATGCAGATGAAGGTCAAATGCTTATTTTAATTGTTTTAAGCCATTTTTGTTATTGAGCAAAACTGAGCCTGATTTTGAACTTTGTTATGCTGGTGTAAACCTTGGGTAACAATAATGAAATTATCTGTGCCAATGTAAAGAAGATCAAAATTTAGCCTCAGTCATACCGGGTCACCTACTTATTTATCACTAGGCCATTGTTCAATATTTCCACATTTATGTTAATACTGTCTTGGTTAAGTGGCAGTCGCTATAACTGATCATCATTGAGCCAAACTGGTTACTTGTAACCATCTGTCTAGTTAGGAGAAGGTATCGTGGAGTTCCTCAGGGTTTTGTCCTGACTCCAGCATTGTTCAACATCTGTATTTAATTATGTGGATGTTGGGACTGGGTGCATGATTAGCAGATTTACAGATAACACCAAGTTGGATGGAGTTGCAGGCATTCTGGAGAGCAGGGCTAAGATTCAGAATGACCTGGATGGACTGGGAAAATGGATCACAGTCCATCATGTGAGATTCAACCAGGACAAGTGCAAAGACCTGTACTTGGGACAGAATAGCATCATGCCCAAATATAGACTGGGGAATTAATGGCTATGCTGTAGTACTGCAGAGAAGGACCCGGGGGTTACAGTAGAGCATACACTGAAAATGAGCTAACAGTATGCTCTGATTGCAAATAGAGGCCAACAGTATACTGTGTTGTATTAACAGGAGTATCACATGTAATTCAAGGGAAGTGGTTCTTCTGCTCTATTCAGCACCAGTGAGAACTCAGCTGATGTACTATGTCCACATTGCAAGAAGGATGTGGACAGTTTGGAAAGAGTTCAGTGATAAGCAACAAAAAGATTAGGTGTTTGAGAAGCAAGATATATGAAAAAAGGCTGAAAAAAAACTAGAGTAATTTAGACTGGAGAAGAGAAGACTGAGGTAGGATTTAATTTCAGTCTTTAATTGCCCTTCAGGGATTTGTAGAGAGGAGGGAGACGCAGGCATTTTCTGTGGCTTTAAGGAGAACACTAGGAGTAATAGCTTCAAGCTGCAGCAGGGGAAATCTGGGTTGGAGATGAGGAGGAATGTTCTGACTGAGGGTGGCCAAGCGTTGGAATGGACTATCTAGCAAAATTTGTGCAATCTTCATCAGTGGAGATTTTCGAGAGCAGATTGGACAGACACTTGGTTGGGATTGTTTAGTCAGAGATGATCCTCCCTGGAGCAGAGGGCTAGACTAGATGACCTCATGTGGTCCCTTCCAGCATGATGATCCTAAAGAAATGGTCGTTCCAGCAAAGTGGAGTGCATGTACTGTGTCCTCCCATAGGTGTCAGTCAAACAGGAACTTGCTCATGGGAATCACAAACAAGTAACCTGGATTTTTAGGACCTTGTGCTGTCAGTAGGAACAATATATGGACTGTGTGTATGTGCACATAAAGGCATATGCATTTGTTTCTGAGGCTATAAGGAAGTATAAAGAAATGTGTGAATCCCTGTTCTCACCAAGATCGGAGACAAAATAGTAGTGGTGATGATTGGCAAGGTAGTAGTGGTGCTGATAGTGGCTGAACTGAGGAAGGAGCATGTGCCACCTTTCAGGAGATGTATTTCTAGTTATTTTTGTTCACCCAGTTTGTCACCTGTCTTGTTCTTTCATGCTTTATGTTAGAGGAAGGGAGTGTCCAGCAATTAGTTAACATTGCTAGGATGACCCTCCACACTCAGCAACACTTTCCCTGATAGATCTATTAACTAAAGCTGTATTAAGTATTCCCAATGCGTAATAAAATATTTGATAAACTAGAAGGCTTATCATTATCAAGAAATGTTCAAATGAAACAAAACTGTGATAGCTTTTTTCTTGCAAAAAAAAAAATCTTTGTTTGGATAATTTTGTTCTTTGTGATTTCATGCCCGATTTCTGTGGCAAAGTTTCTTCTTTGCCTATACAATCTCAGAAGCCACAGAAGTGAAGATATTTTTGTGTGCCAACGTCTATCATGGCTGTTGCACATCAGCTAAGAAAATGATACGATTTACTCTAGAAAACAACATCTATTCAGACACATAGCTCTGGCAGCAGCAGAGCACTAAGATGACAGACTGTATGGTTCAATCTATCACCAGCCACAGTGACATCACCTAATATTCCTGATTTTGCTTGTAACAATGTTCTAAGTGTGCAGCAATAAAACTTTGTGATGTGATTTGCTTTAGGGTTCATCTGTTAAACACAGTTCTTCTTGGTCAATGCTTTGTAACAGATCTTCAAGAAACATCAAAGTATGGTGTTGATGATTCAGTAATGGCATTCTTCACTTTGTGAAGAATCACAGTATCAAAGTGGAAGGAGAAGAACCTGTTTCCACACAACCTTAACTTCCCTACCTCATACACTTTCTTTCTTCCATGGCAGTGGCAGCCCCTCCCAGGTGGCACCCACCTGCGGGCACCCAGGGGGCACTGCAGCTGCACAGGGATGCACCGGGCCCTGGCACAGCTCAGGCAAGCAGGCCCCTGGGGAGGGGGAAAGATCAGGCTTGCTGCTTTTCTTGGGTGGAGCTTTCTTTCCCGAGTCGCTGCCAGGCTGCCTGCAGGGCTTCCTGCTGAGCTGTGAAGCTGCATGGAGCCTGGTGCTTTGCTCCGCAGCTGTAGGAGCAGCAAACTAAAACTCCTTGAAGTTTTAGTTTTCTGCTCCCCAGGTCATTTAAGGTGCATTATGCCACCAAATTTCCTACAGTGGCTAGAATTAATGTGCAATACACCACTGAGGCGTGCAAACACCAACACCATTAAAGCAGTGCAAAAGCATTTAGTCCGCTTTAAAGTGTCATGCACACATTTCTCGTTTCGTCTACACGCAGCCCTATACTGGTGAAAGTTAGTCTACTCTGAGCTCAAATTATCCTTCAAAAGTCAGGAAATTACGTATGTTGGTATAAAGTACACTGGCACAAGGTCCTGTGTAGTCAAGTGCGTCTCTGATTAGTTGCATCTTCAGGGTTGCCATTTGCTCAATACAAGTAGGCTATTACAGGTAGTAAATAATACCTCTTAGCAGGGCCCTGTTATAGTACATACTGTGGGTATCTGCCTCCACAGAGGTGGAGCCCAATGCTGATATAACTTAAGGGCATAGACAGAAGTGACAATTTCCCCCCAAGTTGGCCACAAAGTGGTCTACAGCTGTGACCAAACACAAGTGCATGGCTGCAGACTGCTTACAAAATGGCCAATCAGGTGAAAAATCTGAGCTCTCATTGCATAAGAGTTCAGATGAAGGCATTTCAAAACAGAGCATCTTCTGTAAGGTGTGTCTGCCTGCCTGCCAGCTTCTGAGCTTTTTCAGAATGGCAGAGGGAAAAGGGAACAGAGAGAGTTCAGTTTGGGGGGGTTTCAGCCTCCACCAGAGGGTGGGGCTGGTATATTGGATCCCTCCCTCCATCCGAGGTAGAGAAGCTACAATTCACCTGCTCCATCTTCCAGTGCTGACTGGGGAATACCTAGAATGAGCTCCCTCTGCTCCTTTCCCCCCTATGCGCCCTAAAAGTTACAGCAGTGTTAATGTACCGTGTGTCGTCACCCTTAGAGTATAGCTCTGCTGTGCCTCTCTTTCTTCTTCTTCCATGAGATGCTGAATTGGAGGTCAAAAGAAGGGTAACATATCAGAGCAGGAAAATTTTTAACAAAATGAGAAGCATCACTACTGAAGGCCAGATCTGCTAGTATATTCCTTCTCTTTGTATTGCTTTGGCAATATGAAAAAAACCATAATGCCAATTTAATCATATAGCTAAGTCGGATTATTACTGGATGCTTTATATTACCAGAGCTTCAGCGCACAGCTGGATTAGACTGCTGAATGTGGCCCTATTAAAAAAAACAAAAAAAACACACCTTCTATTAGAACAAGGGGATATTTAAAATTCCATGACTATTTAAAATATAAATTAATTTAAACTCATTTGAATATAAGAGCTGAAAACAATGCAGTGCCCTGCTTCACATTGCTGACCTGCCTGGAGACTTCCGTAAGGGGTATAACATGAACCTTGCTCGAGTAATTTGTTCAGACCCTAATTGTTTTCCTTTTACAGAACAAAACTTCACAACATTTATTTAATCTTTCAGTGTCTATAGTTTATGTGCATGTTACAACATTAGAATGCATCATCCAGAATTAAATGCCATCCTGAATGTTTGTTTCTAATAAATAAATACAGTGGTGAGGGCATAACCCCAATTATCCAGCTATTCAACTGGCTGATGACAAAATAAATACTGATTTCTGCAGGCTCAGAGTTTTTACAACCGCATGTTTAATCCCTGAGAGGAAGCAGGGATTTTTTTTGAAGTATTCATAACTAGAACAAATAGTGTTGGGGGGACATCTTGGAGTACTTTTGGAGAATAAAAACTTTTTAATGCAGAAGCTAAATGGAGCCATTCATATTGGGGTGAACTTTCATCTTGTCAAATTCTGTTTGTCTGTCTGTCTACACAGCAGTTAGTTTTATTTGCTGCCTTCTCTTTATTATGTTTTTCCTTGGCAATCTAAGGAGTCCCTGCTTTTAAATCCTCTGTTTTACTTTCAAAGACTACTGCAGTTGTCAGTGTTTATAATAAATAGCCCAGATACCAGCCCTTCTTCAGAGTCTATAAATGGCTAAAAAGCTAATCTCAGATTTCCTTATCAGGAGGTGTTGGAGGTAGGGCCCTGACTCTGCACGAGGCTCCATTTGGACAGAGCCCTGTGCCTCTGTACAAATACATGGACTTCAGCTGGGCTGCTCAGAGTGCAGGGCTCTGCCCAGTTAGAGCTGTACGTGGGGTCAGGGCTTAATAAGTGTACTCTTTGTTGTAAAGACAGACCTGCAAATGTAAACTAGTGTGAATGGTGCCTATTACACCAGGGTCTTGGTGACATCAGGCGTCTTGAGATGTTGCCATAACACAGATCATTAACGGTAGCTCAGTTTGACAGCTTTTCATGATGATTTCTAAAAATCATGGTTCATTTATGGACCTGCCTGGTAGGCCCTTGACATTTGGGGTAAGTCAAAGCCAGGTTTGGGGTTTGATGACAGGTACCATCATTCAAACTGTCTGCAGTGGTTCTAGGGCTCCTGCAAACTTTATGCTGGCATGGACTACCTGCACATGTATCATCTCCTCTGCCAAGTAGCCAACAGAGGGGCAGCTCAGTAGCACAAGAGACAACAAATTGATTTGTGCTCCATGGCTCTTTAAGGAAGATTATAGGGTGAGCTTGCCTCTGCTCCTGGTTCAGCGTGGATCAACATGCTGTGGCTGCTTCTCTAATACACAGGCTATAGTGATGGTCACCAAATGTTTACACAGTTGCACTGTATTCTGACTTTGCAGAGGGAATTGGGAGGGATAAGCACTGGTCCTCTTCCACAGATCAGTTTGAAGGGGCTTTGTTCAGCAGAAGAGAATTCTTCCCCAATGAGAAGTGGGCCTCTGTGGTGAAGAGATTAGGTTAATTATCAAGTCCAATGTGCCATGCAGTCTGGTGCAATCATAAACACTGGCAGTGTTTATACATGCATTTGATTTGGGAGCAGTTCACTCGCAAGTGAATACTCCCAGGCAAGCATTTACTTGTGCAGAGTCTCAGGAGCAGATTTGCTGTTCATGGCAGCAATCTTCTTCTGCTCCCATTGGCCCTGCACCAGCCCTCTGCAGTGGCCAGGGGGAGCTCTAGACAGCTGTCTCCTGGCAGGGGCTGGAACATAGCTTCTTGCCTCTGGGGGCTGCCTGCTGGGATGGGGACAATGTCCCCCTACCCTGGAAGCAGGGAGCTCCTGGTCCTGGCTCCCCAGTTGGGGACAAGGGATTTCAAGAGAGCTGCAGGGGAAGGGCAGGTCCCAGCCTCCTGCCTCAAACTGCCTGTGGAGCAGCCAGCAGTGAGCCCCTGGCTGGGCAGGTGATCAGAGCAGGGGCTGGGAACTCCCTACTGCTGGGGCAGGAGGACATTGTCCCCACACCCCAGCAGAAGGCAGAGCCCAGGGGCAGGGAGCAATCTCCCGGCCCCTGCTGCCCCACTGACCAGTAGCACATTTGCTCCTGATCAGGGGTCTACACATGTGCTGCTATGCAATTACTAATTCCAAGTAAATTTGCTACTTGCATTTGTAGGTAGCAAATTTACTTGGCAATAGAGCCAGTTACTGTGCAGTAAGCATCTGCACATGTAGATGCATATGCTTACTGTACAGTGGGATTATCTACATGTGCCCCTGACTGCAGTTGTTACTGCACAGTCCCAATGGCACATGAGTCATTTCTGGCACTACTGCGCTGCTACTGCACTGTAGGTAATTGTTACTGCACAGTAGCTTTGGCGTCACAGTTTGTGCCTGCTGATGCTACATTGCTGTAGCAACAAGCTACATCACCATAGTTTGTTGCTATGGCAACATAGCATCTCATGTAGATGAACTCAGTAATTAGCTGTACTGTGCAGTAAAGTGTTTCATGTAGATGCACTCACTGAGTCAAATGCTAATTCAAAGAGGATAAGATGGGCTACCTTTTACCCATGCAATACCCTGTAAGCCATAAAATAATATTCTACAAGAGTAAGGGTGGCAGCATCTGGCCCTGAATTATGAGTTTCATCTTGGTTTATTTACATTGCAGTGAAGCTATCAAAAGCACTAAGTAGTTGTGTATGGCTGTGTTCATGTTGGACAGACTTGAAAGTAGCTATGAATATCTTTACCACTTCAAACTTGTGTAAGCCTCTGGTAAATGCATGATATTATACAGAATACATTTTACATTCTCACAGTTAATATGTTTTGATGTCTGTCCTCAGTTTTATGCTACCATAAAGTTGGCAAGTTTCCAGATCCCAACCACTTCCCAAATTCAGACTTCTTACAAGTAACAATTAATCTGTCCACTTGTAGATTCATGCAGAGTAGAAATTTGTTCAGCAGAAATAATGGAAGCCACATTCCATGAGAGATGTGATTAGATTATTGTACTGGGAGGGAAAGGGGCAAAGAGGAGGAAAAGCATTTTGTCACATTGTGGGACAAAAGTTTTGAAGCATAACTCTCCTTCTTTACCACAGATTGCATCTCTCATGTAAAAGACACTTTGAACTACACCCAGTCCTGAAAAGTCTGTCTGCTACCTGGAGATTAGCAGTGGCCCAGTGATACTCCACCCACTTCAAGCGCTCTTGGCCCAAATGGGAGTAGGAGCTGGGAAAATCCATTCCCAAATGCATTGCAGTTACTTTGCATCACTGTAGTAGGACCCTCCCAAAAGTCAAAAATCATGAGTCAGATGCAGGCACTCCTGAGATTTTACATTTGGAGTCAGTTTATTATTGTTCTAGTATCCAGGGCTTTACAGTTAACATGTTTAAGCTTTTCTTTTTATAAGGGCGGAGGGAGGGTTGTTTAAAGGTATGGTTCAAAAACTCAGAAAAAAAATCCAATAATTAATCGCATATTTCAAGGTTTTCTCTGAAACCATCAAAGCTATGAATGATTTCCTAAAATGAAAGCTGATATATTTTCGTAATCCAAGAGCTGAGGCTTTATGAAAGACACAAGACTTCATGAACTTCATTATACAAGAGCTATAACGCCTCAATCCAGACAAAATGAAAAGAAAGGCAGTTATTCTAGCAATGGCACATTATCCTTGAGGTCACGTGCACTATAAAATTAGATTTTAGGAGCATTTTTTTAAATAGATTAAAATTTATCCTATCAGTTGAGGGTGATTCGAAGATATCAAGCATGTGGTTACAAACTTATTTCCACTGTTATTTAAAGAACCCATTAAGGCCGGCTAGAACCTGAAGTGTTGAGAACCTTTCAGATCGGATGCTCAGGTAGGAAATGTGGAAGTGTCCAAACCATTCATAAACAGAACAAAGCCAGGGATTAAATGCTTTGAGTTCAGGAAAGGGGAAGTCTGCATAGCCAAGTTATAGAAACCCAAGTACAAGGAGATCCCTTTCTAATATGCCAAAGACTCAGCACCCAGAACACGCAAATCCACAGATTCTTAACTGGTGTAGAGCGTCCGAGTTCCACCAAAATCAATTAAGTTGTAACAGTTAACACCGGTGGAGAATCTTTCCCATAGTTTTCATGAATTTGCTGAGGTAGACGGATATGTTCCCCAAAATTCAGGTTCTCCTACCAGGAAGGTCAGTGAAAAGTCTCTGCTATGAACTTCCAGGGCCTCTGGATCAGGCCCCAAAACAGTCATCCATTTTATTCTTCTTTTGTCCCATCTCCAAGTCAAAGTTCCAGAACAAAGTCAGAAACTTTCTCTGTATTCCCTGAAATTGTGTAATCTAGGGCAGGACCACCAGTGCTAAACACGTGTGTCCACTTCACCACAGGCTCTGCAACAGGAAACCAAGTACAGGGGACTGAATTTCCTACATAATGCAAGATATCTACAGGTCCTATGTAGTAAGCATAACAATTTCTTACGTACCGTGAAATAAATGATTGTATATGGTTGATAGAGAACATCTTTTATAATCATAGAACTGGCATTTAATTTTGTTTTTTGAAAACTCAGGATTTTAAGGAATTGAAGGAGTGTTTTCCACTTACTTATAGAGAACCTTTTGTATGAGAATTTAAATAACCTAATTAAGCCTTACAAGATTTCTGCAAGACAAGGATTATACTCAGTTTTACAAATGTATTAACTGAGCCATAGGAAGGTTAAGAGCCAGATTTAAAGAGGCATTTAGGCAGTGAAACATCTAAGTGACTTGCCTGTTGATAGAATGGAAATGTCCTGATTGCTAACCCTGTGGGGTAACTTTTCTTGGAGTAGTTAAGTACAATAGTCTAAGAGTACCCTTGTCTAACTAAGTTTCCTGTATAAGTTCACAGGTTTCTGAATATTAAAAGTATTGGCCTTTTTTTTTTTTTT
>JAGPOW010000261.1:171195895-171222399 GCA_030014935.1 Caiman crocodilus
CTTTGTATTTTGGAAATGATTCCTCTTCTCTTGCTTTTTAGTTTGCCTTTCTGTTATCATTCTGATTCCATTCGTGGTGTTTTGTTTGAGAAAAACCTCAATTAGATTTGTCAATGATATCTTGATAGTGGATGCATGTGTGGTTTACATGCTTACACATACATGTATCTGTATGTGCATACACCCACACACAGTGTATATGTACTTTATATACATAATTAATTGGAAGGTAATTCATTATAAAGTATAGGAATGATTTGGGATTTGTTTTGGTGTACCTCATGTTGATGTCTAATCCAGCAGTTTCCAACCTCTGACAGATAGCGCACCACCAATTTAAAACTATACAACCTTAAGTACCACCAGCAAATTTTGGCATATAAAGTAATTATAATAAATCTGTTAATGCGTACCGCTGACAGGTTGTCTGCATACGACTGGTGGTATACATACCACAGTTTGGGAACAGCTGGTCTCATTGTATTATCTATGGATAACTAAATGAGTACTTGGGAGGTGGCTGCATTTATAGTATAATATAATACTCAAATACTTCCTTTGAATCAGACATTTTTGATAATATCTCCTTGGACAAATATGTCTTTTAATCTGGCATTGTTTCCTATAATACAGTGTGCAGCCTTTAATGTATGCATAGGTTTCTTCAGATGGATGCACATTTCCTTACAACAATTTGGTCCTTTACCTTGCGTTTCTTATTGAAGAAATTCTTCTACTTTCCCTCTCAGTTTAATTCTATTACTCTATTTGATGCTATCAGCTTCATTTAGGTTGAATCTTACATTGTAATAACGCGCAATGTAAATATTGAGCATCTCTGAAGCAAGCTATGAATGAATTTTGCTCTTAGTTACAGCTGTACAATCTGTGGATGTTGGTAAAGTTGCTTGGTTGTAACTAACTGCACAGTTTAGCTCAACATGGTTCTTCTGCACTGTTTACAAGATCTAATAGCAATACAGGAAATATGAGAATAAAATACAGAACACCGAAGCTGTTGTGCAAAACTAATTAGCAACCTGATACTCTTTAAAAAGGCATTAAAATAATGATTGTAAAGATATATGGTTAAAGACATATGTTCAAGCCACGTTTTTTCCCCTAAGATAATGGAATTAAATACAATAGTGTTTCCATTGTTTAGATATGCCACTGATTAACATAAGCTAACCAAATCAAAAGTAAATATTATGAAGAAAAGTATTTGGTAGCAGTGTGACAGTGATGCAGAAAATATATCTGTTGGCTGCTACTTTTGCAGTGCAGTGTTGTGTTTCTACCGGTCATGATATAGAAAAGTTTTGCCTATAGCAAATTAGCACCAAAGTCCCAAATTGCCATTTCATTGCCAACTTCAGTTCCTCTTGCATGGAACTCCTATTTGCCCATAACAGTTCTTAGAATGTCTACATTCCTTACAGTTTCTACAGCACTTTGAAAAGTATAATGTAATTAATTCTCACAACAGCCATAAAAGGGAAATGTTAACCCCATTTTACAGAAAGGGAAGTTGAGACACCAGGTAGTTAAATGGCTTCTACTACAATACTGAGAATCAATGACAGAATCGAGGCCAAGAAGTAGGAATGTCTAGCTTCCGATTTATATGCTTAGTTTGCAAGACCAGCCTTCCTTTCAACTGAAGTTGGTGTGGGACAAGACTCATACCCACCCACCCCACAACAAACAAAAAAAATAACCCAATGATTTAACTAAAAGTAGATTCCAGTGTAAACTGAATGGCATTTCTTAGTGGTGGAAAATAACAAATGTACTCGCTTGCCTTGCTGCTGTTTCTCCAGGGCTGGGGTTATTACTCATTTATTAAGTACTTAATACAATGACAGGATTTGTACAACACATTAATTGTCAATGCAATGGTGTATAAACAACTGGTTACATATATGCCCAGTGCTAACTGTACAGGGATGTCATTTAGTAGCTTAATTGTATTGCTCTACTATTCTACTATTATATTTTATTTGCTATGCAATGGATAGTAAATATTATGGACATCATAGTAAAGCAGTATAAGCAAAGTACTAAATCTGCATAATTTATACACTATTTAACGTCTTGTTTGAGGAGGAAAATAGAAATAACAGATTTGAGGCTTGATTCAAATTCCTTAGGGACATGACATTTTTATTCATTTCTATTTATTAATTTTTTTTATTTCTGTGAAAGACAAAGGCCCCTATCCAGAAGACAAGTGGAAGCAGGAACATATATTTGTACTATGGTAAAAAAACTCTATTAGTCTGAAGTAAGGCTAGTGGCAAAAGGATTCTGAGTTTCCTGTGGAATAAATGATGCACAGAAACAGTGGCATTTTTCTTTACTTTGTCCTCATGTGTCACCAACTTTTTTAAGTAGTGGGGGGTAAACATGCATGCATATGTGAGTGGGATCCATCCTGCAGAAGGCAGTGGCAAAACTCCAGTCCACTTGAGTGAGAGCAGGAGCTGGTACTGTGTCCTAATCTTTTAAATCATTAACTTCAGAAGGTAATTATTGATAAACTTGGCTTCTTCCCCCTGGGTCAGCTCCTTCTCCAAGCTTCTTAGCATTTTTTTTATTTCAACCTTTAGTAACTCTCTATTTTGGAAGTGATGAAAACAGAGGCTAATTTAGCCTCTAGCTCCAATCACCCACAATTACCTTTTATCAGGTTTCTTCTCTCTCCCACCCCCTTTCTCTGATAAAGTTCTGGGCCAGCTGCTGCTATTCTCTCCTTGTAACCAGCGTGATATAGCATTGCCTTTCTGCCAGCACACCTAGGCATGCATCTGAGGGGAGGGAAGGGAGTTTGATTTCCCTGCCACAAGTGGAAGGCAGGAGTCACTCCACTCAAGCCAAACTAGTTACCCATTCCCACTGGGGTTGCGGGTAGCCTCTGATAGAGCCAGGGAAGGCACCAGCCCTCTGGCTGAGTGAGGTGGTGGGGTCTGAGAGGTGGCTGTAGGCTGGTGATTCTCCATCGGAGGAGGGAGAGATCCTTTACTGCTGTTGGGTGGGCAAACATAATTAGAAACCCAGAGTCTTCAATGATGAACCTGTAGGGTTAAACCCTGCCTGCCCTGTTGGGAACTGCTTGCCCTCTTATCGCTACTGTTTTTCTGCTGCAAAGAGTAACATTGGAGGCATGACACACCAGAAGGGATGTGAGAGGCAAGGATTTCTGCAGGCCATCTGTTTTATTGGACCAGCTATGGAGCTGGGATAGAATTAGACAAGATTTCAGACCTGCTTCCGGATCCTTCCCTATTCCTCCCCCTTTGATAGGCCTTGATCTCCCAGGACTGGGGTGCTTTTAACTGCTCAGTGTGGCTGCTAGACTTGCACATTTTCCCTCACCTCTCCTCTAGGGTGCCTATTTTCAGAGACCTAAGGAAGGTGGTCTTACACTGAAAAGCTTCAGGGTTTGAATTACCACGGGAGTTCCAAGGCTGAGCCACTCCCTAAGAGTTGAAAATCATAACTTGAGCAGAGGGTCTTTGTTTTTATTATGGCATCATGATAAGCACCCCAATTTTGTTTCCAGACCCCTCCAGGAGCCAAAGTGTAACCTGGACCTTGGAAAGCTTGCCTCCCTTTATTCCGGGTGGGGGGGCCAAGAAAAATATCCCCCTAGGAAATCCTGCCTCACAGGACTGAAACAGCACGAGGAAGTGTGGGAGGTCGGCAGAGCTGTGCTGTGAATTGGGACTGCCTTTGTGTCCCTAGCCCCTATGGCTTTTCTATACAAATGTGGGAAGTCCCAATTGCAGCTGGTGCCTGTTTCTGGGGATGCAGGGTTGCACCTCTTTCCCCGCTAGGAAGTCCTTGCTTTTGCAAGAGAACTGTTCTGTTTTCGGTCTGTGGTGGCTAAGGGAGAGCTTTTCTTGAGGGAGGGGTGGGGGGGCATGAGAGCCAGCTCCAAGCCCGGGCAGGCGGACAAGCCGGGCCGCCTTCCTTCAGAGCTGGCCGGGAGAGGGCGCCGAGGCGCCTGGAGCAGGGGGCAAAGCCCTGCTGCCCCGGGGGAGGAGCTTGTCCCCGGCTCCACCCTGCCAGGTGAGGCAGGCGGGCGGGGGTAGCACCTGGCGGGGCAGCAGCGCCAGCGTCCCCGCCCCGCCTGCACCAGGGGAAAGTTTTGGCGAGCGAGGCTGCCCGGGCGGAGCTGCCGGCGGAGGAAGACCGCAGCCACCCCCGGCCCGACCCAGGGCTCACGTGTGGGGCCGGCGGCTGCGACCCGCAGCTCCCCCTTCCCCAGCCCAGCCCAGCAGCAGCAGCGCCGCCTCCTCCAGCAGCAGCAGTAGCGGCGGCGCCGGGATGCGGGACAGCAGGAGCCGCCGCCTGGGCGCAGGAGCCGGAGCCGGCCGGGCCGGGGCAGCCGCTGTCCTGCTGCTGCTGCTCGGGCCGTGCTGCGCCGTGGAGGAGAAGAAAGGTGCGTGCAGCCCCCAGCCGCGGGCTCCCCCTCTCGTGCGGCTCGAGGCCCCCCAGGCGGGGCCCCCCATCCCTCGCTACGTTCCGTTCTCCCTGTGGAATCCTCGCTAAGTTCTGCCGCGTCCTGGAACGCTCGGCGCGTTCCGTCCCCCCGCGGCGTTCCGTCCCGAGCCCCTGTGGAACGCTCGGCGCGTTCTGTTCCCTCCCCTCGGGACGCTCGCCGCGTTCTATCCCCTCCTCCTGGGACCTCGGCTGAGTTGGGTTCCCCGAGTGAGGGGCGAGCGCTACGCGCGCCGGCTGTCTTTATGAATGAGCCGCGCGTCTCTGGCGGGCTGTCAGCTGGGCGCGTGTGTGTGCGTGTCCCTGAGCGGGCCCGGGCGGTCGTGACAGGGGTTGAGGCTTCCATGGGGAACCGGTTTCAAGGCAGGCGGGGGGAGGAGAGTCCCTGGCTGGTCCGGCTGGCTCTTTTGTAAGAGCAGGCAGAGCAGCTTCGGTTCCAGGCAGAGGCGTCTTTATCTTGGCCATCTGCCAAACACTTAAAAAAAACAAAAATAAAACTTTTTTAAAGGAAAAAGCCGGAAAGGAGGGGGAAGGGGACACTTGTGGTTTTCATAAGGTCTGATGTGGGAGCTGGGCTCAAGGGGATCTGCATCTTGTGCCTGGCAAAACCATTGGGCAAAGGGGAACCCCACCTTTTTTTAAACTACTTACTAGTTGGCCTGTTTGAATCCCTCAGGAGTGAGTTCATACCTGCTGTGGATATAACAAGGGCGGGTTATTTTCCCCCCTCCTCCCCCCTTTTTTCTCCCTTCATTTCCCCCCTCAACTTTTTTTTTAAATGAAGTAAGTGGTCTCAGCACTGTGGCCCAGAGAAAACTCTTATCTGAGTTGCAGAGACCCTATGGGATATATATATCCCTACGGATAAACACTATAGCTTACATGCTGCTTAAAGCAAGCTTGCAAAAATCTGGTAGTTGTTTTATGATTATAAAAGGTTGGCAGTAAGGAAATGGGGACTAGCAGGATTCATTCTGAATGTGCTTGGTTTGGCAATAGCTCTTTGAGTCTGAAAGAGATCAAGACGCAACATTGTTAAAAGGCAGTACTTCTTTTGGATGTCCTGTTGGCTCAATTCATTTTTCACTGTAAAGTACAATCACCACAGACTGGTAGGAAAGTGCTTGTTTGTCCTGCTGTCGAAGTAAATGATAAAACGACCATTGAAATTAGTAATGCAGGAATCCTGCCTTACTTGAGAATTGTAAAATGATAACTCCAAATGTTAATTCTGAGTTGTCAGAGGAAGGTTGAACCAATGTTTTTTAAGACTCCCAAACTTATCTCCTCAATCCTGTTGGCCTTTTGAACCCATGGACCCTGAAATGCAAAACGCAGTTGCATTGTCATGAACCTGCCCAGCAGTAGAAAATGATGAAGTGTTGTAATAAACTTTTTTGGACATACGTTTTCAGTTGGAAATACTTGCAACTAAACCCATTAACAGTTTTAGTTGAGCATCTCTACGTACAAATAACTGATGTCTCAAAGGATGCTAACACAATGTTTGTTAGAAAATTACTGAAAACGGACAAGACTTAAATTTGTTTTGATCATGGAGATCACTTTTAATAATAGTTTTTATCTTTTTCCAAAATGTTTGAAGACAAAAACCCTTAAACATGGCCGGGGGGAAAAACTAAATACTTTGTGATGCTGCTGTGCTTTAAAAAACAAACAGGAATTGTGCACGTTCTGAAACCAAGCAATATGCGGTTCTTGAAGGCTTTTATGGATTGATTAGGATTAGTCTGTAGCTTGCACAAAATAGTATAAACTGAAATCATCACAATAAAATTAATTTGGTCTTTCCCTATTGCATGGCTGAGATCAGAAGCTGCTGGGTGGCAATAGGAACACTATTTACTGTCTAGGGAAGTTGATCGATGGTAACTTGGAGTGTAACTGTTCAGTGGTAGCACACTTCAAATAAAGTGCTTTTCACTCTCGTATCATCAGTTTTGTGCTGGTAATTTTTATTTTCTGTTTTTGGCTATTCTACTGTGCACTGTATCAGGGTGGATTTGACAAATCAAATCAATTTAAATCCTAATTTAAAACACAATTTAAATCGCGCATCAGAAGTCTCAATTTAATCATTGTTTTCTACAAAAAGTGCATTCTTGTTGTTTGATATGCTTTATTAATTGAACTACTTGAAACTTTGCACTTTTAGAGAAAGGTAAGGGCCTGACTGTGTGCGTACACACTTTCAGAGAGACAGAGGGCTGATGGGCTGGTAATCAGGTTTGTTATCTCTCATCTCCATATACTGCTGTTAACAAGGATGTTATCTCTGGAGACAACAAAGTCAGTCTTGTGTCTGAAGAAGGGCAGTTGTGCCCAAAGGTTTGCAAAGAACAATTTTTCCAACTATTTAGTTGGTCTAATAAAAGATATCACATCTGCCCAAAGAACCTTGTCTGCCTATGATCTCTGGAGAGACAAATCCATAGTTTGAGAACAGAAACCAAGCATCACAGAGATGCTTAACGGCATTGTCTAGACTAGAGGCTGGACTCTAGACTAAGCACTGAGTCCCATTGGGTAGAATGGTTTTCTTTAATTTTTACTAATCTATATAGGAACCACATGATTGGGCCCCTAATATAGTCCATGCGTGTTGTGACCTATATGTAAAACTTGTAAAAAGGTTACATGAATATATTGTCTCAAATAGTGCATGATTAGAAGTTATAATCCCTATTCCATGATGATATCTTTGAGCTTTAACATATCTTAAAACTATCTTTATGTCAGTTTATTTTTTTAAAAGCATCTTAACAACAAGAATTTAAAAATATGATTAAATTTAAAAAACTGATTTATTTTCGGATGTTTTATTTTTTAAATAAAATCATTGATTTTTAACCACTTTGCACCGTACAGTAATGAGGAGCATCCCAACGTTGTGCTTTGGGCACGTGCAAGGGGAAATGTTTGGTAGTCATGAATTGTAGAAGTCCAGTTCATTACCTTCTAGGTAATGTTTTAATTGCATTAGTTAGGAAGCTGAAATTGTTAAATTGGTGCAATCTTTTAGTGTGGATAAAGTGATAGAGTTTACAGTGGTGTAGCTTTTTTGGGTCAAAAACTGTTTGGGGACCAGCCTTTACAATGAGTGCTTTGGGTACAAATAAAACATCTTACACTCATGTTAGTATGCAAACTTCTGCGCTTTCAAGGTAAATTTCTGCTATTCAAGGAGGGAGGGATAAAGCGGTAAGAGTTCAGGAAATGTACACTCAGTTCAACCCTTGCTTTTCATACTTTTGGTAAGGATTTGATCTTTTTCATGGGGAGGAAGTCGGTTAGAGATGTACCGTACGGGGAAAAGGTATTGTTGGTAAGATGAGGCGCTAGAGTAAATGTGTCTGTTTGAGAGAAATAAACTATACCCAGAGATGAAAACAGTAAATGCTAGTATGTTTATTGCATTATGGGTATATATTACAAGCAATTAAGGAAACAAGGTCTCTCTACCTTAGAGACTTTGCAATCCAAGCAGTCCATTGTAAATCACTTGTTAGAGAGAGTCTTTCAGGGAGTGCCCCATAGTGCTGTGATGTTCCTGAGGGGTGGTTTTTGCATTTTATGGTAAGGTTTACTGAAATCTTTGTGATATGCCAGTTTTAGGCAGTAGTACAGCTGACTGGCCAAACCAGTTTGTTCATAGGGCTACAAATTGCTCCCTTGAGGTCAAATCATACTTGGTCAGGAGCTGTTCAAGAGCAAGCATGAGGAATGTGAAGCTGAACTTGCTTTACTTAGGATATTAATATCTGGACTGAATGGCTTGTATGAAAGTTGCTAGTATTCCCACAAATGCTCAGCTTCCTCTTTGTCTATGTTCTGATGATGCATGTGTGTATCAGAGGGTATAGTCACCTTGCACAGATGACTTGCATTTGAGTTGTGCTAAGTTAACAGATGTGCAACATTACTAAGCAGCACGCTATGCAACATGATTGTGTGTCCTACGCAAAATGAATACTTCTGTTTTCATAGTTCTAGAAATGTACTTCAAATTGTTATTTAGGCCAGAAACTTTTATGGCACAGCAATGTTTGTCAGAGATTTGATTTTATGATGTTTCTTTTCCAGCAAAAGCTCTGGTTTAGATACAGTTCCAGCAGCATGAAAAAGTTTTTTGCCATTTTAGGGAACCAGAAGGAGCTATATCAACAAAAGCACTTTTTTTGGTATAAGCCATTTGTTCAGCTTTTAAAAAAGTTTTCCCAGTATAGTTTAGCAAATCCTCCTAGCATAGTAGACTAAGCTTTCATTGTGGAAGTTTCCACAATTACAGTTTAGGCAGTGTCTACACGAAGAGTGGTTTCCTTTCCCATTTCTCCTCCCCCAGTACAGGGATACCACTTTACTGACTAAACACTTCTTGTGTGGATGCAGCTTAAACCAACAAGTTGTGCGTTTGCTTTCTTCCATCAGCCACCTCTCCAGTAGAACAAGCTATACTAGGAAATGTGCAGTTTTTCCAGAATAACATTGTCTACTAAGTGAGCTTCTGCTGGTACAGCTATTTCAGTTAAGATCACACCTCCTCACATATCTGGCTGACATATCTAGGAATTTCTAGTACAAATATTACCATAATCTTGTCTTCCACCTTGTCACTATTCGAAAACAGGGTAGAGATTTTAGTTGCAGCCCTTGTTGAAGGTATGTTCGATCTTTCTCTTGCCCAACCCTTAAAGTTATGCTAGCACAGTGAGGAGTATGAAAAGATCAGACCCTAAAACTGATCTAGATTTTCTTGCAGAAGTGCATCCACGTCAGGGTTTTTTTGCCATATCACCTTTAATTATTCAGTGAAACACATAAAGACAAGGACTGGCACTAGAGTTTTATTAGGTTTGTGTTGGTTTAGATCAGAGGCGGGCAATTATTTTGGGCAGAGGACCACTTACTGAGTTTTGGCAAGCTCTCAAGGGCCAAATGACAGGCACTCAGGAGCAGATAAATAGTATTTTTTGAAATTTTTAGGGGCCCCGCGGGCTGGATAGAATGGCCTGGCGGGCTGCATCAGGCCTGTGGGTCGCATTTTGCCCACCCCTGGTCTAAATACTTGGCACTCAGCTAGGGACAGAAATTACACACAAATTGGTATAAGTGATCAGAAATCAGTTCAGTTCAGTACACAACAGAAGTGCACACAAACTGTTTTCAAAATGGCTGAAACCATTTAAGATAAACCTGGATGGATGTTACAACAAAAGCTCTGTTATCCGGCACCCATGAGGAATGGGGGGTGCTGGTTAACCAAATATGCTGGTTACTTGGTCCTTGGCCTGGTCAGGCAAGGACGCCCTTCCTGATGCGTCTGGTGCATCCACATCTCATATTAATCACGCAGCCCCTCCTGCCCCTCCCCTGGTGTCAGTGTGCTGGGGGACAGGGCGGGGGGTCCCATGCAGGCTGCTTTGTCCCGTGCCGTGGCCTGAAGTGGGATTTGGAGAAACTGAAATTCTCACTTCTGGTTTTGCTTTTGCCATGTTGACTGGCGTGCCACTTAATAGAGCTTGCCGGTTAATGAAGTGCCGGATAACGCGATTTTTACTGTAGTATCAGACTGAACTGATTTAGGTCAAATGGGTTTATTGAACTTCTGTCGCAGATCCCCTCCTGATTCAAATTAATGTGCAGCCCCCCAGCATCCAAGGATGCTTTGCACCTCCCCTGCAAGCTCCCTTCCCCCAGGGTGGGTAGGCTAGCTTTGGTTTAAGCTGTTTGCTGCAGCCAAGCTTGGAGGCGTGCTCTAGTGCCTCCCAGCTTCTGTCCTGGGCCATTGCAGGCATGGGGCTTCATTTCAGGAATTACAAGTGAATGTCTGTTCACTTATTTATTGGTTCAGCCTTTGGAGCTTAGACTAACCTGCAAAGATTGAATCAATTCAGCCATGGGCTTTTTGACTTCCTGTACTATTTTTTATGCCCATGAATTTATTGCCACACAGGTTCTCCGTCTTTGATTTATATTGTGTTTTTTTTATTTGCTTGTTTTTCATATGCACCTCAGTGGAAGGAAGGGGACTATGGTATTTTTAAACAGTATGATCTCTGAAGTCAGAGATCCTTTTTGTCCATACTAAACAGTCTGCTGTAACAGTTTCTGATACTGTAAGTCTCGACTTTCAATTGTGTCAAATGGGATTAAAATATTTCTTTATTTGGGGTTTAATTCTGCCAGCTTAAATTAAATTGGGTAGCACCAGTTTTGCAACTATTCCTGGAGTAATTAGCATGAATTGGGGTGACAGAACTGGTCTCTACATGAATAATGTGCGTGCATTTGTACAGTGGAGTTCTCAAACTCAGTCTTGTTGCACTGAGGGAAGATTATTATTTACTGAGGTAGCCATGGCACACCTTGGCTGTTTATCTTACAGGAAAAATATGCGTGTAGGGGTGGCATCATTGTGCTGCTGATAATTGAACAAAGTATTTAAAAATATTTTGCTCCTTTAGACTGAGGAAATGCAGTGGCCAAGAAAAGGGCTGAAGAATCTAATTGTTAATTTTCCTGTTTAATCAAACGAGAAGTCTGATCAGCATGATTACTATGCCTTGTGCCAACAATTATGCTTTGTATAATTTAGGAGGGAAATAGATTGATATTTGAGAATAATATTCAATTTACCTAACTTGAAGTGGTGTATGTATTTAAATGCTGCATGTTTTTGCTCCATGTGGGCTTCTCTCTCTAGAACTGGTATTTTACTAGCCTTACATTGGTACATTACTGTGCATATTTGCTATCTGTGTGTGCACAAATAGATAGTTGTATGCATAACCTTTTCATTAATATGTATGTGGGGGGCGTACACAGATGCACATACTTTTATGTACAGTAAACTATAATATAGTATCTGTATTTTGGCTATAAAAGTAATAGGGTTTTTTGTTGGGTTTTTTTGGTTTGGTGACTGAACTACACACATGGAGAAGAATTCAGCTGGTCAAACCAAACCAGAAATTTTGGGGATCTTTGAAGAAAATTAATTAAAAACAAACTGTATTTTGGGTCCAATCACAATTTTTCATTTGACCGTAAACAAAATGTTATGCTTGCTGTTTTGGATCATTTACTTCTTTTTGGTATTATAATAGTAGAAAAATAGGGTTGGAAGGGACCTTAGGAGGTAATTTAGTTCAGACCTCTGTTCAAAACAGGATCATCCTAGACTATTCCAGACAAGTGTTTTAAGATTGACTTTTCATTCAAATTGAAGCTCTCTTTTTTTAAAGTGCAAAATAAAGGTGTTTGCTTTGGAAAGTCCCCCTTCTTTTGTGGAATTTTTTTTTTCCACTGAACTTGCTAATGACTTGGACTACCAAATGCCATTTTTTGGTAAATATATTTTTTTTTTTTTGCCAAAAAATTGTTATATATTCTTATCTAAAGGGCATATGAAGCTAAGAACAGACCATTAAATTTGGAAGGCCATGTGACATCCTCAAAGCCTAGTGAAAACATTAACTAATTAGCTGCTGTGCAAAGGAGCTAATGGATTGCCCTGCCAGAATTGGAATTTGGGATTCTAGCACCTCGCTCATTGCCTACCACCAGTGGCGGACCGATCAGGGGGGCGGGAAGGAGCCATGGCCCACGGGCCAGGTCCTTCAGAGTTCTTGTTGCACAATGTGACTTGAAGTATTGCTACGAGAAGGATTTGGAATGCAGCCGCAAATGCAAGCATTGGCCCTTGGGCGCAGCAGGTACGTCGCTGCCTACCACTTAATGCAATCAACCCTCCACTTTATGCTCATCCACTACAGGACTTTCCACTGATGAGTCTATAAAGACCATTTTAGCAATTGCTGTCTTTGCAGGCATTGTGTGCTTGTGCAAACTGGTGCAGCATTTAGCAAGATTTGCATCCCAGCACCTGAGTGAGTACTTGGATTATGATCACAGGATAAATAATACTCTGCCTCCACCTGAGAGACCTTACTGAGAATATGCCTGGTTTAATTCCTCACCATTAAAATGCATTAAATGTATTATATGTAAAAGTTTTACTTATTTTTCTTATCCTCATTGCTGCTGCTGCTGCTTTGGGTCTAAATTGTTTTACTAGAGTGTCAACAGAGCAGGTCCCTGTGGATACTTAAATAATAGAAGGCTGTAATTATAGAGCCAAATTCAGAACTGGTGCAAGCAGATGCCTTCCTACACATGTTCTGAATTTATCTCCCCATCACTCTTCCCTGTTGTAAATGCAGCAAAGCTTTAATGGTAATTTATAAGAGCTTTACACAAACCATGCAAATTTGGTCTTTGGCTATGCAGCCACACTATTAAGGTTAGTGGAAATTGTGTGCACAGTTGAGAGTGGAGTTCTTCCCTGAGTGCAATAGAGACCTGTTCTCTTAAATACTATTTGTTCGTTGCTCTTAGTGGTTATGTCTGCAAAGTCTCTAAATGATTCTTTGGTCTTGAAAATGCCATGTTTTCTAATTGCATGTGTAGTTTAATTGTGAGCCTATTTTTGAATGATCTATTTTGAGAATAGAACTGCAGGTATAAAATAAGCTTGTACAGCAAATGCATGTGGGCTTCCTGACACTAATTTGATAGTGGAAGAGAAGAAGGCAGGGCTAGCAGATGAAACTTGTTTTAGCTGTTTGGTCAGTTATTTAAATACTGCCTTCGTCAAAGAAGAGTTACTTGCACGAATCAGCAGCTAGTTTCTACAATTCGAATTGATACACATTTCACCTTTATCTGGATGAATAAATGACCAGCAGGAAAGGAGACGGCTTCTAAAATTAACATGTTATGCTGCATCTCTTGTTATGTCCTTTTTTTGGATTAGCCTGAATTACCATTTGAATAAAGTATGTATTTTATTCCAGATCATGTCATATGTGATGAAATACAGCCTATCTAAAATAATACCAATTAACTAGGGTAAGGATGCATAGCATGCAGTGCACCAGGGCAATTACAGTGGCCTGCCATAATTCATAATTAGGTTTTAATTCATTCATTGCTGCTGGATGACACTGAAAAATGTGGGAGGATTTGAGAAGCGAGCTGCTGAGGCAAATTACTCTTTGTCGCCTGAGATTGTGAGCTTCTGTGAAGTCAAGTTTCCTGTTTCTGATGTAACAAACTTCCTTGGTGGAGGCCATCCAGGGGAAAGTGTACTTTTCCAGTGGCCCTCAGTAAAGTTTGAGTGTTGAACCACTGAACTAAGGGATAGAACCTTTTCCATAGATAGTTTGGTTCCACTGTTTGGGAATGGCTAGAGTTCGAGGACCCAGTAGATGGGTTGCCATCCTCTAAATATTGTTAATTTTCATTTGGTGGCATGTAACCCTTGGACACTCATATAATTTTTTCTTTTTGTCGTCCTCCTCATCAGCTAATCAGTAAATAGATTATTGAGGGATTTCTAGAGAAATAAGACTAAAAATACAGGTTTTTTTAATATGTAGCTAATATTTCTTTTGATAATGGAAGTTCATGTTGTTTTCTTTTCTCCTACTTGAAAGTCTTTTCACTGACTCTCCAATCCCCTACATAAATTGTAAGTCTGCAAAAGAAATTCTTACTTGTTTCATTTAACATTTTAGTGAGAAGGTGAGACTATCATTTAAAAAAATAGAGAATAATACTTGGGAAATTTTAAGTCTAACTTTCATTTCGAAAGTGTGTGGATTAATATGATCTATCAAAAACATGGGAAAAGTCCCTGACAATGTAGTTAAATAATGGTGCACTAGTGACTTTGTGTCATTGTGCATTGTCAATAAATGATTGAACAGGAAGTTTGGTGCTTCCAGCTATAAATTTATTTATTTATTTATTTAAAGGATTTGGTTTGCTTAGTTGCTTTTGAGACTGCTTACTGTTATTTCCCATTTATTTTGTCCTATTCCAGATCACAGAAGGCATATTTTAAACAGGAATGTTCCAGTTTGCTGGCTTGTGATCTTCCAAGTTATTCTGTATATCAGGAGCATCATTAAAATCATTGGAGGGCTTCATTAGCACTAGATATATTGCTCCAAAGCAGCTTGCAAGATCTGGGCCTTTGGCTTTTAAGGCTAGCATCTTTAGTGGCAGTATCAGAGGACTGCTTTAATGTGATGCGGTTGGCACTAATACACTGTACAGTAGCAGTCTGCAAAACGGGCTGTATTCAATTCAGGTTCAGCCCAAATTGGGGAGAGTGATTCAATTCATTGATTTGGATCACTGTCCTCATTCGATTTGGCCAAATCCGAATCTGAGAACTAGACGCTGATTTGGAGAATCAGTGATTCAGCCATAGACACCGCTTTAGATTTTTTTTTCTGCATAATTCGAGGTACTAAGTGTGGCTCATCAGTGCCGAGGTGGTGGGGCAAATGGAGTGTTTCCACAGGAGCGTGGGGTGGGGGTCTACCGTGTGCTCGGCAGCAAACCTGGAAGTGTGGACCAGAAATACTTCCGGTCCACTTCCAGGTCCCAGGAGGCACCAGTTGCAGGGCAGGGGAGGGAGCAGGTCCCCCCACACTCCCTGGTGGGCCTAGAAATGGACCAGAAATGCTTCTACAACATCTACATCCCTCCCCCCCCCCCAACCTTCCTGCCCTGGACCAGAAGTGCTTGTATAACAATTACAATATCCCACACTTCTGTGGGATGCTCCATTCATCCCAGCGTTGCAGCGTTCGTAGATCAGCCTGTTACCTTGAGATATGTAGAAAAACCATTTAAAGCTGTGTCTGTGGAATCATTGAATCTTTCCGAATCAATTTGGAGGGTTCCAATTTGATTCAGAGAGATTAAAGGGTCTCCTGATGCGATTCGGAGATTTGGCCGCTGAATCTCTCTACCAAATTGAATCAGCGACCGACACTTTGCACAGCCCTACTGTACAGTGATTTTTTAAAAATATCCATCAGATAAGTGTCCTGCAAACTATTGCAATAGGATGACAATATCAAATTGTTAGGGATTTGTTTTGCAGGGGGAGGAGTATTTTATGTCTGTTTCTCTCAGCACGATGGGTATAAATGGAAGAAAAGTTAGTTTTTGTTTGGCGGAAGGATGTTCTACACTCCTCAAGTTCATTACTGTCCCAAGTGCTGAATAACGGAGACTTCCTTCGCTTGAAGAAGGGCGTTTGCACCGGAAAGCTTGCAAAAAACTTTTTTCCAACTACTCAGTTGGTCTAATAAGATATCACATCTACCCAAAGAACCTTGTCTGCATATATCCTTAAGCCAGCATAGCTACAACCAAAAACGTAGGCTCATGTTCGGTTATTTGTTTTCACTGCCACTTTCAAAAGTAAGCTGTTATTGAGTCTGCCACTATCAAAAGTAAAACTGCTCAAGCTTGATTGACTGCATGTCATGAGAGATTTAGGCGTGACTGTGAGTTGCACTGGCATGTCAAAGGAGTATTTATTTCCATTTTTATAAATTAAAAATAACAAAGAAGCAACTTGTATTTAAGATTCTGCAGAAGGATCTGATGAGAGTAAACTACATTAGAATGTAGGCTGCTTGCTGCCACTTAGTGCAACAGAGTAAATGAAGTGCATGTGTCATGTAAGATCGTATCATGAGCATTGCTGACATTGGAGCAACATCTGGATAATTACTGTTTGTAATACTGCTTCTTCGAAGCTAATGGCAAAACTTCACTTGACATGAGTGAGAGCAAGAGTATGAGGATAATTCATAAATAGGGATTTGCAAAAAATGGGTTTGATGGGTGGGATGGATTTGATTCTACTCTTAAATTCCATCCACATATTGCTGAGGGAGTAACTTGCTGGGGTCAGCTGTTTTACACTGATGTAAACCTGGTGCAAGATCAACACTGAGACTTTTTTTGCAATGAATAATTTAACTAGCTCTACTGGGAGGGGTTAAGGTTGGCGGTAAAGCCGTACCTCTGAACTACTTTACTTTTAGGTAGCTGACTAAACCTGGCCATTATTTAAAAGCTCCATATTATAATATATGCCTGTTATTAGGCCAGTTTGAATTCTTGTTCAGATTTTGAACAAGTACAACTGAGAAATTCTCATTCTATCCCCTTTCTCTAAAACAGGATGTAATTATTTCTTGATGAGTAGAATTTTCAGTCCATTTTCTTACCTAGCGGTCTGCAGTGTACTCCCCTTAATGATTTTCATTTCAAAATTTCTTATTCTTTCTGTTTTTATAATGAGGCACCTCCTTGGCAGCACTTGAACATCGTTATCTTTGACAGGTTAATACAATAATACCTCCTGAGTTTTTCCTTTCACCAGTATATACACCGCTTCCATGGATATACACACAATTCTCTGCCACTCTAAGGACAGCTCAGTAGGCATGACAAAAGGAGAGGAGACTCCCATGTTGAGCCAGTGGTTTTGTGGGTTGTTTCTTTTCCTGATTAATTTTGAATTAATTTAAAATATAGAATGCCAGTCTGTTTTGCTTCATTGAACATCTCCTCAACCAACTGGAATAAGACTTAACTATTAATTAGTAAAGGTTTTGTTTCTTTTGTGCCTAGCTTTTCATTACTGATTATGAACCTAATGAATTAGTGATAGCACACAACATAGGAGGTCTAATGTACTAAAAATTGCCACGGGTTGTTCAAAAGAAATATGCTTCTCCTCGGTTGTTGTTTTTTTCTTCTCAAACTACATTTCTACATCCTGAAACACAACAGGCATGGTCACATACTATACGAATGTCTATACTTCGTATACATTGTATATTACATAACAAATGATCTTTAAGTCATTGACACTTTCAAGAGATGATCAAACTTTCCTGTTAACGTGGTAGAAACTGGATCTTGCCTATACATCAATATCCTCTATTGTTCAGTGGGACTTCTAGTCAGTTTAGAAGCAGCTAGCTTGTCATCTATGAGTAAACAGACTAGCCACTGTAGACAGGATTATAAAAAACATTATTCTGGATCAAAATTGTGTTACAGAGGATATCATCTCACTGGTAACTACATTGTTAACGTAATGGCCCATCAGCTTGGATGAAGGCTTGTGCAGAGTTGTCAGCAGGCATTCCTTCCATTGTAAGATTGCCAATGAACTTCTTTAGTCCTGTGAATGAATTGCCCTCATCAACCTTGGGTTTTTTAATTATACTAAGTAACACTTTGAATCTGTAGCTGTAACAACTTATGCAACAAAACATGACAGTCAGCTTGTAATTCATGGGTGAAGTTTTCAGCTGGTGTGGTAAATACACCTCTCCATTCAGGAGGCTGTGCTGATTTACACCATCTAAGGATGTGTCCCCCGTTTTCTAAGCAAGTGCTAGTAATTATTTCTAGCAATCAGCAGTGCTATTGGCAAAAGTAATGTTATTGATGTCATTACTTTCGTTGTTTGCTTACACGTTTATCCCAGCTTTGAAAATGAAAATCAAGTCAGTCCTGTTTTACTCCTGTTTGTTGTCAGATTTATTTTCCATCTGTTTTATCCTGCAGTATCTGTAATGCAGACAATACAAGAAGATATTTATATTGAAAAGGTATTGGGCTTTTTTTCCAACTTTCTTTTAAAAAAAGACAGGAACATTTTTGTTTGTTCAGCACGTAACATTCTCTCAGTTAAGTGGTGGTGGTGTCCCTTTTTGGCTTTTCTCGTAGTTATATACCTCTTAATTTTCCTTTCCCCTCCACCTCTATCCTCTCCTCCTTCCTCTGTCCCTTTTAAGTAATTAAGTAACAATGTGTGATGCAATAGTGCCTGGAAGTTGATGCAAAGAGGTGACGTAGTTGAAGAGAAATTCTCCATCTTGAGAGAGAAGGCAAGGCGTGTAACAGTTGCTAAGCATGTTTCTTAATACCGGACTGGAAGACGCTGGTATATTACACCGAGGACAGAAGAACAATTTCTATTGAATTAGTTCAGGCAAGCAGTAAAATTGATAGACGGATACCTTTGAAATTTGCTGAAAACACCTCCAAGGGGCCAAAACTGAAAATGAAACGTGAAACAGAGGTGAACTCTGCAGTGGTACCTGTGTGAGAACAGATTGTCTCACTGCCTGGCCTCTAAAGTGGTTTCTTGCCCCCGCCAGTCCCCAAAAGACGCAGTTAGTAGCAATATGATCTGCTTGTATGCTTTTATTTGCTGTGGTACAGCTTTTTGCTCTACTTCCAGCTGCCTACTATATCTGGCAGCAGAGGGTGAACTGGATTTCAGTGAGGGCAGGATGGCAAACGTGAAGCTATCCAGGTGCTGCTTTCTGGAATCTGTCAAGCTGAGGACAATTAGCTCCTAGCAGACTTGGAGGCAAAAGGAGGAACTTTTCAATTCTCATAACTGGATTACAGTAACAGTGGAGTAGGGACATGGGTCTGTAATTGGGGACTGATTCTGCAACTCTTAGGCATGAAACCTACACAGGAGTTTTGTTTGCAAGGACTGCAGGATCAGCCTTTTACTGATTTATGTTAAAAGGGAATTTCCAATCACTGAACTGCTCTTATGTACTGTGCTCTGTTTTGTGGTGACTACCCTATAAAATCATTCTTCTGAAACCACAGTATCTTGCAACACTCTCTTCATATCACATTGTGACTTTCGATTTAGACCCTGGGTAGAAGGATTAGTTTAACAACTGTGTGCTCATCATTCTCCTTTTTTTCTCGTGAAAGTGATTGTTTTAATCTTTTGTTGCATGTAGGGGAGATCTTAAAGCTTGTGTTAGCTGCTCCATTGCTGATTTTGTGCTAGAGGAAAAATACAGCCCCGTGTGTTGGCAGACGAGAGGTTTTGCTGAAATTCAGGCTTGGTTGGTCCAATTTGATTGAATTTAGTAGTTGTACTCATCTATTACTAGCTGAATTGAACCAGAGCCTTTAACTGGCAGCCTACATCTTAATAATAAAAAGGTAGCCTTAATATAAACTTTTAACAGAAGAAAAATATGTGCTTGTATATGCATTTGTGTATGTGTATTTGTGTATACATACATGCAAGTAATTTATTGTGACCCTCCCTGCAACTTTTTAATGTGCAATTCTTAGTTTATACAGGCCTTTAGCTTTTCTGCTTGAGGAAGTTATGGTGTTACTAGCAACTGCTGTACTACATAGTACTTAGGCTGTCCCTAACTTCTGGAGCACCAAGGAAAAGATCAGACAGGTTTTTAAAATACAGATTTCCCTCATTTTACATGGGTTCTGTATGTGCAAAGATGCTCTTATACAATGGCTCTTTTTATACCAAAAATTAATTATATGCGAGATAAATTCACTCTTACATGATTGTGTGGTGGAAGCCCGACGTTAGCTGCTTTGTGTGGTGCATTGCACGAGTGACGCGCATAAAATGCCATCTCCTGTGTAGATCTGTGCTTCTCACTCATTGTCTATGACATGAGTTTCTGTACTTGCCATCTCCATTATGATAGTGCCTTATGCTTGTACGTACTGTCTGCAGTTGGTGAGTACCAAAATTGTCTTGTAAAAGCAATAGAAATGAGCCTGGGGGTCAGTACAGTCGAGGTCTTGGAATGTATCCCTGTTTGTTATGTTGTAAAGTGGGTTTCCTTTATGAGAATTTGACTTGTGTTGTTTTCCAGGAACACATACAGCATAAAGCAAGGGAAACCTGTATAAATAATTAAAGTAAGAACAAGCACTTTAACAAAATTTACAGGGATTGTAATGGGATTGAAGGGGTAATCCTGCAGTTGAAGAAAGGCAGAAGATAGATAGTTGATGAAGCAAGAAATGTTCTTAGTGGGAATAAAATGCTGTAGTCTCAAGTCAGCAAGGGGCTTGAACATGTATGTAATGTTAAGCATATGTATAATGAAGCTTAAACTAATAGATCTACCTGCACACTTAGGCTCAGTACAGACGGTCAAAAAGTCTAAGGCTGAATCAATTCAGTTTTTGCAGGTTAGTCCAGGCTGTGTAGATTAAACTGAGAAACAACTGGACATACATTCACTTGTGATTCAAGAAATGTAGCCACATGCTGGCAGTGGCTCAAGACAGAAGCCAGGGGGTGCTAGAGCACCATTCTCTGGCATGTAGTCAGCATAGCCCATGAGTTCGCTTCCTTCCTGCTGCCCTTGAGGTCTCTGGGATTTGCAGTGCAGAATTGCAACAGCAGGATTCTGCAGGGTTGCTCATCACTACTTCCTGCTTCCTGGTGCCTCTGGGATTTGTAGTCCACAGTTAGAGCCAGCAGTAAGTTTTTAGCATGGATGGGCAGCTGTGTACTGGGGGCAGGGAAGTTTAACCCCCCTCCCTGGCCCCAGGCCATAGCTGGGGTTTGCTGGGGAGAGGCAGTCCCTGTCTACCTCCTCCCCCCAACTTTCTACCCTTCACTACTAGACCAGACTGCACAGACCCGCCCAGGGCTGGAAAGCATGCTGAGGGACTGTGATTTAACTTGAACCAGGAAGGGGATTGGGACAGAAGTTTCATAAACTGCTTTGACCCAAATCGGTTAAGTCTGATACTACATTCAACCAGGTTTATCTTAAATCAGTTTCACCCTCTTTGGAACCAGTTTATGTGCACTGAATTTCTGTTCTGTTACAGTGTTAAACCAGTTTCTGATCACTTAAACCAGTTTATTTGTAACTTCTGTCCCTAGCCTTAAAGTTTATACACCTGCCTAAGGGCCTTGCTACACTAAGGTCTAAAATCCTACATTTTCAAGAGTACCTTGTGTTTTTGGACTGTTTCTGCTTTTGGGTGTCCACCTTGAGACAACTTAGTGAAACCTGATTTTTTTCAGAAAAGTGCTTACTACTATAATTGAGGGACCAGAAAAACAGCAAATGTGGGCATAAAGGATTCATGTGAGCTGTTATCTAGGATTTTGGTTTCTGTGTTGGTTCATTTGATGCAGAAGAAGCTGTGCATGTGTATGTGCAATAATGAGTTTTTTCTGTATAAGAAGCATAAAAGTTGTAGTTTAGTACAAAGGTTTGCAATACAGTAAAATCTCACCAGATTTAAAACCAATTCAGACTTGGTTGGAAAACTACATTATTATTGTTAATCCAGCTATAAATGTAATATTTTATCTTGAAGTTTTTCATGTTAAGCCCCTGTAGTAAAGAAGGAATTTGGGTAAAGCTCAAAGACCTTTGCTCTGCTTAATTTACTAGGTTTCTTCATATCCTTAGTGTTTAGTTTAATCCTCAATAACTCTTACAATAAAAGAAATAAAGCCAAGGATATCTGTGTATTAATAGAATGCATATGTACATGCTGGGATTAGGAGGAATTACTTGTCACTGTTAATATCCCTGCATATGCAAAAAGAGAGTTATTCACTACTACTATTACTACTGCTACCACCACTACTACTATTGTTAGGCAGCTTTTTTCTTAGCTACTAGTTTTATCAGGCTGGAAAAGATACAATTTTCTTCTTTGTCTTCCTCCCAAATTAAAGCAAGAACAGATTTCAAGCTGGCCTCTTCCTATCTTCATGCACAGCAATCTGTACAATGGTGCTATAGTTTACACAGCATTCAGAAGCACTTAGAAATAAAAGATTGAAGAAAAGCTTTATGCAAATGTTTATTCATATTCTTGCCTCTGCAGAAAGTACTTCAGTGTTTTGCAGCAATAAATTCCATACCGCCTCTAATACTTCTAATCAGCCAACTGGATAACCACAGGGGAGATGTGGTGCCAGAAGCTCTACAATAGTAGCTTGTAGGAGCAGCTGCTTCTCTAGTAGGATTTATCTAGTTGCTGTCTTTCCTTATGGGCATAAAGGGTCTACTTGTGATGCTCCAGCTAAGCAAAAGCACAAGTGCCTGCAGGATCTAAATACAAATGCCTTCTCCTCTGAAAGTGGTGCTAGGGGGACTGATGAGAAAGGATTGTATGCTGTTGCAGCTTTAATGATAGGGGCTGGAGGCACAGGCATAGGTATAGACTTCACTGTGAAAAATGCTCATTTTTACCTAGGTGTCATACATTATTAGAATAGAACTTCCCTGTTTTTTTCCAGTCTAATGCTTTCCCCTGTCCTTAGCCGAGTCAAAGGGATGCAAACTCTGAAAAGTAATCTCTGGACAATTTTTCTTTTGACAGAGTTACTTTTAAACCAGATTTAATCAGTTCTCAGCTGCACAGGGCTGAATTCTCCATGGGTTGCACACTTGTAGGTCACAAGCCGGTGGACTCCACCAGGCTGAGCCACAGGCCCCCCCGGGCTCCATGGCATGCATATGCCCTCTGCTGCACTAACTGGGTGTCCTGCCTCTTCCCCCACCCTTGCTCTTTGCCCACGGCACCAGCCTCAGGCTCACCCTCCCTCCCTGTGCCACACTGCTGGGGCAGGAAGTACAAGCTGGCAAAGGGAGGGCAAGCCTGGAGATTGGCTGGGATTGCAGCCAGGGCAATGAGAGGGAGTGGTGGCTGGTCTGAAGCTTGGGATCGCAGCTTAACTCTGTGTGGGCTGCAGCGGGGCAGCTAAATTTTAAAACTATTCTCTGGTTACCTGTTCATGGTGAATTTTTTTCCTCCAATTCTTAGATCATGCAGGATATCTCTTTACTAGGTGTCCCTTAGCTAGGTGCTGTCATTGTCACTGGTTAATAAGGTGCATTATGGCATGTTTGCTGTTGGGAGTCTGCTTAAAGCCTCCCTGAAGTTTTGTTTGAGCAAGCATCAACAGCACTTCAACAAAGTTCACTGAGGTTGAGGCTTGTACCAATGGGCGACTCCTGTGCCTGCAGGTTCAATGGGTGGCAGACAGCAGGAGCTGCTGAGAGGACAAGGAGAACCAGCTTGCTAGGAAGTTTGTTTTAAATAAACAATTGGGAGACGAGCCTTAGCAGTTCCAGCAGACATGTATGTTTTAAAAAGGGCATTTTACATGTGTCCAACTACATTTTATGTGTGTAAAGGACATTTTAGAATTGCAGCGTGTGTTAATTTACCTGGAACCGAGACATTCCAGTTTGTAACCTTGTGAAAGTGTTAAGATGACACAGGTCAGTGTTTGTGCATTGCTGATTTCAGTAAGCTACAACCACTGTTAACAGGCTGTAATTTATTTCTAGAAAACATTTGCTTGCTTTAAAGTATAATCTCCTTCCCTACCTGATTTCCAATTAAATTACTGTACCCTTGTGAAAAGTTTGGTGTTGTACAAGGTATCCAGGCTATAGCTGTATTGGTCTAGAGGAAAAAGCAATCTGGGCTCATGGGGGAGAGGTAGTACCTTTTATTACACCAACACATAAAAGATCTCCCCTCTGCCATGAGCCCGGTGTTGTACAAGGAACATTTTTGTCCATAAGCAGCACTGTAAAAAGCTGTTTTATATGTATATTAAAAACGCTCCTGGAACTGGAGTCTCCAAAAGTGGAATAGCTCAGAAGTTTGATGCTAATTTATCTGAAAACAGCTCCTAGCAGCATGTGCATAGTTTAAATAGGGAAAAGGTTTTTTTGGTTTTCTGTTTACAAATAGGTTGAGGGGTGGTGTGAGAGCCACTTATGTTTAATCATCAGCATTTTGATTTCTTTTTGGTTGCTAAAAAACAACAGGCAATGTAATGAAACTTAAATCCATCAGACCTGAATTCTTTCTCTATTCTGTTCTCTGGAACAATCTTTATCTCGGATATTTTGTCCTACACTCATCTGGGAGAGAGGGGGATTAGAGACCTATGAAGTTCTTTGTCATGTTAAACATTTCTTTGATCCTGCATTCAGTCACCAGTTTGTGTAGGGGTAAGGGGTTTCAGGATCAAGCCCTACAATCCTAGATAATGTCATGCCTACCTTTATGGTCATTAGTAGTCTCACTGAAGGCAATCAGACTACTCTTGTCCCCTAAGTCAGACATACCCTTAAGTGCCTTACTGAAGTGTGGCAGCGGTAGTAAGGATTTAAATCTGGAGGCGAAAGTGATCTCCCCCCTCAACTCACTGCAAAAGCCTTGCAGCACTTACAAGATTATTCTTTTGGCTTTGTTTTCACTTTGTTGCATTCAGCAATAATGTGTAGGCATCTCTGTTAAAAATGTGTATGCTGAATCTGCATTTCCTGATTCATATGTTAAAACATATTGTTTATTTTAGCTATGGAGATGTACTAAAGGCTGCTGCAAGCCAAATAAAAAAGGTAGAGGCTTTTTGGTTTCTAGGGGGTGGTTTCTTTTATAGGGAGGAATCGCAAACATTTACTTTCACAGGAACCAGCTGTAAAAGCAGTTGTTATCTAAAGCTAACAGTGCCATTATGTGTACAGGTATTTAACTCAAGATTTGAAGTAGTGATGGCATGGTGGCTCTGTTTTTTTCCTAACAAGCTCTGCCTTCAGTTAAACCTGTGTAGCCCGTTGAAATAATGAAGTTATGAACATGTACTCAAGGTAGACTTTGGTCCTAAGGACTTCATGGAAAATATCTCTCAACAGTATAGGTGCCAGTATCTTCCAAAGCTTTTTCCCTGTCAATTTGTGCTCCCTACTACATGGAGTGCCTGGCAGAAATGCAGTTATCTCCTTGATGAACTATGTACATCCTAGTCCTTATGTATGAATTCTGTGGAAAATTTACTTTTCTTTGTTTTCAGACCACTGTACAATTTAATAGCTAGCTCTGATTCAGCTCTACATTGACTCAACTTTATATAGAAGTCCTTGTGCAACTTTAAACTTTAATAATTTTAAATGTACGCATGATAGAAACAAATTGTAAATTGTGATTGATAGCATAATTCATTAAGTTTTAACACAATACAGCTCAAATTTCTAAACTGCAACATAACTGCCATCTTTTGTAATGCATCGTTCAGTCTGATTTTTCAACTGGTAAAAAACATTTTCCAGTTGCTGCTGAGTGATTTCATGAAATAAATGAAGTAAAATGAAAAAAAAAAAAGCCAAAATACTTAATTGTGCCAAAAAAACCTAATGAATTATGCTTTCAGTTGCCATTTACATTTTGCTTCTATCTTGTGTATATCCAAAGTTATTAAAGTTTAAAGTTGCACAAGGACTTTATAAACACCCTGTGTTTTCCAGGCCTGTTCACTTATCTTCCAGCTCAAGTCAGATATCTCTGGCCTAACTTCTCCCTGGTGTCATTCAACATCTTTGTGCCTGGATGTTGAATTGCAATGTAGTAGCATTGTACAGTTCAATTCTGATGCCTGCTGTAGTTTCAGGTGGCAATCGGATACCACCAGGAGGGATACTGGCAACAGTCTGTGTGCAAGAACTGTTTCAAGAAGTTCAGAGAAAATTAGAAATCATCTACTTCACCTACTCTACTCCAGAAGAGACCAACTCAGGAAGGAAATCACCATATACTACAACAACTTAAGACAGAAATCCATGCATGTTCCCTGACAATATACAATGGATACAAAGAGACTACGAAAAACTTTCTACAGCATGCATCCTACATAAAAAGAAGAAATGGAACAAATTACTTCAAGAACAAGCTCCCCAGCCACAAAGCAACCATCAGAGGAACAACACCAACACCTTACGACCTTCCAACCTCACGCTCGATGAAACTGAAAGCAGCAACCAACCCACAGATATTATCAATCTCTCCACACGCATGCTGACCAAAAAAAAAAATCTGTCCTTTCTAAAGGCCTAAATTTCTGTCCAGAAAAATACCCTAATGAAATACTTCAACGTGGAGAACTAGAAGAATTCTTCTGAAGCCTGCGCCTCAAAGAATATTTCCATGACCAAACTGAACCCACTCCCAACAACAACTCGTCCTCTGACAACATTCAGGAAAAGATCAACGCCAAAAAACCCATCAGCTTGGACACCTCGCAGTGGACGAAACCCTAACCTTCACCGCTACATTGACTGCTTCAGGGAAAGAATGAACAATGAAATAATCAGCAACACGCCACCACAACAACCTCTCTGTACCAGAGAAAAAGGCCACAGAATCTCTAAGATCTAACCACCAAATAGTAATAAAACCAGCAGATAAAGGAGGAGCCATAGTCATCCTAAACCGTGAGGATTACATAAAGGAAG
>JAGPOW010000261.1:171259904-171271412 GCA_030014935.1 Caiman crocodilus
GGTAGTTTAGTTCACTCTTGTCTCAGCATAATTCTTGTGGTACCAGTAAATGCTAGTGTCTTAACCTAGTGCATTTGAGTTGGCAGATTGATGACAAACTGCCTGTTTCTCTCTCCTTCCCCTCCTGCTGTGTGTGCACGCGTTTTGTAGTGAAGTGTGGGAATCCAAAATGAACTGACATGTCTTCTCAAGATAATGTTTCTTGATGCCTAATAGAAATACTTAGTTGGGCTCCATGGTATTAAGGAAAGCATATATACTCACATGGGTAAAATCACTTCTCCATAAAGTCCACAGTGTAAATGAGAAGAGAATTTGGCCTGTGAAACTCAGTTTAAATCACGTTTGGGATCTAGCATCTGAAACGTTCTTACTGTTAGAAACTCTCTTAACTTGTGAGGATTGCTGTGAATCAGTAGCAAGGTCGGGGATCTTTTTTACACAGGGTGCTATACCAGCTCCCTAACCTGAAGAGCATATGTTCACTTTGGGGTCAGGAGGCAAGGGAATGAATACAAGAAACAAACAATAGAAAATGATGTGCTCCTTTAGTTTTGGAGCAGCCAGCTCCAGGAGCAGATCCTTGGGGGTTGGCAGTGGCAGTGGCAGCAGCATTTCTAGTCAGCATTTCTAGTGCTGAGGAAGTTAATTGATCTCATGGCTCATTATAATCTAATTGATCCCTTCTAAATTCCACATGTGTTAATGATCCTCTCTTCTTTTTAATGGTCTTGACAGTCTACCAGGGCTGCGTCGGTGTAGGTGCTAAGGCACACAGTTGATAGTCCTGAGGCCACAGTAGAAGCAGGCATGGCACAGCCCTGTCAGATCCCAAAGAATCTGTGAATTCTGCAGAATACTTTGTCAAAAGGAAAGGATACTCCATCCTTTGTTCTGTAATTCTGCTTTCTTTCAGTTGATTCTGGTAATGAAGCTCCTGTTTCACAGCTATGCAGATTTTGGTTTTATTTTCCTTTTCCAATGAAGATTTTATTTATATAGGGGGGATTCTTCTCTCCTCCATGTTCTTGCCTACGTATACAGGCTGAAGGTCTTGATGCAACAGTTGCATAAACCTCTTGCATGTACATGATGACCCAGTGGTTCGGTGGTTGCCAAGAGAAGGGCCTAGGACTGTATTATTGTGTTTAAGATCGAAGTTATGTATAAGTTCGATTAGTTTAGCTGGGGAACTTTAAACACAATAATACAGTCCTAGGTCCTCCAAAAAAAAAATAAAAAAAAATATATATATATATATATATATATATATAACTTTGATCTTAAATGCAATACTACAGTCCTAGTCATCATATATATACAAGAGGTTTATGCAAGGTCTTGTTGCATCAAGACCTTTGGCCTGTTTGCCTAGGCAAGAATATGGAGGAGTGAAGGATGCCCTAAACTTACTATTTCCCCTTTAGGTCATCAAGACAGAGTCCAAAGGCCAGACCGAGTCCAAACGTTCAGTGCCTCGATTTTAGCTTCTTCTGGAGAATGCCTAACATTTCTGTCAGGGTGTTGTACCTTAGCCATTTTCCAACCAAGGAGTACCCGCAAGGCAGTGGGGGCTAGGGTTTTGAGGTGCCCTATACTCATCTTACCCTGGAGGTTGCAACATTGTGGTATTTTATAAGAACTAGCCTGCCACAAGTAGCCCCATCATGTTGCCACCTCGTCCTCCAGTCAGATGCAGTTTACAGTCATACCCAGCCCCAGGCCCCTAGCATATTAGTAAAGCTTCTAGTTTACTTTTAACTGGACAAAAATGTGTTGTTTTATATCTGATGATGCACCTCACCATCTTCATCCACCTTGGACAGCCCCACAGCGAAATAACTATGCTGACATTCAGGGCCTTGGCAGCACGTTTACAATGATATAATCAGTATGAAACCAATGTAAAAATAAAACAGGCAGTGAGAATGAGGCAAACCCTGTAAACCAGGGAAACCATGCCTCAACTGATTGAGAAGTATCCCTGAAAGAATGGGATAAAACTAAACCAGTGTAAATGTTCTCATCCTAGGTGTTGCCCATCTTCAACTTGAAGCGACTGTTTTGTTCAAGACAAACAATCTATTTATTACTTGCTCCTTTGCCACCTGCTGCTAAAGTAATTAAAACCTACAGTTTGAGCCAGCCCTGGACAAACTGCACGTCTGTCCATTACATGCTCTGCTGTAGTTTTACGTCGGTTCCCAAAAGTAATGCAGATTACACTGGGTTGCATGATCATCTGTTCATGCCTTCATATTGTCAATCTAGTTTCAGACTTAACACCTAGACGGGATGAATGATGGAAGGGTCTTTTAATCTGGAGACTGTGTCCTTTTCCCCTTTCTCAAGCAAACTGCACCTAGGCAAGAGTCTGGGGAAAATAAAGCATCCCTCTGGCTTAATGGCTTAGTTCAAAACAGCTGGTATAGTAGTAGCTGGAGACCCACTGCATAATCTTGGTCTTGAATCAAGAGATGATTCCTATAGGGACTCAAAGCCTTTCTTTGGGCTCAGTGACTTAAAGTAGTTGAGAAACATGAGTGGGAGCTCTCTCCAGACAAGTTGTGGAGAAGGTATGTTGGGAGGAACTCTATACTCCCCTCACTTTTAACTCTGCTTTAGAAAAACAAATGCTTTTGCAATAATTTTGCATCATTGGATATTATTCTTTTTTTCCTACTGATCTTTCTTTTCAATGTTTGTCCCTTTCCATGATGGACATAGTCTATACTCAGAAGCCTTTTGTTAGATCATTATTATAATTGACTCACAGATTCACAGAAGTTTAGGGCTGAAAGGGGCCTCATGAGACATCGGGTCCAGCCCCCCTGCTCTGAGCAGGAAAGACTGCTGGGGTCAAACCCCAGCAAGGTTAAAATGCTGGGGTCAAATAACCCCAGCATCCAGTCTCCTTTTGAATATCTCTGGGATTGCTGCCTGCATGACCTCCACTGAGGGTCTATTCCAGAGTCTTGTTACACAAACCATGAAGAAGTTTTTCTTTATATCCAGTCTGAAACATTCATCTGGGAATTTATGACCATTGCTCCTGGTTTTCCCCTGGGGCACTTGGTGAATAGTTGTTCACCTAGCCCCTGATGCTCGCCCCTGATATATTTGTAAATTGCCGCCAAATCCCCCTAAAGTCTTCTCTTTTCTAGGCTGAACAGTCCCATATCTGTCAGCTTTTCTTTGTATGACTTGCTCTTCAGGCCTTTAATCATATACGTGGCTCTTCTCTGGACTCTATTTGTGGAAATAATAAAAAGATTAGTGAAAGAGTTTACACATCCCAACTAATTAAGATAGTGGTTAAGAAAATATAACTTACTGTTTGCCCCATTAAAAAACAAAGGAGCTGTTTAAGCATGGTGAATAAATCCACTATTTAGTTTTCCAGTCTATTCTATCCCACCTGACATTGCAAACAATTTGAGGACTCTAGATTTGGCAAATTAGACAGGTAGAACTGATGTATAGAGTAATGTTTATTTGCTCAAATTCTGGGGATTTTTATTTCAATGCAGCGTAATTTAAACAAATTACTAGAATGGTCAATCCAAGTATGAGAGTAATATCTTGCTCTATTTCTGTTGTTCTTAAATGCATAGCCCAGTACTAGTGATGACAAACTATAGATAGTTTTTAGCTAATGAATGGTTAAAGGATGGCTGTTTTAAGTAAATGGAAGAACAGTGTGGAAAGTTGGTGGTCAGAATAGGAACAGACGAGGTCACTAGGTTCCAAAAATGAGTGGGTTATCTTTGTTTAGTCTGTACTTTGTTCAAGAATTTTTAGTCCTTTTAGTGGTATCTCATTCTTTTTATGATGGGCCAGCTGATTATCTCCATAACGAAACAAAGTTAAAAATGTTAAGTCTGAATTACAATGTTTTTGCAAGATCAGTGAAAGGGCTGCCTTGTTTATTCAAGGTTGATATTTTGTTCATACATTTTGGATATGGTTCTCTCAGGCAGATCCTCAAGGCTTTTCCTGGCATGCATATGGTGCCTTGTCATGTATTTTACTTTGTGATCAGATTAGTTTAAAACTGGGACAAAAATATTCACAGTTGGAACAAAAGTTGTATTGTATGCCATTAAGAGATTCTTCTCCCATTTAATGACTCTCATTCCTCAGTAGGATTACTATGTAGCTAATTGAAAATAGTCTACTATTTTGCAAGAGTTATGCAAGCAACTCAGGTTCCTACTAGGGGTCAAATTCTGCTCTCGATATAGTATTTGCTTAAGTTCAGACCAGCACCTTTTTGGTTCTATATTCTTTTGCATTTTCACCAGTTTCCCAGGGACTTCTTCTAATGCACATATTGCAAGTAGTAGAAATGTCTGAAAAAGAGAGTGTTGACTTTGGAAGTTATTAAATGCTGTGATCAAAGTTTTGTATAATATTGAGCTTGATTGAAAAGAACCTGTTGCCTTTCATGCTACTCTTTACTCTGAAATGTTGTTTAGCTGGGGAACTGTCCAGCACCCCTTGAGGAACAGGAAGGTATTGGAGTTGAATTTGAAACTGAGAAATTCAGTAATACCATAACTATGAAAAAATTAATTGCCATTTTCAGCACCTCCTGTTCTTAAGACTAAATCTTAAAAAACTTAAAAGTCATTCTTCACAAAAAGAGAACTAAGTCATTCAGAATGGTTGGCCCCATCTGTGTGCATCATATTTTAGCCAAAATAAATCTTTCCTCCATGATACAAAAACAGAGGCAAGAATTCAGCAGTGACTCGGAGCTGGGGAAGAAAGTGAGAACCATGGTGATGACTCATTCACTGGACCTGAAGGATAAGGATTAACATTACTGAATTAGGATTAACACGTGTGTTATTGACGGCAATTACCACCAACCCGCTCTTGTCACCAGGAGCATGTACCATTTTTTGTCCATCACTGGATGCTTTAATCAGTACCTTACTAAGGTGATTAAAATGGGAAGGAAGATTTTTAGCACATGTTTAAGGAAAAATAGTTTCACTATTCTCATATTTTCTTTTTTGCTTCAGTGAATTATGAGTTTATGGCATCATACGGGTGCATTGTGAGCTGGTCCATGTGTATTGATTGTGTTATCCAACTAGTTAACTAAATCACATGGTTCTACTTTGGAATGGAGATTTCTCAAAGCCACAGATCTTTCAAGATGAAATTCAACATCCTCATTGCAGGGCTCATATGAATATATTTGTGTAAGTATTTGGGAATTTTTTCCACAACGTCGGTCTTATGAGCAAAAATTTCCTTTCATAAATATTAGCCAAAGAAAAGGGACCATGAATGTGTTTTGAATCAATTAGCAGTTTCAAGGTTGCCAATTCATGATAGTTTGTTGTTTTTCTTATAACCCTAGTTCTTGGAGGGTTAGGGTTGGATTGGTTAGGTGAGAACCCAACTTTCATTTTTCTTTCTTCTTTTTTTCCTTTTTGTCTTAAAAATATGCTTTGGCCTTGTAGTTGCAGGGAAAAAAAATGTTGAAAAGGGAGCATAGGCAAGGACCAAGAAGAAGCAAATCATCACATTTATTATTACTCAACCTTTCTAGGGTCCTACCTCATGACTTTTGAAAACTTGGGTTGGCAGTAGTGCAGATATTTATGTGGACAAAACTTAAAATACCTCAACTCTGCTAATAAAGACTATGCATGTTTTCAGCACGTTCGTTTAATGCATATAGTAGCTGCAGGCTTTCTTTAATAAGCAAGTTTGTTTTTAGATTGATTTACGTGTTTTTAGTTATAGCTGAATTAGGAACACCACAGGTGTGTAGTGAATCATAAGAGGCATTTTTTTTTCATTCTTCCCGGCAGCACCAAGTAGACCAGTGGCTAGGTACAAACATGGAGTCCAAATAGGTCTGTTGGAGGCCTACTGTGCTTCTCTGTTGTCAGTGCAAATTCATGTCTTCTAATGTCTTCTGTGCTCCAAACCATAATGTGTTTATTTTAAGATATTGGTCCAGAAGAAACTGCGCCTGTCCATCTTTTTTTGGGTAGTTCCATTTCTGGCATAGTTCAGAGCATCTTGGGATGAGTAAGAGTTCCTTAATGTCCAGGTTCCCTGCCCGTGGTCATTCTTACCTTGCATTCCATTTTGTTGCAAACAAAATTATTCTGTCTTCACTTATCTTTGCTTGGAGCTAGCCTCATCTGCTCCCTCTGTTCCTATGAAGTCCTGTCACAACCAGAAGCAATAGTTTTGGAGTAACGTAGGACATATGGTGTGCTCAAGCTACTTCAGGATTGCTAGAAGGCTCTGTTTTGTCTGCGTGACATTTTAGTCTCTGCTGTATTGTAGTTTATGTAGCAAGCCTGAAATATTTTCTGTGCATTTTCTTGTATTAAGCTCTGTATTTACTGTTTTAGTGGCATTAGAGAATGAATATGGTTTACAGCTGTCTTCCTTTTATTCAAACTTTTTTTTAATCTAAGCAAAAGCTTCGTAATGGCACTACTTCTGGGATGTTTTCACTTTATGGACTAACAGAATCAGAGATGCATAAACTTTTGTAAAAAGGAAGGACAAACAGAGGAGGCTATCAAATAGTGACATGAGTACAAGACAGGGAGAGGAGAATGGTGGGAGAAGGGCAGTGCTGAGAGAGGCAAGCAAGGCAGTAAAGCTGTATATTTATGTCCTTTCATAGTATCTGATGAAATGAACTCTTGGTCATGCATCTCTGATTTATTAATGAATCACGTATATCTTTAACCTGCCTTTTGCGTAACTTCACAGCTAACTAGCCCTCTCTGGAGCATTTGTTTGTCTCTTTCTGTACAGGCTGTCAGTCTTTCTTCCTACCTCTTCCAAATACACTGACTGGGTTACATGCAGGATAGGTCAGTGGAAGACTTGGAGCTATTGTATCTGTCAACTAACTAGTTGGCAGAAGGCAAATTAATGTAAACTTTATGGAGCAGGAACTGTCTTTATTACATGAATAAATAACCCCTAGCAGAAGTGGACTGTAACTAGTGGACTGTTCTCAGTGCTGCTGCATTACAAATAATATATGTTACCAGATACAAGTACTTAAAAGGATAACTGTCTCACTATTTCTGAACGCAAGTACGAGTAGAGCCTCTATTCAAAGTAAAGTAGATTTGTAACGAGCACTTTTTTCCTAACATCACATAAAAGCACAGCTTGTCAGCTGTAGAATATTTGAAGTAATATGTGCAACCTGTTCCCAGTGACACTGGGAAATAATCAAGAGCACAATGGAAATAACTCAGAAAAAAAGGCTACTCAAAGCAATCGCATGTTCCTCTTTGCAACTGGATTCAAATTACGTGGCAAACTGTTAGGCTGTTTATAAAACTCCTAAAAAATTAATGATTTTTCAGGAGAGAAAATTATCTGTTAAAAAGAAAAACAAAACACCCGCTCTGGCTTTTCCTGCTCTGTGCTTAAGTTGCTACATTACTGTCCTACAAGTGAACACCTCTTCTCTCCACCCCACAAAGGCTAAGGTTGCCGGGGAACTCAAATTTTGAACGTTAAGATGTTCAGTTTGCTCCTCCTTAGCAGTGGGGGAGAGAGACGGAGATGTATGTGTAAACTTGGCGACTCCTGACTCCCCAGAATGCTGACATGCGTCCTGGGTTGGTGTTACCATATTTCTAGTTTCAAAAAAGAGGACATCTGCCACGGGGACACCTTACTCCCCATCCATAGCCTCCTGACTCTCTCCTAGTGCCCATCACTCCCAACCTGCAGCCCCTCCTCCCTGTTGCTGCCTGTCACTCCCCACCCACAAACCCCTGGCCCTGCTGGTGCCCCTGACCCACAGTCCCTTGCTTCCCCACCCCCTGGCCATGCTGGTGCCACTCATTCATGACTCGCAGCCCCCTGGCCCAGCCACTCCCCCCCAGCTCTCCCCGTGCCCCTTACTCCCAACCTGGGGCCCCAGCTCCATCCATCTCGACCAGCAGCAGGCTGGAGTGTTGTGGCTCCGATTTGCAGTATGAAAAAAAAATACTTCCATTTCTAACAGGTTAGGCAAAAGTATGGTTTTGTTACTGGACTTCACGCAGCTTAGCCTGAAAATTTGTGTACGTTAATCTGAGAGAGCACTATTGACACTAATAGGTAGCTTCAGCCATGTTAGATATTCACAGTTTAACCTTTGGTCTTTCAGTTTCTTGCCTTTTAGTCAGCACTTTTTTCAGCGCTCGCTCTCCCTCAATTAGCAACATGCATGTTGCATAATTTCCCCTGCCTTTTACTGGGATATTTGGTCAATTCCATGTAATGAAATTCCATGTCAGAAACTGTACTCAGTAAGGTAAGCAATGTCAAAGACATTTTATACTGTGAATTTTAAGGGATATTCGTAAGTTAAACTGATCAATTTAATTTTTGCAAATGAAAAAGTGAATTGCTTTCTTATTAATACATAGTATAATACCAAATCAGCATAATACGTTGGTCAGGTTGCATCTCCCATCCAATATGCATCCTAACAGATGCATTTAGTCCTAAGTTGGCAGTCTGTGAAGTAGGTAACCTAGGGAAAATAATTCATCTTTAACTTGTTTTTGTGGTCTTCCCAAGAACTAGCTTTCCCATGGTATACAGAATACCATCTTTGTCATAAAACTCTGGATTGTAGAGGAGATGTGTGCTCTGCTTCCAGAACTGATAGAGGAAGCACTGCTGTTGTGTATAGTAACGTTAAACACTACTGAATGTACTTTAAAATTGAAGTTCGTTCTTTCTTTCAGGTAATTTAGCATGAGTAAACAGGATTTTGTTAAAATCCATGTAAATCAACTTTGTAAAAACAGTCGCCTTCATCTGAAAAGACTATTAACTTCTCTAATGTTGCTTTCAAATGTCTATACTTGAACATGTCTCTGCATAGTCCTTTGAAAGACTGGTAAGCATATTACCTCCTAATCCCAATTAAAAACAAAACACCCATGCATAGTTAATTTGGTCGTGCTGTCCTTTTCATTCTTAATTGTATTGCAGCTGAATAATTCTTTGTCCCCATTGGATTATTCATGAACAGCACACTGAGTTTGTACTGTTGCTGTTTGATAGCAGAGCCCTACTTTTATATGATCTGTCTGAAGTAAGAAGTTAACGTTAATGCTTTATTTATTTTTTTATGATGAAGCAAGTAATGAGATGTTTCATAGAGTATGCTTATCACCAAAAAAGTAAGCAAAGCCTATGACTTCTGCTGTTTGCTTGTTAGCACTCTAATAACAGCCTTAGTGTGTCTGTCCATAATGCTCCAGGCCAACTGCACATGTGACACCCACCAGCCAGGCAGCAATTAGCTGGCCTGATCATTACAGACGGACAGGCAGACAGGAAGAAGCAGAGGCGGTTGGGGGCCAGGGATTAGGCCAGGCTGTTGGGGGCATGGCGTGGTGCACCTCTTGCTGTGGGCCATAGCTGCGGGGCATGACACGTGATGCAGCATACTGCATCTTATCTGCTCCCCTCCCCACTGCCTGTTGTTGGGAGGTTATGAGGAGGGAGAGAAGGAGAGCGGGCATGGCCCCACAGCAGCGCGCTCCACGGTGCCGTGCCCCACTCCCTGGCCCCTGACTGCTTCCGTCCAGGGAGGGGGAGCAGGGAAGGGAGGTGGGGGGTGGTTGCATGCGGCTGAACACTGAGCGGAGGCAGCGCAGGGCATGAGGTGGCAGCTATGGATGTCGCATGCAAGCTTCCCCACTTCCTGGGAAGCAGCGTGGGGTGGAGCGGTGGGAGGTGGCATTGGGAGAGTGCATAGGGCCGTATGCAGGAGGAGTTGGGGGAGAAGAGCATATTCTGGGGAGTCAGGAGTCGCCAAAAGCTGTTGCAAATAATGCTTTTCAAAACCCAAATAAATGCATAATGTAGCTAGTTTATCAACGTGTTTTCACATTGGCAAGAAAATATTTCTGTTCCCCAAATATTGCAAGTGAAGGAAAATTTTTCTTAAAGACTTGATTTTCGTTACGGTCTTGAGTTGAGTAAAGCTTTTGAATATAGTAACTCTTCAAAATGAATGGATTTTTTTCCCCTTGGTTATTGTTTTCAGTCTGTTCTCTGATACATGCTACATATGGAAACATCTCCAGATCATATTAATGAGTATCACATACCTGACTAGAGAGAATAAGTAATTGTGCCAGTAGGATCAAGGTTTTAGAAATGGAAAAGGATTCAATCCAGATTGTCAGCTCTAGACTTCAACTCTAGATTCAACAGCTTTGTTTTTCATTGTAGCAAAACATTATGGTAAAAAACGCACTAACCTTAATTTGCATGGAGCCTTCGAATTGAAATATCATCAAGATGCATATGGTTTTGATTAGAGGGTGAGATCGTGTCTTGTTTTGGTGGTGAGGTGGTATGTTCCCCCCAGCAAATTCCTGAGGAGCTGAATTGCGCTGAGTGAAACCTTCATAAAGGTCCTCCTTTGAGTCTGCCCTTTTCATTGCTGTTGTGCTACATACTTCAGCTGTGCTAACTGACCACTGTTTAGTAGTCCCTTAGGCTAGGGACAGAAGTTGCACACAAACTGGCTTAAGTGTATAGAAACTGGTTTATACCTGTAACAGAACAGATGTTCAGGGCACATAAACCAGTTTCAAAATGGCTGAAACTGGTTTAAGATAAACCTGGTTGAATGTAGTGTCAGACTTAACTGATTTACGTCAAATTGGTTTAGGAAACTTCTGTCCCAGACCCCTTCCTGGTTCAAGTTCAGTTAGAGTCTCCCAGCATTTTACAGCCCTGGGCTGGGCTGCGATGTGTTATCTGCTCCAGAGGGCAGGGCTGGCTACGACTCTCTGCTCCCTAGCTGGAGCAGTGAGGGCTGGCTCACTTCCATCCCCTGGCAAACCTCTGCTGGGGTCTGGGGCCAGGGAGGGAAGTTAAACTTCTCTCTTCCCCTTTTCCCCCCGCAAGTATGGAGCTGCCTTGCCCTGCTTGCTTAGTGCTGGTTGTGATTGTGGACTACAAATCCTGGAGGCACCTGGAAGCAGGAAGAAGAAGTGATGAGCAACCCTGCAGAGTCCTGCTGCTGTGATTGTGGACAGCAAATTCCAGAGACCTCAGAGGCAGCAGGAAGAGGAAGCGAACACATGGCTTACGCTGGCTACATGCTGATTGGCTGCTGGGGGACCCCCTTCCCTGTCTTGGACTTTTTGATTGTCTGTACTTGGTCTTAGAGTGTCATTTAAGACAGGTTTCACTTTTTTTTTTCCCCCCACTGCCTGCTTGTAAATAGATAAAGCAGAATAAGAAGGCAGCAGTGTGTGTGCATATTCTATATCACGTGTGAGCATGCATATGAAATCTCTCAAAGCAAGCTACTTTTTGTCATGTGCTCAGCAGGGAGTTTAAAGTACACCTGTGACTTTGTACCTGGCTTTGGATTGATGAGTTAGGGAGTACTTATGGAGTAGATTGTTTGGGGGAGGGATATCTCATGACCAAGATGATGGCAGTATGGGCCGATCAACATATAGATTGTGTACAATA
>JAGPOW010000261.1:171271883-171306150 GCA_030014935.1 Caiman crocodilus
TGCTACTCAGGCTGAACCTAGGTAACCTTGTAGCAGCTGCTTATACCGCAGGACTGAGTCCTTTAAAAAAGGCGAAGAAGCACATGCAAAGCTGACTAATGAAAACCTACTAGGGAACTGGAAAACTTCACATTTAGTTTCATTATGGAAAGTTAATGATCTGTGGAAGTGGAGGGGAGAAAAAGTTCTTTAAACTAATATCAACTCTGATGTTTAAACTGGTGAGCCTCTCTAGTCTAAACAGACAGACAAAAATATTCTAAGTGGGAAATTTGTAACAGCATATACTGGGAGTCCGTTGTCTTCTGAGATATGTTTAACTCCATTGAGCTTTAATGGAGGTTATGCATGTGTGTTGCAGGAATATTTCTTGCAGTCTCTATAGGCAGGAGTATATAGTTAGCTGAGTTGAAGAACTTGGTTTTAGATTGATTGATGTAGCATATAGCATCCTAAATGAATAGAAGAAAAAATATGAACAAAAAAGAGAACCTGTATAGTTGATTGTAACCATTTTTAGGAAGAATTGAGAGTGAAAGGGTCAGTTCTGCCAAGTGCTCAGTGACTTCTTTGGGGAATTAAACATTGTCTATCCCCCTGAAATCAGTAGGCATAGATGGTGCTCGGCACCTTGCAGAATAAGGCTTCAGGTGTGAGGGTGTAAAGAAGCATTCAGAATGAGATTACCAGAAGAAACTAAGTTTACTCATTCCATTGTTAAATATTACCCTCTCTCTTCTCAGGCACGTGCATGTCCCACGGACAATTTTTTTTCTTCTTTTTCTTTACGTGCATACAGCATCAGCTTACAAAGCTGAGCAAGCCACCAATTTGAGCACAGCAGAACATTTAAAAGAAAAGAAAAAGGTATTTCACCTTCTCCCACACACCCCCGCAACCTGCCCAATGCTGTCTTTGGCAGAAGTGCTTCATTTACACTACTGCTAGATGGCAGGATTTGAATTTCCTGGTATTCAATGACCTACTTACAGAAAAGGAGTAGCTTATAGTTTAATTCATTATAAAGAGGGTTTTTCTTAATACCCATAATAACATGTTATGTGAACTTATGACTGCTACAATGTAATTTATATAACAGCAGTTGCTTATATCTAAAGTCCATCAAACTCATCTACACACGTGATGTTCCTGCACAACTCTAGCGGTATATCCTAAGAGCTAGAACGTGAGTACCCAGAAACAGCACTCACTGCAAACAGGTGCATGGGCTGATGGGTAGACATAGCCACATCTATATTTATTTAGTTTTCAAACGCCATTAATTGGAGCAGCTGCCTGACAAATGCAGGAAAGCCCTTCTTCTTACTAGTGTCCTTTTGTTATTGGGGTACTTCTGTAAAAGAGCATTGTCAGTTGCTGTGCTTGCCCTTAACACACGCCCTTTCCTTTGATTAGTATGGTATGTACGGTGATGCCTAGACTTGCCGTAAACTAGCTAGGGAGCATGGCACTAAAGTTTGGGAAAGGCAAATCCCATGCTTTTTAAAGAATATATGGAATGGCATGTTTATGACGGAGGTTGTTATGTAGTAGAAACTCCATGGATCTGCTTTGGAATGATATATTTTTCCTTCTCAAATGTTGTTTTATGGGAGATGCTCTTTATTTTAGGCCCCTTACCTTTTGCTTCACCAGATGTTATCCTGCACTGTTGCCCGTATCACCTTCAGAAGTGTTCATTCCAGAAAGCAATTGCAGGCAATGCCATTATGATAAGTACATGTCCTCCATGATTAATACGGTGTCCCTTCTTTTGGAACTTCCTCTAGTAATTTAGTACGTGTACGGACCTGGGCAAGTTCAAAGAGCTGTTTGCAGTACAGATGTCTTGAGCATCACTTTTTGTTTCATTTTGGCATCTTTTGTTTGCTTTATAATTTTTTTTTTAAACACCAAATAGCTTTGCGTTTGGCCCGCATTGTGAGTGGGAAGAGAGTGGGGGATGGAAGTGAACTAATGATGAAGACTATGTGCATATTTTCTTTGCCTGTATTATTTGACATTATCCATGCCTCTGGTATGAAGGAATGTTGTTTAGACTGTACCGTAGTTTTATTCTTTCCAGTTTGCTTAGACATTTACAGTATTTTATGTATTGCTGCTTGTGCATACATAATGTCCCCTACATTGCTACCATTTATCCTTTTAATTATTTTTTCAGAGGCAAAGGTTAGACATGGAAACCTTTTTCCCCCTAACTCAAATTAAAATCATTTAATGTATTGGTGTTTATGGCTGCTTTCCAAATCCTTACTGAGATTTGATAGAGAGAGCCTCAGCTGGTGTAAATCAGCATGATTCCATTAACATCAATGTACACTAGATGAAAACTGAGATCTGAAGCTTAGATTGCAGTGTGGATTTTTGTTTTGTTTTGTTCTCCTTTTTGCAAGCTTTTTCACTCTTCTGAGGTGTCGGATATAAAGCAAACTCCCAAATAACGATAAAAATATAAACAATGGAAGGAGAGAAAGTATGAACACAGACCTATTGCACATTGCAAGTAACAAGGTTTTCTAAACATGAACTAGGCCCTTGACATTTCTTATTTGAGAAGCGAGTGTCATTGCAACATTGTGAAACCCAGAAACAAATAACAGCAAGCTTGTGTTTGTCCTCTGGAGCACATACAATAGCAGATGAAGTTTTTGTCAGTAAGGGTCCCTCTAGATGTTCAGATAAAGGTATGGTATGATCTGATTTGTGATCCACACAGTCATGCCTCCTGCCATACGTACTTGGATGTCAGGAGGCATCATTGTGCGAGCCAGCAGCTGCCACAGCTGACAGTCCTGTAGCTGACGGGACTCAGAGCCATGGCAATGCCTGATGGCTGCTGGGACCAGGAGCCCCTCAGTTGCAGGACACCGCTGGGATGGAGAGTCCCGTCTGCTTCAGGACTTTCCGTCCCACCAGTCATGGGGTGCTGCTGGGGCTGAGAGTCCCCCCTGTTGTGGGACTCCCAGCCCCAGTTGCTCATGGTGCAACTTGGAGTCCCGTCAGCTGACAGGGCTCCCGGCCATAGGGAGAGACCCTGCTACATGTACAAATTAAATCTGGATAGCAAATAGTTATAAAGTTATTGCACATTTGCCTGCTTTAACTTTATAGGTGGTTGGACCTTTTTCTGGCGTGACAGATGGGCTGCATGTGCAAAGTGCAGTTAACCAGTATAATACATGTAACATGTAGAGTTCTAGTTTTGTTCTGAAACACTGAAAATAATTGTTTTCTTAATGTAGGTCTCAATGCATTAGTTGTTTTTTTCCTTCCAAGAAATTAATATTGAGGGTGTAAAACACCTGCCAGGGATGTACGCAGCAGCTTCCACAAGTCGGTGGTGGTATCAAGCAGGATTTTGTTTCTGGAATTGATACAATTCCAGAAGTTTAGAGCCATATGGAAATCTTTTATTGAAAGTCTTCCATGGAAAATTTGATTCATTTGCAACTAAACTTTAATGTTTGGCGGACAGCATCCCTTTATGCTGCTTGCTAGGCTCGTACCGTATGTAATAAATGATTCTTTGTCTCTGCTGTGGCATGTTAGGATAAAATTATATGTAATGTTATCTTGACTGCAGTGCTCCCCTACCTTCCAGAAATTCTACCACCTGGGTTAATTTGAACTTGTTTCCCAGCTTGCTTCTCTTTCTTCTTCCCCCTGGTCCCACTTCTCAATTCATGCAGAACCTCCAGCTTGAACAGGAAAGACTGCTGTAGTGTAGACATGCTGGGTTTACAATGTAGAGGTCAACAGATCAAAACCATCATCATCATTGTAGTCGCACCAGTCTAATTATTAAGGAAGTGAATTGTGACTAAGGAGAGCTGAGTTATACTAAAGACTTTTGTAGCTTAAGCCAGTCAAGCCCATTTAAACCAGAATCAGGGACTTGACTATTATGATGATGGGTGACCTTAAATTTATATATAGTCTGTGGGCAGGTGTTCCAGATTTTCCTTTCTTCTTTAAGTTGTACATTAGTTTCAAGCAAATATAAATTAAAAATGCTGAAAAGATGTGTTCCATTTATGGTTCTGAGTGGATTTTTTTTCTGTCAATGCAAGCCATAATACTGAAATAATATTTGCTATGCTCCATTTTATGAGCTGATGAAGAGCAGGAGACTAGCTGCAGAGATGCTCTTTCATGTTATGTAGCTTTTCATCTTCTTTTTATGAGACTAGGCAGAAAACCTTTTTATGTTAATAGTTTATAATGCATAAAACTAATGGAAGAAAATCACAGCGACCTCATGTAAGCTTTGATCAAATTGGCACCTCTGTGCTGCTAAGCACCCATGCTACAATAGGCCCAGTGCTTGCATTCACTTTTTAGAGAAGACTATGTTTACTTGAATACTGTGATTGTATTTTTTGTACTTCCACTCTAGTGTTCTTCTGTGGCATGTGAAGAAGCCTCTGAGAACTCCAGGAATTTTGTCATCTGAGTATGAGCTCTCCTAAAAAAACAACAAAACTAGTCTCCAGTTCCCACACTTACAAAAATTGTTTTTCTGAATATAGTCTTAAAGAAACATGTACAGACTTTCACTAGGTATTAGCTAGCATGATCCCTTGAGGACATGCCTTTTGTACACTGTATAGAATAAGCGCTGTCTCTAGTTTTGATGCATTTAAATGTTGAGTGGCTAGTTATTTCTTAACCTTCATACAGAATAGGGCAAAGATCCTGCTTAACTTTTTCTAAATGCCTAAGGGACATTTGAATTTTAGGTGGCTTTCAACTATGTAAGCCTCTAAATGCAGTTCTACTTTGCCTGGCCCAATCCCTGGAAACCTGCAGCTTTGGTAGTAACTGAAGAGGATGGAAGAAGAGGACCTGTTGCCAGATAGCTTGGTGCCTATCTCCCAGTTTGCTGGAGACTTGCGTTCTAGGGCTCACTCATCTTGATGTCAGTTTGAAACCACATTTTTACTTCCCGGTAAAAAAATGTTGGGCCCTAATTATTGGGTTATGGGCTAAGCTGGGAAATGGGAGATGTGGTTAAAATGTCTCATGTCTCTCATTTTCCTGATTTAAATGCCCTAACCATTAGACTATCAGAAATAGATGGATGGGTCCCCTGCTTCTCTTGCCTCTTTTTTTCCTCCTCTTCCTTTCCCAAAAGAACTGGATCTTGACGTGATAAAACCATGTAAGCCCTGAATCAAATACCTGAGGAGCCAGGAGTAGAAATTCACATGCATTACTAGAACTAGCATTTCCCATTGGCAGCCTTCAAGAGAATTGCAGCTCAATGCTTACGTGATCTGGAGGAGTATATGGCTACCCTCCACATAGCAGAAAAGGATCACTCTCCCAAAGTGAGAGACTATTTGGGGTGGTGGGGGCAAAGGAGTGGTCACAAACTTAAATACCTAACAGGATTTGGTGCAACACATCAGAGTCACAATGGCATAAAAGCAGAGCAACATGCTCTTAAAAACGGTACAGCTGCTAGTCCTCAGGTACAAAATGTGATGCCTATGAGGATTTAGTATGTGATAACATGCAAGCTTCCTGGTGTGGATGGATGGATATGATGGAACATGTTTAAATTGGAAAATGTTTTATTTAGACCTAGGTTTTGCTTGTGACTTTTAACTTGCTTCTTTTTATTGAATAGAGTAATTGATTGATTGCTTTGGGAGTAGTTTTGAGGATGCTGATCACAATCTGATGACATACCGAACGTGAACAGATGCCTGGTGTATAAGCAATGAATGTACGTATCATCTCTGGTTGGATTAACACAAGCATATGTGTGCGCGTGACTATTTTTAGTATCTTCTGAATATACATGCTTCGTCTCAACATGGAGCAAAGGTGATAAATATTTTAGGTTAAATAAATTAGCAAACAAGAATTGTGAAACTATTGTGAATTTGCCACGTTTTTTTTAAAGCCACTTTCTGCTGAGAAAGCAAAACCAGATAAAAATATGAGGGACTTAAGTAGGGGTGCACCAAGATATTTTGCTATCAGATTGGCCCTGGTAAAAGGAGAAATGACGTTATTGGCTATTTTTGGTTGTCGTAGCAAATCATTACGCCTGCATGCCTGGAGCACACCCTGGTGAGTGCAATTCAATCCCTGTGCTCTGCTGGTCTGAGTCTGCAGCAAACTACAGGTCCAGCGAGCAGCGGCAGGGAGAGGGGGTGCCGGGGAGTGGTCATAGGGCACCATACCCAGCAACAAATAAGTTAAAAGTCAGTAGCTGCTGCAGAGACATTGGGTTGCACACGGGCAGGGTAAGGCGCTGCACAGGGCCCGCTGGTGCTGAGGCAGCAGTGTGCTTTGGGGCTTCAAATGTGCTGGGTGCCACTCTGCTTCTCCCACCTTGTTTTCCTCCTCTTCCTTCCCCAAAAGAACAGGATCTTGAGGTGATAAAAGCATGCAAGCCCTGAATGAAATGCCTGAGGAGCCAGGAGCAGAAACTCACACCTGTTACTAGGACTAGCATTTCCCCTGGCTGCTTTCATTGAGCTGGGATTCTCTTGCTCCCTGGACGGCAGTATGGGCTGCACGGGAACAGGACGGTGGGTAGGAGCTATGAGCGAGGGGGATAGTGTGCACTGGAATAAGGCAATTGCCGGCTTCCTTGTCGAGGGTCAGAGCAGGCAAGAGGTGGCTCCTGGTCCGTGGGGTGCCCGATGCAACGTTTTGAGTTGCTTGCGGAGCTCGAAATAATAAAAACAGGTTTATTTATGTCGGTAGTTTAAAATGCCTTGCACTATTACTAAATATTGATTATCAGATCATCATCAGTCAATGTGGTTGGTTAATCATTGGCTATTGGTATTGGCCAAGAAATACTTTTATCAGCGCGCCCCTAGATTTAAGTGGCATTTGCTTCCCTCTTCCATCCAAAATTCATTAGGCTTTTCCCTGGGATCATATTTGCATTTTGTTTCGGTGGCTTTTTGTTCTGAGCTTGTACATTGCCGAGCACCAGATCCAGGTATATGACTATCTGCGTAATAATAATATGAACAATTATTCATTTACCCCTGAATAACATCACTGGTTTATTCAGTTCCCAGCTCCTCCCCCCACTAAAAATAAACCAGATAAAATACAGAGTTCAACCGTTCTTTCCTCTGAATGTTGATAGATTTTTTTTTTTTCTAAATGGCTTCTCTGAGAAGAGCTTAAAAGTATATCAAGCATTTTTAAAATAAGAAAAGTTTCTGAAGAGATGGACAGGGCATTTTGAAAAAGAAAGACAAAAAAGTGTGTTCAAGATAAATTTAAAAAGGAATAGAGAGTGGGAATATCCACATTTTATAGTGCTTGAAGAGAAGTGCTCTGTAGTCAAAAGCTTGTCTAAGTCTATCCCACCCAATAAAAGATATCACACATGAAGATCATTGCCTTTATGCTATAAATATTTTCCCCCATCCATAAATTCCTATTGAGGTGTACATAAAGTTTTTGCCCCAAATGGCTGTTATCATCTTAGACCTTACTGAAGATTATAGACAACACTTTTTTGAGATGGGAGGCGATGGTTATTCCTTTAGAAGTAGCCCATCATTTACTTACCTTTCAGGTTGCATTGAGTAGCACATACATGGTGATCATCACTCTCTTGCTATGGGAAGTGTAATACTGAATTAGTGGTTAGCCTCTAAATTACTTAAGGTGAGCAGTCTTTAAATAAAATTAGTTCATCTTAAAGGATAGATATGAGGAACAATTTATACCTTCTGGAGTGAATGTAGTTAAATTAGCACGCTCAAATCTAACTTCTGGCATCTAGCAAAGTAATGTTGTTATACCGTTGTGGACACGCATGAGGACACACGAGCTTCCCATACTTGTTCATATGCTGCTGCATGTATAATAGTTGATGCTGACACCATTTTTTCCCCTGGTTCTGTGCTGTGTCCTGTGTAACTTGAACACTCACCAACCATGTTGAATTACCATTGAATTCCTGGTATGCAAGCAGAAAGTTCCAAGCAAAATGCAACTGTATTGTAGGTAGTGCCTGCTAATTTTGTTACATGTGTTGATGGAGTGTGGGAAAACAGATGGAACAAGCTTTACCAAATGCATTTTGAAAAGCATGTAAGCATGTAGAAACAAGTGATAATGGACAGCTATTAATACTTGAAAGGCTCTGTAGCCATAGTTAAATATAATACCTTTTTAAAAACAAGTGCCACCTTTTTCATAACACAGTTAATAATTGCAGCGCGTTCAAACGTTTTTGATTTGATCCAGCTAGCTCATAATGTTGTTCTGCTTTGCTAAGGAAACCTGAGGGAATGATGCACTTGCCCACACAAGTTCTGTTTTGTTTTCTTGTTTCCAGTAGTTTTCTTGTTTCCACTGTCCCTAAATCTTTTAGTGTATTTGCAGTGTATATTTTGTATCACTTGCATTTTTGTGCTTGGTTCACCTGCAATGCATGGCTTTTTTGGCTTAGCATGCTTAAAACCAAGATGAAATTAGATGTTTTTAAATTGTGGCTCCATTTGAAAAAAAGAGTAGTAGTAGACTTAAGTCAGGTTGAGGTTGAAAAGGTTTTTAGGCTACCAGAAATTAGAAGCATCACTTAGATGGCCTTTGCAACTGTAGAAGAGAAAAAGAAGGCTTGTTCAGCTGCACTAACAGCCCTTGCTAATAAAATATTAAAAATGCTTCCCAGCTGATGACCCAGAAGTGCTTTACAAATATCAAAGAATCTTAGCTCACTTTTGCTGTAGCTAAGTCTTTACCTGTCTTATACAGAAGACAATGCTAAGAGACAGACATTAATAGGTTTATCCAAGGTCACACTGGAAGTGGATGATGCAGCCAGGAATAGAACTAAGCTTTCGTGACTCTGCCTTGGAGCTTAACCATGAAGTTTTCCTTTCTCCTAAGACTGCCTGTGAAGTGATGTGGAGATCTGAAACCGTATTTCCAGCAGTAGGAATAGGGGGATGTCGGATTCTGTGCCCAGCGGTTACTTAAAGAGGCTGTACGAACCAACATGCAAAACCAGAGCTCGTCATTTGGGTTGGTGTCAGGAGCTTACTTACAGAGAAAACCAGAGTCGATAGGGTTGGTTGAAGGACTGGTGTTGACTGTCAAGACTGGGTTGAAAATGTTTTGTGCACGTTTAATTGTTTAGAAATTTTAAATAGAGGGGTTGTCACTAGTAGTGTTGTGGATAACAGTTTGGGGAATAACAAGTAGGGCACATAAAGGGCCAAGGTGCACAGAGAAAAACAAATGTATCATCTTAATCTTTAACATCTCCATCTTCCTCTAGCTTTGTAGCCAAGCAAGGCACAGAGAAGCTAACAGGTCAGTTTGGGTAGAGATCTGAGTTCAGTTCTACTTGTAAACTAAATCTTATGTCCTGACTTCCCCGACAGAAACAGTCACTAACAGTCGTTCTTGACTGTCACTAATACAGATTCCTTGATGCAAAAACAATAAGGATGTAACATTGCATGTGTAATCATGCTAGCAAGCAATTGGACTTAAGAATAATCTTTTCATGAGCCATTATATTCCAGGAAAATTTTAATAGTAGTTCAGATGTTTCCAAAGGTCACACGAAAAAGAACTCGGTCTCTCTTCAAACTAAAGGAGAATAATAACATATCATGGAATTTGGGCTAAGGATGGGTATTCCCTCCTCCTTTCCTTGCTCCCAGTTCTGTAATAACAGCTGTCAATCAGGAAGAAATAACTTGAACCAACAGCATTGACTGTTCATTCTTTTGAAAAGTTAAATGAGTGCCAGGGGTTCATATGGCACAGACAGATATTTCATTTCAGTTGGATGTGTGGGCGTACAGCTTGCCTTAAGTTTTGGCTCTACATCATTTTATAAAAGTATATTTTTAATGCTGTTATTTTTTGTGCAAGGCAATGTGCAGTTGTGATCACAAAGGAGCAACCTGAGTCTTTCAAGCTGTTTTACAACCTCAACCTCTAGAGCTAGAGAATGAAAGTAAATGATTGCTAGCAACAGTCTGAAGCACTTTGCATTCTGTGCTTTCAGAAGGGTTTATAGTATTTCACTATAATCATAGTGAATGGCAGCAGGAGCCTCAATGCACGAGATAGACCAGGACATTTGCAGCCAAAAGCTTTCTTGTTTCTCCACTGTGGTTTAGTAATCTATCACTTGCTGGGACCAGATATGAGGGTCATCAGTTTTGTATGCCAGACTTCTCCAGGTGGAGTGGTGTTTATCTTGCAAAATAGAACGCATAGCTGATGCTTTATTGGGGAGGAGTGAGGACTGAAGGGGGATGAATGTCACGCAGAAAAGAAAAATGAGTCCAAAAGATCTAGAAACCAGAGTAAGACATCAGGAAATTTGTTTTGGCCAAGTTCTGGGATGAATTAGATTAATCAAGCACCAGAAGCCACTTTATTTTCATTTAAATAAGCCTATAGATTGATGCATTCAACAGCCAAAAGAACTTTGATTGTACAAATTCTTACTGTTCCTCTTAAAATCCATTTAACTCCAGTAGTCGAGAGGCAGTTTTTTATAAATCCCTCTTTTAGATTTGTTTAGAGTCAAGGTTGGACAATGAACCCTACCCTACCCAGGAGAAGTTTCCAAAACTCTGGAAGGAAGACATTTGATTGGGTGGTCTAATAAGTCTCACTCTTGCTTGGTCAAGAATCCCTTTTTAGGACAGAAAATCAAGAAGTTGCAAGGCTTTCTGCATGCAAGACCTGCTTCTCCATGTTCTTGGTGCTTGGTTACAAGACTTCCCTTTTCCTTTGGGAAGTTTCTTTCTGGAATATCTTTCCTCTCTGTAAAACCTCTCTTAAAATGCACTTCCTCCACTGGTGTGAAGCAATGTATTCTCCCTTTGTCTTCACAAGAGAAGCCTGTAGGTAAAAATTCAACACGTGCTTGAAGTTAAAAACAAAACAAAACAAAACAAAAAACCCCCAAACAAACAACCCACACAAACCAAAAACAAAAATGCCTCATTCAGTAGCTTATTGTAAACCAGGAGCTTCAAATGCATGTAGCTCACGAGCTAGATTTAGCCTGTAGAACAACTTCTTCCTGGCTCACTGGTAGTCCAGCAGGCTACCAGAATATGGGGAGAGGGATAGTGGGATGCGGCTTGTTGCAGAATTTGGGGTCTTTGGCCACAATGGACATGACCATCCCCAGATGGGAGGGCGCAAGCAAGGGCTGTGCAGGTACACTTAGGTTGCTGTTGATCTGGCCTGGAGTGAATATGACACCCCTGTTGTAAGCCAGTGTTTAACATATGTATGCATGCATGCGTGTTCCTCTGTGCTGGATTCACAGAGGATATTAGCTTGTCACAATCTTTACTTAGAGAGCCTGCCTTTAGCAGGGGACTCTGGTTTTCAAGCATGGGAGCTTCCTGATATGACTCTTGGTTAAACTGATAGCTGTTGCTCTGCGGAACAAAAGTCACGAGAAGACCAATTAGACAAGTAATTCATTTCCTAGTCACAATTCACCTAATAACCCTGACAAATATATGATTGCACAGAGGAGAATGTGATTTTTTTTCACAGGTGGATTACTGCCAATAGTCTCATGAAAAAGAAATGTGTCTTTTCAAAGAGCAGATATGGATGACAAAGATTGTGCAGAGGGTAGAGAGCTCAGGTACAAGAGGCATCAGAGAGTCTGGCTCAGAGGATATAGGAGTTGGAGTAGCCTTAAAAGGTACTTAGGTGAGTGGCTTAGACAAGAATGAAGATGGCAAGAGAAGAACACAGAAAATGAGAAGGGAAAGAGGGCCTGGTGTACCCGTATAGGGACCAGAATATAACGGGTATGAAGCTCAGTGTGATAAATAGGCAGTGGACACATTTAACATGCATTAAAACAGCAGAGATGACAGCAGCAGCAGTAGCATTTTGTAAGACCTGAGGGAACTGGGAAGTTGAGACCCCAAAGATGGAGATTTTTAGTAGATGATGTGTGATGGAGAAGGAGGAAATGGAAAGGAAAGAGAAGATTTAAGAGATTTGAGGGAAGAAGAATGGATTTAGAATGCAAAATGCTCCCATTTCCAAATGTGATGGTGAGTGATCTTTCTCTTTGGTGCATTCTCCTTTTAAAAAACCCAAGTGAATGTTGTTATGAGACTTGAGCAGAGCCTGGACAATTGTAGTATACACCAGTGATCTAGGCTTTTCCCTAAATGACTCTTACAGACGTAGCACGGAGACTGTATTTCCAAATATTCAGATAAAACAGTCCCCAAAACATTAACAATACAGAACCTACTTTGTCAGGATGGCTCAACTGTGCAATAACATTTTATAAGTTGTTAGTGAATGCGAGGTCATTGTGCAGATGGGCAATATGCTGGTGGAAAACAAAGACAGAGAAAGGTGTGAAGAGTGTTTTATATCTGTCCGCCCATTATGTCCTTGTAAAATGTTTAGGATAAAATTTGTAGTACTGTGTCTGTGCGTGGATCAGGTTTTCTACCGCTTTGTGCTTTTAATTCTAATGCCAGATGTGAGACATTTAGGTTCACTTGAAGAGCTGTTTTCCCTGCTCCTTGCCCAGTTAATTTTATAAGCAGATTTGCTTCTGTAGGTATTTCTAGGCTCTCCCCTCCACACTCATGCATGAAAACCTGGTTCTGGGTTGTGGTTAGTTTCCTTTCTTTTGCTTTCACAGCACCACTCGGACTCTGCTGGCAGCACTGTAGCTGGAATGTGTTGCGGTGCAGCTGGGGAATGGGGAAGCAGCTGGTGTACTGAGTAGGAATGATGTGTGAAATGTGTGGGTTTCATGCCGCACAATAGAAACATAATTTTTTTTTTTCCCCTTGGCTTCGGCTTCATAGAGTGGGGGTGAGAGGGTGGAAGAGAAAGCTGCCTCCATACTTGGTTAGCACTTATCCTCTGTTTCCTTTCCTTCTGGCAGGAACAAGAGCTGTCTGTTTTTCTAGGCCATTCAGGAAGTTCTACGGTGTAATAATGGCCATGTTATCTAATGGTCAAAGTTTATTTAGGCTTTAACAGCTTCCGCTGCCCACTTGAAACAACAGCAACGGAAAAGAAAAGTTGCTGTTGTTGCTGCTGTTGTCTGCTTAAGATTTGACAGTGAAGTGAGAAAGAAAGCTGTGCTGCCTGCATGTAATTTCCATTGCACTCTCACATATTTTCATCTGGAAATGAAAAAATTGAAAACTCACATAATAAAACATTCTGCTTGGCTACTTACAATAGCATATGTACTGACTAGATCATTCATGTGATGATTGCGAAGGAGTTAGTTAACTATTTTAAGTATGGTAGTAGCAGTGGGGACTGGGCATGGGAAGGGTGGGCAGCAAGTAGTGAATGAGGGCAGGAGCTGGAGAGCACAGACATTTGAGGGGGTGGCAGGCAACAGGGGCAAATGGTTGGGGAAAAGTGTGGGGTAAGGGAAAGGGGCAGAGGCTAATAAACTCTCCCAAACCCCTGTCCCCTGCTGTTACTTGCCTTCCTGCTGCTGCTTTCCCCATTGCAGCAGTAGGGAGGATGAATTTAAGATGGCCCTCAGAGAATTGGATTCTAGATATAGACAACTACAACACTTACATATTTTCCATGTCTAGAATCTAATTATTGAGGGGTCATCTTGGATTTGGGTAAATACGGTATTTGTCTAGCATCAGGTATGTGCATGACACTTTGCAAGCAAACAGTAGTACAAAGTCCTTGACCTTAGAGTCTTGTAATCTGTGGTTTAATCTAAACATAGTCTCCTGTAGCCAATATGTATCAAAGCACAGAAATGGAAAAGAGGCTTTTCTCAGTGTTCAAGGAAGAGTTGCTCACTGGCTTTCTTGGTAAAATTTCATGCAAATAAAATATCCATTTACACCAGCAAACAGTAAAATAACCCTGCTGACTAAGTTTTTGAATCGACATCCTGCCTGGCCCAACAGTAGCAATGGTGGTGGAGGCAGCTCTGACCTCAGCCCTGGGGTGCTGGTACAGAGCAGGGCAGGGGCAGCGGCTGCAGCTACTGCCCTAAACCCAGGCCAGGGCTGCAGTCAGAGCCCCTGCATCTACCTACTCCCCCTGCCCCTGCTTCCATACTGCCTTGTACTTAAATGCAAGATGACGGACCCCCAGCCCCACCGTACCGAATGGGGAGAGACCTTGTCTTTAGATTCAGATAAATGCAGTAATAGTATATTGCAAATTTTTATAGCAATGTAACTGTGTTGCTGCACTGATGCTGAATGCACTGATTATTTTGCAGTTATACACTTTCCTAATTGCAGTTTTCAAGGAATTATAGCTTCATCTTAATTTTCACAACTTCTCTGTTAAATTCATTTATGCGTGGGTGAACTTGAGAGACCGTATTTCAGTAGCACATCAGAGTGGAAGGCAGTAGTAGACTGGAACCCAGGTGCCGTGACCCCCCACTTCGTTATTGTAATTACAGACTACACAAGTAGACTAGGCCCTGAACATTAAAAGATATTAGGTAGAAGTTCAAAAAGAGATGAAGTCCCAATCTTAAGTGGGTTTTAGATGCTGTGGAGCCGATTACATGGAAAGTCAGGAGACTCGCTTGGCGTTGAAAATTCTATGTATGCCCCTTTCATATAGTCTCAAAAATCATAGAGAAGGATCTTTGTCAGTATCTGATTCTAGTCGTTTTGGTTATTAGGATACCATGTTTTCTGCAAGACATCCAAGGAACTAATGGTACATCTCTTCTTCCCAATAACAGGCCTTTGTATGACTAAATTCTCATTGTGCTGTGCTGATTTAAAAAAACAAACAAAAAACCAACCTCCACCACAAAACCCTTACTCTGCTGCATCCTAACCATATAGGAAACACGCTTTACCAGAAGCAGCATCATGTTAAGTTGTACCCAGCTCTGCAGTATCTGTGTAGATCGGGCACTTCAGCAGGACTTTTGGTTCTTCTGTCTAATAGCTGATTTAAAACCCTGCTAAAGCACCTGATCTACGCAGACATTGGAAAAGCCGGGTCCAACTAACATGATGCCTTTTCTGGGCATGTGCTGGGATTGGCACAGGAGTGTGCTGAGTTTAAAATAAAGCGCCACCCCCTACATCTGCAAGCAGCCTATATGCATCAGGAAAACCTGTGGACACTGATACTGCATGTGGATAATTTCACTGTAATTTCAAAATCAGTTACCCAACATTTGCACTTTAAGTTCCCTGAATATAATTTTGTTAATTAATGGTGCAGTCCAGGGAAATGCCTGTAGATAAAAAGGCCTGTATTGCCTAACCCCAAATCCACATTTTCCCATGACTGCAGTGAAACACCACTATATATACATGCATAGTGGTGTTTCGTTTAACTCACGGAAAATGTGGATTTGGGATTACTTTTTTTTAATCAAAAAATGGGGATCCTTTTAAATCGAAGAAAACCAGGATCCCTGGTTATGAGTAAGTTTTTCAGGCCTTTACTTGTGGGGAAACAGTACCTCTGCTACATAATTTTTTTTACGAAAGCTTTGTGGATGTGCAGTGGAGAATGCAGACTGATTTCATACTACGATCTGTAAGGATATTTAAACAACAATGTATATACTCTGTCATGGTAATGTATACCCAATGTAGTAGCTCCTGATCAGTCTCAAAACGTTTTATGGATTGAAGGCACGTGGTGGTGAGGGTTATACACTGTAGAGACTCATGGTAAAGTGCATTTGCCATGTGACTGCCACACCTGCACCCGCCACTAATCCTTTTTGCTAGGACTATGTCTAGCATTCCAAACCTCTGAGCTTTCAAACAGCTGGTCTTGTTTGTTTGCTCATTATCGTTACGAGTCATTTGTATATCACTCAAGGGTCCCATTTAGGATCCATTAATTCCCATTGTCTTCAGTGTATACCAGTGTATTAGGAAAAAACAGCCACTGTCCCAGAAAACTTTTATAACCTTGTAGTACCACTGCAAATGAGGGCTGTACGGGCCATGATTTGAACTATGAGGAGCAGAAACAGGTTCTGTTCTGTTTCCACTGGCACAGAATTCCACTAGAAATCTAAGTCTTTTCTTCTTCCCTCATCAGACATTGACCGTGAGCTCTAAAATAGAAAATGCTAGGGGTTTATTTAATAGAAAAAACACGTCAGAGATATTGAAACTTGTCAAGGTTAGAGTCCAAGGCTGGTTATGGGTTGGTATGACAGATTTGGAGATAAAGGTACGTGGAAACTAATGATTGTAATACTTTACAGACTTTTCTCTGGAAAATGCATCATCTATATTCAAAAGATGGGGCATAGTATAAAGATTTTATTGGCGTTTATTTGGGATGGTCTGTATTTGTGGCTCTGCCTCTCTTAAGTAATGCAGTTCATCTAGAATGTATGCCAATAACATATTTGTATGACATGGTCACATGTTCTGTCCACGTACAAGTACACATTACTTGCCTGCCATTAGAATACATGCTGAAAAATGCTGTTGCATCTGCCACCATTCTACTAATGCTACTGCACAACAGATTTTTTTCGAAAGCCAAGGAGAAAGATCAAGATGTCCACTGTATGTCACTACTCAAACTAGCGGGCAGAAGACAGTGTTTATGATTTGGAGCATCAGTGTCTTCAACGGTCTTAAAACTGGTTCATGTCTCTTGAACTCAGATTTGGGATAAGCATTCAGAAATTGTCTTTTTTAACTTCTAGTTCCTTTCATTTTTCACATTTAGCATGTGACTGAAGGGCCCTTATAGTCAAATGGGTGTGTGTTCCTTTTTTAATTAAAATGTGAATTATAATAAATGAATGTGGTGTTTCATGCAGTTGCATAATGTTAATTCTCAAGTAATTAATCTAGGTATACTGACCCTTTAACTTTTTTTTTTACTGATATTTTTATCAAGAATAATTAATCTTCCTCCATGTGCATTAAAAGTAAAAGGGAGTGGTTCCCTTCATGTACTTCCCTGTTCCTTATTACAGAAGTTTACTCAGAAGACTTCCTTCTTGCAAACACTTTTTTCAGGGAGATCTGTTTTCTAACCAGTGTTGGGGAAACATGTTTTTAAAAATATGTTCAGTGTTCAGTGTGCTGCTAATTACATTAATTCATACTGAACATCTGTTTAGTCCTAAGAGGGTTGCGGGTCTCTGAGTGAACCCGAGGGATGGAAGAAAACAGTCCTCTTGTATGTTTAAGCTGTAAGAAACTGTTTGTGAACAAATTCTTTGCAAGGCAGAATTTGTATGTGTGGCAGCAAAAATGAATACCTTTGGTGGAAAGCACAGTATATCATTTAACAAGAAGGGTTGATAGGATCTTCAAAACAGGTTTTTGCAGGGACAAAGAGTTTAGAACTAATATTATTGTCCAAGTCAGTCATCCAGTTGAGCTGTCAGATCTCTGTTGAGACTGGCCTCATATACAAATGTATATACGATGTGTGTGTGTGTGTGTGTGTGTGTGTGTATATATGTCCTATATATTATATAAAATAGATTTTATACAACCATATATCTTATATATATACACACACACATGCACACTAATATATATATATAATTGTATATAATATGTAGTATATAATATATTGTGTATATATTACAATAAATATATAATATTTCTAAAATAGATGTGGTCTTCTGGTAAATGAGACTACGAGCAATGGCTCGGAACTTTTCAGCTCTGTACCAGTCCCTAGCGTGCTCGGCAGCGAACCCGGAAGTGGACCAGAAGCACTTATGGGTCTGCCAGGGCGTGCGCGGGACCCTCCCCCACCCGGCCAGCCCCGTTCCCTGGCTCAGTGACTGGTGCCTCCTGGGTCTTGGGAGGCACGGGGGCTCCACGCCGCGGCCGATTGCTGAGCCTGGGGGAATCTCCCATGTGCTCGGCAGCAGACCTGGAGGTGGACCAGAGGTAGCTCTACCCGAGGGGTGGAAGTTAGTTAGATAGTTCTACCAGAGGTAGAGCACAAAGGTCATTTCCCCCCCTCCCCTCTTCCATGCTCCTGTGGGATGGTCTGTCTGCCCCAGCATCACAGTATTCACAAGTCATGCCTGATACCTCAAGATATGTAGAAAAAACATTTAAAGCTGTGTCTCCGGCCAGATTGCTGATTTTTCCGAATTGGCATCAAATCTTCAGATCCGGATTCAGCTGAATCGAATCGGGACAGTAATCCAAATGAACAAATCAAATCTCTGTCCCTGATCTGGGCTGAGTCCTAATCAAATACGGCCCGTTTCACACACTGCTAATATTTATGAGGTAGCAGGAGGGCCACAAAGTCTGAATAAATCTAGATGATCTGTGAAAACTACTTAATTTCTGTCTTAGCTTTTCCATCTGTAAAATTAGCAATACTCACGTTTGGGTGGTATGACAGTTGATTAATTTTGTTTTGCCTCATTTTTTTGGTCAGAGCGCTTCTGAATATTAAGAATACAATTCTTGCAGTCACAACTACATGTAGAATACCAGCCTGTTTTTCTTTAGGCTACTCTTCTTTAGAGATCCCACTGTCAAAACCTGCCGCCTCCCCTGCAAACAAGAGCCTTAGTCGTTTGATAAACCTTGATGTGTATGAAGGACAGTAGTTATGAGATTTTTATCAATCAAAAGATTTAAATGTTATCATCTATGAAATGCTTTGTCTTTCAAATTAACAAGAAAGAACATACTGTCCCATAATACGTGCAGAGGCACCACACATTGAACAACTTTACACATTTCAAGGGGAAACATAATTCTTGAGGGTATATCCCACAGGATGACATCTGGTGATAACATTTATTCATTTGGAACCCTTCTCTGTACAAGCTAATATTTCCATCAACTAAAAATATTGGTAGAGTATCAAACTAAACACCCACTTAGGGCCATAATCCATTTGTCTTCTTACACAGTGCATCACTGTAACTGAGATGCCTCCTGTAAAAGACAGGCTTCAGCATTCAGGAAAGATTCTCATTATTTTCATTGAAACGGATGTCATGACAAGATACTAGAAAGTCATGCATTTTTTTTCTTCATTTACAGTGAGATTAACCAGTGCTGTCTTGGAGGTATGAATTCTCAACCCATTGGTGAAAAAACACCGTTTGTTTTTTTTTTCAGATGAACTAAAGCTTTACATTTAGCCGGTGCCAAACAACACACAATCATTTCTGTCTGCTAAAAAGCCTGGTGTATAACCAAGTTAATTTTCTATGCTACAGTGAACTTTCAAAGATATCTAGCATAACGTTTCCAAGGTAGATGTGCAAAATTGTATGCTCCTTAATACAGTATTTGCCCTGTGGTTTTACTTCATAGCCGATTTAAGTAGGAAAAGCATTGCCAAATGTTTACTTACTGCACATCTGTTCAATGCGTTTACAAAAATCTGTTTATGTGGGGGGTTTTTAAGTATTTTTATGCAAATGGAAAGCAAAAGGAAGTTATCTGATTTAAACCATAATATGTCACTCCTCAGTGACATGTGCTAGCACAGGAATATTGAACCTTATGCTTGCCAGCTGAATACTTTTTTTTAACTTCATGGGCCAAATAGTGTTGGAACAGAGAATAGTCCCACTACTGAGCCAATATAAGTGAGTGAAGAAACTGGCTTCATATATTCAAGCAACATATCAGATATTTTCCTTTTGGAGTCTAGTCTCATCCTCCATAGCTCATATAAATGAGGGCAAAAATGAGTCATTAATGTCTGCCCCTGCAGGGTACTGAGTACTCTCAACTTCGTTTGACTACCAGAGGAATTGAAGTCTCATGTTCAGGGATATGATTTTGTTTCCACATGTGTCTAACTTCACTTGACCATTGAATCAAGGTGATCTCTCATGGGTAGACTGATGTAAGTAAATGTTTTCTAGATTAAGGGCTATAATAATGTATAGTCAGTGGAATGAATAATAATAATAATAAAAAAAATACCTCAGCCAGAAGAAGTCCACCTGAGCTGAATAGCTCATCAGGCAAGCATAGTTAGGACATGCCAGTTTTTCTATTCAACAGTGTGGAAAGAAGTAGTTGGGTTAGCATAATTTCTGGTTGCCTTTGCCTCACTGGCCTGAATGGGTCTATCAGCGGTAGCTCTCAACACCTGTCCCGAGCAAGGCTTGAAACGTAGTTTCTGTACCTGTTCTCAGCACATCCAATCAGCGAAGGGATTTGTTCCCAGCAGACAATCATTATTATTGAATCAGTTTCCCTTTTCTTTACAAAACTTTTCCTGTCCTTGTCCATCACTTTTGTACCTATTTATTGTGTAAATTGCCTGTGTATTTCAATTTTAAAATAGCCTTTTTGCAGCTACCATATTTACTGAAATATGGGGTGGGGACCTAGTCAGCATGAAGGGAAAAGCCTTTCATCTTACATTCGCATACAAGGAAGACCTTATTAAATATACTGTCTATCATTAAACTGCTGCCAAAAGCAATATGCTCATTAATGGAAACTAGCTATGAAGTCGATGAAATGCAGTCTACGCTGAGCATGACTGTAAAACACATGGCCATGTTGGGCAAAGATCCTGATGGGAACCGTGCGTGCGTGCATGCGGATAGCCCTTAAAGGGGGGGAAAAAACCACTCCTGGCTCCAAGCACACAGCGGGCAGCCTGCTGTCACCCACCTGCATGTGGCATTTATCAGTGACATTATCAGCCACATCAGCCAAAAAAAGCCAATTCTCCATAATGTCAATTTTTCTTTTATTGGTGCTCGTATGATATGGACCGATGTATCGGTGCAGCTCTAAAATGAAATGTGAAATTTGTATTGGTGTAGAGGAGCTGCATTTAAAAGAATACCAGTAAATAGAATTGGGTAGTAGTACACCAGACGTTTATCCTTGGCATGAATGTCGCGTCCCTCCTAAGGCTGGGTGGGTCACGGCAACCACCCACAGGTGGTGGTGGCAGTGTTTGCAGCGGTGAGCGGGACGCGCTCTCAGGTGCCACCGGCGGTGTTGGTGGCGAGCGGAGAGCAGCGACTGCCAGCAGCATCAGCATCAGTCAACCTCAGGAGGTGCACTGCCAATCTCAGGGCGTGCATGTGCACCCGTGGGCACCCCCTATGCGTTGCCACTGGTCCTTAGCTAGCTATGCATTGCATCATACTTAACAGGCAGGTTAAAATACACTTCTTGCCCTTCTCCTCACTGGTGGTTTCAAACGTTTTTTATGTTCTTGTCCTTTCTTTCCCTTGTTTATATTTCCTCCTGCTCTTGATTTTACATCCTACCCTGTTTTTGGTTAATAGGGATGGGGAAAAAATGACACTAGGACACTACTAGGTAACTAAAAAGAAAATAAAATGCATTTATATAGTTGTATATTTTTACCTTTTTGTAGCTACACTGTTTGTTTACATACCGTGTCAACATTCATCATACTCCTACAACAAATATATTGAAGTATATTATTATGTTTAGCATTTTTTTATGTCTTGCTTTGATGGCAAAATAGAACAACCGTACAATGAGCCTTATGACATGAGCATTATTTTAGAAACTTTATGTAATGTGAGAGTCCTCTTTAATAATGTACTTATGGTTCATTTTGTTGCCACACGCTGAAAGAAAACGATAGCAAAGTGCTATGGACTTCAGACAAGAAATACGTGTTGCATGGACTGCAAAATTGGAAAGAATAGAATTGTGTGAGTACGTATATATCCCTGGTCTGAAGCAAGAAGAAATGAAGAAATATATTCCACTGGGCTTCTCAGACCTTCTCCTTTATTTTCATGTTGTGAGCTGGGAGGACAGCTCTCAGTGGACCAGAGGGCTGAGCACAAGCCAAGAGCACCCACAGTATTCCCCCTCATCTCCTTATGGTATTGAAAGGTCGACAAATTGAGGTTGTTTGACTCCTACGTTCCTTGGGGAGCTAGGAGTTAGGGGAAACGCAGGCCAAGTCCCGTGACTAGAATGAAATGATTCAGTGAAGATTTTGCTCCTGTGTGCAGGGTATTCCTGTCTCAAGAGAAGAGAATTGAGACTTTAGAAACAGAGTAAAACAAGCTCTAGCTTTAACATAAGATTTAATTTACATTCATTTTAATAACATTGAAAAAAGTTTCAATTATGTCTGAGCTGTAAGGGGGGGGGAAAAAACTTTTTGCATGGCAGAATGCCTTTGCACAAACCTGTATTTTGTAGAGTAGATGCACTACATTGGAATAACCTTGTACGTTGTTGTATGGAAAAGTCCTAGTTACTTCATTCAGTAACTTCCATGGATGTCTTTTGGTGAAAGGAAAGCATCAAGGAAAGACATTTGCTTTAAAGAATATATTTTATTCCTATGATGCTAACTTTGTTAAAATGCATTAGAATACACTGCTGTAATTCAATTAGCTAAGAGTATAAAGAAAATGATGGCCTTGACAACCTGTTACATCTCTTACTTAATGTTTTTTGGTTCGTTGGGGTTTTTGTTTGTTTGCTTTTTGTTCTTGCTCATATTCTTTCTATAGAATAGGCAGAGGAACTGCATATTTTCAGAGATTCATATTCTTTCTATAGAATAGGCAGAGGAACTGCATGTTTTCAGAGATTTAGAGCCAAAAGAAACCACAACATCTGCTAGTATAACACAGGCTATATAACTTTCACTATTGTGGGTTGGATCCTTTTGCAGAATTCAAAATCTGTCTGCAAGTGTGTACATAAAATATGCACGCACATAAGTTTGCTTCACCTTCCATCTCTATGCTTGCACTTCTAGGAAGGCTGCAGCCCAATTGACAGAGGGGTTTTTCTAGAGATCTGCAGAGTATCCTCAATACTCAGTGGTGAGCACCTACAATTTAAGCTGGACATACAAAAATTGAGGCCGGTTTTAATTTGATAGTGATGGCTTTTGAATTGTGCTGCCAGATGGCAGGGAAGGAAGAAGGAACCTATAATCAAGGATGCCATAGCAGAGTTATAGTCTTCAGAAAAGTATTATAGACGCTTAACTAGCTTTGTTTAATTTACATTTTTAATGTCCTTTCAGAAAAGTTCCCTAGAGTCTTTCAGACCGAACGTTTGACTGCGTAAAAAGAAAACGTCCTGCTGGATTGTTGTTCTCTCTCTTTTTTTTTTTTAAGAAGCTACTTTAGGATTTGCCAATTCAAAAACATTTTTTTTTTTTAAAATAACAATCAAAAGTAGGACCAGCCAAATTCATAAATGTGGTATAGAGTCTTCCTTAATAAAGGTTACTCTTCAAATACCATGACTTTGATATATTGGGAATCTAAAATTTAGCAAGATAATCCATAAGCAAATAGCCAGCTCTTTTTCATATTTATCCAGTGGCTTTGATTTTCTTAACCTTTTAGTGTGTTTGCATTTGCAGAGGACAGTTCAAAGAACAGTCAATATTTATTTAGTGTGACTGATAAATAAATGGGTGATTCAGGGAATCTTAGTCAGAGCACCCTTGTCATGGTCATTGCTGACGTCTGAAGCCAAGAAGTTCATTGCTACTTGGGCTTTGGCACAAATCTGCAATGAAAACCCTAAACAAGACCACTGAGTGTCCCAAGAACTCAGCTTCTACTCAGAAGATATGGAGTGACTTATTACAGAAACAGAGTAGGGAAATGATCAGTCAGATGTTAGAGGAAGTTTGATTGTAAATTACTATTTAATGTTCTATCCTTTAATTTAGAAATGCCAAACATAAAGCTCTGGGCCAAAACTGGTCTGCAGAGCTAGTCCATCCAGCCTAGGAGATTACTGGTGGGCCAAGTAGTTTGGTAATGTGACCGGCACTGGTCTGCCACAGAATTCAGGGCTCGAAGGAACTGGTGGGCATAGCCGGTGGTAACGGGAGCAAGCGAAAGCTGTACCTATGCAGCCTTCCCTTGTCCTGACGTTGCTTGTACTGCCTCTAGCACAGTAAGAGACCAGCTGGCCTGTGGCTGCTTGTCTCACTTCTGCCATGGCAGCAGCCATGGTGGTGACAGTGTCCCCAGTAACCCAAACCCATGGGGAACCCAACAATCTTGATTGGACCCAGGACACAAAGTGAGTGTCAAATTCCTGCTGTAATTCATTGGAGATAATGCTGTTTACAAAGGTATCCTGTGTTGGGGCTCAAATTCCTTAAGGCACTTAAACATTTTTGGAAATCCTGCCTTAAATTTGCCTCCCTAATGTTTGGGTTTATTCCAGAGAGGAATTACAATATTACACATTACAATAGGATGCTAGCCTAAGGATCTTGCATTTAGCACACTCCTGAATGAAAAAAATCACATACGTGTTTGAGAAGTATCAACCAGGTCCTCAGCGGGTTTAAACTGACGTTGTTTCTTCACCACAGTTTTATTAACTTGCCTCTCCTCCTCTTCTCTCTTGCATTTGGCAAGTTATTACAACATATTTTGCCAAATTAAATTTTCTGCCATTGCACTGAAACTTGCCACTGGAGCAGCACTGACTTTTTTTAACATTAACTTGAGAATCTGGTGCTTACAACAAAGGGTACCAAAAAGATGCTGTTAATTGGAATGGCCTCAATAGCAGAGTTAAGGATTTGTGTGTGTGTGTGTGTGTGTGTGTACACGTGTGTACCAGATAGGAAAACATCAGATACTTACTTTCTCTAACAATATATATGGTCTTTAGTTTGACAGAAAAAAAAAAATCTATATGCCGTATAGTATAAAGTACTGGCACTATTAAGTCTATTATTTAGCTTCTAAACACTATCTCACCTTACAGGGAAATAGTCTCATAAAAATGTAGTGTTACTGTGTTTATGCTGATGGGTAGATGGGACACCTTGCACCTGATTGTTTATAAACACTGGTGTGGATATAAAGTTCTCCAAAAGCTTCCCCCTACATCAGCTTTTAACCACACAAAAAACGATTGACAGGAAAAATAATCTCATTAGTAGGAGCAAAAGATTATTTTGATTACTTTTGCCTTTCTTCTCCCCGTCCCACTTACATTTATCGGAAGTATGTTACAATACTAAGCCTCAGGATTGAAACTTGGGAAAATATTTGATGAAAACTCTACACAATGCCTGAAATTATTATTTTTTTAACCTCCAACTCAAGGCATAGATTTTAAAAATATTTGACAAAGGTGCTTGCACATGTGTGGCATAAATACAATGGTTCTTCCATTTGCCAGCCCATGTGCCATTTATTTTGAGAGAATGGGTTTATTTTCATGATTTGTTCCTCTGATGTTTTACCAGATCCTCTTTACTGGCATATACCTGGCAGCAGTGGTACAGGAGAAGTTTTACTTTGCAATTACAACAGATTGCTTACTGCTGCAGGGAACTTCTGCTTTCAGGAAAGGCTTGATTAGACACAGCACCTGCTGAGGGGAAAAAATAAAACCTGAACATAACCCTGTCTTAGCCATCTCTCTTTATGTTTCAACATTCAGTAAAGACTCAATTTAGAGGATATGGTACAAAATTTCTAGGACTGTTCCTCAGCAAATTCCTATTTTTTTATTTAAATAAAAGCTAATAATAATATACGTAAAACTCTCCTTTGACTGCTTCACATTTGAAGTTCCCAGATGATGTAGCTGGTGGATTGAAATTGTTCTCTGGACCAAATTGAACATTTTTGTGCATTCTAATTAAAGTGCATTCTTTTCTGCTTCAAGTGTTAAGCCCTAGGAATGACTCTAGTTTTACCCAAATATAGTACTAATGAGTACAAGAACATTCCAGGAAAATTGCTCATTGTCAGTCAAATGTCACCTGACTTAATTTATTTGGTGAAGCATTTTCATAAAGGTTAATGAATACACTAGTTCTCAAAGATTTGTTTGGCAGCAACTTCAGAAAGCCACGAAAGTGGTGAGAAAGAAGAGCGCTTTTGTAAGCGGTGCAGTTGTGGTTGTGGATCTATTCTGCTGTTGCTCATGTTCCAGGAAGTTCAGGGTCACTGATTAGTTTTGGAGTTGATATATGGATCTGGTTATTGCCCTAGCTCAGAACAGTAGCAGTTCAAGTAAACTGCATTACACATTGTGTGTGTTATTTTCCTTTGCACATGCTGTATACATCCGTCAGTGATATTAGTCCGATTTTCATGCAAGGTGTTTGGTTCTGCTCCACATCCAAACATTACTGGTTTGTTTGCAGAGGAGGTGTGCACAGAGCAGACTCAGACTTAGTAAACAGCAACTGAGTAGTCACTCTACTGTCACTACTGACACTTTTTAAGGCCCTATCTATTCAATAAACATACTACGCCTAGTACTGGTATCCTTAAGTGTCATATTAGTCGAAGACAGCTGCCCAACTCCAGAAACAGTGCAGCTGTAATGAGCACTTCTGAGTAAATGTGTCAGTTTGCTCTTCTCCAAGGTAAGCTGGTACTGTGCAGATGTGGCTGCACCACCATCCAGTCTGCCTGGAGCAGCATGGTATACTTGAGGGAGCCCCTGACTGGAACAGCAACTTTTACTGGGTAGATCTGGCCTGTGGATGAAACGTAGCCCACACAGAAACCCTGCAAAGGCCTAGGTACTGTTTACTTTGCACGTGCATCCTCAGAATAAGTGGGAGTTGAGTGGTCCATAAGCCTTATGCTGTGCTAGAATGAATTCTGCCCTCTGATCAGAGTTTGATAAGTGGACCCTGTTAATTTTTTATACCCACTGTCCATGTCTTACTCTCAGACTGCTCCCTTTGTGGTAGAGAGAATTTACCATGTAGTTCATTCATGATCAATGTTCTTCCCTGTTTCACTGCTTTTCTCAGGAAGTATTTGGCTAATTGTGACGTCTCAGTTCCAGATTGCTAAAACTTCATGCTGTTGCTGTCCTTACTTTTCCTCCCTCCCCACAACATGGTAGAATGATGGCAAGGAAAGCTAATCCCTCCAAGCTGGAGGCTAAAAGGCGTCAGCAGAATTAGGAAGAGTGAAATGAAAGGATTAATTCTGTTCAGCTTCCTTGAACTATACAAATGCATTTACTTTGCTTGGCATCCAAGACATCACAAAACATCTCTTCAACACTGTTGAAGGAAGCACTCTCTACATTGTTTCCTCTGCATTGTTTTAGGTTTGTGACAACGGGCAGCGGAAACCTGTACCTTTATTTCCTGGAGCAGGAAAATTGCAGAGAACCATCTGGTTTACTGCCACAGTCTTGGGGAGCAAGAGATTGAGGGGGCATTGTGTGCATCACTTTCCCCAGGTTTTTTCCCTCCAAACACTTGTAACAACTTTGCCATCTGCCACTTGAATTCACCAGGCCTTGTCTGGTCTTAATTTACATTGTTGATGTCCTGGTTATTCAGCAACTGTATCATTCCACGACACAGTTATTTCAAAGGTATCCGAACTATGGCTTTAGCCACTGCAGCAAAAAGAAAAAGTAGATTTCTTTCTCTACTTTCTCCTCTCAATATTTGTGGGGAACCCTCAACAGCTGTAAGAAAAGGGCTCTGTTTGTTGATGCATGTCAGATTTTGAGCCAAATACCTACTAAACTGAACAAGGGCAGGGAGAGGGAAAATAAAGATTTAATAGAAAATACAAAATGCCTAGCCAAATCCAATATTGCTTTTTAAAAATATGCATACTTTGCAAGGATAAGTAATTGGAGCAATCTCTTGCCAAATTTTTGGCTATGCTTTGTGTAGGCCCTGTGTCAAAATATGTCAATTGTAAACATATCATTGGGTAAGAGCTATCTATTACCAAATCTCTGAAAGATGTAGAGCTGTCCAACTGCAATCACATTGCTCGCCAGTCAGTGTTAGACTGCTGTTGAAGAATTATTTTGTATTCATCAGGCTTAGCATATTTTCAGGGTGTTAAATTTAGAAAATATCAGAGTATAAATGGCATAGTTGTCTTCTGTATCTATTTGTTGTCAGGACAGAGTTACCTCTATTGTACCACTCCTGTTCTTTGATGTTCAGAGGCCTGGAGAATATGGCAACACTTTTGTTTTGTGGCTACTTTAAGAATTGCCCTTGCTAACCTGCACCACATAACCCATCTCTCCCCATCTAGATTATTTCCTGCTCTGCCTGTGTGACAGCACAGTGAGAAAGAGACCAGTGAACTAATTTGCTTTCATTATAGGCAGCAGAGTGGGAAGTGGGTGCAAAAAGCCCACTGCAAAACTTTCTGTGCTTCCTTTTTGCTTAGCTTGCATACACACTGAGCAAACTGTAGAGAATGGGGGTGGGTGGGAGAAGAAGGTTGGCCTTTGGTTTTGATATTCAGCAGATACTCAGATTGCTGCAAGTGCAGAGTTTTTAGGGAGGTTTTAATGTAGATGTGTGGGGTCCAATGTTGGAGCCTCAGGCCCGGAAGCGGGTAGCATGAATGTAGACATGAATACTGACTGCGTCTTGGGATGAGTCTTCGTGTTCTGCATAAAACTGATAACTTTTATATTTGTCCAATATGTAATCCCACTAATTTTGCTTTTGGAAGGTAAGGCTTATTTGAAAAGCCAATGTGAAGTGAAAATATTAGTTAATAACCGTGTAATATTTTACTAAGGAAAGGTTGGTATTGAGAGTCATCTCCTAATCCAGGAAAACATTTAAGCATGTGTTTAATTTTAAACATTTCAATCTTTTCATCAGAGATTCTGTGTGCTTACCATGCATGCTTAAACACTTATTCTTAGATATCAAGATGATAAGGGTCAATTTATCTTTTATTATTGATAAAAGAGTGAGCTAATGTGTCAACTAACTATGTTTACAAGACGTATTTTCAAATGTGGCTTGATAAAGATTGAGCTTGGTTTTAACCTTTTTTTTGCCATGATCAAACTATCACGTTTTTCGGTAAAGACTTGTGAGACAGTTGTGTGGATGGTTGTTTGGGTAGTCAGCTGAATGGTAAAGGACAGCTGAGTAAAATGCCTTCTTATCCCTATCATTGTTCATGCATTTTTCAAAGCAAAATTTTGCAAGGTAGTTTTAGCTCAGAAAACCTGCTGATTTAAGAATAGCCTGCCTGAGTTTCCTGCTTGCTTTACCTTTCGGTGAACGCAGTTAAGCAAGCACTCTCCCAAGCAGCAGACCTCTCACAGAACAGTAGCTTTCTTGCCTGAAAAATCCTGAGATCAGTCTCACCAGGCGGGGGTTTTTTGTTTTTGTTTTTTTTAACTGAAAATCACATTTTGATCACTTTAAGAACGTTCTATAGATAGCAGATTATGTTTGTAAATCATGAGATCATAGTCACGGGACTGTTCAATCACAGCTGTTGCTTCCCCACACTGACTGTATGGGATTATGCAGATGTTTTTAGCTGACGGTTGTATTAGTGACATCTTGTAAACACAGTTGCAGTTAATTTTTCTTCTGTCCAGAAAAAGCCATGTGTTTTCCAAAATGGTTGGGTTTAATGAGCTCGGTAAAGCAGCCTTCAGGAGAAAGCACGATGCAGGATAAGTAGTCAGGAGGGTTGGGATTTAATTCTTCTGTATCTTGATTTTATAATGCGAGGCAGACTACTGGATCTTGCCGTGCATCAGATTCAGTACCTGTAAAGTAAGAATGATGGGATCATATTCATTAACTCTTGAAACATTCATTTTAGAGCTTTGGGAGGAAAAATAGTCTCATGCATCATTTAAAATATTTTTACTATTAAACTTTGATCACTGTTTGAATGTATTAGACCTTTTGAAATGGCATGAGAGACTTGTCTCTCAAGATGTAAGATGGAAAATGCTATCGACTGTATTCATACAAAATTTTATGACCACCATTTTGCTCTTCAAGTGTTTTGTTTCTTTTGCTCTCTATTTGTAATTCAGTATAACGACTTCATGAACAACTCTATATACCCACAGCCCTGGGTTTAGTGATTTCCGAGGAAATTAATCCAGGATACTTAGTTTTGAGGTCTAATATATTGGTGATTCACTTCAGTTCTCTCGCTGTCAACTACCTGGCTCATAAGCAAAGTACCATGAATTCCTTTACTATGACAGTCAGGCTTAGTAGTAATATATATTCAAGGCTAGATGCTCAGCTGGTGACTACTGTTGTAACTCCATTGTCATTAGGCCTGATCCAGCACCACTGAAGTCCATAAGAACTGTATCATGGTTAGAGGGCCAAGGCCCGGCTTGGATCTGGCTGTCCAATGTGCATGTTGAAACTGCTTTACACTGGAAATCCTTCAAGTTAATGCTACCCATTTTTATTTGACACAAGGAGACCTGCTGCATTTAGTTCCTTTTTTCCCCCCCACATATCACAACGCAGAATTCAAGTGCTGTATTGCTCTCTGTGGATCCCTCGCACCTTGAGGGAGCTCTAGCATTTGCTGTTGCTTGCTGGATGCTAAATTGCAGTTAACTCAAATACATGTGTAGATTATAATAGCCACTCAATCTGGTCTGCAAATAACAGTAAGAGGGCAGCAGAAGATTGATTTCTAGTATAGCATTTTTAATTGTAGGTCATTGTCACAATGACTCGTACAGCCTAGCTGACCTCTTCCATTATCGCTTCAGAACTGCTCACATGTTAGGAAAGGACAGTAAATAATAAAAGGAACTTCTTGCTGTTTCATACTATACTTTTTTAATATTACATTTAAAAATGTATCTTTCTATTTTTACTGAAATTATACTATATAAGAACAGGAGGGATGACCAAAAAGATTTCTTTTTGAAAAAGCGGTTTTCTGTGGTGAACCCTGTCTTTATTTCGTAATTGTAATTGCATCTTTTAGGTTTAGCGCTGCTCTAACTCTGGAGTCCATCTGCATCTAAATAACAAGAATTTTGTGCCAGATTTTATCTGAGAGGAAAATTAGGTTCAGTGCACCAGATTTCTCCCTGTAGTCTGCTCAAAGCACCAGTTGCATCACTTTTTGGAGCTTGCCATCATAGGCTTTTAAACCCTCAGCTGATTTCAAAGGAACAACATAACCTTCCCCCAGCTGAGAATGTGACCCTTTGTATGCATTAAACATAGGCCAGTTAATCATTTTTAATTTCTGTAGCCCCAATCCAGAGTATGCTTACAGAATAGCTGGCATGGAAGCTTTCTGTACTTCCTCCCATGTTATAATGTTGTTTCTCCTGTTCAGCTCCATCAGTTATAGTTGACCGCTGTTCATGAAAAGAAAGAAGCTGTCAGCCTTGTATGTTGTACCATCATAAACTTTGGTTACATAATCCATTTTGGTTTTAATCCATAGAGAGTATAAGCATGAAAAGCCTACCAGATTGAAGAAGCCAAGCATGCTGGCTGTGGAGGGGTGGGGGAAATGGGAGGGACTGTTTTATTAATTGACACTTTCTGTGATTGCCAGAAAGTAACTCTGTACTGAGAGATTTTTATTGTCTAACCTGTGAATTTCATCAACATTGAGTGAAACAGATTGTAATTGAATTTTCAATATATGGGGCGGAAGAGAATACCATGAGCTTCCTCCGGATTTCACAGAGTGAATTGGAAACCAAAATAGTAATGCAAGGATACTTGTTTTTTTTTCCTTTCAAAGGAGCCGTCAGCTCTGAAATGCTTTGGAAAAATAAATAATTGCCAGAATTAGGACAGAGAGAAGCTTTTTAATTTTGCCAGCATCTGGAAGTGTGCTGTTTATTGAGAGATGATACCTTTACTGATAGCATGCAATTTTCTTTCCAAATAGATTATTTGAAAAATGTTTAAAAAAAATAAATCTCTGTATTTATTAAGATGAATAAGGAGGTGAGTATCTGTCTTTTTGGTTCTCGAGACAGTACGGTGTCACTGTGACCCCATTTTGAAGTACCACGTCTGAGAGAGTCTATTTGGGAAAGCTGCTCCTCTGCAGAAACTTCAAGCAGATTTTCCAGTGAGGTACAGTTTGAGCTTAAATGGTTGACCATTCATTTCATACTCGAGGCAAGCCTGGATGATGTGTTGCAATCCCAAATCAGATTTGACTGTAACAGTCTCACTTAATAGTCCCAAGGGTCAAACCCTTGGCTGCTGTAAAGGGAAGATATTCCTCTATGGAATTTGCTTCTCTGCTTAGCTGAAAAGAAGCCAAGAGTTGTTTGACCCTCAGGGTACAATATAAGGTCTATGTAGTTGGAAGGGATGGTATACTCAGTTTGGGTATTTTGATTGGGAGAGGTCTTTTTGGACTTACGAGTTGCTGGTATACCAATTAGTTCTTTGATGACTGAAAACAGGCATCACAGGTAACCATTAACAAAGGCACACATCAGATCAATGGAACAGATTTTCAGGTTGTGGGAGCCACGAGGAGGTACCTGTAATGTGTTATGGGTTTTTCTTGGATTTTTTTTGGCTGAATGGGAGAGATGAGACTAGCAATAGCCTTGTCAATGATTTCACCAAAAGTTGCTCTTGGAATAGGGTTTTTGTACCTTGAACTGTTAATCATGCATAACCTTATATCACTGATAGCGTGTCTTCTGTTTATGGATCTCATTGTCTTGGGTCTGGCTTTTATTTGTGTTTATTTGTGTTAGCCCTCGAAGTAAGGCTTGAAGCATAAACACATCTGGCATTGGGTGCGTTGAGGATCTCAAGGCAGCCTGTTGCAACAAGTTAGAAAAATCTTCTTTCACAGTTTGCTTACAAAATGGTTCTGAACTTGTGCGACACCCAGGTATTTTTCTTGCATCCAGTTGTGTTTGATTCATTTTATTAGTGTCTCAACTTCTTTGGTGTTGGAGAGTATATAGCTCTTTGGTTAGAGAAGGATATTAAAAAAGCTTCTTTTTATTGCCAAAATAACAAGTTGACATTTCAGTGTAGTATTTAAGCTCATTTTTTTTAATTCAATTTTTAGTAAATTTTCCATACCAGTGATCATTTTACAAGCCTATTTTGGCTGCTTACGTAGGTAGAGAACAATGTAACCCACAGAAATCAATTTTTCCAAGGGAATAAAAGTGTGGGGGGAGGTGGTAACAGTTTTCTGTTTGGTATACTTCTTACATTTTCTTTCAGCAAGGAAATTGCCTGGTGAACATGTAGAAACTTTACTGTGCAAAATAAAATTTACAACAGGTGAATGAAAAATGATGTTTTAATGCATTGAGAGGAAAAAGGGATAAAGATATATTTGTGTGTCACGTTTTCAGATTTTCTCCTTATTAGAGAAACAGAGGATAAACTGCAAAATAAACTGTTGCTAATATAAGACTCCAGCACATGGCTATTGGAAATTACCTAAACCATTCACTCCTTATCTCACCATCATAGACCCACATCCTTGTTAGCCCCTTCGAAAAAAATATCTTATGAGTCAAAAGATCTACATATACTCATAGGCATGCGACTGAAACTGGACTCTTCAGGAATAGAGAGCATTCTCAGGCTCAATACACATCCCTCGTGATCCGTGTCTCCCTTTATTTCGGAGGGTGCTGTCTTTTTCAGCTGAAACAAAATGGAATCCTATTAGCATGTTTGATGTTTTGGCTTGATCAAAGTGGACCATGTCTCTGATTTAAAAACAGAAAAAGGAAGCAATAACTAATCCGTGTAGGGCTTGGCACCTTCATTTATCAGTCATATTTAACTCACATACAAGAAAAGTTGATAGTCACGTTAGAGATGATGCTTGTACTGAAAATTAACAATGTAAAAAATGATTGGCATTCTTAAGATCTAAGCTGATTTGTGCATTCTTCATCTGAGCTAGAGAAAAGCTGGATGATGGATCTGTTGCACCAATCATAAAAGCTGTAGGTCACTTTTAGGAAGGAGTTTGAGTCTTTCTGTCTTTGTACAGTATGTGTTTTAACTAACATCTGGTTCACCGAATCCAAGAGACGATCTCATTGTTTACACAGAGCAGTTCATATTGCGAACACAGACACTTTAAAAAGTAGCTCTCTTTTTGCTATGTTGTTCATGGAATGACTTTTTTCATTTTCATCAAAGCTAAGGAAAAAAGCCCCTTCTGGCATGAAATAAAAGGGCAGACTATGATAAGCAGCTAATCACTGCAAGAATATTAATAGGGAAGTGCCCCCTACGTGGAACACAATAAATGAGAGGTTCGGATTACTGGTCTTAAGAAACGAAACTGAATTTTTTTTATTTGAAGTATACTATTTTTGTTAGTGAGTCATGAACTCCTATAGAGTTAAAACAGTACAAATCCTGTTATTTCAGGTGGTTGTGTACTGCTCGGTTTATGTATAATTCTGCCAATCCTAAGAAAAATAAAGGAAAGCGAGGTGGGAGAATGAAAGTAACCACTAGTTTTATCCCAAACTTTCCCAGTGAAATTTATTTTAATTTGTATATCTATCTAGTCTGGACAATTTTTTTTTTTTTT
>JAGPOW010000261.1:171318312-171355131 GCA_030014935.1 Caiman crocodilus
ACTTAGGAAGACAGAGGCAAAGAAATCATTAAATATGTTAGATTTGTCGTCTGGCGTGACGACTAAGTTGCCCATCGTGTCCCGCAGGGGCCCCACATTTCAACAAGTGTTGAAATAACTTGCTTATTAAATTAAGCAATATGTTCTAATGTGAAAGACATGAATTGACAGGAGAATAAGGTTTTTGAAGCACTTTAGACTAATATTCAAGTCATTCATATGGTTCTAGACACGTGTGCCTTTTTTATTTAGTTTCCTTGTGCCTCATTCAGAGCTTACTGAAGTCCGTAAGAATTTCTACATTGACTTTGTTAGTCTTCAAACTAGACTCTTGTTTCATACAGTTGGACAAATTGATGTTGTGTATATGGAAAGGCATAAGTTGGCCAAATATAGATTTGTCATAACACCTATATAATGGCATGCAATCTTCTTCAGTCTTTGACAACTCTCAAAATACTACTATTAAATTCTGGTTTACAGTTTATGGAAGAGAAATGTCATATTTGTCATACATGTACATTGAAAGTGACCCCTAACGAAAAATGAAGATTTAAATCTTCTTTTTAAAGTTACCATTAATTCAGGTACTGTGTTTAATCAGCTGAACTTTGTTTGTGGCCTGATGTTTAAAATTCCTCTGAGAATAAAACATTTTAGAGAGAGAGTTCAGAGCTTATGAGAAAATTGAAAAGGTCAAGGACACCTCCATATTTCCTGGCAACTAAAATTCACTAGAACCCCCAACGTGGCTATGTTACAAGTCAAAGCAGTCTCACGACCTTATCATTGTACTTCATCCCCCATTTTTTCCATCTATCTATTTGTAATCCGCTTGAGGAATGTCTCAAATGAGACTGAAAGAACTTTGAGGCAACGATAGTGTGTTGTATTTGTTTGTACAGCGCTGTGCTTTTTAGTACTTATTTACTAGTAAATGGCTCCATTAATGCCCAAACTTGAAAACTTTATGATGCCCCATCCCACCTGTGGAAAATATGACAGGTCCTCTGAAAACTGATAGGGAGATGCTGTCTGCAACCTGAAGAATTTATTTTTCTAATTCAAATCATAAAATACAGTGTTTTAGTGAATGAAGTATACAGGATAAGTTACTTAGACTACATGTTGAATGTTATCAGTAAATATGTGATATTATATCTAAGTACTAATATGTCTGTTCCAATTCAGACATCTGCCCAAGACAAACATGAAAATACAGCTGTGTCCCTTTCTCTTCCTCTGTTTTTTGTTTGTTTTTTTTAAAATAGTTTCAGAATTAAAGAAGGCTTTTAGTTTACATCAAATAAATAGGTATCAAGTTTGGATTTATGGGGCAGTAAATGAATGTGATTGATGAAGCAATGTCAGTATGTGTCTGCAGACTTGTATCAACTATAATGGAAAATATGTTGATTCCACGTTCTCCATTCGGAAACTGAACATATACTTCAATCAAGATTTTATACGGTTAGAATAGCATGCATGTGCCTGGTCTGTAACTTTAATTACATTGTTTATATAAATTATAGTTGCAGACATAAGTTAATTGAAAATAAAGGAGGGAGAAAATACATTGACTTAATGGGAAACTCTTGCAAACACATGTGCTGAGGGATGTTGCTTCTTAAATGAATTTTTGCATTAAGACCTGAAAAGTCCACGTGAAAAAATAGGCAGTGCTCCTGTAGGGCTGACTCGCAGGAGAGAGAGAGTTTGCACAGCCTACATAGACAAACCTAGGCCTGATCCAAAGTCCTCTGAGGTCAGTGGAAAGACTCTTTTTGATACCAATGGGCTCTGGATCAGAGTCCCCGTTTTTTGACGGGACCTGACTGTATGTAGTGTGTTTTATGAAGTGTTAAATGAGTCCTTATGGCCAGAAATGGAGGAGGAGGATTAGTTGTTGGGTACTGGTAACCTCCCTTTCCAGTACTGGGATATATGTGGATCAGATCTTTTCCTTTGTGGACATACTTAAAAGAGGCTATGATAGACTATTTGGAGTATTAGACCAGTTTGAGGCAGCAGCAAGAGCAGCTTCAGTCTCTATGGAAATTTTATAAAGAAGTCTTGACTCCTTTGCAGCTTTCTCACTCCTCAGAAAAACAGAATCCCAAAAGGTTGAAAAAGCCAGTGAGAGGTTTTCAGAAAAGTATTACAACAGATGCTAAAATTCCATATTTTACCATTTTTTTAAGGAAGGAAAGGGATAGATTTTTATGGAGGGGGAAATCCCAGTGCTCTTGACTGGTTCTAAGATAAATACAGGTACTCCTCACTTAATGAAACAGTGTCGCCGATCTATTAGAGAACATACTCATTGAAAGTCACACAGGGTTCAGTTATAATGTTTGTCCGCCACCTGCTAGTAGGTAACTACTGTGACGTAATTGGATTTGCTTAACATCCTTTCGTTTACAGTCGCATTGTTCAAGAACGTAACTACCGTGTTAAGCGAGGAGTAGCTGTCACATAATAACTTGAAGTATGTATACCAGTCCAGAAGGGAGGATTATCACCGTCTAATTCTAAACCATTTATTTCAGAAAGGCATTTTGAAACCCTGATAAAAGAATTGACTTTAGCTACTTTTGGCCCTCAGTAGGAAAAGATCTCTACTGCTCATCTTCTCTTTTTTGTGCGTTTCCTAAAACCTATGACTTCTTTCATCTCTTAATCAACTTTCTGCTTGGTGACAGTCAGAAGACACATGGCACTGGACTGAAACTGCATTTGTTTCTAGCTCTTTGAGTGGTAAAAAATGATTTTTCTGTCACCGCTGGTTTATGCTATTTTCAGATGAACAGTGGTGAATGGAGGGGCGGAGAGGGAAGGAAAAAAGATTACGCATTCTCTTCAGCACATGGCAAAGGAAATCAAGCCTCATAATTGTGGGACTCCCCACCATGTTTCCAACCAAATATTTATTGAGACGGATAAACTTAACAGGGTGTAAAATAGCCTCCTTCGCCTATTGCTGAGGTTCACTGCCATGGTCTGAAGAGTCACCTTGCTTCTGCAGCACATCTATGCATTGCCTAAACAAGAGATGTATTAAAATGTGCTAAAAAGCATTAAGTTTCTCATGACAAAGACAAAGTGCCCAGCTATATCTTGTTGACAACAAAACATTAATTTTCTGTGGCCACTTGGGCCAAGCAAGAGTTGTGGTGCTGTGGGAGTGGGGCTGTCACAGTGCAGCAGTGACAACTGTCACCTCATGCACACATGCCACGAAGTATTACTGGGACCAGTCAGCAGGGCTTGCAAAAGCTTTTGACGGTGAAATGGGGTAGAGTCTACTTCTAATAACTACACAGCTTACTGCTTAGCAAGTCCTGTTTTCTATTTTCCAATTTAATTAGGGACTAGTTTTCTCTTTGCCTATAAAAGGGAAGCCTTATAATTATTTTCCTCCAAGCCCTTGTGAAGAACATGTTTAATGCTTCTTTTAAGTATTTCAGCCGTGAGAGTGTGTGTGTGTGTGTGTGTGTGTGTGTGTGTGTGTGTACATGCAAGGCAGAGATGGTAACACCACCTACTATAAAGGGTGGCCTGACCCTTCTTTTTAATGCTCATCTATTTCTAAGAGCTGTTAGGAAAAATAGGTTGCATGTGTTACAAAGTTTTGCCAGCATTTTATTTGATAACCTTTAGCATCCTATGCGTTGGAGCAAGGACTTGGTCTGACAGGTCTGGCGTGTGTGTCAGGTATGCGCCTCCTGCTTTTGCTACGGGTAATGCTGGCCCTTCTTCAGAGCACCCACACTGGACATGCAGAGACTTTTTCCTGTGCTTACGGTTGCACTCTGGATCCCGGTGACTTGGAGGAGAGAGCTGCCTGATGAGAAAGGAAAAGTGCTAGGCTGTGAGAGGAAAGGGCAAGTAGGAGTGGGGAGTAGGCCTGAGGAAGTGTCAGTTTGCTGGGAGCCAGGGTACAGATGGGGAAGCTGGCTGGAAAAAGCAATGGGAGCAGGAAGCTGGGATCACAGATGACATTGGGTGAATCTACACATGCGCTTTACTGCAGTTGATTAATTAGCTCTGCAGTGCAGCATCATGCATGTGTTTCAGTATTAGGGCACAGTAAATGAATTAACTCCACTGTAGGATAGTATTGTCAGAGATAGTACTATCCTATGGCAAAGTAATTTACTCCACCAAAACGCACGTATAGATGATGACAAGGACTGGCTGGGGCACGAGGGTGCTAAAGTGCAGGGGCTGCCTGCTGCCTAGCCGTGCACTGTAGCACTCTTGAACTCTGGCCTGCTACTTTGCCCACCGGCACCACTACCTGGAGCCCAGGTATCTCCTGGGCTTCCTGCCAGCCCGGGGCTGCACCACCTTGGCTCTAAGTAGTGCAAACCCGGGCGCATGTGTAAATGCTGTACCGGGGAGCAGTTATCTTTGTCATGAATTGTGTCGGAGTTTCCGTCAATTTAATGACACATGTAGATGCACCCACTGAGACTAAATGCAAGGCTATGTGTTAGTGGAGACTGTGAGTGTGGTGTGGGAAGGAGTATTTGGGCCTGGGTACAAGCAAAAAATTGAAAGAGCCTGTAACAGCTGGGTAAAAACACATACTCACTAGTGGTAAGAAATCAAGAGGTGCATCCTGAAAATCAAGAGGGGGATTGGCTGGGAAGGAACTTCATGCCCATTGCAGCCTAGGTTTTAGTGACCGAAGCGTCAGAGGCTTAGGCCAGAAGTGTATTACAAGCTACCTTCACCCAACATTGTTGTATATGCGATATGATTTTGCAGCACATCTGTACTGGCTATACTAGGAAAGACACGACTGTATCTGCCCAAATGTTTACTTCCTGACAGGTTTTTTAACTTGGCAAATAAACTCTACTAATACCACCACTTTGGTAGTATGAGTAGTATCAACATTAGGAAGGTGGGAGATCAGGAAGACTTTTTAAAATGCGACTTCCAGGTCTCCACTAGCCCACGTGTCATTTTAAAAGTTATTGTGTCTCAGTCAAGGTTCACCTAAACGCAGTTTAATATATATCCAGCTGAGGGACTGGCTAGCCCAGGAGGCTAGGATAGGCAAACAGGCTTTTCCTCCTGAAGCTCCCCAGTTCCAGTCTAGCCAACAGCAGTAGTGACAGTGACTGAATACTGTTTCCATCTGACAGCTCTGTGGCTGCCCATATGGAATAAGTCATTTTAATTTTTAATGGATAGATGTTCATAGCACTAAACAAACCACCCTTTCCACTAGTTAGTTCAGTTTCTTTGTAGAAAACCTGATACATCTTCATGTTAGCTAAAAAATATTCTTCTAGAGAGGAGCGTAAGCTACACAGACACTTGTGCTACCATTGTCCTGTGCACTGAAGATTTCATTCTCCCAGGTTGTTGGTTCTGGTCCCTTTTGCTAAACTGATGTTTTGGTTTCTTTTCTTTTTTTTCCTCAATGGAAAAGAGCCAAAAAGAGAGCTATATGATTTCCCCAGGCTGCCATTGTTTAGATGCAAGCGTGGTACTCTAATGCAGTGAGGACAAGAAGTTGCTATTAAAATTAACACGATACTGTGTTTAAAGCAGCAGTTCCCAATCTGTGATATGGGTACCACCAGTGGTATGCATACAACCTGTTAGTGGTACACATTAACAGATTTATTATAATTACTTAATATGACAAAAACTTGCTGGTGGCACTTAAGGTTTAACTGACACACAAAAAACTAGAACTCTTGGTTCCAAAATGATACCTTTTATTAGACCAACTGGGATTAACTGAAAGGTTTAGTTGAAAATATTTCTGGTGCTTCTTAAGGTTGTACTGTGGTACACATGCTATCAGAGGTTGGGAACTGCTGGTTTAAAGAAAGAGCACAGTGCATTTAAGTGGCACTTATGCATATGATAAATGGTGGGCAAGTGGCCCACAGTCCAAACAATGCAAAAGATAATGTTGTTTTTTTTTTAATTGAAAGCGTTATTACAGCTCCATTATTAAGTGTTTGCAAAGTAGGAAAAACATAGAAATAGAGTTTCCAAAGCTCCACTTCAGAGGCAGAGGTGCAAACCTGTGATACACATTTCAGTTTCTCTCATCTAGAATTGCTAAGTTCATCTAAAAGCTGTTGAAATATGCATGTAATATAGGGGGAAAAATGATGGTTTTCCAAACGGAAAGAGAAGGGAAGTTAGCTGCATCCAAACTTTATTCTGAAAAATAAATTAATGAAAAGCAGGAACATGAAAATTAAGGATGGGGTTTTCCAAACCACTAAATTTGGACCAGCCAGCTCCTGTTGAACTCAATGGAATAGTTATTATGGACTTTGTTGGGAGCAGTGTTAAGCCAATGTGGAGAGCTGTTGACAGTCTCACCTTAAGAAGTTTAATATGTTGACTTATGATGAGTAAAAAAAAAAACAAAAAACCTTGAGCAGAAACCAAGAATCTTAGTCAGTGTGAATGACTTGGTGGTGAGATTCAGACAATGCTTTTTGTTTCTAAGGCATACATAGTAGTGGCGGTGGCAAGGAATATCTGCTTTGCATACTACTAACGTTTTTGAGGTCTGCATAGTTTTAGATAAAATCCCTTTCTTCTCAGAACCATAGCCACACTTCAGGTTTTAGAAGGCTTTCATTCTGTCTCATTGCATCTGCTGACTGTGCCCCAGTCACGTCATTAAAACAATGCATTTCTTTTCTGTGTGGGTTGCAACTTGGTACACTTTTAGAGCCCCACTCTAGGACTGTAGGGCTGCCACCCTCCCCTTGTAATTGGGTATTTGTTAAGTTTGGAAAAGGGGGTGGGGAGTGCACTCCACACCAGAATATTTTATATTGAATATACATTATATTTTTCAGTGTTGCCTTTGGTAGCTGTATCTTCACATTGACAGATCTCCTGTCCCCATTCCACTCCACCCCATCCCCAGGGGTAAATGCTGTAGCCCTTGTATTGGAAGAGTTCAGTGGAGAAGTATATGTACACAATTGTCTGTAGACCATTTTAAGATGAATTATGGAAATGCATTTGGCAAAACTTCTCTTACTAAATTAAAAGTAAGAGCCCAAATACAAAATACTTCTATCAGAAGCAGCTTTGGCACAGAAGAGAAAACACATTGCTATATAACATATTATTCAAATAAAAAAAAACCTAGGCTGCCTTCTGGGTACTCTTAATTGTTGTCTTGGGACCTTTGGGGTTATTGAAAGCTAAATAAGCATACCATATGTCTACCAGCACCTTTTTCATGTGGAGTTCAAGCCCAATTTTGAAAAAAAAATTGTTGCTGTTTTTGTAATTTTGCTTGTTCTGTAGAATTTTGCTCTAAAAGGGAATGGTGAACATTTCCCAGTCAAATTGCCTAGCTGTTAACCTATGGTACCTTGATGAGGAAATGGAAGTGTCCCAATATTCTTCTTGGACAGTTTTAGGCAGACTTTAATCCCTCATTATTTCAGTAATAAATAATGTCCTCACTGTCCCTGCTCAAATTAAGTGTGTGGGGGGGTGCGGGTTTCAAGGGAACAAAGGGCAATTAGGTGTCCACATCCCACTCTCTTTCCATAAAGGTTTGGAAATAACTTCCGTTTTTGCAGCTGAAAATCTCCTTAAATGCTCATTGTGTAAACCCTTACTGGTAGCACACTGGCTGTTTTTGTGGGTTTGTACATGAATTACTATGCAGAATAGTGTCTGTAGCATCATGTTCTCACATTCCAGAATAACAAATCTGTTTTTCTTACTTTTTTCCCAGACTGTAGGAGAAATAGCTCAACTAGTTCAAGGTTTTTGTTTGTTTCAGTGTGTGCATGGGGGCGGGGGGAGAGAAAAGGAGGGAGGGAATGAGAGAGACTTGATGCGAAGAACCTATTAAGAAGAAAGCTGAATTGAAAAGATGAAGGGTGAAATCCTGTCTGTATTGAAGTAAATGGCAAAATTCCCATCGATTTCAATGGGGCCAAGATTTCACCCTAGGTTTTGCAAGCCAATGAGAGCAGTAATTTAGCTGCCATCCCAGGAGAAGCTAATACTTTGGCTAGCGAATGAAGAGGCCTGGATTCCTTCCTCTCTTTTTTCAACCAATATCGATCAATAATAAACCCATGGAAGGCAGTAATTACTGTATTTAGGGCATCCCCCCTATTAGATTCTTTCTGTGGAAAATTATACATTTATGATTTTCCATGCATATCTAATTACTGGGGAGTTGTCTTAAATTCAACCCCCTGTGCCACTGCAGTGGGGAAACCAACAGCAGGGCAGCAAGTAGTGCAGAAAGCAGTGATGGAGGAGGCAGGTAACCAGCTTTGTTACCCCTTTCCCCAGCCTGTCCCCATGCTGCTTGTCCTCCCCAGTGACTGCTCCCCAACATTTACTCTCCTGCACCCCACTCCCCAGGGCCTACCCTCCCCTTGCCTGCCATCTCCTATGTTGCTTACCCTATGTGGCAGCTCTGGCCTGGGGCACAGAGCATACAGTAGCTTTGGCCCTTGGAAGGCAGCAATGGTGGCAGCAGCTCCACCCCCCAGTTTTCCCACCGCACCGTGTGATCACTTCCCCTGCACCGTGCAATCTCCACTGGAGCCAGAGTTGTTGCAGCTGCCTTCCCTGGGTCATACTTGAATCCAAGACAAGGTTTCTTTTCCCCCCGTGCTGAACAGGAGAAAAAGCTCTCATCTTGGATTCCAGTAAATGTGGTAACACAGATGATGCCATAGAAGGGTTGAGGGCTGGGGCAAAATTCTTCCCTTTGCTCTCCCATGAAGGGTTAGAAATAGGATTATAATATACTGGGAACACTGTTACTGTTTTTTTAAAAAACAAAGCAGTTGTTTGTTCATTAGGGACTATATATTTAATCAATTTCAGCTAGGTAATTTGACTGTACTGGCAGTTACAGTAGGAGCTACAATCCTTCCAAGCCCTTGATGGAAGACTGGCAGAGGCATCAAAGGCAACCGAACAGAACTGTACCTTTAAAAACTAGGTGGATGTCACTTTTGCAAGACAAGGTAGCTCTGATTTCTGGGATTGCAGTATGCTGAGCTGTTTTGCCATGGAATGGGAAGGATCAAATAGTAACTAGCTTATGCATATACAGTTAGGAAGTGATAGTTTTGTAATTTTGGAAACTTCCTGAAAACTCAAAGGCCAAAGCAAATAGTTTCCTAATGTTACATTGTGAAAGAATATGTATCGTTTGTAAAGTGTAAGTCATTATTACATCTTGCCCTTTTTCCATCTTCCATCTTTTTCCTCTGATTTTTTGAGGGGGTGCTAGAAGGTCTTTAGTGCTCAGACACTTATGAATAGTCAGAGGTCACTTTGTGGTTTACTACATTATCAGCTTGGGTGTCATATACACATCTGATGCTGGTCTAACTATATGCCAGTGAAATGTGCAAAAGAAAGAAATAAAGCGGATGGATATGGCTTGAAAGATGTTTGTATGTTTTAGCACTCGAAACAAAGGCTGGGGACAGAAGTTGCATATAAACTGGTTTAAGTGATCAGAAATTGGTTTAAACCTGTAACAGAATAGGAGCTCAGTGCACATAAACCAGTTTCAAAATGGCTGAAACTGGATTAAGATAAGCCTGGTTAAATGTAGACCAGACTAACTGATTTAGATCAAACCAGTTTATGAAACTGCTGTCCCAGACCCCTTCCTGGTTTAAGTTCAGTTGTTCCCTAGCATCCCAGCATTTTGCAGCGCTGGACTGGGCTGTCTGCTCCAGAGAGCAGGGCTCGCCTCACTTCTTCACTCCCTTAGCTGAAGCAGTGAGGGCTGGCTTGGCCTCACTGGCTGGCTCACTGCTCCCCCCTCCCCCTCCCCGGCAAATTCTGGCTTGGGTCTAGGGCCAGGGAGGGGGAGGTTAAATTTCCTTTCCCCTGAGTACAGAGCTGCCTTGCCGTGTTAAACTTACTGCTGGCTGTGACTGTAGAATACAAATCCCAGAAGCACTTGGAAGCAGGAAGAGGAAATGATGAACAACCCTGCAGAGTCCTGCTGCTGTGATTGTTGACAGCAAATCCCAGAAACCTTAGGGGCAGCAGGAAGAGGAAGCAAACACACAGCCCATGCTGGCTATGTGCCAGAGAGCCATGCTGTAGCACCTTCTGGCTTGAGCCACTGCAGACATGTGATTCAGTTGCAAGTTAATGTCTGTTCATTTCCTTATTGGTTCAATCATTGCAGCTTTTACTAACCTGCAAAGACTGAACTGATTCAGCCTTCAGCTTTTTGACTGTCTGTACTTAGCCAAAGGGTCTGATACCAGTCTCCAACAGTGTAAATAATCAGGCACAGAATTCTTGACAAGTCTGATCCATGTTTGAAGGAGGGCAGGTGTTTTGCAGATGTGACAGATTCTCTAGGGACTGTCAGTAGTCACCAGACCATAACTTTAGAACAGCCCTTCAGTGGTTAGTAGTTTGAATTTGCAGCCTTTAAAAAAAAATGTTCATAGGCATGTTGTAAACCTTCCTATTTTGCTGCCCACACAAGATAATCTTATCTTTTGGTCAGCGTAAATTTTTTCACCCCTTCTGTGCTATAGCCCAGAGCAGACCCTTCAGGCTGTAGTATGTGATGTTCCTGTATGGACTCAGGAGAGCAATTTGCACAGTAATGAGTATGTAGAGCTCTTTTCATTTCTGCAATTTACTTTTGTATGTAGTTGTTTTGTTATAATTGGGGTGTGGGATGGGGAGAGAGAACCAATAGATTCCACAAAACTAACGGCCTAAACACTTTTAAAACAAATATTGTTGAACAAATATTATGGGAATGGAACAGAAGCTGGGAACAAAAGTGAATTACATCAGTTTTGCAATAAAGCTTTCATGTCTCTACATGAACTTTGCTGTACGAGGAAAAAGTCCCTGATTTGTTTTTTGTTTGTTTTTTTTCCCGGAGATGACTTTGGCAAAAGCAAGTATATTACAGATAACACTTTTACATTCTGTACTGTGACTTACATTCCAGCTAATTTCACATTTTGTTTAAAAATGAGGCCTTTATTCACCATGTATTGACCTGATGTGAAGCAGGTTTTTTTGCTGATAACATTCTCTCCAGGAAAGAGAATATCTATGGCTCCCATGTTCTTATTTGGACCACCAGTTTTTGGTTAGAGTTGGTTCAATCTGGAACACGAAACCATAGACTCTCCAAACCAAAGGGAGTTCCAGTTCCATACTTAAGAGTTTGGGTCTGTTTGCACTGTGGTTTTAAACTAGCATACCAGATCCAAACAGTCATACAATTTGAGTAAATATGAATTTGTGTGCTTAGTATGAGACTCTTCACTTTTGATGCGCGTCATTTTTTTTTTTAAAAAGAAAAAAGCCAGCCTATTTTTTAAAACAATTTCATAATATAAATATAATCATTTTGTTAAGTCCAGAACAGAAACATAAGTTGAAAAGTATGTCTTAGTGAATTTTACCCAGTACGTGATGCACCAATTTATTTCACAAGTTCAGATTTGCAAATTGCTAGGTAATGTGGTATTAATTTTAATTGGATATTTTGCTGAGTAGAGAGTCTTTTGAAGTTTAATTCTTCAAGGGCAAAAATGCATATTGCAAATCAGAGATCTATGGTCTGGACTAGAATAAAGAATTTTCTCCAAAGCTAGAATATTTTATAACTTGCAAATTTCAGTAAATTATAGAATGGGTTCAGACTTGTTCTCTTGCTTCTCTACAGAACTGACATCTGGCACAAAATGCTTTGAGATTCCATATTGCTGAACAGGGATTACTGCACAAGCAGTAAATTTTGCTTGTTACAGCAAGTGCACAGCACCAAGTGTCAAAGCTGATGTGTTTCCGCCAAGTCTTTCAAAGATAAATTGTGTTGCCATGTTTGAAAGTTATCCAGATGCTGTTAAACCACCCAGTGACTTTATAGCTGTGCTACTATAAACTAATCATAGTTCACCTCACTGAAGGAAAAAAGGGGATTTTCAGTCTGTTTGCCTGATTTACTGAATTTCACACGGTTAATTTAAGCCAAATAAAGAGTGATCAAATCCCATAGAAGTGAATGGGAGTCTTTCCACTGACTTCAATGGACTTTCAGTCAGGCCGGAAATAAATAGTAAAGGATGACGCAGAACTTGCTTACGTTTTAAGATGTTTTTCAGACATTTCTTTTAAAGCCAAACCCTATTGGTGGTTTGAGAAACCTCTCACTAACTTGTCAAACTCAATCAAGCACGTAATTACTTGTCCCTTGTCAACATCTGCACCTATCTAGATTTCTGTCAGAAGGACTAGTACATGTATCCTTTATTCCCTTTATTTTGTATTTGCCACGTACAATATAATACAATGATTTGTTCCGTTTGCTTCCTTTAAAAGTCCTACTACATTGAAATCCCGTATGTAAAGCAGCAAGCACTGCTTAACTGAGCGTGGCATGCGTTTTTGATATAGGGCTCATTGAAACCTAGGTCAGGAAGTCCCAATGCATTCCTGAGAGATGGGATGCCTCTAGGGAACTCTAATGGGAAATGGATCTTCTTGTCTCTGAGATGTACTAAGTTAGTGGTTAAATTATGATGACTGGAGAACTTCCTAAAATGAGCCAGTTGTGTTGAAACCTGTCCTGGCTGTCTCCGTAGAGAAATGAGAGACTTAAAGGTTTTATCCACCTTTTGAAATCATAGTGATATTCATGTTGACTTCTGTGAGTACAGCGTTGGGTCCTGCAGGAGGATAACAATAAAATATTCCTATACCTAGTTCAGAGTAGTATCAGTAGTTTCAGTGCTGCTGTGCTGCTTTTACACCAATTTACTGTTTATATGGCAAATATTACAACTGCATTTATACAGGTATATAAATGTTGTCATCCTTTCTGGGTCTCCATACGAGTCTTGGTAGAATTTACACTTAAAGAGGTTAGTAAAAACTTTTAGAAAAGGATGTGTGACTACAGTAGCTCGTGGTACAGTACTTAAAAGATCTGTTCATCAGGAAGAGCTATCTAAAAGTGTTCAAAAAGGCATGTAACATCTCTTAATGGTAAAAAGCAAACTGTACAATTAACAAAATCCCATAGGTTAAAGTATTTTGATAGTTTGATTTGTTTCAAAATCTCATTTCTCAAAACCTGAAGCATTTTGAATTGGCTCTGAGCAATCAGCAGCTGACGTTACTGGAAACGAGTCCCATATTTTTTTAGATAGTTTTAGTTTCTTTCATTATATTCTAAAAGCTCACTAGTACTGGAGGTGCTAGAACAAATGAAATAAGGGATGCATTTTCTTTAATCAAAAGGCATGAGCTTGCATCTGTTATCACATGGTTATTTTCCCATGTGCCAGCAAATAGATTGTAAAACACCACACCCCTCTCCTGTCATTACAGACCAGTTGAGATGCATAAAGTTGTAGTATCAGCCACTTGAAGGTCCATTAGAAACAGACCTCGATACACACTTGCACAAAAATACTTGATTCCAGGAATCGGTCAGTCTCTTGTTCTCTCTCTTCCTTTCCACCTGCCCCCAGTGTTGTCTGGGTTAGTGGCATACAGTATATAGCAATGGCTGGAGCAGGATCATAGCAGAGACTAACTGTGCAAATTAATATCTTTCTGAGGCTTAAGTAAAAGGGGGAAAGTCATTTTGTTTTCTATATTAGCAAAGAAAACCATGGCCACCACAGTTCTTCACTGATTTTTTTTTTTTTTTTTTGTACAGCGATTTACTGTTGTGCTGTTATTGTATAGGTGCATAAACTTCTGCCAGCAAGTTTTGATTTAATTGCTGTGTGCTGAAGCTTAGCACATGCACCTTCTGTTGCACTTCTGTGTGCACTTGGATGCATGATTTCATATTATAAACTAAAGAATTTTTAGGAAACATCATTTTACACATCCTGGTCATGAGAGTAGGGAAAAAAACTGTATATTATTAGGCTTTTTGGTATTCTCGGCTTACTCATTTGTAATCTCATTAAAAGACTGAAGTGAGATATTCTCTTCAAAATTTATATATAGGTGCTTTGAAGCAAAAGCAAATAAATATAACCACAATTGAATCATGCTTATACACCAGTAAGTAATGGGAATGACTTACTGTTTGAATCACCTAGTAATAAAATGGTCAGTAGATTAGGGTTTCATTCCTCCAGTTACAGAAAGAAGGGATGTCTTCAGCCATTGAACAATGCTCAGGGATTGATATTAACCATCACTCTGCACTTCTGTTGGCCTTGATTATGCAAATGGATCGCCATTAAACTTCGAGCAACAGTTCATGTGCTGCTGTAGACAACAGAACCTGTTTGATCTCCTTTTCATTATGCAGACTTTCCTCAAAGGATGGCAGTTCTGAAAGCAGCAGCATCCTTTCAGAGCTGGCATCAGCCTTGACCCTTAATTTGATGTGTAGATTGTCTCGAAAGTCAGTATTGCAGCCACTATTATAGAGAGCCTGAAAAAAAATAATACATCATTAATTTTTTCTGTTACAGTAGCACAAATTAAATTGTAACTGATAGTGTCTCAAGGCCACAAGGTACCATTATGATCATCCTGCATAAACCAAACCTCGCCCAGTAAATTCTATATTTTTTAGAAATCTACCTATTCTTTAAATCAGGACAGCAAAGTCATAGAGAATTCACCATGTCTCCATGTAAGTAGTGCTAACTTTGCTTCTAAAAGTTGCTCTTATTTCTAGACCTAAAGAGCTAGTTTTAACTCTCTGCTGTTGGATCTCATTATACTGCCCACTTCTTTTATTCGTTAAGAGCTGGCTACTATACAAAACCTCTTTTTCATGTATGTACTGATAGACTATGACTAAGGAAACTTTCAGCCTTCTCTTGGATAAACTGTGACTCAATCTTAGCAACCCTAGAGGTTCAAAACTCTTGAGTTCAAGCTTCAAGAATGCTGATTAAAAATAATTAAAAGGGTTATATTTTTGGCTACTTTCTGATTTATTTTAACTTGCTCCCTGTCCCATCCCCAGTATGGGAGAGACGCTGTTAGTATTGCCTATTTTCCAAAACTCATCCTGCTCCAAAAGCGCGCTCATTGTTGGTTCCTCACCTTGCTGTTCTGCCCGCCCAACCTCCACATCCATCCTCTTACCCCACAGCAATTCTGCCCTCATCAGCCTCCTTGTCACCTCGGCCTCGCCACAGTTCCATGAGATTCTTCACCTTGTTCCTGAGCGGGGTTGCAGGTAGAAGCAAAGAGGGGGAAGGCAAGAAAATGGAGGTGTTTTGGGGGCTGGATATTTGCTGTTCCTATTCCCCTTCTCTGGGAACTGTCCAGGGTTGAGTTAAGGCAGGGGTTTTCAAGCTTTTTTGGTCTGTGTACCCCCGGCAGCCAGTGGAGAAGTGGGGAGTCCCCCAGCAGCCAAGTGAAGGGGGGGGGTCCCCCCGGTGGCTGATCAACAATGGAGATTGGCGGGGGCCCGCACAACGTTCGGCAGCCAAACCAGAAGTGCTGGTGGTGCACAGTGGCACAACTAGAAGTTTAGTGGTTTCTCTGTACCGCTGCCATGTACCTCCTGGGGCATTCCCAAGTACCCCCAGGGATACTCATACCCCTTATGGACAACCCCTGGCTTGAGGGATATGGAAGAAGAAAACTCTGCCCTCTGGACTCGAATTGGCTGTTGTACCATTGGATGTGGGCAAGTGGGGCAGGCACCCAAAGAGGTGACCTCCCACCAGGCCTGGCTGGAATTTGCTAGGGACTTGGAGCTTCCCATTTCACGAGACAGGCTCCAGTTCTGGTCAAAATCACCTCACTGACAAGAGAACACCAGACCAGGGCTAGAAGTCTGCACTACACAGTTTTGTTGGTATACCTAGAAATCGTGCCCGCACCTGGCTTAGCTAAGCCAGCAAAACTCCTGGGGTAGATGCAGATATGCCAACATGAGTGCTTTTGTTGGCATGGATTATGTCATTTGCAGTGTTGGGGTAACTATAACAGCATACAAACTTCTGTCAGCATATGCTGCAACTGCACTAGCTCTGCTTTGCAGAGATATGCTTTTAGCCTAGACAAGCCCACAGTTTTCTAACAGTGGTCTCATGAAAAATATCTACAGGAGTATCCCATGTGCCTACTTTGATATTTCACAGCTTATGCACCCAAGCATAGTGTTTTCTGTTTAACTAAAGCATTGACTGGGGGCTTGCATTCAGTTGGTTATTCACTATTATCTTCAAGTCCTTTTCAGTGTTAATCATTTTTGGGGTATGATCTTCCAAGTTCAATGTGTGACCCATTATTATATTCTCTGTTCTCGATGCATGACTTCACCTTTGGCTGTACTAAAATGGATGTGGTTCATCTGAGTTCATCTTGCCAAACTATCCATATCAGTCCATGTAGCCAAACTGTCCTTCTCCAGCACTCATTTTATGTTTTTCTCAGATGATTATTGAAGGTGTTGAATGTCATTGTCCCAAAAACAGATATTTCTAAGGGACCCAACTAATAACACCTCTCACAAGATGATGACTCGCCCTTTCCTTTTTTTTATCCTGGGTCACCCTGTTAACCATAAAACTCTTGGGTGTGGCTCATCACCCCATCAACATTTTGCATTTAAAAGTAACAATACAATGTTTGTATTGTATTTAAAAATACAATATAAAAGCATACAATACCATACAACTTTATTTCTGTGTGGTGCATTAAAAATGAAAAAAATACTATTATCAACAAACTGTACAGGGTCAAGTTCACACTGCGGTATTACCCCAATCCATGCTAATGTGAGAGCAGAATTTAAGCATTGATCCAATTTCCATTGAAGTCGTTGGAAAGACTGCTGGTGACTTGTGTGGGTGTTGTTTTGGGCCCTTTGTTTGTAAAATAAACCAAGCATATTTGTACTGGGAGGGAAAGAAAAGAGGAATAAGAACATAAAGAAATTCTACTGACTGGTACTTGAAAACAAACAGGGAGTCGGACTGTAAGGCTCTGTTAACTATTGTAAGAACTGTTGTATCTTTGCCTTGAAGAGACCCTCCTGGTCCTGTATAACTCTCTCCCACGTTTTGCTTGAAGCCACAAAGGCAACTTTAAATTAGATCTAGCTGAAAATATTACTCTCACACAAGCAAATATAAATAAGAAAGCATCTGGGAAAGTTTTCCTTTTAATATGTATTCTTTTTCTCCACTGTGGTGGGTTGGTTTTGGAGTTGGTTTCTTGCAATTACAATTCCTAAGTAGTTTTTAAGAGCTGTCATTGCGTTTCCATATTATGTTTGAACATCTGAATTAATCTCAGTGGTTGCAGTACTTCAAACCACACTGTTTGAAAGTAGACATAAAGCAATCACGTTAGGATATTTTTTGTGATGTTTTAAATTTATAGGATTTGAATTTGTGCTAAGATACTGGTTTGGTTCTGCTGTGGCAGTGTTTTCATTACCCAAATGCTGTTGTCATTACAGTCCTACTAAAATGAAACTTATTTATTTAGGTGGCATTTGTATTTGTAACCACTTTTTTCTCAAGGGAGAACATCTGCTATAGTCTGATCAGTATTTGCACTCTTGGTATTTTTTTTCCTACTCCTTTCATTCATTTCTGAAACTTCTGAGATCAAATTATAGCAATTTTGTTTCTGGTAACACGGGGTTTTTTTTCCCACTGAAAGTCTTAGGCCGAAATTCAGTATGAAAAAATACAGTGCAGAAATACAGAAACTTGCCGTATCCCTAGGACAGCTGCTAGATGCTTAAAAAAAACATTGGCTGTACATAAGTAACCAGTTAAATAAACTGTACTGTCTTCACAGCCCTCCTTTCTAACCTGAAATCCCAAGACTACCTTTACAGCACAGCATCATGTGCCGTGTGCATCCTTGACACTTTGTCAAGGATCACATTGTTCCCCGTGTCAGATCTCCCATTGTACTTCCTTTATAACATTAATGCTAATATTTTGATCACCTTTCTGACAGAAGCTTGGAACAGGGCATTCCTGGTTTCTACAGGAAAGTACTGCCAGTCTTGATGGGTTATATTTTCATGTGGGTCTCTCCAGAAAGACCAGCTTTCAGGTTGTTTGAAAACATAGCCCATATTTAGGGTCAGTCTGTATTTGGCTCACATGCAGGTGCAAAGAGTTGAAAGTGTGAGGGTGCCATAGTAGGAGGAGCTTTGCATTCCTGTGTGGGCCAGTGTCCTTATGCTCCCCTGCCTATGAGTACAGCTGCATTCATGTATTTAAATAGATTGCACATCCTCAAAGATGAGAAGAATAGAGGTATGGTATGGAGAGGACTGTGCCTTCTTCTGCACTGACACGTGCACACAGGTCAGTTTTGGTGTGCCCACTAATGGAAGAACAGGGACTTACTTGTGCACTGTCCCATGCATATCAGATCTATGGTCCCTCTTTGCGCTGTCCATCAAGCAACATAGTTTCCCACTCCCTCCTGCCCAGAAAAGTGCCTAAGTTTTCACAGCCCAGTGCTTAGTTTGAGCCGGTTACTGCAGTGTCTTGTCAAAGCAGGATAGCAGTGTAAATGTAACCGCACTATGGGAGTCGTAACACTATTCTGACAAGATTTCTCTGCCGACTCCCGGGACAGATCATAAAATGTGTTGATTTCTGGGGCAGTGGGGTTTGGTTTGGTTGACACCTTAAAAAAAAACAACCCAGAAAACACGGACCTTCCTTCCATTTCTCAGATTAGACCAGCAATGTACGTTCACTTGTCCTTTTCTAAGTACAGGTGCTTGAAGAGGATCTTTGTTTTCACTGTTGCCTTTTCACTGTTGTGAAAATGAATAAAGTCTTGTTACATGGGACTTTAAAACAGGACAGAACAGCAGGAAATGGATCAAATCACCCTTTGAAAGGGGCAAAAGAGATGATCTTTTTGCCTTTCTCTCTGGAGATAGCAGTTCTCAGTCATACAGTGTAGAGAAATACAGTGTCATGTCATAGCTCACTAACCAGATAAGCTATATGGCTGGATACTATGATTAAACATTGTCTTTGCTGCTGTTTGTACTGGTAATGTGATACTACCTGCACTTTCCACTTCACAACAAATTATTGATTGCATGTACTGTGGGGTGGGCCTTTGCAATGAAAGAAAAAACAAATTCGGGGTTCCTCTCATCTTTTTTTATTTTATTTTTTTAACCCATTCACTGGTGCGTTGGATGTATCCTGTTCCCTGAATATCTTGTTCTACCGCACCGGCATTGTTCTTTTTAGCAATATGAGCTATTCCCTCTCTATTATGCTATCCCTGATTTCACTGTGGGCACTTAAAAAAAAAAAAAATTGAAAGCTGTCATTTGTACCTGTCTCCAACTGTGCTATGCTTCCTTGGGAACTTATCCAACCCCATAATGCCAGCTGACATTGCTTCTTCCATTTAACTGTTGTACAGCCAGTAGCAAACAATGCATGCACTCATTTCAGCTATGGGAACTCTCTCATCTTAAAAGTGAAGTGTGGCGAGCAGAGGTCAGGCCACAGGCTGAGAGCATCTGTGTGGCCTTGTATAGTCCTAATGTGAAACAGAACTTCAAAAGTGTTTTTTGCTTTATCCTTTCCACAAGACTTAGATTTGGGTATGTGGGTGTGTGGATTTAGCCCCTTGTTTTCAGTTGCTTGCTGCTTTCTAAATAATTTTCCTTTTCTACAGGGATCCACTAAGCCTAAAGATGATTTTTCCCCCTCACTTATAATTTAATCAGTGGTTTGGAGTGGTATGAAGATGAGGGATTATTCTTGCCATGCTGTTCTAAAGGAACTGCTGTAACTTGCCTTATATGACAGATCAAAAGCCTATTAAAAGTCGTTTCATTGACCTCAGTGGGTTGTGGGTCAGGCCCTGTGTGTGAAACTTTGGCGCCATTGGAGTCTGTGGGAATTTTGCCACTGACTTCACTGGAGCCAGGATTTCACTCTATGCACATTGCTCAAATACAGCCAAAAATTAAAATCTGTACAATATTTTGTCTTCTGGGTGGAGCAGGTTTTGGACCAATCTGCATATAAACCTAAAACAAAAAACCACATTCATATTTTTTCTTGTTTTTTAAAGGATGGCACTAGTTTTAAAAGGAGGCTGTCTCAGTCTGGCCTCCTTTTTTACACCAAGCACAGATATTTGCACCCATAAAAGATTAAACAAATATGGCTAGGTAATTCTCTGGGCCCTGCCACAATTCATTACAAAACATGTACCAAACAAACTTTAAAAACTAGTTAAAAATTGTGGTTTCCAGTATGGGCTTAGTATTGTGGATTTGAGGAAGCAGTGTGTATGTGTGCATGCATGTGTGCCCAGATGCGTAGGTGCACACAGTATTATAAATAGATACATATATGGTGGCTTATTCCATACACACTCATGTTACTCAGCATAAAATGTTTCCTTTTCACTGGTATTTTTTTCTTTTCTTTTCTTTTCTTTTTCCCACAGCTCAGTTAAAGACTTGGTCACATTTTGCTAGGACACAGTGCTTTTAATCTGTACTGTCCTTCACCGGCAGCTCTGTGTCTAGAACAGTAGCCTTGGAAAGATACTGTTCTTGCATAGAATACCAAAATGAACCAGAAGCCAGATTCTGTATATGGTGCATGGGGGAAAAAAGATATTTATAAACATAGCGGCTGATTAGGAAGGCAGAATATGCTCTTCAGCCCACCACCCTGCAATAAAAGCTGGGAACAAAGAAGAATAAATTGAATTGTCTTGGGCAAGTAAAATGAGATACTGGATGATGCACAAAGTAAGGAAAATGACCTGTGTGTGCATGAAATCGCCTTGTTGGGTTATTATTTTGGCATGTGTCAGTGCTGAATATAGACACACACAGCATACAAAATGTAGACTTTAAAGATTGTTTTCACAGCAACCCCAAGGGTTTTTTAAAGCCCTGAGAAAAGATGGACAGCAGCGTTTGCATTGCTGTCATTGGGAAATTTTAAATTGTTTGTGTGTGTGTTTCTCACTTCAATCAGGGCAGCAGCCAGTTATACTACTGGGGTCCAGTTTTAGTGTGAATTTTCGTGTCTGAAGTGATCTCTCTCTCTCTCTCTCCCTCTCTCAGGTCAGTTAGCATTATAAACATCAGCTTCTTAATTGGGTGTCTGCTTTCTGCATCCCTGCATACCACTGGCTATGGTAGCTTTAGAAAATATATTCACAAAATCATTTGGTATCACTCCTGTTTTTCATATGCCCTTACAGCTGGCAGTAATTGGGAACCTTGCTGACATTCTTCCATAGGTCATGGACCAAAAGGGCCCTGGAGACTGGAGTTGGGCTTGCACCCTTAGCCGCACCACTTTTGGGTGAAGACTGAGGCACCCTGGTGCAATGAAGGGAAACTTGCATTTTCCTGGTTCTGTGGATGAGTAGACGAAGGAATTCAGCGTCCAAGATAGTCAGCTCTGTGCCTTTCATCAGCACTAGGACTCCATGGATTTATACTTCAAGGAAAATGGATAGGGTTAAACAGTATAATTGTCTTTTTCTGACTGTTTCAATTGCTGCTTGTTTAGGATGCTGCTGATTCCAGCTATGAAATGCAAATTTAGCTCACAGCGCATAGGTCTCCTCCCTGAGAGTTAAACATCCATTATACTACACCTGGCACTTCTGATCATTTCAGTGATCTCCATGCACATCTGCCTACAAGAGCCCAATTTGTTCAGTGTTTGCTTTGGCCTCCACTTATTAAATTTTATCGACAGTCACATTTTGTGCATTTTGTATTTACAGAGTATCTTTAATTGCCTGCCTAAAGACGCAGGTAACATGAGTAATTATAGAAGTACAGTGTGTGCTGGGGGAAAAAAAAACACCATAGGGAAACAGAGTCGTTTCCTATTGTACAGCCCTGTTCACTGTTGAGTAGGTCGAAGGCACTTTGGCTAAGTAGCCTCGTTATCTTTATTTGATGGATGTGGCGACTGACTCTCAGCCAAGTGAAGTAGCTTGTATGTGATCTGAGGTGGCCTGTGCAGCATTGAGAACAGACCTTGGACACCCTGACTTCCAATCCTGATGTAAATCCAGCAGAGCCAGAGGTGGATCGGGGGCGGGGGGTGGGGGGCATGGTACAGATGCACCCTCCTTTGATCCCTGCTCCACCCAGACTTTAAAACCGGTTGCCTAGGAGGTGCAGCAGCATTTCTGTTCAGGCAGCAGGGTGGGAATCACTTGACTTCATGGCTCATAATCATCTTTCCAATTCCTGCTAATCTCTTTCCATTCCCTAGGTGTTAATGATCTGCTGTCCTCTTTATAGTCTTGGTGTTTCATTATTTGAGCTATCCTTTCTTTTGCAGTTTTATTCTGTTAGCCATTCCAGTACCTCTCTTCTGTTTCACAGCCCTGCAGACTGTCTAGCTGTAGCTAAACACCTTATCTCAGGTGTACTAATATTAACTCTGATTTAGAAATGACTTCCCGTGAAGTACTGTAAGCACTGTCAAGATGCTCAAGAAAACTAGATTTTATACTGTGAATCTGAACAACAAACATTTGACTATAATGATTACAAGACTAATGACATGGTTTTGTTGTTTGTTTGTTTTTGTACTATTTTGACTTTTATTTGCCTAGTTTGTTGGTTTTTTAATCTTTATATATTACCTAGCAGATTAATATTCATTCCAATAGTTATTTTTGTGCTTTCTCTAATCTTAAACTGTATAATATGGAGCTAGCCCCCTAGCATATTAGTAACACTGCTAGCTTCTCTTTAAGTGGAGAAAAATGTGTCGTGTTAGATGTGATGATGTACCACACTTTATGCATCCCCCACATGAAAGGGAGTTTGTTTTCGTAGAGATTAGCCCATGCTACAAAGTTCAGATCTAGATCTGAACTTCTCTGCTGTTTGAGGAACGTTCTGACCCGGGTTTTGATTTGGAAACACGTCTAGTTTGTTTGCTGCCCTTGATGAATACAGTATACTGCAAGCATTTAGGATAAGTTCAAGTTTACACATATGGGCTGTATAGATACATAACGGTATCTCAAAAGAGATCAATACTGTCAGTAAACCGTAACATTGTTTAATGTCAATATTACATGCTAAAAAAATACAAATGGGATCAAAGTCTCCCATTCAGTGAAAAAGAGCACAGCTATGCATTTTCTTGGGGATTAATTTGTCTTTCATTCACCTGCATGCATCATGGGCGCTAATTACATACGTCTCTCGCACTCACTGGGGACACTTCTTAGTCCAAGACTGATATTTTAGAATGGGGTTGAAATGATAGTATTATTTTCAGATTGTCAGAGGATCATTTTTCTTAGCATGTTGAGATTAATGGCACTATTCATAAAATGTTACTAAACCATTTCTTCCTTAAAATCCATTTCATTTAGGGAATTCTTCAACACTGTCTTTTTAACTTGGTGTGTGGCCTTGGAAGGTGTGTGTGCGTGCGTGCGTGCGCGCGCACTTGTTTACCCTACATTAAAAAAAAACTGTGCATCTTAGCCTCAGCTGGTGTAAACTAACACAGAGTTTCAAGGGCTTCAGTAGAACTCGGTGCACTTACACATAACTGTGGATCTCTCCCTGTATCCTTTTGTGCAACCAGAAGTCAGGAAGAAACTGCTACAAGACCCTAAATTCTGGCCATCACCTATGAATATCGACAAAGCCCCTGTAAAAGCACCGACCCACTCCTTATTTTCTCTTTTTCTCATGCAGGGAGCTAAATGTATATGCTTTTTGCTTGCTGCACTGTTGTGTGGTCCTGTACTGCCTTCCCCAGCTCCCCACCCTGAGGCTAATGGACGTGTTTCAACACATGGTTTATGACCGTTTTCACTGAGACTTGTCAAAAATGCTGGGAAAGAAGCGGGTGCGGCAGGGGAATGTAGTCCTTGGGCCCTGACTAATAGGTGTTGAATAAATGTGAAGCCCATCCAAAACACAACTGTTGGAAGGGAAAGGAGCTTTTGTTTTCTTTATCTTGAGGTTGTTAGGGGGATCTCTGTCCCTTCCCAGTTTCCTTGTTTCTGATCTAGCCTCAGCAGCTTGGATTAGGTAGCTTGTTGCTTTTGCAAGATTTATCCACAAGAGGGAAATGAGAAAAGGATGTTTATGAACATCATTGCTTCTCAAAGAACTCTGTACAGCTCTAATCAAGTAAAACCAAACCATACCTTGTTTTGTTCATTCTGCAACACACTCCTGAGAGTAACTAGCAGGAGCAGCAAATACAGAGATGTATTTTACTGTAGATTCAGGAAAACTGCTCTTAGTTTGTTGGGAACTGGAAAATTTTCCTGGGAACTGTTAAGGGGGGCGGAGTGCCCTCCCCCCTTGCAAATTAAGTATAGATATGTGGAAACTGATAGGCTAGGTCTTCCTATTTGTCAGCCAGGATTGGTAAAGCTCCGAAAAAAGAACTTTTATTTGATAGACATATATAGCATACAGCTCAGTAAAATTATAGACTGAGATTTCGAATGAATTTTACCATATCTTGTGGAACTCCTTCTAGCCAAAACCTACAAAAACAAATAATGCGTTTCATAGGATGTTAATGCAAATAAATAGAAATCTTCAAAAGATATCCATCTACTCGGTAGCATCTGCTGTTTCTGTGGTTGATTTAAATAGTGATTCTCCACCTTTTGACCCCCGAGCTAACTGAGTGGCATTGAGCCAGCCTGCATGCAGGGCCATACTACCCGGCCCATGGGGCTCCACACACGATCTGGACATTTGGCACCTGGGCTGGAATGCCACTACTCTACCACCGAATCTTTGGACTTGTGGGTAGTCCGTGACTACTTTGGTCAGCGAACAAAGGCAGGATCTAAAGGGAGTCTTGTTTGTCAGACTCTCTGAAGATCAGTGTAGGTGGATCACATTTCTTCAATTGTGAGTCTAATCTAAACTTTATTTGCATTTGATAATTTGTATTTTGATTCTTAACATCAGATTGGCTCCCTGTGGTCATTTATACTAGCTCAGACCCTGACTCTTCGTGAATGTGTTTTCTTTGTCTAATTGAAGTGTTTCTAACAGCTTAAGCAAATCCCTTTACTGCCGCTCTGTCCTCCTGACAATGACAAATGGTCCTGACAGTAGTCTCCCATTAATGACACATTCTCCAGTGCAGCTCAGTAGGCGGCAGGTTTTCCATCGTTCCGCATTTGTAATTTGACCATAATGTGGCAAGAGAGGCTTCTTTTATGACTCCTGTTGATAAATCACCTTAGGCCTGAGCCAAAAGGAAATGTTTAATTGTGTAAAAGTTTGAGACTCTAATATTTGAAATAATAGTTTAAGTATCTTGACTAACTTTAGGGTTTTTTTCCCATCAGTTGAATGAATAATAGATTTTGACGCAAATATGACAAGGGTCATAGATTCCTTTTGATCCTCCTGCACTATGTTGACATAAATTAAAATACTGTGGCTGAAAGACCGATCGGAGTTCAGTAGCATGCGGCTTAGACTGTTTAACTGAAGTCCCCATTAAGTGCCCACCTTTGCCAGCACTTGACACACAGTGATCTCATGTTTTGCAATATATTTTTATATTAGAATAAGAAAAAGTAAAACCTGTGGAATAAAAGGTATAGTAAATATAGACAAGTGTTCTGGCATCTGTTACCACGATACCATGGTGTCCCTTGCACTGGAAAATAACGCTTAATAAATGGTTTTGCCAACTGACAGCTTTCTTTTTAGTTCTGCATTACTAAGTTATCTTCTCTCCTACATGGGGCCTTATTACCTGGTGCATTTATACTAGCATAAAAAAAGAAGAAATTTTCATAACAATTTACACCAGCATAGGTGTCATGTCTACTTCTATCCTGGGCTAGCCAAGGCAAATAAAGAGTTAGTGCTTTTAATGGGGTGGTGCTGTAATAGTGTCTGCTGTGGTGGCTACCCAAGGCTAGCTGGTCATCTGTCTGCTTCAGGAAACAGGGTCCTCTCTCTGTTGATCTCTCACAGACTTTGGTTTTTTCCTTCACTTGTGTCAATAAATAATAATGTCATTAATTTTTCTTCACACACACACACAAAGCTATTCTGTCACTGTCCCCTCGAGATTAGGGGTCTGCTTTTCTTTGCAGTTACAGATGGTACAAAATAAAGGCCTGGTTCTCCTACTGAAGTCGCTTCTTTTACACCATTGGTATCTGAACTCAGAACCAGCCCTTGATCATGGCTCACACTGAATTGCTCCAGTATTTGAATGTATTGTTCTGTGTGCTGCACTTTCACTTGTAGCATAGCAGAGATGATGATATTTTAATGTTAGCTATTTAAAAATAAGCTGGAGAACAACTGGATGAAGGCACGGGAGGGGTTCCTCCTTTTATGTAATACTGCATTGAACAGTTAAATGCACTAGGTTATAGCATTAACAAAGCATATCATGTACAAGTACTTGCAGTCCCATTCCTTTGTTACAATGAAACATACTGGTGCTAATTTTTGACAGTTCCTCTAATTTTTCAAAAAGGGAACAATGCAGTGTTAGGCAAGTACTAATTTTTCCATCACGCCACCGTAAACCTACAAAACGGGAGCATTCCCTACGTGGAGGTTTTTGCTTCTCCGTTCAGAATGCAGACTTAGGCATCATTAACTTCATGTGTGTGCCAAAATAAAATGTGTCAGTACAATTCCCATATACGTCAGGCATCCAGATGCTACTGCAGCTACAGCTGTCTGAACCCTGAAGGGTCCTGTTAGCTCTGGGCTGTCTAACTGAATCCTCCTGTTTCAACTGGCAAGCGCTGGCACCAAAGCAACCCTTCCTGACTCGCTTGGATATATGGGTTTGAGGACTTCAAGCTTCTCACTTCCTCTAGAGTTCATGTATGCCTCCTGCCCTTACCAGATACCCAAGCATTTCATGGTCCACGCCTCTGAGTGAGGCCGCACCGCACCCTTTGTCTTGTCTAAATCCAGCAGCCTCCCAGTAGCCTGCGAGGAGCCTGTCTGAAAATTTCTTTTGAGAAGAGGACTTTCTTCCCTTTCCACAAAGCTTAGTATAATACATTTGCTACACTGGCCACAAGCTGCCAGCCACGTGGAAAGGAAACTGAAAGAAGACGTGAGATCCTTAAGGGTAATCCTGTCTTGCAGGATACAGTTGTTAGAAAATGCGTGAGTTCCTAGCCAATGCACTGTTATCAGAGCTGAGCAGTGTCTGAAGCTGGCAGCAACAAGGCTGAATTATGGTCGCAAAACTTCCTTTTAAGAAGCGGGAAAAAATTGGTGGTTCTGAAGTCTTTTAGCTGCACCAGTTTTCCTGCATTGGTACCATATAGTAACTACAGTGGTATTGCTATGGGGTTCCATGCCTCAGTAAATTAATAGAGACCCTGTTCTCCTACAAATAAAATGCAAATTACTTTCTTTTTTAAATCATCCATCATAAAAATACAATCTGGGGTCTAAAAATCATGCTGGATTTTTTTCTTTACCTTGTATCAGCACCAGTCATAGATTGTCTAGATCTGATTATGTCCTTTGGTTCCCCAGGTGAAACACTATTAGTTTGCCTTGTGCTATTGCACACGTGTAAGTATGAGCATAATTTAGACTGTAGATTTATTTTTTCTGAGGATAATGGATGAGGGAGACTGTACGTGATGTGATCATTTGCGGGTATGTTAGTTTAAGGGAGAAGATGCCTTATTTTCTCCCTTTGATATTTTAACGTGGTGGTCCCTGAGCTACAAGAAAAATTCATAGCATCCATTTTCGTCACTTTGCAGAACAGGAGGGTTCCAATTGAATTGTTTGTTGGTGACAGCGTGCGATGAAGTGAAATCGGGTTCACAAAAGCTTGTATTTTCTCTCTATATATATCTTATTTAGTTAATCAATCTATAAAGGTGCATATCTGTTTTGCCTTCTGTTAAATCCATGGCCACCCACCAGGATTTGGTATATGTAGGTCACAAAATTCTGGAATATACTTGAATCTAGATCCCCAAATAACGAGCCCTGGTTTCAAGGTTCTTTGGGTGAATGTGATATCTTTTATTAGACCAACTAAAATAGCTGGAAAAATTGTTCTTTGCAAGCTTTTGGGTACAAATCCCCTTCTTCAGCAGAATGGCTGTCCCTCTGCCTAAAGAAGAGTTTTTGTACCTGAAAGCTTACAAAGAACAATTTTTCCAACTATTTTAATAGGTCTAATAAAATAAATCACTTTTACCCAAAGAACTGTCTGCCCATGTCCTTAGACCAACACCCCTAAGTCCTTGCTTTAGCCTTACCCCATCACAAAAATGCAGATGATGGAGAAATTTTCCCAATATTGGTTTGCATCGATCTCTACTCTTGAGGAACATCCCACTGAACTATTCCAGGAGATGGACAAAATATTGATTGTGTTGTTGCTTTTTCTGCAAGTCAGCACAAAACGCTTTCCTGATGATCTGATATTTGTAGAGTTGGACACAAACACTGTATTGGTTTATCTTTTGTTTCATGGAGCTTTCTTTCTCTCACCAGTATGCCAAGGAACAAGTAACAAGCTGACACAGCTGGGGAATCCGGAGGACCATTTCATCAGCCTGCAGAGGATGTATAATAACTGTGAGATAGTGCTTGGCAATCTGGAGATAACGTATGTGGAGCGCAATTATGATCTCTCATTCCTGAAGGTTAGTGTAGTTAATCATATTACTCCAATCCAGAACACAGACAAAAAAAACACACGCCTATGAAATTGGCACAACTTCCTGAAATGTTTAACTTGGTTGGGATATTTTTGCACAATGCAAAGTTACTTCTGTATGGAATTTCACTGTGCTTTGAAGGTGAGAGAGGTATGAAATGATGTGCAAAGTTAAGCACTTTTCGAGCATACAGCTGCTGTCAGTTAGACACATAAGAGACTGGATATTTGAAATACCTGCATGCTGTAGGAGAAACCATATAGGTAAATAGCAATTTTGAGCTCCAAGCTGTTCTGTAAGGCACTTTGAGGAATGATTTTGTAGTGCCTAATGAGCTCAGTTCCTGCCAGTCACCCACTGCTTAACAATAATGCTTTTTTAATTGAAAGTTGTGTTGCACCTCTCTTTCCCTTGCCTCTATACACTCATGGGGGAAGGTACAGCTCTGCATTGTGTCCTAAATTGTAGCAACCTTGAGCTTCAGCAAATCCATGGATGAAGTAAATTGAAAAATTAATGAAATTTCACTGGGGGTTGCCTGCCTTCAGCTTTTGAAGTGTAGGGCTCAAGAATTCCAGCTCATTTATTGACTTTCTGATATACGGGGTAAGAAACTGAGACATGTAAAGCTTCATATTTCTTTTATCCATCAGCACTTAAAGCTCCTATACGTATGCTAGGAGCCTGCTCCGACGCGCTGGAAATCAATTAATCGAGTCTGATGGAGCACAGAAATGAATGCACTCCAGCAGACTCTAGCGTCATGTTTTTCAGCGTGGGGATGCTGATACATGTGATGCTCAGGCATGTTTAATTAGCATGACTCATTAATTAAAGCACCGCTATACCCCCTGAAGCATGTGTAAAAATTCCCTTAAGCGCTATTTGCCTGTATTGAGTAAGCAAGCAATTGCATTCTCCATCCAGTATGATTTGCGAGTGATTCTTCAGGTAGTCCTTAACAGTAGCACATGACCAACTGTCCTGGGCTACATTTGTCTCCCATTTGTGTCCATGAACAATCATAGCATCTAAATCCAAGAGAAAAAGGGCTGTATCTATATACTAGATATACCAGGGATAAAGAAGCACTCTGTCCTAGTACAGTCTGTGTGTCTGAGCCAGCAAAGAAAGGTGGCAGTGTGGCTGGGACCAGAGCTCACATCTCCTAACTGACAGTCTGCTGCTTTAGCAACTAGATCATCCTTTCCTGCCATGAAGGTACAGTTCCTCTGGTGCCAGCTGTCAGTTTAGAATACAAGTGGAATCCAGGAGTGAACTTCAAGAAATTCATTTCCTTGTACCTAAATTTCTTTATATCAAAAAGGGTTTTAAAAGATTTTATAAAGATTACAATTATGAAGATTAGAATGATGCTGAGTTGTTGTCTGGATACCTTTTTTGCATTCAGAAATTATTTCTTCCTTCATTCTCATCATCTTTTTCCTACGAGTGCTACATTTCTGCTTATCTTAACGAGATGGACGGTACCATGGGTTTTTTTGGCTTTGTATTCGTATCACTAAGGCACTATTATACATACATGCACTGGAAAAAGAACATTCATTGTAAGAAATTTTTCACAGCAGTAAATTTTCATTTTAACAAGGTTCAGTTACCACTGTTACTATGGGCCATCAGCAGAAATTTGACGCTATTTTTGTTGTGCTGAAATTCTTTTTGTAACAAATTTTGTAAGAAGATCCCACTGAATTTTTGAGTGCAGAGAGATAATGAAGTAATAGCTTTTATGCACACATGCATAAAAATGTGTGCACATGTGTGTATATTTATGTATAGACGTTGTGTGTGCCTGTGTGTGTATATGCACACCCCTGTGTATGTACGTACATAGGTATGTACACATGCACACACAATTGCACATAAAAAATAGGGCTGCCGATTGCCATTAATGTGCCCAGTAATGTGTTAATTGGCTCTTGCATTCGTTTTTTGAATGTGTTAATCACTCATAGGGGTTTGGAGCCCACACCTGGGCTCCGCTCTGCTGCCCTCGCTGCCACCTCTGGGCCACGCAGCTGGGCAGCAGTGGCAGTGCAGAGGCAGCCTGGGCTGCTGCAGGAGAGTGGGGGCCCACAGATGCACACAAGCATCCCCAGCATGCATGTGGCCAGAAACAAAGCTCATCGTGTATAGAGCAGTACACAGCTGGTAAGTCTGTGGAAAGAAAGAGGCAGTGGAGGGCAGGTCAAGGCCCCCATAGTGAGGGAGGGAGTGAGCCAGGGGCTGCAATGAATGGGGCCCAGGGCTGGGGCGGGTTATGGGATGGAGCTGTGGGAGGCTCCTTATGGTGGGTGAGACTCCCTGCTGCTGTACATGTCCCCAAGGAAGGCATGGGAGCATGTGCCCCCCCTGGATTTGTGCATGGGGTGGAAGTGAGCTGCCCACTGCTGCCTTTGCTGTGGGAGCTGCGCACTAGCCTTTCATCCCGTGCTGCCCAGCAGCAAAAGGCACAACAAGGTGTCACGCAGCTCCTGGGGCAAAGGCAGCTGGGTGCAGAGCCCCAGCAGGCAGCCTGCCTCTGCCTCGTGCATAAATCCAGGGGGCACATGTTCCCCATGCCTCCCAAGGGTACCCACAGCAGTGGGGAGCTGCATCACCTCCTCTCTCCCCGCCCCCCCCGGACAAGCCTCCCACGGCTCTGGTGCATGACCCAACCCAGCCCCAGGGTCCATGCACCCCAGCTCATGCCCCACTCCCTCCTTTGCCATGGGGGCCTCGATCTCTAGCCCCTGCCTCTTCCCCTTCACAGACTTAGCTGCTGGGTGTTGCTCTACACACAGCCACACTGCGTTTCTGTAGGGTTACCTTATTTCCAGTTTCAAAAAAGAGGACACCTGTGAGGGTAATATGACTGTGTGGATGCGGGGGGGAGAAGTGATATGCCTGTGCCCTGCCCCTCGCTCCCAAGCCACAGCCTTGCTGCTTCCCTTCACTCCTGACCCACAGTACCCCACATCCTGCCAGGATATGCAGGGTTCCCCCTTCTGGGGCTCCAAATCCCACACGCCTCCCCACAGCCCCCCCACACCTGCACAATTTTGTGCAACTTTGAGCTTTTCTGCACATAATTAATAAATAATAAAGTTCTTTTTAAAGTGACGGTTTGAGATCAGATGGAAACCCTCATGCTTAGAGATATAAATCAACCACTTGACTGGATGAGCTAAATATTTTCCCTAGCATCAATTGTCATTCCATAACAACTTACCTCTGAGGAAATTTCTGAGGAAGTATTAGAAAAGCAGCAATTGTTTCTGTTGGAGATGGTTTACTGAACTTTTGATAGGCTTTAATGGGCTGAGATGTAGCCTTACCCCTTGGACCTCGATCAGTGAATAGTATAATTTCATTCTAGGTCTATGTCTGTGTGACTCAGTTAACCTGGTTGGCCCGCACCCAGATTAGGATAGTTCTGATCTAAACATTTCCATACCAGCTGTAACACTTATCTGTGTTAGTATGTCCTCACCATTTCTGCAGACATTAGTCTGTGGCTGGGATTCTCTATGCTAAAATGCCCTGGGATACTTTCGTAGTCATTTGTGGGCGGATTTATTCAGTCCCACTGAGGAGGAGGAATCGCGTGAAGGAGCTATGAGCATTCAGTTGCTCTGGCCTGTGTCCTCATTTCAAGGTGGGGGGTTTCTAGTCTGAGCTAAAGCCTGGCCTGGACTTTGAACAATACCTCTAGCCATGCAAGTTAGTGCAGGTTCAGAGTGTGATAAGCATGTGCTTGAGGATTTTGTGTGTGGCTGGAAGGTTGGGATTGAGCAAGAGCATATGTAGGAGCACAAGCTAAGACTATACCATGTCCCCCACCCTAGACTGTCATTTCTTTTGAAATGGCTCATATTTTCCCCTTCGTGCCCATATGGAGTCACTCAGCCTCCTGACCAAGCACATAAGCTCCAGGCGCCCAGTGATTTTTTTTTTTTCCAGGTTAGGTTAAATCTTGATCCCCCACCACCCGCACTTGGGAGCTGAAAGACAAAACAAGGGGAAAAGAGCTAACTCATCAAGATCAAATGCTACTTCCTGAAACAGCATGATAGAATAACTGTTCTGTTCTTTCTCGCTTCCCTCAGACGATACAGGAGGTTGCAGGGTACGTGCTCATAGCGCTCAACACGGTGGATAGCATTCCATTAGAGAATCTCCAGATCATCCGTGGGAACGTGCTGTATGATAGCTCTTACGCACTGGCAGTTTTATCCAATTATCAGATGAATAAAACCAAGGGACTCAGGGAGCTGCCAATGAAACGGCTGTCAGGTGAGATGAAGTGGTATATATAATGCTGTTTATCTTGTCGGACGCAAACTCCCTGATCAAGAAGTATTTCCCTTCAGCTGTTCCGGAGATGATGCTCTGTATAAGGTTATAAGTCGCTTACCTGGCTTCCTTCTTAATTTACAGGCACTAAGTATCCCTGGTAGTAATGGAAGGTCCTTGCCTTAAATACCCAGCATTTACATGCAAGAATTCAACCACCTTGGTCTTATAAAACTCCAACATAATGGGCGCATCTACACAAGACACGAAATGCATGCACAGTAGACTAATTCTACTGCACATTAACTCGTCATGGCAAAAGCTGTGCCAATGTGCACAGTAGAATTAGTCTACAAGCATTAGTGTCACAAAAAGACCATGCTCTGGCATACTATGCAGCAGTGCTAGTTACTGAACAGTCACTCAGTATCTGTTATTACACACAGTAAACCTAATGCACAGTAATAGTGTTACGTTAATGAACATGTAGATGCACCCAGTGAGTGTTGCCCAACATTTTCTAAGTGACTAGAGACTTCTTCAGCGTCCAACTTAAGATGCCTGATTTTCACAAGTTCTAAAAGATGCCTGAGGTTGGGCATCTGAAAATCAAGGCACCAAAAGTACTACTTGCCCTTGCAAATTTCAGGCATGTATTTTTGACCCCAGTTGTTCATTTCTTATATATTCATCACTTCTGTCAACCTAACTAGGTGTCAGGGATATGCGAAGGCATGGCTTGCACCTTCACGTGTGCTAGCATATGGATTGCCCTTTTCCATCATCATGGTATTCCGATGAATAAAGAAAAAGCAATGTGTATTTATGTTCTTTCCATTAAGGAAAAAAAAGTTTACTTCATTTAATTTTTTTTCTTTTGCAGAAATTCTTAGTGGAGGAGTGAAAATCAGCAACAATCCCAAACTATGTAACATGGACACAGTTCTCTGGGATGATATTATTGATGTCAGCAAAAAACCTCGTCTGCTTTTGGATTCTCCAAGTAATCTGACTAATTGTGAGTCAGAATAATTTTGAAGTCCAGGCTTCTTCCAAAGTCAATTAAAAGACCTGTTGATTTCAGTGGGATTTAATAGGCCCTAAATGTGCATTTCTTCAGAAAAAGCAAGACTAATCAAATAATGCCTACACATTTCCTCTCTAATACTGTATTTACTACAGCATAAGATGAGGATTTCTCCCCCAGCCAGCGGGGGGGTGGAATTCTTCATGTTATATTTGCATACAAGAAAACCTCATTAAATGCCCGTGTGAGCAGGTGAGTGATCCCTGCTGTACTTACTTGCCACAACTTGGATTGAAAGAAAATGGGGGAGATCAGTGGTCTTTCAAGGCTAGGGTTCAATAAATGCCACCCCAATGGTACATGCTCATTGTTGGTTTATTATCCCAAAATAAAGTAGCTCAAGAACAATAGCCTTGCTAACTACTTTATTAGCGAGGCAGATCTGAGCTGCCAGTCAGGTGACTCGGTACCGGATACTTCCCAGTTGCAATGTAGCGCTGAACGTTCCAAGCCCTGATTACCTTGTTAACAAGGGACCTTCCCTGTGTCTCGTATCTGCCACGTAGTGGGAGCAGTCTTGGTTGCTCATCTGCTTCCTATGTTGCCGCTCTTGGCGACATTGCTGGGTTTGGGGTCTGGACCAGCGTGGCATCCCTCTGCCTGCCCATCGTCTCGGGGTGCCTGTTGCTGCTCGGGGTTCCCTCGCCATGCTGGTCTGCCGAGTCCTGGTTCTCCCCACACTCGCCAGAGCTGCTGGAGTCGTAAGGTACACAGATGCCTCGTGTCTCCTTGTCTCAGGTCCCGCGGTCTCAGCGTCTTTCCAAGGTCGACAAGTGGGCTTCTGGTCTTCCTCACCGTCTAGGATCTCAGCTGCCTCTCACTGTCTTCTTGTGCCCAAAAGCAAAAAGTGTCTGTCCCGCTGCCGGATATATACTGGCCGTGGTGGGTTAGTCCTGCCCCGGGTGTGTAATTCTCTCTATCTGGCAGGGTGCATCGTTGGCCCTTGTTACAGCACGGTCTCTCATTAAAATGCTGCCAAAAGTAATATGTACTCAGTAATCGAAACCAAATGTGGAGTAGATGAAATGCAGCCAATACTATGACTATAAAACACCTGGCCCATATTGGGCAAAGATACTGATGGGAACCTATCACAAAGGTAGGTTAGCACAGAACATCTGAATCGGAAATATGCTAGTGCCCATTGCACTGAGCCTCCCTCTCACTGCCAACTCTTTCAAGTCATGATGAGGCACTATAAAGAAAACATTTTTACTTCCTTTTCACTCCCATAGCTGAGCTGTGCCTTTCTTTCCCATTTCCAATGATTCCTGTTTCTTCACTAGCCGTAAGTGTCTGGTAAATGTCACCAAATGGGGCACCTAACGGTTCACCCAGAATCCCTCTGTCACCCCCTCTCTCAGCCTAGCACATATGAGTAATGTGGCCTTGCCCTCCATGAGATGGAGCCGGACCAGGTTGTCCCACACTTTATCTGCATATACATTTTTGGAGGATCTCAGGACTTGTAATGAGAACATCTGGTTCCAGTCTTGAGTTGGGGGCTAATTAACAAAGGGATCCTTTGTGGGGCAGGTATCTGAACTACACGCACAAAGGGCATTTATACACATACTTTTTCACGCTGCAACATGCTAGCGTTCTAACATGTCAGAACAGACTTGAGTAATCAAGTCTGCTTGTCACACAAGCTGACATGCACTGCGCTGCATTGCATGCTGCAGTTGTATGTGGCGAAATGCACGTCAGCCTGCAGAAAATGACGGCAGTGCACTTTTGAACTAAAACACCTTCGATGTGTTTTACTTCAAAAGCCTGCCACTGCCATTTTATCAGCACTGACGCACATTTTGGTATTTATACAAATGTATGGTTTTAAAAGCGCTGAGGCGCAAACGCGTACAAATGCTCATAATGAGTGCAGCTGAGCTATGAAGTCACCATGGCTTTAAATGTTGGTGCCGCTGCTGTGGCCCAGCCCAGTGAACTGTATAGTAAATCATGACCCTTTTGGCTTTGGATTAATATCATGTATAGTTTGTACTACATATAAATAGGTACAAAAGTGCTGCTTGGAATTGTGTTTGTGGAGTACCTGTGCTAGAACTTGCAACAGTTTCAGAAAAGGTAAACTGCATCAATACTGGATGAATTAAGTCTGTGGGTATGGATAGGAATTTATCTATATTCAGTGTACTACAAGTATGTTTATTTCAAAGTCACTGTTTTCAAATTTGCCCCTCACTTCTATGCACCTGGGAGGGGAGCAGGGTCTGTGGTAAGGAGGGGGCAGCACAGCCTGGCTGGCCGGCCTTCCGGGAGGCATAGGGCTCGCAAGCGGCTGCTGCCATCCACCACCCTGCACCGCTGCTGTATTCATGCCCCCCACTTCATGTCCAACCACTGTGACCCCCCCACACACACCTCACTCCACCAGAAGTGTACCCGGAAGGGGTGTGCTCCTTTAAAAAGGTTGAAAACCCCTGACTTAAACCATGCGTGGGATCTGAGGTTACATAAATATTTTCTTATATTATGTTCCTCTTTGTGCTCATCTTGAAACCCATGTATGTTTGAGAGCGTAGGCAAGTATAGACAGACAAAGACCAGAAACAGGGGTGCTTTCAGTCAATGTGGAGGTAAGTGTATTTTTGGAAGCACATAAATCTATGTCCATGCTTAGATCTGGCTCAGTGAAGTACTGTCAAATCCATAGTCATGTCTTAGTTAAGAGTGGGGAGGGGAGGGAAAAGATGGAAAAGAGTGCTTTCACTGCTGAGTAATTTCAGTACTATAAAGGAAGAATACATGTTTTTGTATCT
>JAGPOW010000261.1:171355838-171373724 GCA_030014935.1 Caiman crocodilus
CAGAGCTTTCAAAGGAAAAAAATGACTAAGGGTATAAATTACCTCGTGGAAAAAGTAAATGCTGGGGATCTGCTAACACAGTCTTTTCCTCATTTTGTTTTTAGAAGTAGATTGTTCAAAAATATCAATTTAAATGTTGCCTATACTAAGTAATGGGCACATGACCAGTTACAATCCCTATGGCTTCTGATCTTACAGAAACTATGGCAAAGAAGCTAGATGGTCGTTCAGGGCCCATGCCTGATGCTTGCCATGTACCTTCGGGCAGCTCTGGGCTGCTTGGGCCGGTGCCACTTGCAGGGACCTCCTGTTGCACCGGACCAGGTCCTGCCTGCGTGGAACCGGCCCGGCCCAGGACTGTACAGGGCCTGTGCAGCCCGGATCTGCCTGAAGGCACACAGCCCTGGGCTGGGCTGGGCCCATGCAATGTGGCACAAGCAGTGCCATGAGTGGTAGGGTGCCAGGAAGGCCCCGAGATGACCGCTGCTGCTGCTGTAGGGCTGGGGGGAGCAGGGGGCCTGTGGGCCATGCAGGAGGGGTGGGGGGCCCTCCTCTTCTATGCCACCCCCGCCCCCTTACTCGCAGTCCCCTGCATCCACACAGCCCCCTGCTCTATTCTGCATAACCCCCAAGTCCCTTACTTACCTGGGATGGAGCCTGGTCCCATCAGGCTGCACCACTCCAGGCTGACCCACATGCAAGGGCAGCGTGCTGAAGCAGCGGGGCAAGAAGCAGCCAAAGAGACTCTCAAGCTGGCTATCAGAGCATCTCTTTGGAAGGCCCCGGCCTCCAGTTGCCCCACCTTTTTTCTATGGTGTTTTTTTGGGGGGGTTTTTTATACCTGGACTTCCAGGTATAACACTTTTGGCCTGTGCTGCAAATATGCAGCACGGGGAACGTTTGTTTTTGTTGTTGTTCCCAGCGTGCCTGTTGCAGCGTCTCAAACTGCTTTGAGACGCTGCAAGAGGCATGTGCAGGCTTCTCTGGGTGCGCCCATGGTGGGGCAGCGCTTACTGTTACGATTTACTGCATTAACTCAAGTAATAAAGGTCTTTGCCGTAAATGTTGGGTTCTAGCCCTGCTTCTGGTGTGCTTGGTATAGTTCTTTGTGCTAGGTTTTCCATCTGTTTTGCCATTTGCTTTATTAAAATAATTTCCTACAAGAAGTTTACATTAAATGAAAGTTGAGGGTGTAAAGTGAAGCACTCAAAAAGTTTGGAAATACCAGAATTAAAGTGTGCTCTTCCTGTTTTTTTCTGGGACTGAAAGATCAAGAGTCTCTTTCTGACAGTGTTGGTGCATGTAACATTATCTGAAAATTACAGGCACCTATACATGTGCCAGATGTCTGCTCCATCTCATGCTAATTAGCACATGTCAGAGCAGACTTGATAATACAACTCATGAGCACATGTATAGACGCCCTACGAATATAAATTTCTTACTCAGATTTTCATAACAATTTAACTGTTGTATTTTAGGTCCAAAATGCCATTCAAACTGCACAGAAGATCACTGCTGGGGCGCTGGAGAAACAAACTGTCAAACATGTAAGTCTACAAATGCGTTGAAAGCATCCATGGTTGGATGAACTTATGAGCTCCTTTTTTATAACTTCCCTGTCAAGTCATAACATGGTGATAAGTGTTTTACAAAAACCTTTCTGCTTCCCTCCTATGCCTGAGACTCCTTTGGGGCACCATGGAATATGGTCAAATGATAATGAATGCTGATGTACTTCCAGACATGCACTCTCATCTGGCCTCTTGCATTTTGACTCCCTACGTGTTGCATCTCCTCCCAAAGCAGCCATGAGAGGGAGGAGGCCGCATGAAAGGCTCAGAAGCCTCAAAACAATTTAAGATTGTTCTGTGTTCTTCCAAAAATGCTCAATCTCTGCATGTGATGAAGATTGCAGCTCCCTTGTGCTTCCTGTGTCCAGTGCCCCCTCTCCCCTCAAATTTAAAGGAATATAATTGTTATAAACAGAGTAGTCCAGTAGCTGTAATGGAGTTGTTTAAAAAGGGATGATCCTGCTTTGGACAGCGTTGGGTGAGACTAGGTGGCCACCTGAGGTCCCTTCCAGCCCTATTTCTCTAAGACACTGTCGCTTGCCTGCACTATTCTTGCTTCCAGTATAATGTTGATGAAAGTAATTCATCCTCACTTTATTTTCTGAGTTTGCATCTGTAGAATTTCTTTATGACCAGAGGAAGTCATAGTCAGTTGACCTATAAGTCCTTATAAATCAAATCTTGGTTACCTTTAGAAAATAAGTATATGATCCTGGAGATGCACTCCGTAGGAGAGGGATGTTTAGTTACTAGAGGGTATTTTGGGATTGTTAAGTAACTGAACATGCTTTACCCTGTAACTTCTCATATGCTGTGCCTGCCTGCCTGCCTGCCTGCAGCATTGAGAGAACAGCAAACACAAGATGTTCAGAGACCCTTAAGATTTTGTTAGAAGTTTACTTTACAGAATTGGAATACTAATGAGAAACGTATCTGTGATTGCTTATTATTTCTCCATTGTTTGTTTAGCCTGCATTCAGGAAAATGTGATGGGTCTATCTTTTTTCTCATGCCAATGTTTCATTAATGTAATTCCAAAGTGTTCAGGAAAAAGACTCTTGATTTAAACTCACATAAATGAGAAACATCCAGTCCTGTGTTTTTATTTGAATCTGAGATGTTTGCTAAAAATTATTGGGGTCAGATCTATAGCTTTGATAGCTGGTTGAAAAAAATCCCCCCAAAATGTTTGCAAATCCTCATATTCCCCCTTGATTATTCACCAATTTCAACATTTTTCAATCGTGGCTTCAGTCCTCAATCTTTCATGACTTCTCACAAAACGTACTGGTGCTGGGGGTGTTGGGGCTAAATCCGCAGTTACCTTATGCACGGTGAGCAATTGCCTTGACTTCAGTGGGATGTGTCTGAGTGCATAAAGTTGTTTGCAGGCTCAGAGGCTTTTCTTAGGGCATTTATGATTTTGGCCTATTCAAAATTCATTCCATATGTGGGAAAGTTTTATATGCTGTGTATTGGTCTCCTTGAACAAAAGTGGGATAGACTACATGGGATATATCAACTTTTACTGTGATCTATTTCCAGCAGGAAAATTTTGTCAATTGCTATCGGAATGATGAGCTGTTTTACTCCCCTGGTGATGCTTATGAAGACGATATAAAAGCTCTGTTAATGTAAAACATTGCATCTTTCACTCCCACTCCTGATTTCTGGTTGCACGAAGAAATTGCTTTCTGATTAGCTGTTTGCATTTTGAAAATGATCTCTTCCTTGGAAAGTAGTATTTTGTTATAGCATACATCTTCAGAAAAATAACACCTAAAAGACAGTGGCAGTAAATAATAATTAAAACGAGGAGGAAAGAAACAAGTGTACTCTGGTTGATTTACCCTGTGGAAGAGTGCTATTCTCTGATGATGTAAATGCCCAGACTGTGGCCTATTTCTGAGCTAAAACTAAGGGTGTTTATACACGTGCTCCAGGAGGTGAGGGGAGGAGGGAGGAGGCTGCTTTAATTAGAGTGGCTCCAAGAGCTGCTCTGATGAAAGCTCTCAGAGCATCACGTGCATCAATGTCCCGACACTGAAAAATGGTGATGGCGGCACTTTTAACTAAAGCTCATCAAATGAGCTTCCGTTAAAGTGCCCCCGCTGTCCTTTTTCAGCATGGGGATACTGACACACATGTTGCCCGGAGTCGTCTGGAGAGCAGTAATTACCATTCCCCGACAGACTTGAGTAATTAAGATTGCTCCAATGTGCTGTCATTTTGCATCGGAGCAGCCTCAATGCACTTGTATAGGTGCCCTAATGTTATAGCTAATCTGTTCCCATCTGGGGACTTGATCATTGTCACCCAGCTCCATGTCATGTGCTCAGAATGATGATGGCTTAGAAATCAGATCCTCTTGCTCAGGAAGCATGGGCATTCATCTGAGCAGAGGGGGACTGATTTGCCAACACTCAGCTGAGCACATTTGATCTGTTTAGTTTAGGATAGTGGCACAAATATACTCCAGCTAATGAATTATCTGGTTTTGCTTTGTTTTGTTGCTATTTCTCTCTTTCCTTTTCTAATCAGAATAATTTTGATGCAGGCAGTTTTTCTTTGGTAACGGAAATAGGTTCTAGGCCAGTTTTGCCTCTCAGTTATATTAGTACAATCCCTTCGGGAATTAAGTAATAAAGAGGGAAATTTGACTGAAGGTACTAAAGTTTAAACACTTAAGAGCAGTAGTCAAATTCAGTCAGTTCTGTGAGAAGTGCACTTCGCTCTTTTGCAAATTTCAGGAATGTTTTTAGTAGGCTTAACTGGTGTTCCAGGGGATTTCTGTACGTGGTTTGGGACATGGCGCTAGGTGCTTTAATTAGCAAGCTGCACTAATTAAAAGTGCCTGCACGTCATGTGTATCAACATCCCTGTGTGCCCCTTGCTGAAAAAAATGGTGGCAGGGCACTTTTAACTAAAGCTCATTGAATGTGTTTTATTTCAAAGCGCCCCACCGCTTTTTCTTCAGAGCAGGGATGCTGATGCATGTGATGTGGAAGGCTTCTGGAGGGTGTCAGTTTCTGTACGCCAGCACATTGGAGTGGATTCAATTAACTGAGTCTGCCGGATTTCAGAACAGGTTCCCTGCACATCTGTGGGACCCCATCATGACTGGCCACCCTCCCATCATATTGCTATTGCAAAGGGAACATTAGCTAGTGGTTGATTTTTCTCAGTAAAGCAGGGCTAAATCCTGCTGCCAGGTCACTGATTTGGTTGCAGCTCCACTGATACTAAACACTAGATTTAATCATCTCTTCTGCAGGTAGCCAAGTAATCTTGCCCCTTTTTCGTGAAGAACATGCCTCACTTTAAGCTTGAACTCATGTGCTTTGATCAGCACTTTTTAGAAATGAGCCCTTTCCCTACAGTTATTAGGAGCTGTCTGACCTCTGATAATCTCTGTTTGGTGTGTTTTTTTTCTCTGAACATTTTTCCTGTTATGTGTACCTCTCAGTAAATACACATGCTTAATTCCTTGTGTTTTCTGTCTTTTAGTGACAAAAGTCATCTGTGCCCAACAGTGCTCAGGCCGGTGCCGGGGAAGGGTTCCCAGTGACTGTTGTCATAACCAGTGTGCCGCTGGGTGTACAGGACCTCGAGAGAGTGACTGTGTGGTAAGGCTTATCCAGCTTGTTTAAAACATTGACAACAACAGGGTAGTCTTTCAGCTGAATGCCCTGTAACATTCTTTCATCACAGGAGCATGTCATTAAATACTGGCCTTATTAAAATATACACAGCTTAGGCCTTGTCTGCACAGAGAAGCTAGTGTGTAGTGAGGAACAGTTTGACTTCATAGCTCACTAGCTGCGCAGCATTAGTTTCTCAAGTGAACGCTCCATATGTGCACTAAGAGTGAGGTAGCTTTCCACTTTCAAGGGCGCTTGGGACATGTCCACTCCCTGCACTACGCCCAGGAGAGCCCCTGTGAAGCATGCTCTGCTCGCGTTTTCTTCCTCCAGATGCACCAAATTGCATGATGCAGCTACCCTTGTACTGCACTGAGTTAGTTTCAGGAAGAAAACCTGAGTCAGGCAACCCACAGAGTGGTGCTGGGCGCAGGACAGTGGTGCACTAAGGCTGCTACCTTGCCTCAGTGTTTGGAGTTGGCTTGGAGGAAGCGTGCTCCATGGCAGTGCTCCCAGACATGGTGTGGAGGTGGAGCAGCTCCAAGGGTGTTTTATACATGTGCTCCAAGAATGGTTGGGGGTGCAAGTGGGGGGACTTTAATTAGAGCAGCTAATTAAAGTGCTTGGAGCATCACGTGCATCAGCATCCTTGAACTGAAAAATGGTGGTGATGGTGCTTTAACTAATGCTCATTGAACAAATCGTAGTTAAAGTGCCCCCACCACCATTTTTCAGTGGGGAGGCTGATTTGATGACTCTGGAGTCTACTGGAGTATAGTAATTACCACGCTCCAGCATTCGAGTAATTTGAGTCTGCTCCAACGTGCCGTAATTACAGTGCCTCTGAGTAGCCTCCCTGCACATGGATAGGCACCCTGAGAATCCTCACAGAGAGTTAGTATAGATTAGTAGGTATGCTAATCTACACCTTGCCCTACTGCAAACTTTCACCCACAGACAAGCCCCACCACCATGTTCTTACTTGGTGTAAATCAGTATGTTCTCACTTCAGTATAGCTGTGCTAATTGCATTAGCTGATGGTCTGGCCTTGGTATCCCTTACATACCATTGGCAACTACATTGTAGAGTAGTGAAGCTGAGACCGTTTAAACTTGTACTTGATTTTCATCATTTTAAATTCCTGTTTTGTGTTTCATTCACTTAGTCCGACTGGTCTCTCTTTCTGGTTTTCATTTACTAGAACAATAGTGCTGTTAGGGTTCATTAACACTGTGGGTGAGAAGGAATCTAGGAGAAGTCTTTCTGCATTTTATTTTTTAGTCATTACATTTCAATTTTTATGCTTTGTTTTAAATTTTTTTTTAAACAACTCTAACTTGGCATGAAGTCAGTTGCAACCAATTCCAATGGAAACTCCATGTCTCTCTTTCTTCTGTTTATATATGTTTTTGTGCCTATGGTACATAAATGACATTCAAACTGTTCATACCAATTGTTGGCAGAGGACACTTGTTCTCATCAAGAAAGCCAGGAAAGAAAAGAGGGAAAGAATGAGAATGCAGAATAAGATTTGAGGAAAAGACTTTCTCTTTAAAAATGCCCATTGAGTTGTTCATTATATGTAGTTAGATGTTATGGCCTTGGTTTAATATGAAATTGCCCAAGTTGGTAACTGACAGCAAAATACTAGATTTCATTAACATTATAAAGAAGTTGCCAGCAAGTAAAACAGACATTTGTCTTGATCTCATTACTGCTTTTTCTGGCCATTACTTGCTCTCTAATATGTCTGAGCAGATTCATGTCCATGTGGAACCCACCCTCTCCGCACGTGAGAGTAAGGGTCTGCCCAGGAGGGTTTCATGGTAGCGCTGGAGCTTGGCCCAGTAAGGACTTTGTAAGGCAGAAGTGAAGTGCACGAATGGGTTCAGATAACAAAATCTCCTGCTCTTTTTAGTTTTGTAAATATCAGACAGGATTTCTGAATTGACCTCAGCTCTTTCACCTGAGACCTGTCCTGTAGATTGCTCAGTACCTGTATTGCCTAAAGTACTTCATTGATCTGGCCGTGAGGTGGTTATACTTTTAAAAACAGATTGCATTTTACCTAGTGCTGTTGTCATACTGTGCAATAACAGGCATGTCGCAAGTTTCGCGATGAAGCAACCTGCAAGGATACTTGCCCACCTTTAGTTCTGTATAATCCTACCACCTACCAGATGGATGCCAATCCAGATGGAAAATACAGCTTTGGAGCCACGTGTGTGAAAAAATGTCCCCGTAAGTTTACTTGGACTGTGTCCATTTTATTTAATGGAAAGTCAATTAATAAATCCGTGTCGGTTTTTAATAGGTGCCTATAACACCTATGTATGACACCAATCCCAAAACTCCTGTATCCTTCCCCCCAGCATGGAAGTTTTGTCTTCATTTAGCACTATTCCCTGCCCATTGTCCTTTTTAAATAACGTGTACTTAATTGTGGCCTAACGAATTGGTGACAGTACCTGAAGATGGCTTAGTTTGGGAGTCAGGAAGAATGAGGACAAGCCTGAGAATCGGGAAGTGCCGTGTTCTAATCAAGGCGATGTTTGGAACGTCACTTCTTCTTCCTGCCTTGAAATACCCTAGTTGTAAAATGAAGGCGATGATATTTATGCATCTACCTCTGAGGAGGTTTTTTGAGGATTACTTTGCTAATGGCCATATTAACTTGCTAAGAACGCTGATTCTTGGAGTTTAACTTCCCTCTCCCTATTTAACATTTGAAAGACTTTTTTGTATCAGCTAAATTTCTGTCTACAGCATAAATGCAAGCCTTGATACCTCTCTCTCTTATTCAGTCTCCATTTGTTTACTCTCTTGTCTTCCCAGATAACTATGTGGTGACAGACCATGGCTCCTGCGTTCGGTCATGTAATGTTGATACCTATGAAGTGGAAGAAAATGGTGTTCGGAAATGTAAAAAGTGTGATGGGATTTGCAGCAAAGGTATAAAAAGCATGGGAAAGTATTTAGTTGTATAGCTTTGAGAGAGTGCCTAATCAAGCAGGACTCAGCCTGTTATTGGGGAGCTCTCAGTGCAGCTGCAATATAACTATCCAATAATAGCAGAGTGGCCTAGGCAGGGAGTTCAGTAGGGGACCTGGTGTTGCCTTGCACATGAAAAAAGTAAATTCTGTCTTTAGTACGGGTGTAGGCCTTTGTATTGAGCTAGAATCCCTTTAGCTTGCTTTATAGTGGCTTTAATAAGCTTTCTGGCACGTTGACTAAGTTGACCCATGCTAGCATAAATGAAGCTAAGGGAAGTAGTATAAGAGGATCAGGGTCCTAAGGGAAATAAATGTCTTGAGAAGGCTATCCAGTCTCAGGACATCAAAGCTTGATTACAGGTTCAAGTCGCTATGTTCTAGGTGACCAACAGGATAATACAAGAGTGTTTCCTTTCTGACCATACACGTCAAAGTTTCCATCGAGTTCTGATGTAAGCCTTTGTTTGAGGAGGGGGATAAAAAGGGGCTCAGTGCTCTGACATGTTTTCCTCTGGTATCCTTTTGTGGAGGTTCCCATTTTCAGATGTAATACAGATCCAACGCTTCTTAGAATTTAGTCTCAAAATTTGGGTAAGATCTCCCTGATGAGCTGGCTGCCAGCTAGAAATTCTTAACATTTACAGATGGAGAGATTCCAGCTTGGGTCATAAAAGTATATCTAGATATGTATTGCATTTTTCTTCATTTGCTAGCAATATTTGTAATTAGAAATTCTAATAAAGTTTGCTTTTGTGTTCACTCTGAAGGACTTATTTTGCGTGTAAACAGGGGCTGTCAGTAGAAACTCTCAGACCCCCAGATCTACTTTTGGGTTCAACACAAGATTGCTCAGTTTAGATTCCTGCCTTTTGCTTTCTCTGCTCTCGCCAGCCTTCTGACCTAGTGAAACAACATGTTTGGAAAGGAGTGCCTGTGTACATGCTGGGACAGGCTCATGTCATGGGGCACACAAACTCTTTTACAGTTCCTTTTAAAAATATGTAACTTATTGTGAGAGGCAATTTTCTCTGAAGTAACTGGTGCCAGCTGCAGTTAAAGATGAGTGGACTGGATGCATGTTGGGCCTAAACCGGCATGACAGTGCCTGTGTCCCAAAGCCCCCAGCTTTCCTGGAAGATCCTGGGTCTTACCCTAGTGTTGCAAGTAACATGTGCATCAGCTGGTAGTAGAGATCATAAATGAGATCATACCACAGCCTTCACTTCACCTCTGCTGAAAAATCACATCCACAGTTTCATCTTTTCTTGACTTACCTATTATAAACTCTAACTGTGGCCTCTCCAAAGCCAAGCTGCTGAGACCTATAGCTTACAAAAAAAAATCTACATTCACTCCATCTTTGAACGGCCTTTATTTACTTACCACTCACTTTGGTCATAGCTATACCCTGGTTGCCACGTACCTTACAGATTTAACGCATCTCTCCCTTTGCTGTTCATCTTTTTTGTCTCTTACATTAGTCTTGTCACTTGGTGCCTGGGTTAGTGTTAGTATAAAAGAGATGATTCAGGCTTTCTATTTCTAACAACATCTCAAACATCTTTCCAGCCCTTGCATATGGTTGTGAATTACATTTTTCCTTTCACTTCTGCTCTTCTAATTGAATTTTTCATTTGTAACCATCCAGGGACAAAGTAGTGTAAAGGGACCCTTTTATAGATCAGACATAATCTCACAATGCCAGTATACTATGGCTCTTATATTATTGCCATATCCTTTAGTCTGTCTTATCATTCTGTAGTTAATTTTATAGTATATGACTTCAACCCTAAATAACACAGTGCCAATATTTATTTTCTTATTTTCTCATTTTTAAACTTGCTGGAAAAAAAATGCAACTTTTGGACTCTTTCCCCTCCCCCCCCCATTTTTGACAGTTTGCAATGGGATCGGAATAGGTGAACTTAAAGGGATTCTCTCCATCAATGCTACAAATATTGACTCTTTCAAAAATTGTACCAAGATCAATGGGGACGTCAGCATCCTACCAGTAGCGTTCTTTGGGTAAGTTGTCAACTGAGGCTTCTGTGGCCTGTGGAGAGGGGGCTGGGTTGGTGATTTAGATGCTGCAACAGTTAAAGCAGATTTGCTCTTGTTTAAAAAAATATCTTTATTCTTTTTGTTGTAGTGATGCATTCACAAAAACCAAACCTTTGGACCCAAGGAAACTGGATGTCTTTAAAACAGTCAAGGAAATAACAGGTTAGTGATATGTTTGGCTTTAAATTTTGCCAGATAGTTATCACCCTGAAAATGCTTCTCTTAATACAGGTGTAAATCCAGAGACATTGCTTTCAATGGCAATAAAATCCGGTTGCTCCCCTCAATACATGATTTTCCCTGGCACTTCCATCTGCTGACTTGTTAGACTCCTCTAAGAGTAAACTAGCAATACTTTTGGGGGCTGAATGGGGTGAAGTAGAGGCACAGGAAATGTTATCTCAACTGAGTGTAAATAATGGGTATATTTCTATTTATGGACTTTTAAAAAAAAACAAACAAACCAAACACATTTTGGGCAGTTGTGCTCAGTCGCTCACCTCTCATGAGTGGAAGACGCTCCTAACAATCTCGATACCCATGCCTGGGACCCAAAAGTAACACAGATAAGCAGCTAGTGCTAAGTTTTGATCTTGCGCCAACATAACACCCTGGCACTCGTTCCTGCCATTGGCGGGGGGTCAGACTAGATGGCCTGCTCTAGACCCCTTCTGACCCTAGGTACTATGAAACTATAAGTTGAGATGAGCTCAGCAAATCCACACTGTTAGAAAAGTAGGATGAGGTCAGAGCTGGACATGCAAACTTGGCCATGACTATTCCTTACTTTCAATCTACTCAATTACTTTTTCAGTAGCTGCTGCTAAACTTTGGGAAAATGCATTTTTATATCTTATAATGCTATGCCCCAAATGCTTTCCCTTTCAAATGCCTCATTCAAGCAGAAAAATCTGTTTGTTTAGCTGGTAAACCCAATTTTGCTCTTCCCTGCTCAGCGTTTCCATTCCCTAAAAGCAAGTGGTGTTGGAAAGAACAGTGCTTTTCTCATGTTTCTGTGAAACTTCTACAATGTTTCCTGATGAGCAGAAAATCCTGTGGTCTCTCTTAAATACACTAGTTGTATATCTTGGTTACACATAACCTCTTAAAATATGAAGCTGTTCTGGTGGCCTAAAAGTAAATTGTTTACAAAGCAGTGTTAAAAATATCCTTGCACTCCTGAAAATACAATCCATTGTTTTTAATTCTTGTAACGACTCAAAGAAGGCAGAGTTTCTTCCTGAGCTCAACAGCAGTTGATTTAAAAGCCCATATTCAAGGTGGTATTTGGAAGTTTTGTTTTGTTTTTATGATGGGATTTGTGTGTGTTTCAGGGTTTTTGTTGATCCAAGCTTGGCCTGAAAATGCCACCGATCTCTACGCTTTTGAAAATCTGGAGGTTATAAGAGGCAGAACTAAGCAACAGTAAGTAAAGAATGTGCCAGAATGAGTGTGAGAGACTCTGTTTACAGCTGTGTTTGCCTAAAAGGATTAAATAATACATGTTCTGCAAAGCTTGGGCTAAATTCTTGGCTAGCATAAATTGGTGCTGTCGGGTTGAAGTCAGTGGAACTGAGCCACTTACTTTCAGCATAAAATTTGACTTTGTGTGTCCAGATGACTATGTCAAGAACTTTCCTGTTTATAGGTGAGAAAGGGATGGTTTGTGACCAAAATACACAAGCGGGGACTCAGGGAATCGGGCTCCGGTTACTGGTGCTCACTACAGCTGTGCGAAGCTTCAGTCCCTGATTCGATTCGGCGGAGATTCGGCCCAATTCGGCGGCCAAATATCTGAATCCAAATCAAATCAGGAGACCCTTTAATCTCCCTGAATTGAATCGGAACTATCCAAATAGATTCGGAGAGATTCAGAAAGAGTTGATGATTCAGACATAAACGCAGCTTTAAAAGTTTTTCTACAAACCTCAAGGTACCAGGGGCTTGGGAATGCTAAGATGGTGGAGGTGCGTGGAGCGCAGGAGCGTGGGGGGGGATCCCGAGCATGCTAGGCAGCAGACCCAGAAATGGACCAGAAGCACTTCTAGTTCACTTCTGGGTCTGCTGGGGATCATGCTGGGGGCACTCCTCTGCGCCTCTTCCCCCTGGCTTGGTGACTGGTGCCTCCTGGGTCTGGGGGGGCACCTGCGGTCTCCTCATAGCCAGTCACCGAGCCAGGGACGATTAGGGGTAGACGTCCAGGTTCACTGCCAAGCACACGGGGGACTCTCCACCCTCCTGTAGGACACTCCATCTGCCCCAGCATCATAGCATTCATGAGCCATGCTGGTATCTCAAGGTATGTAGAAAAAACATGTAAAGCTGTGTATGTGGCCGAATCACTGGATTCTTTTTTCCCCTCGAATCAGCATTGAATCTTCAGATTTGGATTCGACAAAATTTGAATCGGGGACAACGATCCAAGTAAACAAATCAAATCACTGTCCCGGATTCAGTCTCAATCCGAATCGAATACGGGCCATTTCGCATGCCCCTAGTGCTCACCTCACAGATTTCAAGCGAGTTCCACAGTCTGCACATGCATCAGTTCTGCATCTGTAATATAATATTTTGTTTCTTTCATTCTTCCTCTGTCTTTTCTGGAGTTTGTGACTTGTTTGATGCTGGAGTTTTTACTACTTATGCATTTGTAGGATCCATAGCACAACAAAGCCCTGATGTCAGGGCCCTCAAGGGTGAATAACAGCATTGCCCAAAAGTCCTAATATGACTCAGGGCCTCATTATGTTCAGTGCTATACTGGCACAGTAGTGTGGCACAGTCCAATACAAACTTACTTTAGACTTACTCTATTTTTAGCATGTGTAGGATACAGTATAGAGATCCTGAACTGTAGAATTTGTCTTCAGATGCTTACAGAAAGTCAGATATGAATCTCATGGTGGCTTTACAGTATGTGTGGCACAAGAACAATTTGTAATGTTATACCTGAAGTTGGGAGACTTGAAACAAAACTCCATGAACAAAACTTGTATTCGCTATCTCATCTTAGTCTCAAATCAAAAAGAAAATGTACCAAGTATGTTTAACCATCCTTTTCTTTCTGTCTGTTCTCTTTATCCTGTTTCCATGTTAGTGGTCAGTATTCTCTTGCTGTAGTTAACCTAATGATACAGTCCTTGGGATTGCGCTCGCTTCAGGGAATAAGTGATGGTGATGTGGCCATCATGAAAAACAAGAACCTGTGCTACGCTGATACAGTGAATTGGCACAGCCTATTTGCAACACCTACTCAGAAAACAAAAATTACACAAAACAGAAATAAAACTGAATGTGGTAAGTTAATAACTATTCACAAAAATCTTTGTGGACCAGTTACTGGACTGTTGTTAGGTTTTGTTTATTGAGCAACAGAATTACAGAAATATCTCCATGGCCCAGCAGTAGAGCTGATAGTCACGTCCATCCCAGTGGCAACTCACATGCCTTACCAGCCAAACTTCTTGATTACCTCTGTTTTATAGCTCCCCTGAATCCTAGCCTGTAGCCAAACACAAAGCCTAGTTCCTCAATATTGCACTGAAATAAACCACCCTAACTCTGGCTTCTGCTAATTTAAGAGAAGTCACTAGCAGACCTGCCTGTTGTGGTAGCACTTGTAACGTGGCTTCTAGAAGAGGAAGTCTGAGGTGAAGATTAAGATTTTTCACTGGAATGTGATTGTGGTGAGCTGGAGGCATTTAGTTGCATTTCTTTCTATGTTGGACATGGGAAAAATCAGTGGGAGCTTTGTCACTGGTCTACGGTTTGACCTTTGGGATCTCAACATCTATCTGGGGCTGATCAAATGAGTATAGTAAGGCTTATGTGAATATCTGGTTAATGAGTGATGCCCTGGATTGTTATCCACAATAGCTTTTCATTTGGATGCAAGCTCAGTCAAATTTCAGTCTCTTGCTTGATGAGGGCAATGGCTGAAGCTACACTAATGAAATGTCACTTCCCTCCCGATGGTACCAAGAGCAGAGCGCCTAAGGAAGCTTTGCTCTCTGTAGTCTGTTCTCAGCAAACTCAAGGCCTCAGCATAATTTTCAAGAAGTTAATATTATGAGGTACTGAGCAAACAGAATTTGAATTCTGGCAGCTGAGTTTCCAGTTGGAGGGAGTTAAGTAAATAAAGCCTCTGACGCTCGGTATAGGCCCACAGTCACTTGCACTGTATGGAAGTCTGTGCGTAAGTGAGAATTCAAAAAGTAGCACCATGGGGTGGTTGCATCCCATTTCTATCATGCCATGGCAGCCTCTGCCAGGGACATTTGAGTCCCTGGAGCAGGTAAGACTCCTATCTCCTCCTCCCCCACCCTGTTGTCACCCCTCTCCTCCATTCCCTTTCCTTCCCCATCTCCAGCAGGGTTTGCCTACAGTTTGCTGCTGGGCATTGGAAGTGGGGACCAGTTTGCTGCCACAGTCCCTGCTGGTGTCCCCCCTGGCCAAGAGCAGGCACTGGAAAGGGGCATCACCCATTTCTTCTCCCCTGTCAAGCCCAGCACCCCATGTAGCCATTCCTGCAGCTGAAGCCTGTAGCCTGGGGAGAGGGGAAGTGTTGTGGAGGGAGAGTGACTAGGGACATGCCTACTGCTGCTGACCCTGGCACCCTGTACAGCTGTTTCTGGTAGCCCCCAGTTGCAGCAGGCTAGGAGCAGTCCAGAGGCTTCCCTTGCCCCCACTCAGTTTGGGACAGTGATGGCTGCAGGCAGGCCCCTTCTTTTTCACCTGCTCTCTGCCTGGTCTCCTGGGGTGTCCCATCCCAGTCCAGGGCTCAGCAAGGGACCTAGGTATCTGGGACCTTGGGAACTAGGAGATGCCACGATGTGACTTACACTGTGGAAGGTAGGTGCCTCCATACCACTGCACCCCCTGGATCCTCTGAGTGTGATGGTGTCATGTTTTTGCCCTACTGTTTGGTCCACACCACACTATGACTAACTGCTAGGGAAGATCCACTTTGGCCTTGTTTAAGTCTTAGAGGCTTCTAGATTGTGAGCTGAAGGTTAGAGATACTAATTCCAACACCATATGCATGCCTTATTCAGTCAAGGTCAAACATAAAGTCCACTGATGTTTCCCATTAACTCTGAACATTGGATCAAGCCCTAATTGCTTCTGTCTGTAGCACATAGATTTGTTATATATTAAATATTGCTATCAGGAATTACAATTCATAAGTTACATATGACTAACAAACAGCTACAGAACAGCATGTTTGTTTGGGTATTTTTACCTTTTGCAAAACTAACTTTTAATTTGCCGCTTTCAGAAAAGAATGAACCTTCCTCCTCAGGCTCTGCACTACTGTTAGGATCCTTCATATTGTCTGCATAATAATTTTGAACAATTGCCTCTCAAAAACGAGTTATTTGCAGTGTTTTAATGATTTCACATTTTGTGCCTTGACCTTCCAACTCTTCTTTCTGTGCCTTTTAGCCGCTGCAAGACACGTGTGTGACCCCTTATGTTCAGATGTTGGGTGTTGGGGGCCAGGACCCTCCCATTGCTTTTCCTGTCGTTTCTTCAAGCGTCAGAGGGAGTGTGTGAACCAGTGCAATATATTGGAAGGGTAAGATGTTCACTATTTCCTTGGTATTTTTATAGGACTAGATTGATAGTATAAATAGGAAAATAAAAACAGATTCTTTTTGTATCTGGTTTTGCTACTTTTGCAAAGAATACTGGTTTGAACTTGGTATATAGATACAGAAAAGGGAGAGAAAATACCCTTCTCTAATTAGCCAAACGTAGGAGTAGATGAACCACAAGATAAGGGAAATATGAACTGGGCAATTCCCCTAAATCCTGCTTGAGGGATGCTGGATCTCCAGCACTGCAGTCCCAGTGAAGATCAAGGCGCATCAATCCCTGAGCACGCTTTACAAATTCAGCTCTTAAGACTGTCTACAGCTTGAAGCACTCTGGCCGAGATCATGGCTGCAGCATAATTGATGGGAGTGTTCACACTGATGTCAGTGGAGCTATGCTTTCCCCGTTTTGTAGCCTTATTTACTTCACAGGGGCTCTTCGCTTGCTTAAAATTACACGCAAGTTATTTTCTGAAACATGGCATAAACTATTTAAGTCAGCCCTCAGGTGCATATGAAGGTCTCCCATTGAAATAAATGGGAACTTGTCATGTATGTCAATGATTCGCTCCCCAGCAGTTCATACCCACTTTTATAACAAAGCTGCTATTAAGGCAAGAATTGTTGTAAGTACTGTAGTGCACGCAGAGCAGTTATTTCAGGCAAAATAATTCCATCAGCTTCACTTACGATAAGGAAAATTTATAAGTACCTATGTCTTGATGGGTAGTCATTTCAAGAAGAAAATATATGATAAAAAATCAGCTAGCATGATAGCAATGATCTGATTACAACCCTGAAAGGTTTTCAGTTTTTGAATCAGATGCACGATATCTTTTTATCCACAGAACTCTGAGGAATTATTTCTTTTCTTTTACTTTTTTGCTAATTCCTCAAAGGTTATTTTATTTGGTCATTAATATTATGCAGTTAACTTTGTCTGATGGTGTTCATAATGTTTATATTTGTCTAGTGACCGGTAGTTCAACAGCTGTTTTTTGTTTGTTTGTTTTTTAAGTGAATACCTCTAGCAGATATCATGACCCGAAGGACAGATCTGGGCATTTTTGTGTCAAATGATGACTAAGTGTTGTTTAATTAATAACACCGTTACTTGAAATGGAACAGGTCTATTGCTATCAAAACCTTCTGTTCCCTGCTTTCATATTTTAATGATTCATGGTGTTGTAGGAAGGGCATGAATCTAAGTATCAGCCAATTTCTATTTAAGTTCCTTAATTGTTAAGAGTCTAAGACTTATGAACTGTTTTCCTGACTTGTTTGCAGTGCTCTAATTTAAAGCGTTTCCAGGGGTCTTTAAGATTCTTCATCATTAACTGAAAATGTTAAGATGACTACTTTGTAGCATGTGTTCTTAATCTCCTTGTACAGCAATGTGAGTTGAATTTTACTCCTCCTCAACTTTTTTCCTGTTGCGCTGAGTACACTACACTGCTGTGCTCTTACTAGTCAAGAAGGGTTTTTTAAATATCTTTTTATTTTGGGCACCACATATGCAAACCAAGAAAAACTTACAGGGGTTCAAAGAGCTCTGAAACAAATCTAAAAGTGACATCCTGTCAATTATGCATTTCTGTTCCTTGCTTACATTTCAGAGAGCCAAGAGAATTTGAGAAAGACTCTGAATGTCTCCCGTGTCATGCAGAATGCCTGGTGCAAAACTCAACAGCATACAATGCAACTTGCACAGGACCTGTAAGTGCGACACACAAATAGTGTGATTCAGGAATACAAATAGTGTGTTAGAAACAGCTGTTAAACAGCCAGGTTAGCATAAAGCATGCGGAAACTCCCTTTTAGAGAGGTTGGGTTCTTGAAGTACTGTGTAAGTAATTAAAAATGATTAATACTAGTAGATGAATGCACTAGCTTCTCATCTCTGAAGTCTCAGAATCAAACTGTGATCAATAACAGATGTTTAAGTGGACACATTGTTTAAAACCAGGATCTCCAAGCTACCAAATTCAATAATATATATCCTTTAACGTAACGTAAGTA
>JAGPOW010000261.1:171376183-171393205 GCA_030014935.1 Caiman crocodilus
AAACTTCACTATTTATGCTTGATCTATTTTTTACCACCAGTTGAGTGCTTTGTCTGCTATGTTTGGCTTCCACAGCAGTGACATCTGGTGGATTCTTGTGATCATTTTATAAGCATATGTTTCCCTTAACAGAGCTGCATGTGTACCATTCCTTTAAGATGATTGCAGTAGTGGTGTCCTGCCTTGTTTTTCAGAACATGAAGAATACCCTTCTCTTCTCCCCAAGGCCTTTTCTTTGTAACAGTGAAACTCTTACCCCCAAACACGTGCATAATTTATGGAAGAGGAAGTCTGTAAATTTTGTTGCTGACGCTCAGGTGGCCACTTGGCTCAAACTTTGTCCTCCTTTATTCAGCTACTTCACTGCCAAGTCATTAAAAATAAAAAGCCTGCTCAGTCAAGGCATGAGCACATGCTGCCATTCATGCAGGGAGGGAAAGGAAGGGCTTAAAACTGTAAATAAGCTGCATTTTTACTGCTGCTTAGATGACAAGGAGCATTTGGTGCTTTTTTCCTCATCACAGAGGAATTCAGTGCAATGTTTTTCAGATCAGAATATGGATTAGCCATGTTTTTCACAATGATTTCTCCATATTTGATCCCGATTATTAGACCAGGCTTATAAGCATAATTATGATTTTGCCACCAAATGATCTTGGCTGAGCAGTGGTACCCCTGGTTACCATGTTCATTAGTCTCTGTTGACGCAAACAAGGCTGCAGTAAATCAATGTCCTTGTTACAAGATGGGCCATGTGAAATCATGGCTGATCACTTCAGTAGAGTAATGGTTAACCATATCCAAATTAAACTTTTAACTGTGACTACTACTAATATTCTTGTTGCTGCGAGTGAGACAGGCTGCATATGCCGTTCTTGTTTGTAATGCACAAAGCTGCCACTTGAAGCTGGGGCATAACTGCTGCCTAAATACACAGCAAGCAACAGCCCACACCCCAGAAGCGACGCTCCCAAGACAGAGAAACCAGCTTTATTATCTCAAGTTTATAGGTGAGAAATGAATGTAAAAAGATCCTGATGCTCATCCAAAAGATCTGTGGCAGGAGCAGAAATTGAGCTTGGCACTTTGGATTCCCAGTGCGGGGACATAACCACAAGACCTGCCGCCTTCTCCCTGGTGACAGTCAGCACATTACTCATTTTTATGTCATCCCTTTTTCAGCTATAAGAACATGGTTTTTTATAACAGAAAGGGCACTAAAAATATGTCTCACTGTATCTTGGAATCCAGCTGACAACCTCAACATCGTGAGGAGCAGTTTATAATTTTCTTTCTAGCCCAAGTTTTGTGTTTTGTGCCAGGCAACTCCTTGCACTGACATATGTAGGGCCATTTATACAAGTAAGGATTTTCAGGATCAGGCTCTTGGTTCCCTATTTTGAAGAAGCTGCAAATGAACAGGACTTTCCCAACCACCAGACTTTAGCCTAATCTCTCTGTTTTACTTTGGAAGGATTTACTTACAGTTTCTCACTTTCTTTATATGTGCTGCAAAGGATTTCACCTCTTCTAACTGTCTTTGGTCATACTTTCAGCTACAGTTTGTTCAGGTTTTACAAGGAGAGCAGAAAAGTGTGACAGTCCTCTCTCCAGCCCAAATGACTTCTTTTTCTCCCACTTCTCTTCCTTCTCTCTAACTGCTTGGGGATTTTTGTGCAGTAATTGTTGTCTCTGTCTCCAAGTACAGCTGAGAAAATACACCATATTTAAAAAGATCGTTAACCTCACCAAAGCTCAGGAATTACCCAGGTTATATATTTCCAGCAACTAACATGATTCATCTCTTTAATATTTAGTGGCTTGGTTTTCTTTCATTTTCCCAGGGGTGGTAGAATAGCAATATCTACAAAGGGAAAGGCAGAACTATTACTGATGTGGTAGACCTCCTTACAAATGATATAATTATTGATTGATAAATGTTGTGATTATTTATGTTAACTACCCAGGGGAAAAAAAGGTGGCCATTATGATTTGGCACACATTCAGCTTTGTTATTTAGAAGGTTGATGAAAAAGAAAGGGCAGAGAAAAAGTCTCATAAGGCTTTTAAAAAGCTCACTGGCTTTCCATTTCTTTTATGGCTCTGAAGTAACTTGGACTGTGAGTCTGAGCTTCTTTTGAAAGGCCGTAAATCAAAGCAACCTGGTTATAGTAGATCAAATTAGAAACAATGGCTTGGGGAGAAAGTTGTTAAAAATGTGATGAAATTGGGAAATAAATATCTGTGTCTGTTCTGAAACAATTCATATTTATGTAGACAGATGAAAAAAAAAAAACAAGTTTGATACAGCACCAGGACACAATGATTACAGGGACTGTACCCTGCAGTAATTTTACCATAAGTGGATAGCAGAGTTGTATTTCAAAGATTACAACTGCCCTCCGGTTCAGTCTAATATATATGTAAGATTTCCAGACAGTTTATAATACAAGGTCACAGTTCTCATTTCAGTTTCTGTAAGGAGTAGAGGAAAAATAATTCAAGAATGGAAAAAGTGATAGCTTAGATTCCATAAAACCTAGGTTACTTACGTTGGGTGTCATCATAAAATTCCACATCAAGAAGGATGGTTATATTTAGCCTTGGGTAGATATTTGTTATGTGCTTCATTTCTCCTTTGACTTGTGAAATGAATCGTAAAAGCACATGAAAGTTGAAAAGCACAAACTGATTTATCATTTTCTAACATCTTTTACCTTTATCCTACTTGGCTACGTATTGATGGATTTTCTTTTGGGGGGAAAAAATATAAAAGGACACAAATTAAAATCTGTGCCCCCGTTTTCAGCCTTCAGTTTCTGATTTACGAAATGACTAGCTGGTGATAGACTGTGGATGCTCTGTCAGCATCCCTTTTATTTGGGATAATACTTCTGCATTGTGTTATTACTTTGAAGCTGGAAGCCGTTTTCGTAATATTGTTCAGCTTGAAGCAAGTATATTAAACTGGCATTTCTAGACGAAGAATTGTATTGAAAGCCTTGAAATAGGATCGTTTTTACTCAATGCTGTCCTGGGATTTATAAAGGTCACACAGGATAAAGGAGAATTAGATTACGTAGGTCTCTAAGGGATCCTTTAAGGACCATGAGATTGACCACTTCCAGCTCTATCCACTCCAGGATCTATCAAGACTGCAATCCAGGAAGTGAGTCAATTTAGAATAGGAAGACAGAGGTGGAAGCTTCTTGTACACGTGGGCTAAGCTGGACCCGTGGTGAAGACTTCTGAACAGGACCATGGTGAGGCTGACACAACAGTTATTGCAGGTTCATAGATTCATAGATGTTAGGGCTGGAAGGGACCTCAATAGATCAGATAGTCCGACCCCCCTGCATAGATAGGAAAGAGTGCTGGGTCTAGATGACCCCAGCTAGGTGCATATCCAACCACCACTTGAAGACCCCCAGGGTAAGGGAGAAGATCCCCAGGGCAGGGGAGGTGACACCAGAGGACCCTAAAGAAATCATATTATTAATATCTATGGGCAATGGATGAGCTGAGGAAGAAAGTAGCCTGGATATATGGTATAAGAATTAAATCGGGCATCTCGAGACTGAGCAGGGACTTAGGCCTGGGACACAGTCTGGCAAGGGAGAATTCTGAGTAGGATGGCCATAATAATTTAAAAAATCTGGAATGGGGGGCACAACGTAACACGTACAAAAGCAATGGAACATGTATACAAAAAAGGAGCAGTAGCACCCCATCTCCCCTCCCCCAAAAAACCTGGATTATTTTAGGGTGTAAAATCTCCCACTTCACCTGCCATTTTCAAATGTGTTGGCCCCTTCTTGCTAAAGAAAATTTAGGAACTGTATTCCTGGTATGGGCTGACTCCTTATCCACTTCTTGACTTACATTATCTTAAAGCAGCTACAGAGTATTTTCTTTAAATAAGAAGGGAACAGATGCCCACAGACTGGACTCTTCTCCTTGCTCTGCTCCATTTTTCAGAGGTGATGTAATGCTCTTCTGTAATGCTGTCCTCATCTTGGTAGATACCACAGCAGCCACAATTCCCAAGCAATACATGCATCTTACAGCTCAGCAGTACTTGGGAATGCACTATGCATCTCATCTGCCAACACTTCCCGTTAGAATTTCACACACATTTGTTCACTACATTTTCATCTGTGAATTGAAGCCATGGTGTTCAGTGTACATGGCTGCCAAAATTAATTCAAAAGGAATCCAAAAGATGGTGTGCATTTAAACCAATATAGAGAGTGAATAACTGATGGTAGAATTCATGGAATTTTTGGTAATGCCATGCCCAACTCTGTAACCTGTGCTAGATATCTGCTAAATGCCAGTAAAAAAGTTGTTAGATTCTTTAGCTGCTTACTAGAATAGTCCAACCGTCACTACAACAGTACAGGCAAACGATATGTTGGGGCAGGCAATTATTTCGGGCGGAGGGTCACTTGCTGAGTTTTGGCAAGCCGTCGAGGGCCTCATGATGGGCAGACGGCCTGAGAAATATAAATTTTCTAAATTTCTTAGGCACCCTGCAGGTCGGATAGAATGGCCTGGCAGGCTGCATCTGGCCTGTAGGCCACATTTTGCCCACCCCTGCGCCATGCACTGCCTAGGATAGGTATGTGCTAGTGATATTTTTCATTAGACTTAAGGGACTAGAGACTGAAGTCCTTTGTGCATCTATAAAGTGGCTACCATCCAGCATGGTATCTCTCAGCATAGGTGCTTTCTCATAGCCTCAAGTGTTGTCTTGGAAGGATGATCCCAAGTGAGAGGTTAGTTCCATTTCCAGTCATGTTGAGTCCTGAGCCTCTCTAGTAATAAAAGGACAAGAATTTGCCTGGCTAATTCTGCAGAGGCTGCTAAACAGCTGTCTCTCTAGACTATTTTGTGTCTATTTTACTCTATGAATGGGTAAACTGGTTCTTTGCAGATTTGCTTGGGGAAAAAAGTTTGAATATTGATCATGTAGGTCTTGGCTGCTTATGTAGACGGCTATTCCTTGAACTGTATATACAGCATACCTTAGGCCACACACAAGTGATTCTGTAGCAAGACTTTTAAGTCTTTATATGTTTTATTATTATTTATCAGACTGTTAATATTCAGACAGAGTTTACAATTTAAGCTGATGTGTCTCATGGAATTACATGAGTGTATGTACTAATACATATGTGTAATGATCATTTTACAGGTGCAAAGGGCCCGGTTTGGAAGGATGTCCAAATGGGTAATTATTTGATTTAATTCATTATATTTTTGGAAAAAATATAACACGTGTTTATACTGTTATTCTGGACACTATGAATAATTGGTCCAAAGTTATAGCAAAAGGCTGTCTTTGAATCTGTATAGCATGTTGATATATAAATAATAAATGACTGGAAAACTTACCTTATGCTGAGAGATTCTGAGTATATATCCACACATGCAAGCACATGCACTTGGAGCAGCTCAAATGGAAGTGGTGCAAATTTGAGCTGGGGCTTTTTACCTCAGCGCATGTGCTCAGACATGCACTTTGTTGTGGAGCAAATTGTGCCACTTGGGGCAAAATAACCCTGCCAGGCTCCCCCCGGATGTCCCCAGAAGTATAAAAAGCTGCTGTGTCCTGGCCCCAGCAGTATAAAAAGCCGCCCTGGCAAGTAGCTCAGGGCTACTAGCTCTCAGGAACTTCTGGGGCCCAGCCAGTTGGTACCTGGGGACACTACCCCTTGTGCCAGCTGGATTGCTGAAGCAGCCCTTTACATGCACCCTTTACCCACTGCAGCAGCCTGGCAGTGGGGGCTGCTGCCTGGCTGTGACCTGCTGTGCACCTGCCAGACTCCGATGGGAACTGCACAGCCAGTAGAGGCATCTGCCCCTCTGGGCCAGCTGCCAGTGGACTGCGGTTGCAGGGTTGGCGTTTGTGCAGTGCTACTGCCATTTTTGCTCAACGGCGCTGGATGGAGCCCTTGTGCTGAAACGCACGGCCTGGTCAGCTGCGTGTTTCAGCACCAGGGCGAGGGGCCAACCATAGAGACACTCTGGCAGCCAGAGCATCTCTATGCAGGACCCAGGCTCCAGTTGCCTCTGGTCCCTGTCCGTGCCCTGCACCTCTTTTTTATACTTCGCTTTTTTTTTAGACCCCTGGATATCCAGGGGGTCTAATTGTCTCTCTGCGCTGCAAGTTTGAAGCGCGGGGAATAATTTTTTTGTTCCTGCACTTGCCTTTTACCTCGCCTCAAGGGGGTTTGATGCAGGGCAAGAGGCACATGCGCGCTCGTGTGGACACACCCCAAGAGCTCAATCTATTTAACTTGCCTTGGGGTGCAGATATAACATCGGAAATATTTCAAAGTAAAAAGGGGTTTGAAACATTTTTAAAAATGGAGTATTTCAGCTGTGGGCAAACATACAGACCCCTGTCGTGCCTCCGGCTGCAGGGCTTCAAAACTGGCCACAGTGCTGTGGCAGCCAGAGCCCTGGGAGCCCCAGTGGTATCTCCAGTGTCTAGTGGCCAAAGTGTTCATGGCACTGGGAGCCACGCTAGCACCCAAAGTGCAGTCAGGGCTGGTGGCCAGAGTAGCCAGTGGTCCCCAGAGTGCTGTGAGTGATGATGGTACTGCCGGTGGTGGCCAGAGCACTGGAAGGGATGGCAGTGTCCACCAAGAAAGCTTTATGGCCTCTCTTTTTTTTAAGTCTTTAAGTATTAAAGTCCAGGAAAAGAATTAAGAGATTAAATGCCGATTTCATAGAAACAGGCCTGTAAGTTTTCTAATCAAGTTTTTCCATTGAAGAATAGTAATTCATTTTTTTTCAGTAAAAAGTTTTGTGCAAATTCAATAGGCTTTCTCAAAACATCTAATCTTCCACAATTTTTTCATATTTTTACTTCCTATTTTGATTGAAAATATTATTGCAGCTCCATTTTTAGTAAATTAAAATATTTCAAAAATGATTTTGCTGATAGTATAATGGAAGCTAGGGGGAAGAGGGTGGGAATTAAAAATGGGCGTCTCTGAATCCTGAAATTAAAACAATTGTGACATTAAAAAAAAAATCAGTAAGATTTTCACGGGTGTTGGCTGTAGCCATGTTGGTCTAAAGACATAAAAGGTTCTTTGAGTAAATGTGATATCTTTTGTTTGGTCTTTAATAATATTTTATTTTATTTTATTTAGCTTTACTTATCAGCTATGTAGTTGGTCTAATAAAAATATCATATACCCAAATAAGATTTGCAGAAATTTATGAATACTGGGTGGAAAAAAAAATAAGAACACTATATCCAAGTGACTTGGGATTTAAGTAAACTAAATTTGAGTCTGAATCCTTAGACTTGATCAAGTTTTAAACATCTGTTGCTTTTTAAAATTACACTCCTAGGAGGTGGGGGTAGTGTATTGTACACCAGACAACTTCTTTCCCTTTGCTTTCTAGCTCCAAAATCCCATCTATTGCAGCTGGTGTTGTTGGAAGTCTCCTTTGTTTAGTTGTGATTGCTTTGGGGATTGGTCTTTACCTACGCAGGCGGCATATTGTTAGAAAGCGTACGCTGCGCAGGCTTCTTCAGGAGAGGGAGGTAAGTGTTGCAAATAGTTCCTAAAGATGTTGGCTGGGACTTACCTGATAAATTTGCTGCATTTTGTTAGCATGGCCTGTCGCACTGGGTCAAAGCATGGTGTTTCTGACCTCACCCCTGTAATGAAAGTAAAATGAAGCCTCCTCATAACAAACCCTCATAGGACAGGGAGAACAAGTCATTAAAACAGGGTGTTCAGTTTTATAGCATTAGCCAATTTGAATGTGTTAGTCAAATCATAATAAAAAAAAATGGTTCTTGCTATTGGGATTAAATAGTTGGCTGTTATAAGTATGGTTCAGACTTATGAGGTTGTACTATAGCTTATCTGCTTCTTAGCTAAATAAGATTTTTTTGGATAATGGATTATCCACAGTTCTACCCTGAAAAGCAATTGTTTACATAGAAAACATTCTTACTTAATGTCCTATCTGATCTCTATGGATATAATTTTCAAGAGCATATAGATAGCTTAGGAGCCTACGTTCCATTGAAAATCATTAGGTTTTTGACCTTGTCTACATGGCAGGGGGTAAGTTAGTCTATAGGCACGATGACTTCACAGCATGTTAAATACCCTGCACTATTCTCTGTATGGCCACTCCTAGGGTGCCCTCGGTGGGATAGTTCACAGCAGTGTGTAAGTAGGGTAAGGGAATTATTGTGGAGTAACTACTGCACTGTAAACCCATGTGCTAACTTTGCCACATCAACAAGCCCTTATGAATATTAGGCTCTTCTGCAAATGTTACCCTGTTTTGCGTACAATCTATGTTTTAACGCAAGGAGTGGGTTTTGTTTTGTGTTTTTTACTGATAGTTCACTACTCCTGTAAGTGGTGGTCCTGCAGCACAGCGCAGTGAGACTAGCATGGTCTCTTCTGTGGTTTGCTCAGCTCAGCAGCACTTGGTGGACTGAATTTCAGTTGCAAGGCCAATGCTGCCTCCAGTTACCCTGTGCCAGTCGTCTCTGTCTCTGGAGTACCATTGCTCATTAAAGCTGAGCGATAAGCAGCAGAAAGCAGAGCTGAGCAATGTGTGTTACTGGCTGCAGTCCTTCCTGCCCTTCCCAGTATTTAGCAGAATTTGCTGATTCACTGGAATCTGACATGGGAGCATCATGAGCATTTCTACTATGATCTCGAAATTGCGATCTCTGGGCTGCCGGCCATGCATCTCAGCACCCGCTGGCTACAGTCGGTGCAATGCAAGGAATTCTTGCTTACGCCAGTCTCTCCACGTGGAATGTCATCCTGGTTATAAAAAAAATGTCTCCCTATAGGCCGCGTAAGGCAGTCTTCTCACTTGGCTGCTATACTGCATGATATAGATTTCATACAAGTCATACTGTTACCCTCTGTGTACTTTTCATTTAAAACACCAGAATGCATGACCCAAAATATACAATAAATCTGTTGTGACTATTCCCTTTATCTTTCCAATTCAATTTTAATAAGCAAATTGTAGTCAGAGAGCTGCTAAGGACCCTGCTAGTGTCTCCTCTTCCACTCGCTTGTTTTGCAAAATCCAAAGTGATAAAAAGTGATAAAAGCCCTGCAGCTGCCCTACTTTTCACTCCATTACCTAGCAACATTTTATGAGCCGCCATCTTCTACAGCTATAATGTTGTAGTGCAGATTGTGCTTCAGTTCACATTGTGCGCTTTGTGCTCCTCAAAATGAGAATCTTGAATCACAGCATGAAAGTAGTTGGCATGCAGGAAACAGGTTTGCATCCAGCCAAGTATGTGCTTGCTTTTAACAAAGCTGTTCAGGAAAGGAAACAACAGAATGGTTGTTAAAAGAAAAATTTAAAGATTTGGAAAGTGCTGAGGTTCTGCCATTTAAAGCGTTTTGTGTGTGTTTGCTTGTTTTTTCTTCTGTTGTTGCTGTTGTTTTCCTTATTCCTTTCCAACAAAATTCTTATGAAATGCATAAAAATCCAGCAGCAAACCTCAAATTCCCTTTTGTCTTTAGAAGTGGAGGGTCACCTGAGCATTTCCAGTGTTCTCCATAATAACCTGTAACACAGGAGCTATCTCCATTAATAATGCAGTGGCTTTTTCTGGTGTAATTGAGGTGAAGTTCAAAGGTGAAAGGTGATGGCTGTGTAATCTTTTAAAATGTAGATCATGCATTTCTGACTTGCTTCATTTCTAAACTTCTGGTAATAAAATCGGTCATCACTGTGTGCCTTTTTGAAGGATCTAAAGTCCTAATAATCTTTCTACTTTTTCTCAGTTTTTTTGTTTCTGTTTGCTTCATGTTTAGGAGATAGTTGCGTATAAACCTGGACTAATACTTCCATGGAGTTCATTTGAGGGATTTACATCTATGCAAATGTGGAGTAATTCCACTAAAACTGTATACGCTCAAGAATTTCAGAGCCAAATTGCTTTGCAAGACACGTCATGGGGATTGAAAAGTACATTATTAAAAACAAAGCCTTTGGTTCAGTGTAGAGTGCTTGTACTTCTTGCTAGCCTGCTGTACAGTATATTTTGGTAAAGACCTGTTCTTTTGTATTCGATAGCTCGTTGAACCTCTAACACCCAGCGGGGAAGCACCAAACCAAGCTCATCTGAGGATTTTAAAGGAAACAGAGTTTAAAAAGTTCAAAGTTCTGGGCTCTGGGGCTTTTGGTACTGTTTATAAGGTAAGGCCACTGTGTTACTCGAACCCTCCTCACCTTCACACAAAAAGCTGTCTAAACGTGTGTGCCTAGAATTGAAAACAGTTACAGGTTTTCAACTGACTTTCAAGTCATCCTTTAGCTGGAGTCCAGTGAACGTGGACATGGGAATTGGCGTCTGAGAACATAAAAAATTCTTCAGAAGATTTTGAGAGCTGCAGTGCTGAAGACCTGTCCATCTAAACAGTACTGCTGACAGAAATGTCTTGTTTTGTAAATGTTATGGAAAAAAGAAACCATAGGATATCCCACTTGGTGTTTCATGCCAGGCAATTTTCTGTTACATAGTATCATAGTCGCTAGGGTCAGGAGGGACCTGAACAGATCATCTAGCCTGACCCCCTGCCACAGGTGGGAACGAATGCTAGGCTCACAAGACCCCAGACAGGTGATCATCCAACCTCCTCTTGACTTTGCCCAAGGTAGGGGTGAGGACCACGTCCCTGGGAAGTTGGTTCCAGATTTTGGCCACCCTAACTAAAATATTGCCTTCTGATCTCTAACCTAAACCTGTTCTCCATCAGTTTATGACCATTGTTAGGCTCTGCCTATTTGCTGTTGATCTCCCCTGATGAGCTTGTAGGCAGCCACTAGGTCCCCCCCTCAGCGTCCTCTTGCTGAGGCTGAACAGGTTCAGGTCCCTCAGTCTCTCCTCGTAGGGCCTGTCCTGCTGCCTCTCACCAAGCAGGTGGCCCTCCCCTGAACCCTTTCCAGGCTGGACACATCCCTTTTGAAGTGTGGCACCCAGTACTGAACACATTACTCCAATTGTGGCCTGACCAATGTTGTGTAGGGGGGGAGTATCACCTCTCTGGACTGGCTTGAGATGCATCTTTGGATGCATGACAAGGTACGGCTGGTCTTGCTGACTGGTCTGGCATTGGCGGCTTCTGTTCATCTTGGAGTTAATAATGACTCCAAGATCCCTTTCCACCTCTGCTTTCAAGGAGGAAATGCCTTAGCCTGTATGTATGCTGTAGATTCCTTCTCCCAAGGTGCAGCACCCTGCATTTATCTACATTGAACCCCTATTCTTGTCTGCCCACTTTTGTAGTCTGTCTAAATCTAATTGCATCCTCTCTCGCCCTTCAAGTGTGTCCACCTTGCCCCACATCTTAGTGTCATCAGCAAACTTGGACAGCGTGCTTTCCACCCCTTTGTCCAAGTCACTGATAAAAATGTTAAACAGTACGGGCCCGAGGACTGAGCCCTCGGGGACCCCACTGCTCACATCTCGCCAGGTTGAGTACAGCCCGTCCACGACTACTCTCTGGGTGCACCCCATCAGCCAATTTTTTTACCTATTCAACTGCGTAGGCATCAATGCCACAGTTGCTTATTTTATTGATGAGGATGGGGTGAGAGACAGTGTCAAAAGCCTTCTTAATGTCTAGAAAGACTACATCCACAGCAACACCATCATCCAAGGATTTAGTTACTTGGTTGTAGAAGGCAACCAGGTTGGTCTGGCAGGACCTGCCTTTGACCCATGCTGTTTGCCCCGAGCATGATCTCCCCTGCAGGCCCCCTACAGATGTGCTCCTTGATGACTCTCTCCAGCATCTTCCCAAGCACCGAGGTGAGGCTTACAGGCCTATAGTTACTTGGGTTCTCCTGCCTCCCTTTCTTGAAAATTGGGACCACATTAGCCAGTTTGCAATCCCCCAGCAACTGGCCAATGACCACGAATGCTCATACAGCCAGGCCAAGGGCTCCGCAATGACCCCTGCCAGCTCCCTCAACACCCTTGAGCAGAGGGCATCTGGACCTGCAGATTTAAAAATGTCTAGCCCTTCCAGAAGATCCCTAACTACATCTGCAATGACTAAAGGCCTGACAGAGCTATCCCTGAGATTTGTACCTACCTCTGGTAGGTGGAATACCCTGGTCCCTGTTCAAGAAAACAGAGGCAAAGAAACTGTTAAAAATATCGGCTTTTTTGTCTGGCGTAGCCACAAGATTATAGTTTGCGTTTTGCAGGAGCCCTACATTGCCTGGTGCCTTCTTCTTGCTCCCAATGTACTTGAAAAAGGACTTTTTGTTGTCCTTTATCCTGGACGCTAGCCCGAGTTCCATCTCTGCCTCAGCCTTCCTAATAGCCATACCTTAGTTCTTCCTTTTTTTTATTCATAGATCATTTAGTTCTTCCTTTTTTTTAATTTCTAGATCATTTATTTTTAGATTTCAAAGAACTGCACAGGAGCATAGAAAGGGAGAATTTGTTTTTCGTTCCTTTTTTGCTCTTTCTGTTCCTCTTCTACTTGAGAGGATCTCTCTAAAACCTTTTCTACCCAATGAGTAAGCTTTAAGGTTCACATTTTACTTTCGGAACTGAAATTATAAGATATAATTTATTCGTGTTTAATTTTTGAAAAGCTGTCCCAGTGTCTCATTGTCTTAAGGACTTTAGGAACACAAACTGTATTATCTTTAATTGCCAGTTTTGCTTCTAAATCTCTGTGGTACTATCATTGATTTCCCCCTCCCCCCCACCTCCCATTCCCCCCTTTTAATCTTGGCCAGCCCTCTACTTAACTGGCAACCTAATGCTATCAATTAAGAACAAGAAACCATTGTAACATGAATTTAGTGCTGAAAACTAATGCTAAAAATTAAATGTCATATGACTCTCCCATCAGGTTAGCTGGTGTCTAGCTTCATAGGAGAAAATCCCAGTTTTTCTCATGCAGCAGTTTGTAAACTGTCAGCGTAGTGACAACTTGTTCAGCGGAGACTAGTAATGTTCAGTCATGTCAAATTTGCATGTCCAGTTGCCATATTGGTTAGCACTGGTTAGGTAATTGTCAACACATATGGAAATTTATGAATTTTCTGTACTTTTTGCATATATGAATCGAGGTGACTGAATATGCATGTTTTTGAAAACAAGGCATGAGATAGAGAGATACTGCTCGATTAAGAAGATGCTGTGCAGCTCACCAGAGACACTGACGGCTGTATATATCTACACAATCTTTGTAGGCTCTCCTTATTTCTGCTTAGAATATTTAAATCTACTTAGACTGCATCAGCCTTTTACATGGTGGTATATTTAATCACGATAGCAAACCAGTGAGATATGTACCTTAGCAACCTTTCTTATCTTACAGGGACTCTGGATTCCTGAAGGAGAGAGAGTTAAAATTCCTGTTGCTATTAAGGAATTGAGAGAGGCTACATCGCCAAAAGCCAATAAGGAAATACTTGATGTAAGTGTTTGCCTTTATTTGTAAAGTTTTCTTGATCTGGGTAGTGATTGTTCCCATCGGCCCAGACAGTGTTTTCCCGAAATGTACACAAGATTAATGACGACGATGACAATTCTACATTTCCATCAAGTTTGCAGAATTTTTTGTTATTGCAACGTGGATGTTTCATATGTTTCCAATTGCCAGTTCGGGATTTCATCAGGGTGTAGAGAAGAGCAAGCGTGCAAATAACTGAAGGGTATCAATGCTAAACAGGAGGAAATGGCATAAGAGTGGGAAGTACAAAAAAGAACGGTCTATGCTCCCTTAATCAGTCAGTGGAATTTTTATGATGGATTGCAGTGGGGGTAGAAAACGGGGTGCATTTTGGAAATCCTTCCTTAACATAGCACAATCAAGACTAGAATGCAATGTAAAAAGGTAAAGGTAAAAGTTTGAGTATTCACAAAAAACTTCCAACAGTGACATCTATAATGCAATCACCTGGACACCTAAGAGAAGGTATAGAAGTTCAGTCACTTGAGATTTTTCAAAATAAGACTGGACAAAGAACTAGAGAACAGTACTGTGGTATAGTTTGTCCTTCTTGTCTCTCCACTCCACTACTCCTCTCTATGCTGGGCTTTTTAACTGTGTTAACTGTGACTGCATTACCATCAGGCTAGTTTATGCTAGTGATTTTCCTTTGCATCTGCCTTGCAGCCCCTTGCAACATTATGGTTTTGAGATATAGTAGTCGCTGTTAACCAGTCAACATTTGTGAACAGCAGCTTCCCTGAAATACACGAATAGATTGCAGTTAATTACATTATTAAGAAAAACTGGTGAAGTTATCTGATACTATAGTTCAGTAACCATTAGAAGCCAAGACACTATGTAGTCACTGCAGTAAAGCTTTCAGGATAACGGGTAAGAGAACAAAAGATCATGGTTTTGCTATGTGTGTATGCAGGAAGGAAATGTTATGCTTGTGGCACTGAGGTGTTTGCTGTAGCACTGTTCTCTACCAGAGTCCCTCTGCAGGGGATTTCAGGGTGCTGGGTGGGGAGAAGTTAGTGAGCTCTCAACCACACCAGCCAAAGCCTTCTTGCCATATAGCAGGATTGCATAAACTCTGCAGCCACTGCTGGGAAACGCTGTCTCCCGCAGCTGCTTTCATGTGCGATCATGCATAGTGCTAAAGGAAGTATTAAAACCATAACTTTAAGAATAAGAGACTTGTATGGATGATGCTTCAAATGTACTTGGACAGGAGCCAGCTTTCCGTGGCTCACAAGTACAGCTGGTCTGTTTAAAGACTCTTTTGCAATCTCTCAGGAGCTGTCTACACCTTCATGTTAGGGGAAGGATGCTGCACCAAGATAGGTTTTGCTTGTATGAGGCACTTCCCTTGCAGAGCAGCAGGAGACCAGAACATACACTTTCATTTCTAGAGTGATCGTCTGCTTCCTGGGGCTGCTGCCCTGGGATGGGGGTAAACCTTGTTCCCCTATCCTTAATCTGATGAAGGTGTTGAGAAGGGTTTGGCCCCTGGGTCTTTAGAACTCAGGAAACAGTACAGATATATAGCCCCCATGTCTACAACTTTGCTCTGGGGTCCACTGCTAATTTTGCTCAGATCCCTGAGGAACAGGTGGTGCCCATTATATGGGTGCACCCTGATCACCTGAAATAGAGAGCTTAATAGTATAGTGAGGCTCTGCAGGAAAAAAGAATGCACCTCCAGGTTGTTTTGACTTCTGTGTAGTTTCCAAATGTCAAAATATGGTAAAGAAGTTGCTTGCCTGCGTACTCTAGTTCTGTACCTTGTTTCCTCCAGCCATGGGCCCTTGAACCCACAGGAGGAATTTGCAGATTGAAGAGCAAACATCAGAGAAGTAGCTGACCTCCTCTCTGCTCCTTTATAACTGAAGTTAGATCCCCACTCTTCAACAAACCTCATGGGAGAGAGAGACAGTGTGCATATGCTAGTGCGTGTGTGTGTGCACGCACATACACATGTCTGTGTAGTTTAGACATCATATGTCATGAATATACATACATCTATTTAGCCTTGTTTTACAAAGAAGATTGTAAGCTATTAAAAAGCTGATTGCAAACAGTTGTGGGAAGAATAATACAAATTTGAACCTAATTGTATTACATTCATGTAAAGTAAAGCAAGGGTTAATCAATAAGCCTAAATTATTGCATCCTGCCTTCAAGCTGTTCCCGTGGTGGGACAGTAGCTGAGTGGAGTGTGTGCTCTTCAGAGATATCAAAGTATTTTATTTTCTTCTTTTTAAAGCATTTCAGATATCTCCACAGGATCTTTTTTCCCCCGTTGAAGTAGGAGATTTAGCAAACAGCTCTTGCTGTTTTTAGTAGCGTTTACTTTTTAAATGGCTTAGTTGGTGGAATTTGTTCCTCGCGTCACAGAAAAAGAAAAGATACAGAGGGAGGTAAGGAGAGGGGGAGAGAGAGAATCAAGACTCGGTGAACTAAACAACTGACTCTTGAAGGTCACTGAAGCTTCAGAAATAATGTCTAACTAATCATTTTTTAAAAAGGAACAGCTAGTTAAGTATACAGCAAGTCAAAAAGAATTAGTTCATATAATCCAGCTGACCCTCCAACTGCAACTCCCATTGGCTTTATTAGGGTAGGGCTAATTCAGGAGATGGTTGCTGAATACCAAGCATACTTGGCACAGGTCAGAGTGTACTTCAGAGATTTCCAAGATAAACAGTTGAAACAAAGACCGGCTTTAATTTGTTAAAATATTTAAAGGGACCTATGACTGAACAATGATTCCAGTCTACTTTTTTTCAGGAAAGCAGCTATGCCTTGTTTTACTTTGCTGTGTCAAATTCACTAGGCACTGTCAAATCCTGGAAGAGCTCCATACTCTGTGTGGCCCATACCCACCCAACACATTTGGTTACCAGTTTCCCAGTCTTCAGGTCAGATCCTTGCAGGCTGTGCAGCAGATGGGCAATGAGAACAGCTCTGAGTTTGCATTTTTTCACACAACTAAAAATTAATACAATATGCATCTGAACTCTAACAGGAAATGGCGCATGAAACGGACTTTCTTCTTTCTTCACTGTCAGAACTGGATAGTATCAAAGACTACATAGGGATTAATATAACTTGGCCTCTTTGCACAAGAAAGCATGCTATAGCATGTATGATGGATGAAACCACGCATCTCTTGGAGAAAGTGCTCCAGACTTTGTTCATTTTAATAGCAAACGACACATTTTCTTTAGAATTTGTAAACTAACCTGGAGATTTCATCATGGTGTAAGGTGATTGTTACTCATCCAGTTCTGTGGCACTCTTCTGCAACGCTACTGTCCAGGGACCCTGGGCCCAGACTGTGAGGAGCAAAAAATCATAATTAGCACCTTTAAAGCAGACATCTCAGCATTGTTGTTGCATTTGGGCTAGAAATGGCAAACACTGATGTGGTTGACAAAGCCAAACATTGCTCAAGCATTTGGGGTGTTGTATTTTTTTTTAAAACATCATTGCTTAAATGTCTTTTGCAGTAGTCTTCTGCCAGCTATGTGAC
>JAGPOW010000261.1:171403074-171424943 GCA_030014935.1 Caiman crocodilus
GAATTGCTTGAAAATAGCGATATCTATGAGAGAGACCGTTCCCAATCCCTTGGAACTGATGATAAATGGATATCCCATGAGTGCCCCTTTGGAGAGCCTCGCCAGCTCTCAAGATGAATGCCTCCATTCTCCCATTCTGTTCCTACACCAGATAGATGAGGTCCACTCTGGGAACATCATGATTTCTAGCTTACCTGATGTGCTTCTATCACTGCCCTTTTCTTCTGCCCTGCAGGTGTCACAGTCTGGGAATTAATGACATTTGGATCAAAGCCTTACGATGGGATTCCAGCCAGTGAAATTTCATCCGTCTTGGAGAAAGGCGAGCGGTTGCCTCAGCCTCCAATCTGTACCATTGATGTGTATATGATCATGGTCAAGTGTGAGTTCAGTTCTTATACATGCATTTGTATATAACCCATAGGAATAAGAAAGGAGGTGGTTACAGTTTATATGTTTGCAGAATGCTTTGTTCATGTGGCTCACCTGAAAGTATAGCTTTGCATTGTAGGAAAAGAACGGTGTCCCTGTAGTATGTTCGGCTATCACATGCTACCTGCTATGTTACACAGCTGCTATCATAGCTGCTACAATGCAGTATCAATATAGCAGAACTACTGCAAGTTTCATCATGCTTCATCCTGGGTCAAAAATAGGGTGGTTTAGTTAACCTGTGTTGCTGCAGGCTCCTGCGACTCTCACACCACCACTTTGACAGATGAAATGTGTGTTTACCCATATAGTGACATTGTTTCCATACCTGAGTTGCAGAGTATGTTTGAGGACATTCACAAGCTGCCCACTAGATGGCATTTAAACACTTCAATAATCGAGCAAAATGCACAAATTCCTGAGTGACTAGTTTTTTCTTTGAATTAAACTTTACAGCTTAGTTGGTTAGAGCATGGCGCTAATAACACCAAGGTTGCAGATTTAATCCCCAGTTGGACTAGATGATCTCTTGAGGTCCCTTCCAGCCTACTCCTCTGCGATCTTTGATCTATAATCTAATGTTATGACTCATCCACAAAGGCACAGCCTGCTCAAATGAGCATCTGATTTATCTAATAGAGAAACTATAAAATTACTGGCTAATCTTATAGCCTCCCCAATGCATGACAATAAAACATTTCTATAAATGCCATGCAGAAAAAGCCTTGACAGTGATATCTTAATCCCAGGACTTCAAATTATGCTAGTTCTACAAAAATTAAATTTAGTAAAGATAATCCAAGTGAATAAAAATAAAGATTTCAAACACAATTTTTGAAGCAAGTTATCAGCCAAGTAAAATTTAATGTTTTTAATGAAATCTAGACATACCATCGAAAGCAACTAATAGCCAAGCTGTTCTCTTTTAAAACCCAAGCTCAATGTTACCTTATCCTAGAAGCACTTAAAATCTATAAGCTCCTTATCAACACTAAAATTCCCGGTGCTTCTCATTCTGCTTCTGTGTATACCTTCCTTAGTCTCAACTAGGTTGAGCAGATGGTCATTTTGTCTCATGCCTAGTATCTGAATCCAAATACAACCAGGCCTTCTCTGTCCATCTGTCTGTCTGTCTCACCTGAGTGAAACAGTGTAGAAGGCATTTTCAGGACATGCCTTATGGACCAGTCTCAGAAAGTGCCTCAGCAACCTCCTTCTCCTTTAAAATGTGGTGGTGGTATTAATCCCAAAGTAACTCAAAGAAAGTTCAAGTCCTTCCTTTGCCAGAAGGGCTTCTGACTTGCATCTTCACCTTTCTGGGAGAAGTGCCCTAATCACAATGGCATGAATGACTTGGTGCCTCCTGAGACTGGGTGTGGGGGCGCCATGGCGGCGAGCAAGGACCAACCACAGATGCTGGCACCGGTGCAGGCGGCAGTGAGCAGGGACCACCCTCAGGTGCTGACAGGCGACAGCAGAATCAGCGATGAGCAGCAACCGCCTACGGAAGCCGGCATTGGCCAATCTCAGTGGGGGCACGTGCTCCCCCATGCGTTGCCTATACACAGTGGTATATGCTGTTTGGGAGACAGGCACCCTCCAATTGAAGCTATGCCACTTGGCCTAAAATAAAATTTGTTGAGTCGGAGGGGGAACGAGGGACTGTGGCTCGCTCTAGCTTAGTGGCTGGGGCACACACCTGTAAGAGAAGGGAGTTGCGAGTTCCAGTCCCTGCTCAGAAAGTATTGCTGACTTTTTATCCTATGACTGCTTTATGTAAAATACATCACTACTCCTTGGAATTGGTGACCTGCTCCCTCCCCTGCTTGCCAGATTTTGTGGATGCAGTTTGGAAGTGCATGGCCATTGTTTAGAGAGCGTAGGCAACTTTTCACTCCAAAATGACGTTTTGTTCAGAAATTCAGCTTTTTTTTTAATTTTAGAAAAAGGTTAAAGGGATCCCCTAAATGATTTTTTTTTTTTTTAACACATGGAATAAAATTATTTTATTGGACCAAAACAAGATATTTTTGGTGTTTTGTTTCAGCTAGAGAGAAAATATTTTCAGGCTGAACTAAAACCACTTTTCAGTTTGGCCAGCAAAGCGAGAAATCAGTTTCCATGCAACCTTGCTCCTACAGCCCTGTCCAGAGCATTCGCATGAGATTTGCTCTTCTATAAACCGAAGCAGAATTGAGCCGATAACGAGGAAGGGAGGAACCTGCCTGACGCCCATTGTGGATCTGAAATTGAAATAGCCTTCATGGTTCCCAGTGTGTGGGGTGAGGAGCACTGGGGATAGGCATGGCATTGGATTCCCTGCCTGTCCCCAGTCACCTTTACACCATTCCCTTTCCTGCCCTGCTGGCTGCTTCAGGCTTTCCTCTTTATTACTTCGGTGTAGAGGGCTAGATTTCCCTCTAATCAATGTTTATGTAGTCTCTGAATCCAGTGGTGGGTTAGCAAGCCTGCACACTTGAGACAAATTTTGGACTGGGTGGCTCTCAGAGATGGTCTTGGTCCTTAAAGAGAGCAAAGTTAAAGGAGGTTTCTCCCAGCAGGTCAAAGCTATGCAAGCAATCTTTCTACAATATCTGTTAGTTATTTGGTTTTAAGGGTTGAGTCGGGGGGTGGTGTTCAGAAATGCCAGGAACAGAGGGGGGAAAAAAGGCTGACGTAAATCAACTCCCCCATTGTCATGGCTTGATGAAACTTCTTCCAGGTCACAGACACCATACAGTTCCTTGCCCATTAAAAATTCTCCCGTTTTGGTTTCTGAGGTAATATTATTTGTGTGTTGTTTTCCATGTCATCCTTTTAGGCTGGATGATTGATGCCGACAGCCGCCCCAAGTTTCGGGAGCTGATTGCCGAGTTCTCCAAAATGGCTCGAGACCCCCAGCGTTATCTTGTTATACAGGTATTGATTACACATAAAACAGACCTTCTTTTCCAAAGGAACAAGGATTTCTAACAGCCAGTTAGAAGGACATTCATGTGTAATAACAGGAAATGTAAAATAATAATAATTCATGGGGTGCTTCGAGATAAACGTATCGAAAATCCTCTGATTCCTTGACCAAATATAAAAAGAATCAGACCAAGTAAACTCGGCAATCTGTGTTTGTGATAGTCTTTTGCATAAAGAAACCTACAGCACCATATTGATTTGTTCTGCCTACTTATCTGTTTCCAAGATATTGCAATAAAATCTTAAGTTTATTAGTATTCACTTAAAAGAACAGAGTAAATAAGGTGGTGATAGGAAAGATCTAATAATGTCCAAGCGTTCCCTCTTCCTGAAAATCAGCAGAATTAGACCTATTAAACCATTTAGTCCAGTGGTGCTCAGGCTTTCAGCCCGATGGGCTAGTTAAGCGACATGGGGCCTGTCTGCGGATCAAATTGGACCCTGCACGCTAGAGTCGGGTGCACAGGGCAACACGGAGCCCCAGAGACCAACCTGTGTGGAGCTCCACAGACTGGAGACAGTGGTGCCAGGGACCAGATCTGGCCCAGAGCTGGAGGTTGAGCAACCCTGATTTAACCCATTCTTCTGTCAGTGCAATGTTGCTCTGTGCTATGTGTTTGCTGATGCTGATGTTCAAACAGAAACTGCTTCAGACAACATCAGCAGTCACAGTAGAGACCTCAAATAGTCTCTGCGCTTGGTGCAAGACAAAAAAACCCAGAGCAGACTTCTTAGCATGTTTTGTGGAATTACTAAGAAATTTCACAAAATTTGTTATTTGCTAACATAACAACGAGATTCAAAAATGCACTGAGGTGCTTTGCTCACAACCATACTTTAAGTTGTGATTTACTGGAACTTGCCAGAACTAGAAATACTTATTTGGACCTGCATATGTGTTTTCAGAACTAATATAGTTTTTCCAAGAATATATTCCTGTCCAAGATTATGATGATCCATGTTGCAATCCTGAGAAGAGGGTAGATTTTGCAGGTTTTTATAACAGGTATTCTAGACCAAAAACTTAAGGTCCAAACTCCCTGAATAATCTAGCTCAGTGGCACCAACCAGTGGATCTCGATCCACCGGTAGATCTCGGAGCCTCTTGGAGTAGATCCGAGGCTGGGGTCAGAGGCTGAGTGCTCGTGTGCATGCACACGTCCCAGCTTAGTGGGTCAGTCCATGGGGGAGGGAAGGGACAGAGCCCCTGTGGTGAGGGACAGTGCCGCAGAGGCAGGAGCAGGGGTAAATTGAATGGAGCCCCAGCCAGGTGGGAATCGCCCACTGGGAAGGCGCGTGCCCAAATAATTTTGTCGCCCTCTGCCTCGATGTGCTCCACCTTCCCTCCCCCGCAGACTTAACAGGGGCAGGTGGTGGCGGTGCACAGTAGATCTTGGGATGCTTTTAAATGCCAAAGGTGATTTCCTACTTTAAAAAATTGGAGACCACTGATATAGATGCATCTGGATAAATAGATGCCAGTTTTGCAGCATCTTCTAAGAGCATGCTTTTTTACCAAGGGAAAGGGAGGGAGCTGCTCAGTTATGGGACAGCTTTATAAAGGTGTCCAGGATACTACTCGCACTCTGGTTTATTTGACAGGGAGATGAAAGAATGCACTTGCCAAGTCCTACAGATTCGAAGTTTTATCGCACCTTGATGGAAGAGGAGGACATGGAAGATGTTGTTGATGCAGACGAGTACCTCATTCCACAGCAGGGATTCTTCAACAGCCCTTCAATATCCCGGGCTCCCCTCTTGAGCTCATTGGTACGAAACATCTGGTCTATGCACGTAAACCAAACATTTTAGAATTAATATTGCCCAAATGGTAAAATAATTTTCGCTGTCAAAATAATTTTCTTTCCTTCTTATTTCTAGAGTGCCACCAGCAACAATTCAACCACAACCTGCATTGATAGAAATGGGGTAAGTGTGAGCAGCTAGTCTGGGGGGTCCTTCCCCTCTTCTGTATCCAGGCCCCTTCAGATCAACCCTTGTGAAATAATATCCATTCAATTTTTGTTTTCTTATCCCATACTTCTTTAACTAGCAAGGACATCCGGTGAGGGAAGACAGCTTTATCCAGCGGTACAGCTCAGACCCAACCGGTGTTTTCTTGGACAAGAGCATAGATGATGGCTTCCTGGCTGCCCCTGGTGAGTACATCTGTTGGGGTTTGTATCCTCAGGTTTTCTTTATTGGCAAGCAGCATAATTCACAAGGAGGTCATCTGCCTCTCTTTTAGATGTTTGTGAATCCTTGATGATCTGTTGCTTATCTTTTCTTCTGACAGCAAGAGAAGTGTTATTGAGCATCCTTAAGAATCCCCACTTTTTCCACCTTTTTTCCCTGACCCTTTCTCATAGCTTCTGACCACTTACCTAATGGTTCCACCAATCTGATTACTACTTCTTATTCTAGGTGTGCTCTGTGTGTGCACGTGATATGATTTTCTACTAATCACGCATTTCAGAAAACCTTCCAAGAACCCTTTTTTCCATTCCTAACTGTTTTTAATGTAGGAACTTCGCATAGATTGTAATTCTGCCAATTTCAAAGCAGAAATCCATGCAAGCAGAACCAACGGGACAATGGAATAGAGTAGGGTTATGTATGCAGAGTTTCATATGTACTTACATAATTGGCAGGAATCTGAAATGGTGGACTTTAAAAGAGCAGTATAGTGCCTCATGTTGATCCTTTAGTAGAACTACATATTTGCATTGCAAAACCTGTTTGAAAGCAGATGCTTCCAACAAAACTTCCCGGCTAAAATATCAGACCAATACCAGGGACCAAGCCATACGTACATCACTATAATCAGCAGCTAAATCCCTGAAGTTATTCTCATGTTTCATTCTCCAAGCCCTTGACTAGTGCTGTTTAATGGAACTTCCTGTGTTTGGCTCTATTTTGGAAGCTTGATGAAAATCTAGAGGGACTTTGTAGGCTGTTGCTTAAAACGATTATGCCTTGACTTGATTAAAACTGTATGTCAAGCCATTGGAATGACTTTATTATTTATACGTCTTCATTTTCTTCCTCTCTTTCTTCATTTCAGAATATGTCAATCAGTCGATCCCCCCAAAACCACCTGTCTCTGTGGTACAGAATCCAATCTACAACAATTTCTTGCTCCCAGCAAATTCAAAGCCCTCTACAGACTCAAGATGTCAGAATTCCCACAGCACAGCAGTGGACAACCCAGAATATCTCAACACAAACCAGTCTCCTTTTGCCAAAACGATTTTTGAGAGCTCCCCTTATTGGGACCAAACTGCCAATCACCAAATAAATCTGGACAACCCTGACTACCAGCAGGACTTTTTACCTAAGGAAACAAAGCCTAATGGCCTGTTTAAAGTTCCTGCAGCAGAAAATCCTGAGTACTTAAGGGTAGCAGCACCAAAAAGTGACTATATTGAAGCCTCAGCATGACCACAGAGGATCCCATCTTGCAGTAATAAGAATGGAAATCCAGGTGAATACTCTGACTGCTGCAAGATATTAACAGGTAGAACAGTATCCACAATGCACGCTTTTTCCTTTCGAGCATGTGGGCTGAATTCACCAAGCTCATTTTACAGCATCAGATGGGCCTTTTCTTGCCCATTTCCATATGTAACTTAGGCACATACCATCCACTTGTATGCATGTTGGGATAAAGCAAAGACTTATGCAAATAAGAAATTGCAGGTACATTCCTTTTGTTTTCAAATGGTAGCATTATAAAAAGCCATTTGGGGATGAATTGTAAGAGCTGTCCTCATTGTAAAGTTGAATTCCTTTCTACAGTGCACATTTTTTTGTAAACTTTTCTATCAGGAGTTTTTTGGATCTCTGAGAAGAACACAAGCTTATACTGTTGGACTGTTGTGTGACCTTCAGATAGCCAGAAAAAGAAAAGAGCAAGACATTTAATATGGTAAGAAGAGTTTTGCAAAACTTTTGGAACATAAATAGTTGTTCCAAGTCACTGCACCTTGGATATTGGCTCCATTTCCTGCTTCTTCATACAACCAAGGAGAAGACGACACCTGGGAGAACTGAGGAGATTCTGCTCAGTAAGGTGTTTTTTAATGGAACAGGTTGGGTGGCAGCCCACATTCCCTCCTGACCACTACTGTTGAAAACCAACAGGGAGAACTCAGCACGTAGAAGAGTCGCTTATTCAGTACTTGCTAGGTTATTGTGTGTAAGGTGAATTCCATGCTTTCAGTCTGTTCCATTGTTTAGCTCTAGACTTGTCAAACATTACCCTTTTTAAATGGTACTTTTAAAGATGTTGCTGAAACTGAAAAATGAAGAACCAAATTCCCTTTGACTCAACCTTTATTGGGAAAGCTTGCTAAATGTCAAGGAAATGCAAAAAGTTTGTAAATGGAATCATCAGCAAGACAGCAAGTGATTAGAATACAAATGGGCAAAATTTAAACTTGGCATGGACAAAAATGCAAAAAATTTGGCCCAGGAAATAAGTTTTGTGGGGGGGAGGGGGGGGGTTTAATAGTTCAAACAATGAATTCTTTTCTTGTAAAAATAAATGGGTAAAGAAAGGATTTAAAAATGCACAAGCATTATTATTCAATTATGTAGTTATTAAATTGTTTACTATTATTATTATTATTATTATTATTAAAAAATAACCCCATTGTAGAGGAAAGCCAATAACTGAAGCACAACAGGGGAACAGCTTGTCACATAGTTATCTACCATGTTAAGCTCTCCCTGTCCTGGGAATGGAAGGAATCAGAGAAACAACAAGAATATAACTCAAAACATTTGATCTGTTTGGCTCTTCTGTAATGTAAGGCTAGAGAAAATTCAAAAGGAGTCTGTCTCCTTCCATAATCCCAGCACAAATATCTAATGGTCACAGTGGAATAGTCAGTCATTCCATGTAAATATTTGTCTTGATAAGAAAAATATACCTTATATTGATTTTGTATATAAAACTTACTATACCAAAAACTACCAAGATTACCAGAAGCTTCTTTGATTGTGCATAGGCTGGGAGGGAGAACTACTTCCAGAACTACTGGAAACTTGTCAGTACTTTTTGTTAATGTTTTTCCATATCTTCTTTGAAAGGAGTAGGGAAAAATAATACTTAAAGCCCTGATTCCAAGAATAATAGTAATATGGGGACATCTCCCACCTTATTTGGAAAACACTGCAACCCACTGCAGTACTGTTGATCTGTAAAACTGTAGGAAACTGTCAATTATACCGTGAATATAAATTGAATTGTCCTATTTTGCAGAATACTGAAGTGTAGCTTCGCACTGATAACCTACACAGATGCAGTAAAATGTCAGTAACAATCCAGAATCTGGTACAAGAAAGGAAATATGGTTGAAATTCATGTGTTGTCCTATCCTTCGGTATATCCCTCTCACAATGACTGAATCTCAATCAGAGCCTTACAGGGAATGCAATGTCTCACTTTGATTCTTTAATGCTTATTTGAAGCATTAAGTAAAATTCTGCTCTCCAGTACAGATTTACATTTGTATATCTGAGAACAAAATTCAGTGAATTGTGTTGTGAAAATGCAATAGATGCGTGTGTCAAGACATCTTTTTTCATTAGTAGTCTCATACGGTAAGGATAGACATGCATGAAAGATTGTAACAGAAGCCATAAACAGTTAATTAGCGTGCTAAATCTATTGCATCTCCCATCAATATAGCATAATACAATATTATGTATTTCATTATAGAGTCTTTACTATACCACAGAAGGATTAAGGGTTAAAAATGTTATTTAAAAACAATATACACTTAAGATGTAGCACAATTTTAGGAGCATTATGTAGCATGGAAACTAGTTAATACAGGTTAACCTCCCTGTACTTTTAAACAAGGATTTTATAACATAGCTACCTTGAAATCTGAGTCATGTAACTCTGTTTTTTCAGAGTTTCAGAAATTTAAAGTTGGGTTGTTTGTCTTTTTTATTTATATTTTTTTAATCAGAAAGTTGAGATATGTATACGCTACTTTCTCATGCAAGTATTCTTTCTAGTTTATGAACTATCAATGTATGTCCTGACTCCAAGCTTAAAACTAGCAATATTTTAAAACAATGTTAATATATAAGTATCAAATAAGCCATGATTTTTCTAATAGGCAGCTCATCACTAACTTGAAAGTAGCAAGTATATTAGTGTGTCAGCTCAGTTTTCTTGCATTAAATCAAGACTCTCTGGGCATTTGTATACATGCTTGCACTGCAGCACTGGGAGCTGTAAAGGCGTGTGGTGCTTCAGCACATGCATTTGTACACACGGTGAAATGTTCATCAGTGCTGAGAAAATGGCAGCAGCACAGTTTTGAACTGAAACACACCAGAGGTGTTTCAGTTAAAAAAAATGCACCACCATCATTTTCTTAGCACTGACTCATGTTTCGCTGTTCATACAAATGCATGCAATGCAGCACTGGGTGCATCCGGCCACATGCAGAGCAGACTTAATTAATCGAGTCTGTTCTGACATGCTGGATCTCCGTGCCCCCCTCCCGCCCTAGCTGCGCTGCACACCCAGACACCCCTGCTGCTGCACAGCACACCCCTACTATTGCTCCCTGTGCCTCCCTGCTGCAAACCATGCTCCCATGCCCCAACTCGTCCTTCGCTTCCCAGCTATGAACTTCCCCACTCCACCAAGGCACTACAGGCTCCCCCGGCACTGACAGCTCTGCTGTGCTACCTTTCCCCCGTGGGCAGGGGCAGGAGCAATCGGGAGATGCTGGAGAGAGCGGGATCCTGGACACCTCGGCTACTGTTGTAGCCAGAGAAATGGGGTGAGCACCAGCCAGGTAGTCCCCTGAAGCGAGGGGGAGACGCTGCAATTTAACCCCTTGTGGGCCAGCAGTTGGACATCTCTGTATGGAACCATTTCTAATGCTATTTAAGAATATTATTGTAAATAAATGGTGTAAATGATCTGTTTTTTTTGTACTTGAGCACAACAGTGGTGCCAAGCAGGGATCCTGCTTAGAGCCATAGGTAACTGAAAGGATGAAAGGTAGCCACTTCACAGTTATGGGATTTTGCTGGATGTGCTGTTCTGTGAACTCTGCCCGCCAGAGGGCAACAATAAGCTTAAATCTCCAAGTGCTGATAAAGGATAATGTTTTTACACTTTTAATATGGAAGCACTTCCTGATTTTGATGAGTTGGCAACGGTATTGAATTGCAAGATTAGCAGAGAAGAAGCACCGCTTGTGTAAAGGTCTATTATAAATAAAACATTTTCTAAATACTAGAATTGTAGGGACCAATGCAACTTTAAGAGGTCTTGTATTGCCTGTTAACAAGAAAAAAATGCCTAAACTATGCGATCCTGCAGAACCACAACAGATGTTGTAGAATTCCACATGTCAGAAGCGCTTGAAAAACGTCGCCACCAATATATGTCACTGTAGGGAGGAGTGCTGCTGCAGAGGACTATACGTACTTGATATTTCACAACTGATAACAATTCAAATATTTTTACAATAATTTCACAGTAAGACCCTACACACAGAGATCATTTCAAATTCTGATCAGCTGCAGAATGCCAAGTAATCCAAGCTAAAGTCAGAATTGTCGCCTCATTTTAGTCTTGTTCAGCGCTCTTCGCACACTGCCCAGCTTAGATTGGCTTGAAATTGCTTTGCTTGAACTAGGAGGAATGTAGTTAAAGTGAATTCACTGCCAGATTTGATGCCTTAGGCTGCAGACAGACATCTCATTTATCGCAGGATAAATCCTAAACCAGTTTACTAGCTAAGAAGTACTAACAGTTTATCCAAGGGTATTGCAGACTACATCCTGGGATTATTTCAAATGGTAGAAAAGCAGAGCTGCATTCAGCCACTCACTAAACTGTGATCAGAAGGACAGCACAGACATGCCAATCCAGGATATGAGTCAAACAAGTTGAGCACTTCATATTAGAGAGTACCTGAGAGATCTTGAGTCTGAGCGTGGCTCATGATTATGTCAGCAAGACATTTTGCATTTCCTGACAAGCATGCGTTTTTCAGAGTAAAATTCAACATCTGCTATAGCACACAAGCTGCTACCTCTTCAATGTCAGTGGTTAAAACTGTTCTAGTTTTTTTCTTTTACATTTCTCTGTGAGAAAACATTTTGAGACAAAGTAATCATGTATTTGTATTCCCCCTTCTTACTGAAAATGTACACTAATGAAACTTTAAACTCTGTATAATAACACTGCCAAGCATTACATGTTTTATAGTGCTGTTAGATCACCACTAAACCAGACTCTTTGTATTGAAATCCTGGCTTTCTACCTTTCTTTCCTCAATGTGTTTGGTTTCTTCTCTGCTCAAACTTACGACTTGTTAAGAAGACTTTAAAAAAAAATGAAATGGGGGAAAAAAAGAATTTATATAAAAGAAAAGCAAGATATCTTTTAATAGCTTTTTAAACAGGCTGCATTAGGACCAAAGATATAATGTCTTATTTTATTGCTTTAAATTAACTGACTGCAAATTCCACAGCATCTTGTGTAGGAGAGTGGGGAAGAACAGGTCCCTGGCGCTAGCCCTGCCACAGAATATGCAGGAAGTTGTGCTACAAGGTGTGGGTCTCGGCATGAAAACAGACTTGCCATACAAATGCAGTCTGGAGAATTGGGACCATATAGGACTTGTGCCAAATCTGGAGCCTTGACTCAATTTTGCCTCAAAAAAATCTACTCTGAAGAAGAAAAAAACCCCTTTCATTGGATTTAATGGGATGTTTGTCCAGTTAAGGACTTGAGTGAAAAATGAATAAAGTTGGCTTTGGCTCATTGTCAGGCAAAATATAGATTTGCAGAGGATGAGTGATTTAGATCACTGCTTTTTAGGTATGTGGGCAGACAATAAGACTGGAGACTTGCAAGCATGTTTTTGGCTAAATATTAATGATGGGGGGAAGCTCAAAACATGAACATTTCATGAGAAACTTCTGTTTCCCTGCCATTGCTTCTGCCTGCTTTGGATGTTGTACACAATTTGAGGGCTCCTACTTCTCATTAACCCTATGGACTCAGAATTATTGTTGTAATTTTCTATTAATATTAATGGCTGTCAGTGCGCATATATCCTTTATCCACTTAAATGGAAATCGGTACCTACATGGTTCAGAAGGATGGAATATTCTTAGGCCCTGACATAGTCGAGGCACAGCAATCGCTCAGCAATATCTTAATTAAGGAAAAATATTTTTTAAGACATAAAAAGAGACTCTAGAACATAGCTGCCAAAAGCCACGTAATATATTGAGCCAAATCTTGGTCCCACTAAAGCCAATGGAGAAATGCCTTAAGCCAGACTGCGGTCGTTTATGTTTTGCTGTCTTCTACATATTGCCCTTGCCCTTTTCTAACTTCATTGTGGTAAAAGAAGGGCAAGGTGATGAGGATATGGGTGTGACACGGAGGAAAATATGCCACCTCATTGTAACACGTCTCTACTAGTTTCATGAGGGATTTACCTACATGTAACAATCAGTGTAACCATCTTAACCCTCCCAGTTGTGCTGGAGTTTGCCCAAAACATCCTTTTAATATTTTATAATCCATCTGATGGGTGGAGGTTTTCTAAAGCCATCAGTGTTGTTCTGACAGTGTATAAAAGGGGTTGCGTGAAACCGAAAGGCCTGTGATAGCTGGGGCTTATGTACCTAACTCTGTACCCACTGAAATCGATAGGAGTTTTAGCACTGTGTTTGTACTGCATCAAAGCACAATGAAACTAATGTTAAATGGTTTTGAAAATCCTTCCTTCCCATTACACATAGAGATCCTATGGATCCAATGCCCATTTTAAGCTGGTCTTTAATAATGCAATCAACTGAGCATAAGGAATAATGTCTTGGTTTTAACATTCTCTTAAGCAATATCTCTATGGGTATAGATGGTACCTTTCAATAATTGTAAAAGTTTTCCAACTGTGGAAGCACTATTTGTACAAATAAACACTGTCTTTTTATATGATTTCATGATTTATACTATTGATTAAAGATTGTTTGTATATTGAGCGATTAAAAAAAAATAAGGTGTATATTATTCTTTTAAATTGTTTTTAATTTTTGAAGCGCATTTATTGTAATATACTGTTGCATTGGGGGGGATCATGTTGGCTGGTTTGTAGGGTAATTATCTGTGGATGAGTTAACGGTAAAGGTTCTTTACTGATAGACTTTGAAATGTAAAATGGTGTCACCATGGGGATTTATCCAGAGCCTAGTAAAGCTAATCACATAAGGTACCTACTCTCCCTCTAGTACTTTTTAGCTCCCCTTCTGCCCATTTTTTACTATTGGAGTTTCATAGTGTGAGAGACAATACCAGCTACTGTAGATGCAATAAGAAACCCCAGCTGATGCTTATCAAGGTGTTGGTGAAATGTACCCTCCTGAAATGGAGAGCCGTATCTCATTTTAATTTTTCCACAAGCATAGATACCAAATCAAAGCAACCCCTTGCTTTTAAGTTCTTAGGGTATTTTGCTGTTGGCCATTTATAAGTCAGATACAATTGTGAGTTGTACAACAGAAGTGCAAGGTGAGGGGGTATAAATACATTTAAGAAAACTACAATCACTGAAAGATTTCTGTACGTAGGGAATTACATAAGAAAATAGAGAAAAAGAAAGTAAAGGGAATAAAATGTAGAACCTACCACACTAAGCAAGAGTTAAATGGGTCATGTGTAACAAAGCAATGAAATCTGTATGGTAATACAGTAAGGAGAAGATGTGCCTGTCAGTGAAATAATGGGAACACTAGGACTGCAAAAACAATGGGAAATGCTGGAAACTAATCCTGTACAAGGAAGCCCGGGGGTCTTCTATGTACATGGCGTCAGACAATCCAAGATGTGTAACTCTCCCTTGAGTGTAAAAAGTTGCACAGAAGGATCAAAGGAAGTACATAGTCTTAAATGTAACGGAGATTTCCATCAGGTTTAGAGAAGGGAGCAAAAAGCTATTCTATAATCCTCTAAAAGGAAAGTACCTTTTTGTTGCAGAGATGGTAAAGAACAGCTGATTTGGAACTGGGATCATGAAGCACAAGATCAGCCTGGATAAGTCCCCTTTCAAATGACTTGTCATTTAAAAAAACAATTTTTTTTTTTTTTGGTTTATACGTAAATTTTGTACACAGGAAAAAGCCACTACAGCACCTCAACATTATTTTCCTTTCTTCTGATTCCTTCCAATACGTAAACTGCATGCAGAACCACCTTGACATATTTTATGCAGAAACTGTCTAGTCTTAAAACACTTATTACAGAAATGTCTAATGCACATTAATGCATGATATTTTTATTTTAATAAAATTAATTGAATATACCTTTGTTGTGTGAGATTTTTCCCTTCTAGGCTACATCCAGACAAGCATGTATATGTGGTATGTGTTTGTGGTGCCACATACCATGCATGCAGGCGTTCCCCACGTTGCTACTTTGCAATGCAGGGGCAGAGGGGTTGACCCTGGGAGGTCCAAAAAAAAAGAAAAGGGTGGCACGTGTGACAGCGTGCACTGCCCAAAACCGGAGACATGCTCCAGCTGCCGGCCAGGCTTCCTGCTGCAGGAGTGCCATAGCTGCAGCTCCTGGAGGTCCCCAGGACACCAGATTGGGCACAGTTGCCTGGAATAACGAGCACACAAGGTGTGCCACTGCTACTTGTCACTGGAGAAACACTTTCCCACTCATCTGCATGCACCCATGGAGTTGAGAAGTTTTGGCTTGAAGGAGGAATTTCAATATATTCCAGTTTTCTCCCTATGTTAGAACAATACAACTGGATTTTATAGCACTTCATGAGAACAGAACGGAACAATTTGTAAACATTAGTTTATTTTCATTGCTATCCACTGAGGCAGAAAATATTTTTTTTCACCGTTTTAAAGGTGTGCGAGGCGAAACACATGGGTTCCATGATTTGATCATGGTCCGACAGAAAACTGGTGATAGTACAGAGCATACAGTCCACAGCCAAGATAGGCAAAAGCAGGAACCTGCATTTAGCGCGCATGGAGAAATAGCTTGATCTTCAAGCATGTGTCCATTCGGCAAGCTCCATTGACTTCTGTGACAGCATCAACTAAAGGAAATCTAAAGAATGACAAAAAGTAATGGGATAATAGGAAGGACACTACAGTGTTCAAAGTAGACTTGATAGCACACCTAGCGTACAGGATAAACCAGCACTAATTTACTTGTATTCAATCTCGGATGCCTTTTCCAACTGATGTTGGACTGCAGCTACAATGGTTGAATCTTCTTGTGTCTTTGCTAACTAGAATTGGGGGTGTCCAGAGTTTGGTTCCAACTCATCTCAACTTTTCTCTAGCTGTATAATGGCATTAGTTAGTTCCTTAGTGTAAGAGAGAGTTCAATGGCACCCATTCTCTCTAACGAGTTCAATTTTTCCCTCAAAATACATGAGCGCATACAGTTTAGGTTAGCAAAGTTGGACATTAACTCATATTTCTTCTTAGTTACCTAGCCGGGTTGTCTTGCCTTCATCAGATCTGGGCCAGCTTTCCACCCAGGTGAAGTAAGCAGCCATCTCTTTCAGTGGGCTCTCAAAGGCAGCAAATTCCCAAAAATGAAACATATTCTTCATCGGCAGTAACTGCTTTTGTTAAAGTTGGTATATTGGCTATGTTGGGAAAATTGCTCTTGGACAAAGGCACACCACAGGCAGTACTTTCTGTTTAATTGTGGCAGTTTGTACTTCGTTATTTAGCAGTACCTAAGGTGGCTCAAATTTGTACGTATGCACCATCAGCTAATGGTCTTCGATGATAAAATAAACCAGGGATTTTCAACCTTTTTTGTATCAGTGTACCCACAGCGGCCAGATGTGGAGCACGGGCTGGGGGGAAGAGGGAGGTATGGCTGGATGCATACCCCCTGTTGACAATCTCTGGAATAAACCATTATGGCTAAAATAGAAGGTCATAACCAGAGATCCCGGTTTTCCCTGATAAATCACAAGTTCCCTGATTAAAAACACACAAATGAGCCAATTAAAACCCAAAAATCTGTGATTAAAATGAAAGGCTACCATATATGTATAGGTATAAGATGACCACAATGTGTTATGGATATATTTACAACTTTAAAGCAATGTGGACGCCTACCAGTGCCTCAATCGCTATAATAAAATAAATTCTAAATCACTATGTATTTTGGTATTGGACTTTGTGTTTTTTATCATGGAAAATCGCAGCTTCCTCTTCCCCTTTAGCTCACAGAACGCAGGTCCAGGCCCCTCACTCCCAAACCACAGCCCCCCTGCCTTGCTGGTGCCTTGCACTCCTTCCCTTCCACCCCGCTCCCAGCCCCCAAACAGTGCTCTTCCTCCCCAAACTTACCTGCAAGAGCTGCTCTCCAAGCTGCTTGGGGCCATGTGCATGTGCATGTACGTGGCACCCCTGCCTGCCTGCCTGCCCCCCTCCTGCTCCCCCAGCCCCTTGCAGCCTGGCACTCTGCCAACCTGCGGAGAGCTCTCTGCAAAACTGTAACACCCATAGGCTTCTCCGTTAAAATGAAAAATCTGCATTTTCCTTAAGCAAAGAGGGAAAATCTGTGTTTTCCTCTGTTTTTTCCATGGGAAACTGAAAACCTGGGTCCCTGGTCATAACCGTAATCATTTTATGAAAATGGAAATGGTCTATCTGCAGCTAAATATCACAAACTGAATTCTGAACAAGAGAAACTGAAACAAAACTAAGTATTTTTAAGCAGCTTCAGATTAAGCGTTTTACTTCCAAATGATCAGGGCTGGGGGGGGGTGAATCGGGGCAACCGCCCCAGGCCTCACGCTTTGGGGGGCCCCACGTCCAGCTGCTCAGCACCCCCCCCAAGTCTTCAGTGTTTGTGTCCAGGGCGCGTACAGGCTGATTTGCACTAGACCCTGCACCGTGCTCAAGTCTTCTCTGCAACTGATGCAACCCATTTGACTAGTTGTGCCTGTTTTTCTAACCCAAACATCAATGTTCCTACTTCTGGAAACGAGTTTCTTAGAAAAAAACCCAAAGCCTGTGCTATGAATCTTTTCAATACGTTTAAAAGGAGAAAACAAAATCTTGTTGCGAGTGTGGCAGCACCATCTGTGCATGTGAATGTCTTCAAGCAATAGCTGCTTCATGCAATTGCAGTTATTCAGCTAGTAGGGTGTAATCTACAGCGGAGGATGTTTCAAGCCTTGATGCCCTGGGATTCTGTCAATTGGCTAGTAATCACTAATGGAGCTCACCTTTTCTTTGCTGAATCAGTTCAAACAAGTTTGTGATAGTAACAGAAGAAAAAATGTTCTGCTTCCCATTGTTTGGGCCAGCTTTCAAAGGGAGAACACAGAAAAAGACAGATTTCTCTATTCCACTTCAGTTGCTTCCGCTTATTTTTTCTGCTGCAAGTTGTTTAACACCAGAGATTTTTGCTTTTGGCCAAGTATGGGGTTTTTTTGAGCCTGGAAAAATATACCGAGTATCCTACCAAAACGTGACAGTTTTGCAGGTTATACATACAGCTATCATATGCAAAGAGACTTGGAACAGGGCAAGCATATGAAGATAAAGAAAGCCAGACGCAAGTAAATTTTTTGGCAAGCTGTTTTGGGAAGGGTTTTTTTTTTATTTGATCCTCCTGAATGGAATAGAAAATATTCTCCTAAGACAGCAGACCAGCTCTATTCATCTTGCAATAGAAAATGTTTTAAATTTGCTGAGTCCCTTGGAAAATCTGACCTAGCAATGAAATAATGCTTCTGTGAACAAGTTATTCTGTCTATAAAAGGTGCCACACTGTCCTGCCTTATACATCATGAAGCCAACTCTGTAAGCAAAATGCCTCAAGAAGCTGAAGTGGAGAAGAAATTAGTTATCCATCAGCTAAAAGCCTCCAAAAATTTCTTCCTTGTAAACTACAACTCTGCTAAGGGATTCCTAAGTATCCTAAGACCTGGTTGGAAAGCTGGGGAAAAAATAGTATCCTACGAGAAGGAAACCCACCAAACAACCAGCACAGACAAAAAGAATATGTTCAAGGCCACAGATAAGCAACTAAGCCAATCTGTCAAATTTTCTATTAGGTTTTATATATTGTCATAGAGTAATTTAGAGACAGGGATATTTTTTTTTTAGCCACTTGAGGAGTACTATAAGCTGTTCAGGTTTTTGTCTTACAATTCTTTGCAAGGCAACTCAGTGTTTAAGAGTCAGAAATGGTTTAAGCAAAACGTTAGCATGCGAAGAGCCTTGTGAAGCACCATCCTCTGGCATGGATACTCTGGATCTGTCCCATGAATTTCAAGCATATGACAGGAGGGTCCAACCTGGAATGCACCCAAAACCTGTAGCATCTGCAAAAAAAATAAGTTTCTAACCTTATTTTCAAACATATCCATCACACTGGGTGCTTTTAACCTTGCCTATGTCTATTGCAAGCACCAAATGCAGTTTGGCTTATGAAGACAGATTTCTGTTCTTTGGTGACTCAGTCTTCGTGGCCAGATCTTGCTTTAATTTCATTTGAAAGCCAAATTGCAGAGAGTTTTAATCTAAAATATGCCATCTACAAGCTGGCATGTACTAAAGCAATAAAAGTGAAACTCCCTGGAAGATGCTCCCCGGCTTTGCAACTTTTGGGGAAAAAAAGGCTTCGAAGGATCGGTTGGTTCAATTTCAAGTTTTTCACTTTGCTTCTTATTGGGATTGTCATAAATAAACAAGAGCAATGAATCTAATGCTCTTAAGATTTCACTGGGGAGTCAGGAAGCTAATGTCAAGAGAAAGTAAAAGTCCTTCTGCCTACCTTGAAGTAAGGTCCACACCTGTTGCCTTGCACATCCCTACAGACAAGGCAGGCAACTGTGACCTTTTCCTGGAAAGAATTTACCCAGCCCTATTACAAGAGCCTCCTTACACCAATGCATTGTATGAATGAGGCCGTGTATATATAAGTTGTTCCAAATTCGTGAGCTAGGACTTGTAGTAAGCTGAGGATTTGGTCCTGTGTTTGTACAGGAATAAGTAACTATAGCTGGCAGCCTGCTTACTGGACTTACTGGAATCCAAGTCAAGGTTTTCTTTTTTGTCCATTCAGCAAGGTAGCGAGGCAGGGGGAAGGAGGGGAGCAGTGGCTGCTCTCTCTGCTCTCTGTAGCCTCTGTCATCTCCCCCACTGCCCCCCACCCTATTATCAGGTGCAGCTCCAGCTCTGTTCCCTCCTGAGGCATGAAGCTCCATCCCCTGCCCAGCCAGCCAGCAGCAGCACAGCTCCAGGCCCAGGATGCTGCTGCGTAGCCAGACAGGGGCCATGCTTCCATGTGCTTTGTGCTTGGGAGGAAATGGAGCCAGAGCTGCATCTGACAATAAGTAGAGGGGGGATATAGAGCAGAGACATGGGCGGCATCATGGCATGGGGCAGGCAGCAGGGGTGTAGGCAGCATGGGGAGGGCCGGCAGGCTGATGGGGGAAGAAGAGGCAGAGTGCATGCAGGCTACCTACCTCTTGCTGCTGCTGCTGCTTTCCTTACTGCAGCAGCACGTCGTTGGGGGACTTTAAGACAATTCTTCCATAATTGGATTCTATACCTGGAATAGTATAACAAATTTATCATTGTTCATGTATAGAAGCTAATTATTGGTGGGGGGTCATCTTAAATTCAAGGTCATCTTGGATTTGGGTAAACCTGTTTTTTTCAGTAAAGGTAAGGTTAAAAAGGCAAGGATGCTGGAAGAGTGAAGTGAATTATTTAAGACGTGTTTTACACTTGTATCACAAGAGGCAACAAATTCAGATCACAGCACAACATAAATAACAAAGCCAATAGCGAAAGAGTTAAAAACACTGGCATGTCAGCACAGCTTTTTTTTGGCACTGGAAATCCAGCTTTGCTGAGTAATGGCTGGGTCAGCCGGATGGGTTAGTTCATTACAATTCTCGTATGGTCTGAGGGCCTGAGGATTCGGCAGGTTCCAGCCAAGTGTCATGAATTGGATCCTCCTCTTTTTTTTGCGCCTCAGCCGAGTGTCATGTAGTTTGATCCTCCTCTTTTTTTTTTTCTTTCTTTTTTGTTCTTATATCATCAACTTGTTGGGGTGAGCTTTGGTTTGGGGGAGGGCAATCAAATGCCTGGAGTTCTTGCCTCCTAGAGGGCACAGAGGCAGGATGTTCCGTTCTGCTAGGATTTGCTCTTCCCTGGAGCTGAGTAGCCAGACCTCAAACCATCAAAGCACCTAAGTACAAACTTTACTTCAGGCTTCAATGCTTTGCTGGCTTAGTATAAAAAAAAAAGTCCTCAGGACGTTCTGGAGCATTGAGTTCATAACAGACAGCAGTTACCAAATGCCGTTTTCCCTTCAGAGGAACCCACTGAAGCAACACTCAAGGGCACTCGTTGGTGATGCCCTTTGGAGCAGATGTACTACAGGGTTGCTATACCCCATTATAGTTCTTTTACATTTAATATGCTAGTTAGGAGAAGGGTGTGTGTTGCAGGGAGGTGGGGGGGGGAGCCAGAGACCCTCTGTAAGGGAGTATAGGCATGGGAAGGACCTTTGGGAAAGAGGGGAGGGGTCTCTCTTTGGGGGGTGGGCAGTGAGTTGGGAAGTGGGAAGAGGTTTCCTATGCCAAGATGCGAATAGGGGCTGGGAAGCACAGTTAGGATTGGCTGGAGGTTTCCTGTATGGGTGATAGGCAGGGAAGCAGGGACTGGGGGAGTGAGGCAGTTTTCACATTTTGGGGAGTCATTTGGGGAGGCTTATATTTTTTTCTTATCCATGAGGTTTTCATCTTTTATTATAAGCTTTTCTGGGAAGGGAAGATAAATAATGATAATAAACCTTTGTTGTCCAAAATGTCCATGGATCAATAAGGTCATTGGGGATTATTTTTATTGTTTGGGTTTTTTTTGGTTTTTTTTTTTTGCTTGGTTTTTGTTTTTTACATTGTATCGGAGAAGTACCTTCAAAATAAATGTGTATGGAAAATAACAGCTGGAATAGGTTGTTTAGCTTTCTCTCTTGGAAATGAGGAGTCCAGTCCTGTTTGCTGCTGAATCATAGAATCAGTGAACAGGAAGAGACCTGGAAGATCATCAAGTCCAGTCCCCTGCCATAGGCAGGAGGTTGTTGTGCTCAAATTAGCTCAACGAGGTGCTTATCCAGCCTCCTCTTGAACACCTCCGAGGATGGCGACCACACCACCTATTCCGGGAGTGTGTTCCAGGTTCTAGTTACCCTTACGCAGAAGAAAAAATGTCTCATGTCCAGTCTAAATCTTCCCTCTATTAGTTTGTGACCATTGGTCCTAGCCTTTTCAAGGGGTGCCTTCCTGAAGAGGTGCTCCCCCAGATCTTGGTGCTCCCCTCTGACATACTGAGACTGAATAAGCCCAGTTCCTGGAGCCTCTCTCCATAGGACCTACCCTCCAAGCCCTTGATCATGC
>JAGPOW010000261.1:171425043-171453716 GCA_030014935.1 Caiman crocodilus
GCCCTTCTCTGCACCCTTCTGAGCTTGCCTGTATCTTTCTTGAAGTGTGGTGCCCAGAACTGGACACACTACTCCAGCATCACCAGTGCTGGGTAGAGAGGGAGAAGCACCTCCGTGGATCTCTTGGCACCACATCGGCTGATGCAGGCTAGAGATCTATCTGCCCTGCTGGCAACTTCATCGCACTGTAGGCTCATAATCGTTTGGTAGATTGTGACCCCCCCACGTGCTGTTCAGATGTTGTGCCAGCCTGTGAACTACTGCCTATCCTATAGATATGGTGAAGGTTCTTCCTAGCCAGATGAAAGACCTGGTACTTTTCCCTGTTGAACCTCACCTGATCCTGATCAGCCCACAGAACCAGTCTGTCACGGTCATCCTGGATCCTTACCCTACCCTCTGCTGTGCCTGCATCTCCCCACAGCACGGTATCGTTGGCAAACCTAAACCCAGCGTTCCACCCCTGTGTCCCGGTCATGAATGAATATGTTAAAAAGCATGGGTCCAAGCACCGATCCCTGCAGGATACCACTGGAAACAGCCCACCAAGATGAGGCCATCCCATCAATTACAACTCCCTGGGACCTGCCTCTAAGCCAGTTATCCACCCACCTCGCTGTAGGCTGGTCCAGGCCAGTACCCTCCAGTTTAACTGAGAGAGTTTCATGGGAGACAGAGTCAAAGGCCTTACTGAAGTCCAGGTAAATGATGTCTACCTCATGTCCCTTGTCCAGCTGGTTAGTTACCTGGTCATAAAAGAACACCAGGTTTATTAGGCATGATGTACCCTCCACAAAGCCATGCTGATTGTTTCTTAATATGCTGTCAGTTGCTAGCTGGTGAATGATGGCCTCCTTAACAATGTTTTCAAAGGTTTTCCTAGGACTGAAGTCAGCCTGACGGAAGAGAAGCATCATGATTCAGAACAGTGCCTAAGCAGGTAGTTCATTTTAAGAGCATGCATTGCTTGCTTTCCTGGTTATGCATAGCACGTGACAGCACCCTGTGAACTGGAGATGTTGTACATCAAGTTAGGCCCTGGTCCTGCAAGTACAGGTGTGAGGGTATGTTTTGGAGCCCCACTGAAACTCATTTCCTCCTCATGGTCAGACTGGCACAGACTGGGGGGGTGCTTGCCTTCCTCTGTTAGTGTGGGGCATGGCCATCTTCCTTGGAGCTCTTGAACTTAGTTTAACAACTTTTGCAGCAGCAGGATGTTGGCCACTGTGGTCCCCCTGCTTTACCTGTGGCAGGATAGGGTGTTATGTCTGGGTTTAAGTCCCAGCAGAAGCACTGGCAAACCTCAGTCAAAATCCTTAGCTTTGGCTGCAGCCAACACTCAAAGCTTTGGAGGAAGACTTAATAAAACCCCATAACATGTAGCAGCAGGAGGGGAAAAAAATTCCTGACTCCATGTGGCAACCAGCAAAGTCCAGAAACATGGGAAATACCCATATCAGAATATAGGCATAGCTACTCCTAGATCATCCCTTATCCAACCTCTTCTTGAACACCTCCAATGATGCAGCTCGAGTAACTTGCCTAGGCAATCTGTTCCACCGCACCACTGTCCTGTCATTACATAGTGAGTTTCAGTACAACTCCTTTGCCTTTCGACTGCATGGCAGCAGGGTGAAATCGAATCACTTCCATAGTGAGTCAATCGCACAGGCTGCGTTCCTTCAATATTTGCTGAGCAAAGTGAGCAGACCATACAAAGTGCTGTGTTGTCCTGTGAGAGTGAAGTAGTTTTGCTCTGATTTATGCATTACAGCGTCCTGCATGTAAGAACGGACTCATTGGATTCTGGCAGTCTCTGAAGATTTGCAGAGACTTTCATTCTTTTTTCCACTGAGCACATTTTTTAACTGTTGTTTGAATTAAAACACAGCCAAGTAGACATAAATCGCATTCAAAGTTGGGGTGTTGTTGACTTGAATGCAACTCTCATTAGCATAGTTTATGCTAGCTGGGAAATTGGCTCTATGAGTCTATTAAATTGTCAAAAACAAGGGCAGTCAGAGTTAGTTCATGCTCCTTTGAAGCAGTACAGCAAGGACTTTACAAAGTGACATTCCACAGTGTTTTGGGACGATTAAAGCTGTCCATTGGAATAGAGCAAATTGAGTTCAGAGGATGTGACCAGAGGAAACAGCTATTAGCTATGTGAATGACAACATCCTTCAGCCCAACAGCTCTCTCCTGCAGGCAGACCTTGAATTTGGCAAGAAAATCGTACTATTGAGCCAAATGATCCTTCACAAAGAGAAAGAAAACTGTATGATTTCATATACAGTCTGTGTAATACACATATTATAGGGCCTTTTGTTGATACAACTGTCAAAATTTCACTGGTGTTTGTGTAAAACTTCTGTGCGCACTAAGAAAGGCTAATAGTGCCCTCTCTTGGAGAAAACGATGTATATAATTGCTGTGTCTGAATTGTGTTTGACTTTAGTGATTTGATTGTGTTTGTAGAAATACAAAATAGAAAATTGTGTCCCATTGAAGACCATAGTTGAGTTCACCAAGATTTCACCTACAGTGTAGGGGGAAAAGTGCCTAAGCTAACATTCAGAATAAATAAATGTTGTTAACTGCTTTAAAATATTTCCCCAATGTTGATGTTTTTCTTAACGTCTTACAAAAAAAAATGCGTAAAGGTCAAATTATATATGCAATGCAGGGATTCACTGAAATAATGAGAATATCCACACATTCAATGTCAAACCAAAGCAATTAATATTCTTTTTTATGTCATGTCTTTAACCTCTTGGGTTTGTACATCACCTAGTACCATGGGATGTTGGTCCTTGACGAGGGCTTCTAGGTGCTACCACAATATAAATAATAAATGATAGGATCATAAATTACTTGGCGGCCTACAGTCCACTCATTGGCGATGCGTAGGAGGTGCACGTGGGTTGACACGCATGCCTTGAGCATGGCGGTGCACCCCCTGTGAAAAGGTGCTGCTGGCACTGCTGGTGATGGAGTCACCGCTCGCCCCCCCGGTCACTGACACTGCTGGTGGCATCTGTACGTGGTCCACTATCACTGCTGGCCACCGCTGATGCAGCCAGTGGCATCTGCAGGTGGCTCCTGACCACCGGTTGGCGCTGGCCACTCCGCCGCCGACAGTGGGAGATCCCTGCTTGCGCCCACCATGCTTCTGCCACCAACAGCACTGATGCTGCCTGCGAGAGCTTGCCATGCCCCCAGCTGCCAGGGGCATGCAACATTTATGATTTCACTGAAAACTGGGCAGCTGCTTGTGATGGGTTTGGAGTGGGGAGGGGCCAGGGGGGTGTCAGTCTGTTTTGTGATATTTTTTGCTGGACCAACTGTAATAGCTGGTGCTTTTGATATTTTTGCCCATTGACTTCCCGCATTCATGCTTAGAAAGAAGCGCACTTGCTCTGGTAGGTCATTGAGTTGGAGCCTACAAATGTTGGTTCATCTACCTGTTTCAGTATAGAGGACCTGGAATGAATAAACGTCTCTTTATTCTGCTGTTCTCTCTTTATGGGAGGACTGCTGTAGTACTCTAGTATCAGAAGGTGCCATATAAAATGATGACCAGTTTATTATACATTAGGAACTGCTGTGTCATGAGACGTACGTGTCTCATGCTAGCCTTCTGCACCATGCCCAGTTACAGCACAAAATGTCACAAAATATGGGTCGAAATATTTTCAGTGTCAGCATGTAGACGTAATCCTAACTGCATAAATTGGTTCCGTGCATTGTAGTAGAAGCAGCTGGTGCAGCAGGGAAACCAGCTTCCCCGAGATAAAATTTTATAGCATGGACCCATTACGCTGGATTTATGGACGAAATGTGGTCTACATCTATATATAGGTATAGGTATAGATAGATATGACTATAACTGAAAAGGACTAAAGTGAGAAGAAAAAAGACAACTGGGAGAAGATGGCCATTAGTACAAAGGAATCTTCTGTCCTTGACAAAGCAAGGGCCACAGATCTGGGTAGATATCTGGCATATTTGGTAGATATCATATAGCTGGCAGATTCAAAAACCATTTGAAATTAGCATGAGAACTGCAAAGAAGGCAGAAAGCAGCTAGGTCACTCAAAGCAACTTTGATCCATACGCTACCCAGAAAGGATGGTTTACAATAAGAGACAAGCAATGCACGGGATAAGAAACTGCGATACAATTGCCTGGACCTGTGTCCACCAGCACCTTCTGGTTTCCTTCCAAAGTACCCCACAGCAGTTTTCGACTCCTGCACTAAAAGGTATGATGAAAATGATGTCTACTTCAAGATATAGTGGAAATGATTGCAAGGCTTTGTCTTTACAAATACTCACAATGAAATATGGTCACTGTTGGTCAGGAATATGAAAATGCAAAAAGTTTGTTCTTTATTTCTGAAGTTACTCACTGAGTTGTTGCTATACAACATTTTTAGTTAGCACTGGTGTTGCCCTTGCCTCTCCTATTTTCTTCTGTGGCACACTGTAGCGTTTTAGGGGTGGTTGTACTAGGCTGTTTCAGTGAACCCTTTTGGACAAACATTTATTGTCTGCGTCTTTGCAAGCACAGAGACCTGGACTGTGTGGTCCCCTCCAGTTCTGTGTTCCTATATTTGCTTGTGTTTTGAAACACAGTGACAAGATGAGATTCACAGAGGTGATTTCAAGAGGTGGGTGGACATGCTATTGTTTGGCCCTTTTCTTTTCTATGATAATGAAGGAAGAGGACAGGGATTAGCCGTGGCAAATAAGTTTTTTAACATTGCCTGTAGAAGGATTAAGAACTCTACCATGGAGCTCAGTAGAGGGAATAAGAGTCACAGGAGGAAACCCTTTGCAGGAAGTCAGTCTGGAGCACATAATTACTGCAGCCCTGCAAATAGTCATCTTAATGAAGAGTGGGTGTTGTTTGACAGGTATTGAACACTTCTATGCTGTTACCCGGCTTAGAGAACATGAATCAGTGCCCACACCTCATTAAAAGCCAAAGCCTTAGGTACTTTTTTTAATCCTGCCTGCTGTGTTTCAGGTGGGAAAAATAAAGCTTTCCCTGGCCTTCAGCATCTGTAAGCACATTGTTTGCATGTTTGGCCTGGGAAAACTCTGGCCACACAGTCTGCCTCACCCCTCCAAAGGGCAACTCCACAGGGCAGATTGCCATTTTGCATGCTTCTCAGCATCTCTTCCTTGTTGCACACTGCTTTATATTCATCCACAGCAAAGGAGGCATAACTGCTGTTTGGGTTAGCCCTAACCATTTCCAGTTGCTCTGTTCAGTCCGCCTAGAGCAAGGGCCTCACCCCTGCTGCAGCTGCATTAGAGAGGATAGAAACCAGCAAGCAGGGCATAAGCCTTCTGAAAGCCCCGCAAGCCAACAGGGGGATTCCCTTGGTGCTTGCACTGCAGAAGGCAGCTCTAAGGCTGCCTCGCTAATAAGGCCAGGTATAGATATTACACTTTCACTGGTATAAGTGATCAAAAACTAGTCTATACCCACAACAGAACAGAAGTTCAGCACACATAGATCCCAGCGCTCTTTCCTGCCCAGGGCAGGGGGTCGGACTCGATGACCTACTGAGGTCTCCTCCAACCCTAACATCTGTGAATCTATGAAAAATGGCAGAACCCAGGCTAAGATTTGTTTTACCCCCCAGGCCCCTGTGCAAATGTGTGCTGGGCACTGGTGCATCCCCTCAGGTAGCATTCCCGGGCAGAGTGGGGGGCAGGCGAGAGCACTGGTGCCCCCTATGAGAGCCAGGGAGTGAGGGTGCCAGAAGAAGTGGTCCCCACAAAGCTGGAAGTGCCAGCTGTGCACCGCTGCCACTTGCAGGTTGGCAGGATTGGTTGCGGGGGGACCTCCCCACTTGGTCGCTGTCAGCTGACGGGGGGAAAATACCCCAGGAGTCACCAATTGCCCATGGTATGCATGGTTTACATACATCTTAAAGCCTCCCAACAATGCTCCTTGGGATTTAAGTGGCGTCAAGCCCTTTCAGCTGAGCCTCTCCATAGGCATGAATTTACCTCTTAGGTGGGCTTTGCGTTCTAGCAATTTAAAATATCCTGCTTTAAAAACGTCTTTGGAAAGAGAAAAGCTGGTATTGCTGTAAACAGTTTCTTTAGCCAAGATCAAATGTTTAATTGGTGCATTTTCTCACACACAGTTGGTTTAAAAAATATCCAAGCATTAAGAGTTAAATAGATGATTCTGTTACAGACAGTAATTCTTAACTGAGCTGATTGAAATATGTTACTCTATAAAAGGCAAGCACAGGGGTCAGGGATCCTTTAAAGCAGGTGGGGTTCAACCTTGTTTAACAAGCGTACCCCCTCTGTCTCAAAGTTTCAGCTCATGTACCCTTTTATATTAAAATTATTGGGGGGGGGGGGCTGAGTGTGTGCATGCATGTTCGCACCACCCCCCAGCAGGTAAATCTGTGGGGAAAGGGCTGTGGGGGGGGTGGCGGGGGGGCATATTGATGCTCTTGCAGCGAAGAAGCGGGTGAGGCACAGGCAGGGGCAGGGGCACAGGTGAATGGGGCCCTGGCCAAAGACAGCTGGAGCCTGGGCAGCCCATCCAGGGGCACAAGGGGCTACGGCCACTGCACATACCCTGGCAAAGACCTGAGGAGCATGTGCCCCCCTGATCTGTGTGTGGGGCAGAGGCACCTGCCGCTGCACACTGAGCTTTGCGCACCACTGCAGCTGCCACGGGAGTAGTGCGACTTCGTACGCATCCTGCCAGGTGGTGGCAGCCTCGTGGAGGCAAGCACGTGGCTCCACGCCGCTCTCGGGGCAGCTGCAGCAGCACATAAAGCCCAGTGCACAGCAGCAGCCACCTTCATCTGTGCACAGATCAAGGGTCACGTGCCCCCTGGGTCTCTGCTGGCTTGTGCGCAATGATGGGAGCTCTACCCCCCCCCCCCATACCTCCTACGACCTTTTTAAGTACTCCTAGGGGTATGGATACCCCAGGTTGACAACCACTGCTCTAGACGTTTCCAGTAGTTCATTCGCTGTTAGTCGTTTCAGCGTTGTTGATACAAGGTTAGCTGTTCAGCTGGGGTCAATAAGTGTAGCTCTATTGGAGCCAAGCTGAGCTATACCAGCTGTGCAGCTAGCCCCTTATGGCAATTTAACTAGTTTCTAGCCTGTGTTTTAAAATGTTTGCTATAGCTTTCCCTAGAGGTAGGTAACAGGGGCACTCTCTCTTTAGAAAAGGTAAATATGTAGGAAGTTGAGTACTTACCCATAGAGGGTGAGAAATCAGTGCAAAATCAACACGCAGCATAAATCTAAAATATATACCAAACGCAGTAGCACAAATTATTTATGTGGCACAAATGCTTTCTCTCCAGTCTTACTCCACAATGAATATTTAAACATGATTAGATTTAAAGCAGATGCTCAGTTACAAAGGGGGAAAACATATTTCTTGCTAGGCAAGGATTTTTTTTCTTTTGAAAAAACTGTCACTGTGGAAAGAGCTGGCAATGGAACGACATACATGTAGGACAGATGTATCTAATGAACAGTTAAATATCCCAGACATTTTCATTGGTTTTCCAGAGATGTGCATGCTGCGAAACATTATAGCAGAATGATACAATCTCAAACACTAAGGGCAATACTTCTCTTTAAAAAAACCAAAACAAAACAACACACTGCTTGGAGCAAAGCACTATTGTTTTAAAATGTAGAAATATATTCACTGGAAAAGAAAGAATAAGTATATTAGCAGGAACACTGTGCATCTCAGCACACTATACATGGAAAGGTTTGGAAATCATAAATACACCAGTTGCTAATGCTCTGACAGCAATTGGCACGTTTCAATGCCAATTGTTTAATGATACCACTGTTGTGTGTGTGTGTGGTGATTTTCAGTCTTAGATCTCAAAAAGCTTTGCTATTAGGGCTCATTATTTTACAGATAGGAAAAACAAAGCAGGAAAATGAAACAATGTGGGTATGCAGCAAATTGGTGATAGAGGTGATGGTTGTTACAGGTTTCTTCCAGAGGCAGCTTCCTCTATGCTATATGAATATATTCAAACGTGGAGACATGAGTATTTGTACTGCTATAATCAATCATAAAACCTATTTCAATTGGGTTTAAGGTTTTTCCGGTACTGCATGTGTACGGTATTTTCACCCTTTGAAAACCATAACAAATGATGCTCATTTTAGATTATTCACTAAAGCTAGGGACAGATGTTACACATAAACTGGTTTAAATCTTCAAAAACTGGTTTAAACTTGTAACAGAACAGAAGCTCAGTGCACATAAACCCATGAACGATGCATGCCCCCGGAGGCTGTGGGGCACAGTGACCACCCGCAGGTGGTGGTGGCGGCAGTGGCATGGTGGTGGCAAGCAGGGACCACCTGCAGGCAGCGACAGTGATGTCGGCAGAAGGGCAGGTCAAGTGAGGACCGCCCACAGGCGGTCATGGCGGTGTCAACAGCGGGGGGGCATGGGTGGCAAGCTGCAAGTGGGGAGGAGGGCCAGCAACTGCCTGCAGAAACCATAGGTGACTTTGGTGGTGGCCAATCTCAGGTGTGGTTGTGCCTGCCAGCTTAAGACCAGAGCCGAGCAGCCAGCAGATGCTTGACTATGGCAGGCATTTTGATCCTGGCTGCCTATATAAATAGTTCAGTTCCCTGCTGGCTGGCCACGCAGCAACATCGCCTGGCCATGAGGCTTCTTGGAATATCCTAAAGGTAAGGGAGGAGCTGTAGGGGATGGTTCAGGAGGGTCCTGGTCCTGGGCATGACCTAAGACTACACCCTGCCAGGAGTGGGTGGGTTAGTGGGGCTCTCAGTGGTGCAGTATCCCCCAGGAAATGCCAGGCCAGGTACCCTCGACTGGTCCAGGCTGAGGCCAGGGCCAGAATGGTCAAAAGGGCCAGGGGCCCACAGAGAGGGATGCCCACAGCTTGGAGGGCCCAGAGTTCCTGACCCGCCTTGGAGGTGGGGCCAGAGCCTGTGTGGCCAAAGGTCCCAGGGGAAGGGACCACACCTGAGAGGGGAAAATAATTTCAGGGAGCTAGATAGCCTGAATGAGGGTGGTGTAGACTGCCTGAATGGAGGGAATTTGGAGGGATCCTGATAGGAATATTCTGGGGCCCAGTGTGGGGCCGGCAAGAGTGACAGCTAGATGCCATCTGTGAGGCATGAGCTGCGGTGTAGGGGAGGTACAGAGCCGCAGATAGAGCCCCCTGGCATCGGGGCAAGAAATGGGCAGGCTCCTGCATAATTAAGACTGTTAATTAATTAAGAACAAGGCATGGCAGGTGAGAAGGTGGGTGGTTGGCTCAGAAACAGGTGGGCATGCCAAAGGTAAATGGGACCTGACAGCCTCCCCTGTTACAGGTGGGCATGTGCCCCTCTGTGCCCCCAGCATATGTCACCTATGCATAAACCAATTTAAACTGGCTGAAACTGGTTTAAGATAAACCTGGTTGCATATAGTATCAGACTTAACTGATACAGGTCGAACTGATTTATTATACTTCTGTCCCAGACCTGGTTAAAGCTAAATCAGAGTTCCCCAGCATAGGCTGTGTGTGTTCACTTCCTCTTCCTAATGCCCGCAAGGTCTCTGGGATTTGCAGTCTAGATCCACAGCAGCAGGACTCTGCAGGGTTGCTTATCACTTCTTTTTTCCTGATTCCAGGTGCCTCTGGGATTTATAGCCCATGATCACAGTCCACAGGACTCTGCATGGTTGGTCTCTTCTGTTCAATACATGCTCGCTTCAGAGAAAGGACTATGCTTGTTCAAACTTTTATGAATTCAATGACACTACCTTTTTCTCCACCCACCCCCTCCTCAGCCTGGCAGGTGCTGTCCCCCTCCCCCTGCCCAAGTTAACCCTCCAGCTAGCTGTGGGCTGGGGCTTGATCACACCACCTTCTACTGAGCAGAGAGTGGGGAAAAGCCTTGGAGCTGGCAAGCTGAGAGGTGTGCTGTAGCATGTGCCCCCCCCCGCCCCTCCTCCAGTTTCTGGCTTGAGCCAATGAAGAGCTGTACCTCCATTTTCTGAATCAAAACTGAATGTTTATTCACTTGCAAATTGGTTCAATCTCTGCAGCTTAGACTAACCTGCAAAGACTAAGTTGGTTCAGCCTCAGGCTTTTTGATGGTCTGTACCTAGCCTAATAGAAACACCAGAATGGCATTAATTAAGTTGTTGAAATGTTAAATATTTTTTCAAAAAGTGCATAATTTGCATTGTGTGTGAAGGAGGCTGTTCATTTGCAGCAGACGCTGGAAGGTGGGTTGTGGACACAGTAAGGAGCGGCAGGGAGAGCAACAACAGTTTCTCTGTTCCAGCAGCGGAGACCTGGATTCTATCCCAGCCTCTGCTAGAGCTCCTGGATGGTGCTGGGCAGGTCACTTAACTGAACTTTTCAGGGCCATTGCATTTTCCTGGGAGACCTCTTAATGTGTGATTTTCAGAAGTGCTGAGGCCTCTCAGTTTACTGGAATCTGTGAGCGTGATCTTTGACTTTACAAAGTGTTATGTACACTGCTAAGTGGTAAGAGTTCAGAAAACTCAGGACTTAGATGTCTTAAGTTGAACTGCCATCACTTTCCTCTTGCCTGTTTACTTGGGTTCTCTAGGTTTAGTAAAAGGTGAAAAATTTTTGTGATCTGAAGAGAAACCAGAGCATGTACATGATGGGGCAGTCCTAAACTGCATCATAAAGCATACCAGAAAAGGTACAGGCACCTTAATTCAGATGTTTCCTATTTGTTGAGGGCTGGATTTTGCAACCCTACAATATAGGTGATTGCTTGTTTCTACATCTACACAAGATGTAAGGAAGTTATTTGAAGCAAAGCTTGACTACAACATACCTGTGCATTAGAGCTGTGCGAAATTTTATCCAGTGTTTTGTTTTGAAGCTGTTTCGATGCATTTTGAGGTTGAAACAGCAAAATTGAAATGAAACAAGGGCACTCAAAACTTTTTAAAAGTTTTGAAAAATTTCAAGTTTTGAAGCCGGGTTTACTTGGCTTCAGCACCGGTCCCAGCTGGCAGATCGGGGACCTGCCTACACCCCCAGGAGGGCATCAGAGCTGTGCCAGCCTCCTTCCAGGGGTGCGAGTCCCTGATCTGTTCAATAGCTGCTCAAGCAGCTGGACAGCTGCCTCAAAGCATGAAAGAACTCATTCTATAGGGGAAGAAACCAGGCAACACTGCCACTTGGTCTGGTTCCAGGCCCACAGGATTTTCAGATAGACCAGTACATCGTCTTGCCCCACAAACACTGGAGATGGGTTATAGGCATAGACACATCCAGCCTTGCACTGCAGTCTTGAGATGCAAGGCTAGAGACTCTCTTACCTCCCCAATTCAACTATTTCATGACCCCACTTCTTGCTTGTATCACCCTTTCCAGCTCCTGAGACATCACATTATGGCATTTCCCTGGCTCCTCAGGCCAAGTTTTCCACATATGTAGGTAACCTGCAACATGGAAAAGTGATAAGAGCACTAAAAGTGCTTCATGGCATTAATAGTGACATCTTGTTACCATTTGCCACAGACAGAGTTACTGTCCCATGCTCTCCAAGAGCCTTTGCCTTCCCGTGGTGGGGAAGCAGAGGGAGGATTGCAGAACCTAGACAGAGGAGATCCTATTCAGAGGATATTACTCAAGGTGATTCTATTTTATTATGTTTATAGAATCTATTTAGCCTAAAATACAGACACATAACATCCATAATTTCCAGGGGCTCAGGCAGGGTGGAATAGCTCTGTAAATGGCACTTAGACATCCTGGCTAGGGACAGAAATTACACATAAACTGGTATAAGTGATAAGAAACTGGTTCAAATCTGTAACACAACAGATGTTCAGTGCATGTAAACTGCCTTCAGACTCATCAAAACTGGTTTAAGATAAAACTGGAAGGATGTAGTATTAGATCTAACTGATTAAGGTTAAATCAGTTTATTGAACTTCTGTCCTAGATCCGCTCCAGATTTGAGTTAGCTCACAGTCCCCCAGCATCCCAGGATGTTTTACACATCCCCCGAAAACCTGCCTCCGCCCTGCAACGTGCCTTGGCCCAAGCTGTATGCTCCAGCAGGGAGGCATGCTCTAGCTCCTTCCCCACTGCCCCTGGCTTCTGGTCTGGGCCCCTGCAGGTATGTAGCTGCGTATCTGGAATCAAAAGTGAATGTCTGTTCACTTGTTTCTTGGTTCAATCTACACAGTTTAGACTAATCTGTGAAGATTGAGTCAATTCTGCCTTGGGCTTTTTTGACTGTCTATACTTAGTCCCTATAGATAGAAAAGAATCTGAGCCAAGAAATACATCATAAGGTCCAACAGTTAACCATGCTACTACTATACCACTTCACAGCACAGTGCAAAGCAAAGAAACTGTCAAAATCCCACCCTAATAATAATAATAATAATAATAATAATAATGCTTAGCAGTTAGGCAGGACAGAGCTTTTCACCTTCAAAGCCCTTTACAAACATTCACTCATTAACCTTTGCTGTTTGACTAGTCCTGCAATTATGGTAAGAGCCTTTGGGAATACTGTAATAGAGCTTCTAACTCAGCCTATTAATGTGTACGGCAAAGCATAGATAGAGTCATCTTTACTTACTACTGAATGCTAAAGGCATTGCTATAAATACTATAGATAGTGTTTATTAAAAAACAATTTACATCTGTGCAGCAACTGGACTTGAACAGTATACAGGCTTTTTGCACAAGGATGAACTTTTCCATTCAGCTCTGATCCAGGAAGGTTTACGGACAGGCTAATGTTTGTGTAAAGTGAGTAATCCCACTGGAGTACAGTGAGGTACTCAGTGCAGAAAGTGAAGAATGTGGATAAGTCTTAGAAGGATCAAAGCCTTGATGAGCATAGACTAGAAGTCTACACATTTTTTGTTCATAAGCTGTACATACAACCAGCCCCCCTCCTTCCACTATCTGTTGATAGTCACCCTTTTAGACTGAGTGGGTCTCTAGTATTTGAGATAGGAAGTTAGGGAGATGAGGCCCAAATAGCATGTGGATGAGGGGTGAGGGCCAGCAAGAAGTGACAGCCAGAACCAAGGAGCTGGTGACCCAGTTGAAGTATTGGAGAAGGTAAGGGGCCCTATTAGTGAACAGTCCTGATGAGCATAATAATTTCTTGTGGTTTTCAGGTCTCTTTGCCAAAATTTTTGATGACACATTTCTAGAAGTTTTCAACCATACCAAGCATTAATAGATAAGAAATGTACATTAAGTTTTTAATCTTTTTTCCCTAAACCAAGACTCAAGGAGGTCAATATTTAAATTAGAATTTAACATTTATATTTTTCATGGTGTCAACTTTTATCATAACTGGAAAGACCATTAAACATTGATTATTAAAGACTATGTGAACCTATGCCATAGTCAACATTCTCAAAGATGGTTGCCTCATCTTGGGCACCTAGATAGAGGTGCAGAGAAAGGCTACAAAGTATCTAAATCTCAGCATTACCAATGCAAACAATTACATACTGTAATTCTTGTTCCTCTTGAAGCTAGTTAGGTAGGGGAGAATAGGAAATGCTCCAGCCCTCACTTGGATCTCAAACCTGCCAGGGAAGTAGGTGGCAGCACAGACCCATCTTATCATACTCACGTGGATCCCAAAGAGGGGCCAGAAAAAGTCTCCTTCCAGCTCCACTCCTCTTCCTCTTTCATTGCAGGTGCTGTGGTCTTATTCCTATCTGATGCTATGTCCTGGCTGCTGGAGAGATGCAGGGTATCTACAGCTGTAACCTGTAGAGAAGCACTAGGATGGCCTGAAGGCTATGGCAGAGGGAATCCTAGTGTCATACAGGAGCTTAAAGGCTATGTCTTGCATATATGCTGTGGAGGTACTATGCAGGCCTACTGAAATGCCAAACAAGGATGCATAAGCACTCAGCCTCTCCATCTGGGAGCCAGCTATTACTTTCCTCAGACATATCTCTGAACCAAAGCACCTGTGTGGCTCACAGGACTGGACAGTAGTTGAAGTACTGTGTCCAGTTTTAGGTGCCATACTTTAAGAAGGATGTGGATAACCTCAAGAGGGTCCAGAGGAGGGCCACTCACATGGTTAAGGGTTTGAAGGCCAAGCCCTATGAGGAGAGACTAAGGGACTTGGAACTTTTTAGCCTCTGCAAGAGAAGGCTGAGAGGTGATCCTGTGGCCACCTACAAATTCATTAGGGGGACACAGCAAGGAACCAAAGATGCTCTGTTCACCAGGGCACCTTTTGGGGTAACAAGGAACAGTGGTCACAAACTGACAGCAGATTTAGGCTGGACATCAGAAAGAACTTCTTCATGGTAAGAGTGGCCAGAATTTGGAATGGGCTTCCAAGGAAGGTGGTGCTTTCCCCTACCTGGGGGGTCTTTAAGAGAAGGCTGGATAGTAGGGATGTGCGAAGCTTCACCGCCTGTTTTGTTTCACCGCTGTTTCAACTTGTTGCAAGCACGAAACAACAACATTGAAATGAAACAAACAGCTTCAAAACAGCCTCAAAGCTAAACCAGGCCAGTTGAAACATTTTGAAAGTTTTAAAACGTTTTGAATTTCAAAGCAGCCAGCCAAGTGGTGGGAGACAGGGGAGAACCAGGACTGAGCTCCCAATGGCTCTGCTGCCCCATGTGGCTCAGTCCGGCAGGAAGTGCAGACCTGGCTCTCTCCATCTCCTGCCACCGAGCTGCACTTCATGGAGCTAGCAGAGCCAAGTGGACTGCAGCACCGGCTCTGGCCACCTCCCACCACTGGGCTGCACTCTGATTGGCTCCGCCAGCCCCATGGAGCTCAGGCCGGTGGTGGAAGGCAGACAGAGCCGGCACCTCCTACCACTGGGCTGAGTTCCACGGGGCTGCAACCTGTTGGGAGCTGAGTCCAGCTGGGGGAAGCGTCTCCTCCAGCCCCTTGCAGCACTGGGGAACTCAGGCCGGCTGGGGGAAGCACCTCCTGCCACTGGGTTGAGTTCCCCAGTGCTGAGAGGGTCCAGGAACTCAGCTTGGCTGGAGGAGGCACTACCCCAGCTGAGCTGAGTTCCCCAGTGCTGTGAGCCACTGGGAACTGAGTCCAACAGCAGGAGGCTCTTCCCCCAGCCAGGCTCAGTTTCCCAGCACTGGGTCCCAGGCAGCAGGAACAGCCACCTGTGATCCACCAGGTAGATCGGGGCCCATCTGCACCCTCAGGAAGGCTGCAGGGGCTGTGCCAGACTCCTCTCCGGGGGGTGTGCCCCTGAGCTGCCTGTCAGATCACAGGATGCTTCTCCTGCTCTCTGTCTCCTGCTTGTTAGCAGCCTGAGGTGTAGTTTCCTAGAAATCCCTGCACTGATCTCCTTGAAACTTGGCGTGCATCATACCCTCAGAAGGGGCTACTATCCCTGCACGTTTCATCAGAATCAGGCATGAAATGACAAAGTTAAAGTCTGTTTCATGCTTCCCATTATAGCCCATGGGCGAAACATTGAAACAGCATCAAAACAATGAAACTGGTTTGGCAAAACAGAACGGAACAGTGCTTTCAAAATGAAACAAAACTTGAAATGAAACACTGTTACATTGAAATGGAAGTTGAAGTGGAACACTGCTGTTTTGCACAGCCCTACTGGACAGGCATCTGGCTGGGGTCATTCGACCCCAGCACTCTTTCCTGCCCAGGGCAGGGGGGCGGACTCAATGATCTGTTGAGGTCCCTTCTGACCCTATCATCTATGAATCTATGACTGTAGGCACAAAAGCAGCACAGCACCCTGGAAAGTAAGCTGAACAAAGCTTTCAGACTGACAGTGGGCAGAGGGAGGCAGCTATAGAAATACATCCATCACTCTCTTGTGCTTCTCTTTCTGCCTTTTCACTGGCTCAGTGGCCATACTGTACCAGAGGGTCCCACCCACCAGGTTCAGGGGAACTGATGAGGCAGACCAGCCTGGATCCAGTGCTGGCAGGGACTCAGCAGACAGGCCAGGGTGAGCAGCCACACATCACCAAGCTCCAGCTTATGGACTCTGCCCCAGTTTAGAAGCAGCAAGCATCCTGACTGGTTGCTGGGAGTACCCATTACTCATTCAGCACCAGCAGGGGTCCTAGGTCTGCTGGCCAGTAGGCCTGTGCAAAGCAACAAGTGTTCAAATCGGCTTCGGATTCGGCCAATTCAGTGGGACTGCGATTCGATTAGTGATTCGAATCACTGTCCTGAATCTATTTGGCTGCTTTGGATTTGGGGACTTGACTGCTGAATTGGGCCAAATCTCATCTGAATCAAACAAGTGGTGGGAGCATGGCAGTGTTGAGCGGGGCCCCCACCCCCTGCCCACTTCCCCAACCCACTCCCCACCATGGCTACCCTGTCTGTCCCTAGCATCCCCAAACTTTAAAAAAAACCCCAAAAAACAAAAAACTCTGCACTCAGCAGCTGCAGCAGCAGCAATCAGGGCCTCTGGGGGTCACGGCAGAGCCCTCCTGCAAAGTGCAGGGCAGCAGGGTTCAGCCCTCCCCCGGTCTGGCATCCACGGGGCAGTATTCATATCACACAAGTACAGCACGGCTCGGCAGAGTGCTGCGCACTGTCCCGGAACTGGGGCCGCTCTAGCAGTCACCTGGAGCCTGGCAGCACTCAGCCCAAGTGGCCCTAGCTCCCAGACAGTGCGCAGAGCCCCGTGGCACCCTGCTGAGCCATGCTGCGCCTGTGCAATGTGACAGCTGCTGCATGGGTGCCAGGCAGAGAGGGGGCGATCACTGTGGTCCTGTGTTGTGCGGGGGAGCTTTGCCACAACCCCCCAGAGGCCCTTTCTGCTGCTCTGAAGGTTTGAAGTCTTCCTATTTGGAGACTTCAATTCAATTCAGACCTTTTAATGGGTCTCCCGATTCAATTCAGATTCAGGTTCCTAACCCTTGTTTTCAGCTTGTCTCTGGACTTCAGCTTTGGATTTCCTTGCAGTTCTGTTTTCTGGCTCCTGACCCTGGTTTGGCTCTGTTTATGGACTTCAGCCTTTGGATTGCCCCCTAGATTGGTACTTGGCATCTGACCCCCAGATCCTGGCCCTGGACTGTGTTGTGGACTCTGCTTCTAGATATCCCTCTGGCTTTGGTATATAGTTCCTGCCTTCTGACCCAGCTCTAGGCCCTGCTTTCCCTCAGCGGCCTAACCATTAAGCAAGACTGCCTGTGCCCTGGTTCCTTATAAAGGGAACAGCAAATGTTTCTCCTGAGAGCTGGCTACCTTGCAAAGTGAAGGTCCTGGTGACTATTGGGACTTAGCTGCCTGTCGCTCTCCTTGGCTAGGATTTCAAGAAATCTCTTGGAGATAAATGCTGCATAGATGAGCAGGGCCAAGCATTCAACCACAGTTTGGCTCCACCCCTGGAAGTGATGCACTATAGCTGCCTGCTGGTTGCACTGGCTGCTCTTGGGACTACTCATTACTTCAGTCTTGGGGCTGGAAAGTAATTCCTTCTGGAGCAAGGCCTTGCCTTACCTCCTTCCTGCCCAGGCTCCTGAGAGGAGGAGTATTAAAAGCAGCCTCTGGTCTGAAAAAAATGCTCTTGGGACTGCTCCTTGTTTGGTCTGTCTCCTGATGGAAGATAGATAAGCTGCCTGTTCATTACAGTGTATTCAAATCTGTTTTGTACTGAAGCTGCTTCTCTCCCTTTAATGCTCTGGGACTCTTATATCCATCAGCTGTTTGTAAATGGCCACCAGATCCCCTCAGTTTTAGGGAAGGTGTTGAATCTTTATATGGAAAGTTCCAGTTGTTCAATCAGAGATGTGACATGCTACTCTGTGATTTACTTGCTAATTTATACACTACATATGAAATGTTTATTATCAACCTGCAAACAACCCAAAATGTGAAAATAATTCTTGTAACCCAGCTGTTGGCCCAGTTCTACAGTGGTGGACTGGATCAGCCCTGCTTTGGTGCAGGACAAGCCAGTGTTTCCAACCTGGCCCCTGCCACCTGGATGTGGCCTGGATGAAACCACTTGGACCTGTTGTCCAGTTCCAATGACACCACAGGCCAGATCTGGCCTGCAGGCCACATGTTGCCAATGCTTGCTTTAACTTATCTGGCAAAGAACTGTAACTAACATTTACATTTGTAAGAAAATGTGATCAGATAGTTCATGAACATTTTGTTGCTCAAGTACAAGGAGCCACATTCCTAATGAATGTTACTCACTTGCATTCATATAGCTCTACTCATAACCCACAGAAGAGAGGTGGGAGTGCTGGTTTCTCTAATGCCTGAAGTAGGGAGTGAAAAATCCCTTAGGGCTTTTCATAGGGAAGTTCACTAGCAGTTCCCTTTTCCTGGAAAATGTGTTTTTGGGTTTTTTTTTTAAATCTGTGATTGTTACTCTTTGTGCTTGTTATTGTGTAGAGGCAACCCCCATTTAATGCTGTTTCACTTAGTGCTATTTTGCTATAATGCTCATTTGAAATTGATGCCTGATTTCACTTAGCACTCAGCAAGTTTCATTATATTGCTCGTGGTCGCCATCTTGGGTCATTAAGAACAATTGTTGTCGCCATCTTGGGTCATCAAATCCTTTTGGTTTTGCTTAACACTTGTTTCACTTAATGCTCAGTTTTTCAGGAACCAGTTAAGAGCAGTAAGCGGGGGTTGCCTGTATATTCATAGGATCATAGGAAAATAGGACTAAAAGGAACCTCATAAGGTACTTTAGTCCAGCTCAATGCTCAAGGCAGTATCATCCCTGACTAAACCATCCCAACCAAGCATCTGTCCAACCTGTTCTTGAAAATTTCCACAGAACGAATTCCCCAGGTACCCTAGGTAGCCTGTCCCAATGCTTAGCCATCCCAATAGTCAGAAAGTTCCTCCTAATCTCCAACCTGAATTTTCTCTATTTCCATTTGAATCTATTGCTCCTAGTCCTGTACCCTGTGGCCATCCTCTATCTTTATCCTCTGTATAATCACCCTTCAGGTGTTCGCCTGTCGAATTTCCACTCAGTCTTCTCTACTCCAGACTACATGACCCTAGTTTTGTTCAGCCTGTCATGCTTTCCAAACCTCTAATTATTTTTGTCACTCTTCACGGGACTCTTTCCAGTCTGTCTACATTCTTCTTGAAGTGTAGGGCCCCAAACTGGATTGGACTCCAAGTGAGGCTTTACCAGTGAATAGAGTGGGAGAATGACTTCCTTTGTTTTGAAACAGACACTTCTGTCAGAACAACTCAGAATGGTGTTGGCTTTTTTTGCAACAAGAGCACACTATTGGGTAATATTTAGCTTATGGTCCATTGTAACTCCCCAGTCTTCTCTACAATATTGCAGCCTAGCCAGTTATTCTGCAGTCCGTATTTGTGCATGCAATTATTCACACCCAAGTGCAGGACTTCGCATTACATAGTATCATAGTACTTAAGGTCAGAAGGGACCTAAACAGATCATCAGGTCCGGCCCCCTGCCTCGGGCAGGAACAGGGGATCATATCACCCCAGCCAAATATCTGTCTAGCCTCCTCTTGGAGACCCTCAAGGTAGGAGAGAGTACCACCTCACTTGGGAGCCCATTTCAGAGCCTGGCAACCCTAACTGTGAAGTAATGTCCCCTGGTGTCCAGCCTGAACCTTCTCTCTAGCAATTTGTGGCTGTTATTCCTAATAACCCCAGGTAGTGCTCAGGGGAACAGCCTCCCCCAATTCCCACTGGTCCCCCCCGGTGAGTTTGTAAATGGCCACCAGATCCCCTCTCAGCCTTTTCTTGTAGAGGCTGAACAGGTTCAGGCCCTTTAGCCTCTCTTTGTACAGCCTGCCCTGCTGCTCCTTGACCATGTGAATGGCCCTCCTCTAGACCTCCCCAATGCTAGCCACATCCCTCTTGAAGTGTGGCATCCAGAACTGGATGCAGTAGTCCAACAGTGGCCTGACCAATATCGCACAGAGGAGAAGGATCACCTTCCTAAAAAAAGCATCACTAAGGTCCCACTGAGATTTGAGCTCAGATCACTGGATTCAGAATAGAGTACTAACCATTACACCATGGGGCCCACTTTTCATCATTATTAAATTCATCTGGTTGTTTCAATACTTTTTTCCAGTCTAGCCAGGTCATTCCAGATCCTACCCTCAGTCTCCAGTGTCTGAAACACCTTCCATCTTGGTGTCATCTGCAGATTTGCTAAGTGTGCACCCAATCCCATCATCCAAATTGTTAATGAAGATATTAAACAATATTAGACTCGGGAAAACCCCCAGCGAACCTCACTTGATACCTCTTCCCAACTAAGCATTGACTCTTTAATGACTACCTGCTGAACAAAATAGTGTTCCCTTTGTACTATGTTATTGTGTGTTCTTCACTTCGTGGCCAAAGGAATTTCTCAGTTTGGCATACAATCCAGAAACGCCCTCTCAGTGGGGAATGGAGATCTGTCCCCCTTTGATGCACTATTGATTCAGAAGCACATTCCCACCTTGAGAGTTGATGTAGTTAATATTGGATAATATCATGTGCATTGAGCAAGAGCAGCTTCCATAAATAAATGGATGATCCTCAGCATTTCAAGAGAAATAATAAGAGGGGAATAATCACTCTCTAAAAACTGGCCTCTTGCCAGTTCCCCAAAACTGAGGTTTATAGGCAGTTTCTAACCCAGAGATACAAGCAAGCTGAACCCATTAGGAATATATCTTGAGATGGACGAAACATTCCCTTTGGGATCGCCATACCCCAGATAGGAGAGGGGAGTGCGTGGGGTAGGGTAGAGTTTGAAACTTCTGGCATGTCATTTGGGGACACTGTTGGTTTTCCTATCTTGTGGATTGTTTTGTCTTTTATTGGAGGTGGCCTTGAGCCTTCTTGATGAGGACAACGTATGAATTAATGAATAACTACAATTAAATAAATAAGCCAAGTTTATTTTAAATTATTATAAATACAAGAAAATTCTGATTCTTACTCTCAGATCTATCTACCTGCAGCCGCCCCGGGATCAAGCTATGTATCTCTCTCTCTCTCTTCCTTTCTCTCTCATGATTAACCATCTGCTGCTATCTCTGTCTCTCTGTCTGTTTCTCTCACGATTAACCATCTATTGGTATAGGATCAGAGAGCACCTTGTAGGAGATGAGGGAGTATGGGTAGCATTGGCAGTCTTCAAAGACTGCATAGATTTTTGGGGCTCCTTTTGCTGTTGACCCGTGAATCGTACTGATGCCACCCAGGGGAAGGGATGGGTGAAGGTGTCTCTTTTCAGGGGCTACCTTGCTTACCAAAACCTTAGTCAGGAACACATAGCATAACCCTCCCTTGCTGGCAAGGTATGGTAATGAGAATAGCTTGCAAGCTATAGAAGTAGCAGCCCTTGTCATATGCTGGTTTATGTCGCCCAGAGAAATCAGGGTCAAAGTGGTTGTAGCAGATGAACTTGAAGAGTTCAGCTGAGCTGCCATGGAGGAGGTGCTTTTCCGGGTGATGTTTCAATTTCATCAGCATTCCTGGGATAAGATGTTCTTCCACCTGAATAGAGAGCAAAGGAAAACCAGAAGGCTTAGGGCTTCTCTCCCGAGAGGAAGTTTGCTGAAGGATGATGGGGAGCTTTGGACACCTAGTTACTCCCATCCCACCCTGCTTGCTGCAGAGCACTAAGGTGCCTGGTCCTTTAAGGACAGAAACTGCCTAGGGAGAGGGTCCTGGCAGTCAGGCAGGAACCCCACAAGTGCAAGGCACTGTGGCAGCAGGCTAATGAGGGAATTAGCCCACACCTGCAACCAGTCAGCTGACTGGAAGAAGCAGAGCCCTAGTCGCATATAAACGCCAGGGCTGGGACTAGAGAGTGATTTCTGTCAGCAGCCAAGGGGGAAGGAGCGCTCTTAGTGGAATCTAACTGGAGATGCTTGGCTGCCTGTTCTGCTTTGAGTAGGATTAAGGGGCTCCAGGACCTCACCAGGACCCTGGCCTACAAGGCATTTAGTTCTGGGTGGAGGCGGAGTTTGATTCTTTTAGCGGGACAGAGCACACCGTGAACTGCTTGTATTATGTTGTAGTCCAGGGGCTCATATTTTGATTTCTGTGTATGAACTGATGAATTGGGCTGAAGCTACTGGGGAAGAAGGAGGCCTTTTGCGGGGGGCAGTGCTGGAGAGGGTGCAGTGATAGGGGGACAGCAGGCCCCAGTGCCAGAAGGTGTAGGTACTGAGGCTGGACTAAGCTGCTTTCATTTGGTGCAGAATGTTTTGGCCACTTTCCTCAGATGTGGCACCATCCTGAGGATCAGGCAGCAGGAAGACTGGAACTGAATTGGATGGGAGTATTTCTTGTCCTGGTTGCATTGCCTGCAGCACTTCAAATCAACAAGGAAAACATGGCCCTTGTGTTTGAATACGGCTCTCTCTTTCCTCTTTGTAAGTAACCAGGAGGTCTGGAGAGATGGACTGGGTGTGCGGAGGAAGCGGAGGAGAAGCTGTACAGTGAGCATGCACTAAAGAAGAAAGCCAAGGCCCTGCCCATGGTGCTGGCAAAGTCATTCTTTTGCCTCCGACACCTTCCCCACCTTTCCTGCCAAGACCCATCCATCCCTCCTTGCATCTGACTCTCCTACTATGGGCTGGCTGAAAATCTTTCCTCACTGTAAGGCATTCTTTAACTTTTTCAGTTTGATGTTCACTCCATCTGCACTAAGAAAACCACTTTCCTGCCATCCCTTGGCCTCTCATTCCTGAGTCGCCCTGTACATCTTCTGTCCTGCTGTCAGGTCCTCTTGAGGCATCTGCCCTCTGCCATTGCTTACCCACAATAAGTCCTGTGGTTGTTGACCTGGGTGAAGCATTTTTAGGAGTCATTTTGTCTGCGCTACAGTGCACAGGTTGTGCTGCCATTCCCTTTTCCTCACTTCTTTGTACTTCTTCCACTCACTGTTGTTCTGTCAATAGGCTGCCTACTCTATGGGAAAGTGGGGGTTCTCCTTTGGCGCAGAGGTGTTGGTGAGCCATTGCATTTTGAAATAGAGCGCAATGCAAGCCAGCTTCATAAAGGTTAGAAAGATACTCCCCTTCTCTGCTACCTCTGTTTGGGGGGAAGGGAAGAGAGAAGAAACCATCATTCATCTTGGGTCTCATTGGAGCTGGAGCTGGAGCTGGAGCTGAGTGAAAGCTTCTCTCCACCCAGGAGAAGCTACTTTTGAGCCCAGTACTGCTGTCTTGTTCCTAAGAGTGCCTCCTGGCTGGTGAAGCCAGAACTTCTCCTGTGTTCCCCATTTGAACTTAGGTTGTGTGTTGTGGCACCCAGACAGTGCTAAGGAGCTGAAGGGAGGGATATAAGAAATACATTCCTCCAGAAAGCTTCAAGTGCTGTGGGAATCAGCTCCTCCAGTAAAGACTCATTCTACCACCTGAGTTCCAGGACTTTTGCTTTCTGATATCCCTGGTTTCCAACAATAAAACCAAAGGGATTCCTACAGGTGGGATGGACCCAGCTCTGAGACTAACATGAGAGGAGCGGGTCCTGCCCTGAATCTTACAGAGCTTCTGGGGCTGAAGCAGCAACTAACTTCCTCTGTCCCCCATCTCCAATGGCTGTGTCCTAGGCCTTGAGTTTTTCTGTCCATTACTTACTGCTCTACAATTTTACCTGCTTTTGCCCAATGCTGCAGTACAGTGTTTCCATGTGTCACTGCGCTGGGATGCACAGGCTCTTCCAGGTTTTGTTGTCCTTGCGTCTGGAGTAATGTGTACTGTGGTGGGAAACTTGTTCCCCAGTCCCCCAGCAGGAAGCAGTCACAGATCTTGATCCCATCTCCTGGTGGTAGTTGAAATTGCTTTTCTTCCTCACTGTCCGTATGCTCTGGGGGGTCCTGACGGCTCTGGGTACTCTCACCCTGTGCAATATGCCTGTGCTTGTCGGTGGGCTGTCAGGAGATGCTCCACCGTTGGCAAAGGAAGCTGACCTGTGAGGGGAGATGGCAAACTCCTTCTGGTAAATGGTGAGTGAGTGAGGTAGAGAACTGTTTGATGCAGGACCTCCAGCCCCAGCCTTCTCCCTTCAATAGGGCTTGCTTCTTCTTGGATTCATTCCAATCTTTCACTTTCCAACATGCATCCATGCGCACATACTCTTTTCTGGTGAGGCTCTTCTTGCGCTGCACAGTCACCCTTTCCTGGGGAGATTTGCTTTGCTAGTCATTGCTCCTATGGGGATTTCCAGTGCCAAACTCTTACCTGCTGGGGTGGGCTAGGGCAGGTGCTAGTTTGGCTGAGCAAGCTAAGCTGTCCAGATGAGCCATTCTGCCCCATCTCTCCTGCTCTGGGGCTAAGGCTGATGCAGTCGCTGTACAGTACTGAGCCTGTTTTGCTTGGAAAGTGCAGATCCCACAGCCTCAGACAAAGCAGCTGTTTTGAACACAAGTTTCTAACCTTCGTTGTGACAGCAGGACCCTCACTGCTGGGATTGGTGGGATCTGTTGGGGTGGTCTGTGCTTTTTGCCTGGTGGGATTGCAGTAGGATGGAGAATAGGAGTGAGAAATCTGGCTGCTGGAGACAGCAGTCGGTTTCATATCCATGTATTCTTGCACTATAGTAGGTTGGTCTCTGCAGTACTGCTATTGTGGAAAGAGCAGTGTGGCACACAGAGAAACATTGCACGTCATTCTGAGCTGAGTATGATTTTGTTCTCTGGTTCTTTGTTGAGCATCAAGTTATGGGGGAGCGTGGTCATGCCAGAAGATAGTTGCAGATACAGGTGGACCTTGACAGGCTGGGGAGCTGGACAGACTGGAACCAGATGAAATTCAACACTCAGAAGTGTAAGGTGCTCCATCTGGGGACAAACAATCCCCAACATACCTACAGGCTCGGTGGCAACAATTTGACTTGTGCCACGGCCAAAATGGACCTCGGGGTAGTGATTGACCATTGCATGACCATAAACCAACAGTGTGATGCTGCGGCCAGCAGGGCAAACAACAGACTGGCATGCATTAACTTTTGCATCTTATGCAAAACTAAGGAAGTGATACTCCCACTCTACCCTGCACTGGTGTGACTGCAGCTGGAATACTGTGTCCAGTTCTGGGCACCGCACTTCAACAAGGACATGGAAAAACTTGAGAGGGCCCAGAGAAGAGCCACCTGTATGATCAGAGACTTGTAAGACAAGGCATACAAGGAGAGACTTGGGCCTCTTCAGCCTACAGAAGAGAAGGCTGAGAGGGAACTTGATAGTGGTTTACTGCTACATCAGGGGAGTACATCAAGAACTCAGTGAACAGCTGTTCACCAGGGCACCGCTGTGGAAGACCAGGAGCAATGGTTACAAACTCCTGGAAGGCTGCTTCAGGCTCAATTCCAGGAAAAACTCCTTTACAGTCAGGGTATCCAGACTGTGGAATAAACTCCCTCCAGAGGTGGTGCAGTCACCTACCCTGGAAATCTTCAAAAGGAGACTGGATAGTCACCTTGCTGGGATCACTTGACCCCAGTTGTCTTTTCCTGCCTAGTGCAGAGAAACTGGACCCAATGATCTACAACGTCCCTTCCAGCCCCTAACAATCAAGAAGCAGCTCAGATCTCCAACCCTGGCACAGGATGTCGCTGTACGGAGGATCGAAGAGGGACCAGGACGATGGGAGCTGCTCGAGGTGGCTCAGGTCTCCAACCCCACCACAAGGCCAGCGCCGGTGCAGACACCGTTGCATGGTAAGTTGCTGTCGGCAAAGGGCCCTTGGAGGGGGCAGTTTCTGCTAGGCACCGGGAACTGTGAGTTCTCGGGCAAAGGGTTTCCCACCAGGGAGAGACACGGTGGACAGCCTCATCAATGGAGTTTTGGCTAGAGGGAGAGAGACTCCTCTAAAGGAGGGTGGGTATTTGGCATTACCACGCTCTACATTTTGGCATGTTTATTGATTGCTTGCTGCATCTGATATTTTGGAGTGTTTATGGATTGCATGTTGTGTGTTCTGTTCTGGAGTGTTTATTAGCTGTTTATTGTGCTTTACATTTTGGGGGTGTTTACCCATCAGTTGCTGAGATATACTTACCTCTGAGGATCCATGGGTGAGGTTTCCCTCATGGGTCTTTGGGACTGCTATACTTACCTGTTTCGTTATTTGCTGACTTGAATATATTCCATGTAAATATTTATCTTTATCACCCATCCAGTTTATTCTATCCCCTCCCCTTTATTCTGCATCTGAATAAACCATGTATATAGTTAAGATATTGTGTCCTGGTCTACCTCTATAGAGACACCAGAGAAGGGGAAGCTGTAAGCATGTATGCCCTGCTGACAATCTCCTTTTATTGGAGAGGGGGTACCCACTCCGGTACACCTGGGTTATACTTGTGACAAGGAGATGTATTGCATGTTAAGACTCTTCTTCTGTGCAGGAAGAACAACAACACTGATAGAAGAAACATTCTTATAGGAGCACGTCAAGAGAGACCCCACATTTCATTATCTCTGCTCTCCAAGGAGAATCCATTGAGGCCTTCATCTCATATTTAAACAATCCTGAATTTATTTATCTCTTCAAGTATAAAAATCAATTGTCTGAATTGTACAAAAGATTTCCTCATGTTTAGGGAAAACCTTTATTCAAGAATGTTTAAACAGAGCTTGATATCATCCATATTTTCTCATTGCTGCTAGTTTAGACCCTGGAAGAAACTGCTTTTGGAATGGCTCTTCAGTTGATATGAATCAGCACAGTTTCTTGAAGTACTCTGAATAGTCTGTTCAAAACTTCTTGTGGGAATGGTTTACCATGAAGAAGAAAAAAAATGTTGTATGGTTAGAAGAGGTAGTTCTGGAGTTAATTTTGGTAGCGTAATGTTGGCAGAGCAAACAAGATCTTCAGTGGCAGGACATCAAACTGCATTAAGTGACAATCTGGGCTACCTAAATAGCAACCCTTATGTCAAAATGTACTTCTTTACATATTCCTGACGGATTGAGTCAATGAACCAGTACAGTTGTTCTCAACCTTTTTAGGCTCAGGGAACTTCTCATTTGACTGGAGGCACCCCTCAGAAAATGCCAGCTTTTAGTTTTCACTCATTTTTTTGACAATGGAATAAGAATAGGGCAATTGTTCTGTTGCAAAGAGTTTAGGAAGACCACAACAGGTCAAAATGTTTTGAACATTATTTGAAAACTCTGGGTTTATCTTATGAATCATGTTTGCACGCCTAATCATGCTAACGTTGTGTAGCATGATCTCAAGATACCCCAGAGCCCAGTTTGAGAAACACTGAACTAGTAGAACAAACATTTTATAAATGACCATTTGACTCTGTAGAGCTATTCTGACAGAAAGTCGTGTCTTGCATGGTAGACGATATCTTGCTGTGTGAGAGAGTAGAAAATTACAAAATGTTATAATAAAAAATATCCCACACTTTCAGCTGATATATAGTAAAATGTAAGAACCCACCATAACAATGATCATAATTTAATATAGTGCTCAGAATATGGTATAAAAATAATTTCTACAGCAAGTTTCTACAATTAGTAATGCCTTAAATTAGGATGTTGCCAACATCTTTCTCTATTTCTTGCCCTCTCTGTTTCTTTTCTATTCTTTTCTATCCATCTATTATAATATGCCTGTCATGTTTGATGGAACTGAAACATTATGTCACTTGTACTTTCATATTTTGTCAGTCAAATTAAAACATCAGAAAAAGACCTTATCATGCCTATAGCAGCCACAGAGCTAAACCCCTTAAGGGACCATGGTGAACACATGACTGCAGCAAAACAACCAAACAACACCAAAACCCGCACTTGCTCCTCACTACGAGCTAATACATATGTGTATCTTAGTGTTTCTTACACATATCTCTGAGCCGCCATATCTTTATTAAGAGTAGGTCAGAAAACACCTTTATCTGGGGTGCTCTGTGCCTGAAGAGAAGAAGAACTACCAGAGAGGGAGCCCTAGCAGTGATGAGGCGGCACAGCTGCGGGTTGCCGGGGCAACCAAGGGAGATCAGCTGACCCAAAGGGGCAGGGCCTGGCTCTTATAAACCCCCAGCCAAGGCCGGGCTGGCAGTCCCCTGCTAGCAGCTGGAGAGGCAGGAGCTCCCCAAACTAAGGCATGGGAAGAAGCCTGTCTGCAGGTACAGCTTATGGCCGCTCTTGAGGCTTGAGCACTGTTGTTATAACCAGGCAGCTTAGGTTTATGTTATAGCCAGAGGCTTGTGTTTATGTTGTTGTAGTTATAAGATTGGTGGTTTGGGTGAGGCTGTAGGGGTTGGAGGAGGCCTCATAAGGGCCCACAGGGGTGTGGGGCCCTAGTGCCCGGGAGGGCGCGATTCAGTGCCAGTGGGGGCGCAGCTTGCGGGGTACATGGACCCCAGTTAAGAAAAGGGCATTTGGAGTCCCAGCACAGCGAGCCTCAAGAAGGGGGCCACATTGTAGATGTATTGCCCCAGCAAGGGGCAACACTGAAGAGCCCGAGGGGGGGCACTGCAAGCCCCAGGAAGGAGACATTCATTTGGAAGCCCAAGTTGGGCACCGTCAGCCCCAGGAGGGGGCAATATTGAGGCCCTTGACAGGGGGTGGCATATTGAGAAGCCCAGTGTGGGCGAAGCGAGCCCAGAGAGGGGAGCGCCATATTGAGAAGCCTGAGAGAGGGCAGCATTAGAGGGGCCCGCGGAGGGGGGCAACACATTGAGA
>JAGPOW010000261.1:171464596-171491826 GCA_030014935.1 Caiman crocodilus
TTTTTTTATTAACTAAATTTCTACTGGGCTAGATTGTACCTGACAGTTGTGTGAGCCTCACAGAAAGGGAAAGATGCATGTCTTCACTTTCTGGTGGACATCCATTCTGATATGTGGTGGTATAGATGCACAGATCGTTAGGGGCTGGAAGGAACCTCACAAGATCATCAGGTCCAGCTCCCCTGGACTAGGCAGGAAAGACAACTCGGTGTCAGGTGACCCCAGCAAGGTGACTGTTCAGTCTTCTCTTGAAGATTTCCAGGGTAGGTGATTGCACCACCTCTGGAGGGAGTTTGTTCCATAATCTGGACACCCTGACTGTGAAGAAGTATTTCCTAGAACTGAGGCTGAAGCGGTCTTCCGGGAGTTTGCATCCATTACTCCTGGTCTTCCCCATGGGTGCCCTGGTGAACAGTTGTTCACTGAGCTCTTGATGTACTCCCCTGATGTAGTGGTAAGCTGCTACCAAGTCCCCTCTCAGCCATCTCTTCTTTAGGCTGAAGAGGCCCAAATCTCTCAGCCTCCCCTTGTATGCTCACAGATTTCATAGACTTTTAGGGTCAGAAGGGACCTCAATAGATCACAGAGTCCAACCTCCTGCCCTGGGTAGAAAGGTGCGCTGGGTGACATGACCCCAGCCAGGTGCTTGTCTAGTCTCCTCTTAAAGACCTCCAAAGAAGGGGAGAGCACCACCTCCCTTGGAAGCCCATTCCAGACTTTGGCAACCCTCACCACAAAGACATTTTTCCTAATGTCTAATCTAAATCTTCTCTCTCTCAGTTTATGGCCATTGTTCCTAGTAACCCCAAGGGGCTCCCTGGTATATGTAGTGATAGAGTAGACACCCTCTTGCTAGTTTAATTTAACTAAGGAAACTGAGCTGGTAATTGAGAGAGAGTGTCTCAGTTCAGTAGCTACCCAGTCAGTCAGAGACAAACATAGGCTCTGGAAGGGTTGCTTATTGCTCCAGAATAAAACCTGTTATGTAGTTCTTCCCATTCACATATACTTGTGTTTATTGAGCCCAATGATCGCTAGAGTGTAAAGGGTTCATGGGCATGAGTATAGAATGGTCCTATTACAGATGAGTGCTAAAGTCATCAATGCATTGGCAGGTTACCTTAAATGTGTTGTGGAGGGTCCCTCACACATTTATGTCAAACTCCAATCTTGTAGCTCTTCTAACCACTCAACTCTGGCTCTGAGTCTTGTGAACCTTCCTACCACATGCCCTAATATCTTGATTTTTTTCATCTCCCAACACTCTGGTTCTGGCTTCCCTGGCACTGGATCTCCCATTCCACAAACAGTGGAAAACTTAGCAAACCCAGTAGCCTCAGGGACCAGTTATCGCCAACAATTCCTCCAAGGCTCCAGTTATTCTGACTCCCTGATTTGGCTATTATCCACCCCTCCACACACTGCCGTAGCAAGTCAGGGGGAGGCAAGCAGGGTGACTGCCCTGGGCGCCAAAGTAAAGGGGTGCCAACAGGTGCTGCCCAGCCAGGGTAGGGTGTGGGATGGAGCTGCAACTGGCTTGTTTGGGGGGGGTGGTGCCCCCCTGGATCTGTGTGTGGGATGAGGGCAGGATGCTGCTGCAAGCTTTACCAAACTTCATTGCTATAGCACTGCCTTCACAAACCCTCTCCCCTGCTTTACCTTTTTAAGCCAAGGGTGGCGAGTTGGAACTGTCATTTGAACATTACTATGATTAAGAAGCTCAAATACTGCCATAAGCGGTGAAGCAGATGATGAATAGGTGAAAATGAAAGCAGAAGGGAGATAGTGGGAACTTCACCTCATAAAAAAAGCCAGGGGAGCAGGTGCTAAGCTTTTGTATGCCCATTAACTGTGGGTATAGAGTTTCTATGTGCCCTGGAAACTAAACGGCCCCTAATGCTGCTACCGACATGCCGTAGCTCAATGCTTCCCTCACCATGGTCTGTGCCCAAATGATATGACTGAGCCTTACATTAATACTGATCTTAGCTAAAATACGATCATATCTAGGCAAGTGTTCCAAGTGCAAGTGTGTCGCAAAAAGCTATTTTTTCAATCAGGAGCTTTTAATCCACTTTAACACACCCTGACATTCATTGCACCGGTATTAGAAAACATCAGGCTGAGTTCACTCAAATTCTGCATGGAAAATATCCCTGGCAAACAGCATTTTTCTGCCAATTCTGTTAAATGCAGGCTGTAAAGATTTTTCCTATAATGGCATAAAGGCCTAACTTGAAGTGAAATGTAATGAAATGTGCAACTCCCTTGTACTTTACATACTCAGCAAGGCAATTCAATCTGGGCTGAACATAAACTCTATTCCCAGTTGATGTGCCTGTGATCCTTTTGCAGCTGAAGGCACTTGGCAAGAATCCTGACAAACAAGGTTAAATTCAAAAGAGATTCAAAATACCTGAGGCAGCAGCTTTCTAAGGTTTGATCCACCAAGAAAAGGAGAAAATATTTCTTTCTTTTTTCTTTCCAAGCAGACTAGAAAGAACAAAGGGGTCAGTTTAGCAGGGCAAACAGAACACAGATCTCTAGAGTAAAAGCCAACATTGAAAAACCAAGAGATTGCAGGCAGAAATATTGTGTCTTTGACATTCTGCTTTTTGCTAGTAAAGTCAAAATAGTACCGAGAGAGATCTAAGCTTACAGGAAAGAGCTGTGTTGATATTTACTGTACCTTGCTGCAGCAATCAGCTCCAGCTGTTTAGCCGCCATGTGTAGCTCATTGCTTTTGTTGAGACATAATAATTTTTCTCCATTAATGCAGCATGTTAGATCAGAAGCTATTACAATTTATTTTCAACTTTTCCACTGACAAGATGGCTCTTTGCAAGATCAAGTGTCAAATTCCATATTTTAAAGAGGTTGGTGTGATACACACAATATCCACAGTGTTGGGAAATTAATTGTTTTATCCATAGATCAAATGATAGCTCGGGGAATGGCAGCCCAAGCTTCTTCTCCTTATCTAGCTAATATGTCTCAACCCTGGCCCAGAATGAGAAGGTAGGTTATGCCTCCATAACCATTCGGTAACTTTGCTGAGGTTGATGTCATGTGAAAGTGTGGAATTAGTCTGTGGCCCGTTTTATGCAGACAGTCAGACGAAATCAGTGACTCAACCAGAGTGCTGCAGTTTCTTGGCATGCCTCTGGATCCTTCGAAGGCTTGTCCCTGCCTGGCCGATCCCTCACCACCACTGCCCAGCCCCTCCGCAAGGAGGTAAGCACTAATTCTTTATTTTTTTTAAATTGAAACAAAAGTGATGGAGGGGGGTGCCTCAAGTCCAAAAAGGTTGAGAACCACTGGACTAAATGATCACAATGGTCCCATTTGGCCTTGGAACCTATTAACTGAATGCATCAAAAGTAAACCACCAGCCAGGGGAAGAATAAAAAAGAAGGTGTAAATGTGTGCAGCTGGGGTACAGTTCCTGAGATTCCCCTATGATTTATCACAAGTTTCCATTTATCCAATTTTCCTTTACGTATGTATACGGCTAGAAAAGTGGCTAGATGTAAAGAAAGTCCCCGTCCTATGCAACAGAGCTCAGCTTTGTGTGCATTCAGAATCACGTATGCCGCCTTTTCTGTTTCATCCTGTTAACCCTTCAGAGTTCAGAGAACTATGGGAATGAACTGGATTTCATTTTGGTTTGTTGCATCCCCAGTAGAACTGCTTAAGTTCCAGTTGCTGGATCTAATTCTGCACTCAAATATACCTATACAACCCCACTGCAGTCCACAGGGTTTTACAAAGGTAAGCACAGGCTTTTGTTGCTCGTGATAAACTAGAAAAAAATCTAGTTTGATTGCCAGACATGGAGACTCCCCATCTGTCCACTTCCCTCAGCCCCTGGCTGGAGAGAGGCAGGAATAGCTTTAGGCCCCCTTTGAGTACAGCAGTAGCAATGTCAGTGTGGAGGAAGGGAGGCCTCACTTGCTGTGCCTGCTCTATAATCTGTCTCCACCCTATTTATAACTACTACCCTTTAGGCATTTGAACATTGTTATCAAAATCTTCTCTCCTCCATGCCCTTCCCTCCATCCCAGTTTTCTTGTCTCCAGGATAGATCATCCAGGTTGATGGTTAAAGATACCTTAAGAGGCTGTTAATTTCTTAATACAGTAAGGAAGCTGAGCCACAGTTTTAAGGCAATACAGTATACCCATTCTTTCCTTTGAAAAGTGTCTTGCATCTTACAGGCACTTTTTTATTGTGGATAGTTAACAAGATAACTTGATATATTCAGGGGGACAAAAAAACTTCTTGTTTTTTACACTCAATTTTCCTATTCACAAATGCAATTTTTGCCATTTTTTAAAGTAAAGTATATATGTACTACTCCACACACAAGCAAATGCTTAACTTAGGAAACCATGTTTAAATCCCAGGCATAAGAAGGTAAAGACAATGGCTCTGTGGCTGTTTCTTTCTCTTTATAAAAGCCAAGTGGAGATATATAAGACTCCAAAGCCACCGTAACTCAATCTGGTTTTATTTCATATTTGACCAGACAGCACCTGGGATTTTTTGATGTCTGTAAACTATATACTGATGATATTGCAAATCTGACCTACAAAACTAAATAGAAAGCCGTGGCACATTTACTTCAATATCATTCATAAAGAACTATTGCAGGAAAAATATAGTAGTAAAAACTTCCATCTAGGTGAAGGTTGTAAAAAGTGTTATCCAGCTGCTCTAGTTTGTGTGTTTGTGTGCACATGTGTACACAGAAAAAACAGAAGTGAGCTTTCAGTCACTGGTACTCCTGGGTAATATCTTCAGACGTAGCCAAGCAATTTACTCTGAAGAAAACCAGAATGTAATAAAAGACCATTTTCATTATTTCTGCAACTTTCTCAAGAGGAAATGTACCCTTTACAATACCTATTATGAAAACTGGATGGAAAGTAGAATTTCCAACTTAGTTAGTAGATTTTCCCTTGGGTCTTACACTCCAGCTTTATCCAGTAGTTTAAAGATTTTTGTTGGAGCCAAAAAACCCTTTCATTAGATGTCTTTGCCATCAGCCACCAAGATTCTGCATAGAACTAGAGACCACATATTGGTTATTAGACTACAGGAAACTGAGCTGGTTAGTGTTAGTAAAAGAAATAAAATAGCACTGTATCAGTCATGTTCATCTAACAAATCAAATGGAGTAATAGCTGTATCCTGTGCTAAATAAACCCTGGAGTAGAAGTTTGAGTATAGCAAGTAACCTTGAGGTAGAACACTGTAAATGTAATAGCCCAGGAAATGGTTATTGCTGATTTAGAGGTAAGTAGATGTTGTGACTATTCTTGTTCATTGATACAGTTAAATGTGCATGTTTCCTCAGTCCTCTCACTGTGGGGCCCACCTTCGACCCTCAGGTTTTATTTCTTGGGTCCATTTGAGTTATGTACAATAATGGACCAGAGACGGAACAAAAGTAGCTTTACCGTTTGGCCCGTGGCACAACTCAAAAGAGCTTCATTGTGCCAAGCTGCCTGTGAATCTAACCTGGGGTTAACCAGGTAGTCACAGTATAGCGTCTACCCACCCTTTTGTCTACCTCGGTTATGCTTATCCGGAGCGGTAGAGACTGATATAGTCCTTTGCAGGGACCAAGAATCTAGTCTAGTTGATATAAGTCCTTCTGCTCTTACTGGCTACTTTTCTCTGAATTTCATATGGATACATCCACGTGATTCCCTCGGCTTCTGATCCCCTCTGCCCCTTACCCAGTTGTACCAACATCTTTCTCCTTCACGTTCCTCTATTTCTGCCAATTCCTTCCCACGCTAAAATGAAATCCTTTTAATATTATTAAGACCATATCTTCTGTCAACTCAGGGATGGACGACAGTGCAAAATTTGGCAGCCCACTTATAAAGCAACGTCTGACCATGAGTAGATGAGAACAGTGTTTCTGAAACAGCACAGGCGGCCTGTTGTTTTCAAGGTGAGACTTACTGTGCAGTTTGTTGACCCTCGGTGATATTCTTAGAACTAAGAAAGGTTCAAAGAGCCAGTTACACCAAAATGACATATTCACAAACATAATAGCAAATTTAATAATGAAATACAATCTAAATAACCAAACAGCAGGGGTAACGTGCATCAAGCAAATGATTAAACTGTAAAACATGCATTCACCAAATAAGTCTTCTTAACACTTGAGAAAATTTAAAATATTTTTTTCTAAGACCTAAAGTTTAAAAAAAACCAAACCCTCTCACAGTTGGCCAGCCTTTTAGGGAAAAGGACCTTTCACCTGGGTTTCAAATTAAGTAGTAAAAGAGCTATTTTCTTGATTCAGCTGCAAATGGGCTATTCAGCAAGAACTGTAGTTCAAGGCTGAAGAGCGAAGAGCCTGAGATGAGCCCCGATTTCTATACTGCATTGTCTCACTCAGTATAAAAACACTTCCTAAATAAGGTTAAAACATATAAAAGTGTTCCCAATAGGTGTTACTCTAATTAATATTCATATGCCTGTTTTCATTCCATATCTACATTATAGCTTGTCTAAAATTAGCTTCATCACTGAATGTACTTAATGAGTTCCTTAGCATGACCTTGAGAATATTTTTTCCTAATTTTTTTCTTGCATTTTCTAAAATGGTTCACACCTTATGACATCCCCTGCCCTGATCTTTTTTCTGTTTCTTCTCCTTTCCAAACTATGGCTGGGGTGATTGGCACCTGTTCCTGCTTGGGGCAAGGGGTTGGGCCTGATGATCTGTTTAGGTCCCTTTTGACCCTAAGCGCTGTGAGTATGACTATGACTACAGCCAACCAAATGGAAATAACTCTACGCTATATTACACTACATATTAAACAGCCTACGGTGTACTATAGGGTGCAGGTTTTTTACCTAAATAGTTTGGGATCTGCCTGCTTGAAACACTGCTTCTCTTCCTGTGTGATATTGATGCAGTTAAGGTCAACAGAGATGCCTGGAGTTGGAAGTGCCTTCATTTTAAAAGAGAGAAGGATTATTGTCAGGGCAAACTCCGTGAGGGCTTTTTGTTTGATGAATTCACTTTTACACTGGAGCCAAAAATTAGCTTCATCTATTTACCTCCTAGCTAAGCTTAGCTCTTTGAGCATGCATTTGGGAAGAGTTAAGATCTGAGTGAAAGGATGATAAAAATGTCTCCGATTCATATTTGCTAATAGTAAATGCTAGGTCTGTTCAGCCTTTAAAATATTATAAAAGCCCATTGTAAGCATGGCTATTGAGAAATGTATCCGACTATACCTTTTGAAATACCTACTCCTGCCAGTCTGGTTGTGTGATGACACTGAAAATAGAGTGCAAAAATATTTTTTTATGGGAAATAGGGATTTTTTTCCCCTTCACAATCCTCCTTCTCTGCAAAAAAACTAAAATGTTTCTGCTCATACTTTCCTAAAGAAGCCACCCATGGGGAAACATGAAGACTTAAAAATGTTAGCTAGGACATTTCTGAGAGAAAACAGACAAAAATAAAAAAGATCACTGAAGCATTTATGCCAAGAGGACAGAATTATGTTCAACTGCAGCAGTACCAGCCTGTCATATGTCTTTATCCAGTATTAATGATACATGCTATATTTAGTAAACGCCTAATGAAATTTTTACTCTACATGCCCAGGAGCCAGTGTTCTTATTCTCAAGCTTTGCGACATTGACGGAGTAACGACCTGCAGAAAAATTAGTTTAGAGATACAGGAGACCAAAATCAGACAAGCAAAGAAAAAAAAATCAATGACTGCATTTTAAAAAATATTTTAAAATCAATAGTCTAGCCTTCGTCCTCACTCGCTTTAGTGTAACACAATGTGTGCCAGATTTAGCTGGGAGTGCTCCTTTTATAAAAGATTAATGTAAAACAACGGCTTCTGATGATAATGTTGATTCAACCTTACAGTAAATAGAGTTTACATGCATGAAAGCCACTGATAATTAATGTGGATACAGCATGTATGTAGAGGAAGACCTATATCATTAAATCCCATTTGCTTTAGTGATTCCCTTATAACATAACAAAACACATTTTTGCATTTTAATCAATTTTTCTACTCCATGCCCAAATTAAACCAAAGCATACTCTAATACGGTACAAATCTCTAGTGGTGGATTAAGATTTACTGGGGCCCTGGGCAAACAGAAAATTGGAGGCTTTCCCACATCCCAGCAGGGACTCCAGGAAGGCCCTCTTCCTTCCTGGTGCTGCCACTGCCACGGGTAGGGCAGCAAGGGAGGCTGGGTGTGGGGTGGCACATGCCTGCCTCCTCTCCTGCTCCCCGCCTGCCCCACCTCCCACTGTGGTCAGAGTGGAGCAGAGCTGAGCAGGGAGAGGGCAGATGTGGGCTGCCTGATGTGGGCTTGGGGCTCTCCACTCTGATTCCCTTGCCCCTGGGGACCCTGCACTGGCCACACATCCCCTACCCACCCAGCAGTGGGAAGCACAACTCGCTGCCCCTACTGCTGCCAGGTGGGCAGGGGGCATGGGGCTGGCGCGGAGTTCTCAAGAGAAAGACATCAGGGCAGAGAGCCCCACGCCTGCAGTGAGCAGGCTGCATCTGCCCCACACACAAATCTGGGGGGGCACTTGTCCCCCTATGTCTCTGGGGAGCAGGCTACAGGGCAAGTGACATGCTCAAAAGAAATACCTCAGCTGCACTTGAACCTCACCCTGTCGCTGTCCCACGGGTGAGCAGCTTGAGGCCAGGGCTGATATCCAGGGGCAAGAGGGAGGACAGGGGTGGCCACTTGGTGGAGATCAGCTCCCAGGTCCTGGCATGGCCAGTCCCCAGACCCTGCAGCTCCCCGCTCACTTCCCCCACGTGGCACCAAGGGATGGAGCCTTGGGGGCCAAGGAAGGCCAAAGTACCTGCTGCGTGCCCACCACTCCTCTGCCCACCACAGCCAGAAGAAGTGGGTTGCACATGTGGAGCTGGAGCTGCTCACCTTGCACCTGCCATTAGCACAGCCAGGACACAAAGCTCTGCTCTTCAACTTGATTCGTGGCTTTATTGTGGGCAGTGGCCACCAGGCTCCAGAGTGGATGCAGGATGGGGCAAAGCAGGGCAGGAGGCCAGGGAAAGTCTGGGCTGGGGGAGTGGGTGAGGTGTCCCTCGGAATAAAGCCAGACTCTGGGGGCTGGGATGACCTGGGGGTGGAGGTCAGCACCCTTCCACGTGGTCCTGGCTAGCGGTGGAGCCAGCTGCACTAAGTCAGGCTGGGCTGCTCTGCCTGGCCCCTGCCACCAAAGCCACTGCCCCGAGGCCGGTACCACACCATGTTCTCTCTCCTGAGCCAGGCGGCGGTGGGCAGTTCAAACGGGCCTGGTCCAGGGCAAAGAATGGGGCTCGGGTACCGGAAGGGAAACCCTCCATTTCCTGAGGAAACCCAGGCACCCAAGGGGGCCCCTGATTGGCATGGGACCCTGGGCCTGGGCCCTGTGTGTTAATCTGCTTATGCAAATCTCTGAGAGTACAAATCTGAATTCCCCTAATAGGAACCATGCCACAAATGTGAGGGGTCTTTTCATGGTATTAATGACTTGTTTTCATAAATAAAGGAATACAAATCAATCCGTGGCATTATCTCAGCAGAGAGTTTGGCTTACAATGTATCCGATATGAGTAATAAGTATTCCAATGATTCCAGTGATTAAACTTCCTAATTATATGATAGCCCTTCAATAATACCAACTTGCTTCACACAGCTACATTGTACATATTAGTATTTTTCAACTGTATATGTTTGAAGAAAAGTATTTAAAAGCTGAAATTATTAATAGATTGTTTTGCATCCAGTTGATGCAACTTCAATGCCTTCCAGCAGAGCACTGCTTGAAAATTTCTGCTGTATATCTTTTCAGTCATTACTGGACATGGAAGTGCAATTCAGAGTGATTGAAGTCTTTGTACTAGTCAAATAAAAGGAGAGATGGCAGAGGGATAAAACAGGTAAGGAGGTTGTCTGAGTGGGGAATTCACTTCAAACAGAAATCTCCCTTTAAGTTATGAAATGGAATCCTTCCCATTTAGATCTTTGTTTTTAACCTCACGCTATATTACCTATCACCCCCTATAATTTGACTTGTCACTACAGTTTCAGAATTTTAAGCAGGTTTAAAAATCTGTTCTCCATCCTTCAACCACACCAAACACCAGAAGAAAATTAGATTTTTTTAGAATTGCCATGGAAATCAAATCAAGTTAACACAATCCAAGTTGCTAGGTTACCTCCTATAATTTAGAATTATAGAAATACATATGTGCATTTTTTCTTTTCTGTAGGAAAAGTATTGTATTTTCTTTGTTTAGAAAATCAAGAATGTAATTAAGATAGAGATCAAGTTAGTCTGGAATGACCTACCCAAGAGGCATTTAACCTTATTTTCTATTTACCTCCATGTTTTTAATTATTCTTTCCTTCAAAATTTGGTCTAAAGCCTTGCCTACAATTGAACTCAAGTTACTAGGTCTGTAGTTGCCTGGCTCACTATTGTTCCTTCCTCTTTTAAAATAAAGGTGCAACATTTGCTAGTCTCCAAGCATATTGTGTTGGAGCCAACTTGAGAGACTGTTAAAAATCTGTGCTGCTAGAAATGCAATCCAACATGCCAGTTCTTTCAGCATTCTGGGATGGGAATTAAACAGTCCTTTCCATTTTAGACGTATTAAAGTCTTTGGGCCATTTCACCTAAGTGCAATCCTTAGTTGCTTAATCTCCTGAAAATTGTCAAGACAAAAAGTTGAGGCAGAGGGAATGTCATTGTCCTCTTAACAACTTTTCTGTGACTCAAACCAAAGATGACTGTTACAAAAATAGATGTATTAATGAATTTTCACAGATTTGAACAGGTTAAGAACTACTAAAAAAAGGTGGATGTGGACAAGTCCATGGGGCTGGATAGGATGCACCCGTGGGTGCTGAGGGAGTTAGCTGATATGATTGCTGAGCCATTGGCCATCATCTTTGAAAACTCATGATGATCAGGAGAGGTCCCAGATGATTGGAAAAGGGCAAACATAGTGCCCATATTTAAGAAAGGGAAAAAGGAAGATCCAGGGAATTACAGACCAGTCAGCCTCACCTTGGTCCCTGGAAAAATCATGGAGAAGATCCTCAAGGAATGTATTTCAAAGCACTTGGAGAAGGTGATTAGGAACAGTCAGCATGGATTCACCAGGGGCAAGTCATGCTTGACCAACCTGATTGCCTTCTATCATGAGATGACTCTGTGGATGTGGAGAGACCAGTGGATGTAGCAAGGCTTTTGATACAGTCTCCCACAACATTTTCATAGGCAAGCTAAGGAAGTAGGGGCTGGATGAATAGACTGTAAGGTGGGGGCCACCCCACACACCCCCTGGCAGACCCAGAAGTGGACTGGAAATGCTCCTGGCCCACTTCCAGGTCTGGTGCCGAGTGTGCTGGGGACCCCCTGTGCTTCTGTGGGACACTCCATGCGCCCCAGCATTGCAGCATTCACGAGCCACCTGCAACCTAGAGGCATGTAAAAAAAACCCCAACAGTTAAAGCTGTGTCTATGTCCAAATCTTTCTGAATCGATTCAGAGGGTTCTGATTCAATTTGGAGAGATTAAAGGGTCCTTTGATTCGATTTGGAGATTCAGCCACTGAATCGGGCCAAGTCTCTGCCGAATCAAATCAGGGACTGAAGCTTCGCACAGTCCTGCTATTTATGGTCCTAATGGCGAAGTAGGATGTGGCCTTTTGAATTTCTGATGATTTCTGGTTTTGTTCACTTGCTTCCATTACTCATCCTGCCTTTGTTCCCATGTTCTACAATATCTTCCATGAAACTGAGGACAAGTATGCATATAGGTTTTGGGTCATACCTAGATTATGGTTAATCTTTACCCATCCTCACTGTATAGAGGTCCCACCTCTTTCCTGTCCTCTTTCTTTTTTATGTATGTGGCTGAAGAACCTTATACTATTTGTATTAATTTTGTTTGTGAGGTCTAACTCAGCCTGACTTTTGAAAGCTTTCACTGTATCCTTATATTTTCTGACCTCTAAGCTCTTGAACTAGCATTTGAACACTGTAATTATAATTTCAAGAAGGAACATTAAAAGAATTTGAGGATCTGGAAAGAATTCACACCCTGCCTCCCTTCTTCCCCCGCAGGTCAGACTGGCAAGGATTGTGGGTTTCTGCCTTCCTCTGCTGTGTGACTATGACTCTTCCTCTTAGAATAATTTGAGAATATATTAATTTAAGAATTTCTACACCATTGCAGTGGCAAGGCATTGATAATGTGCTTATCTTTCCTGCTTCATACCTGTTTCATGTTGTTGGGTGTTCTTATTTCCCCCCCCCCACCATGTGCTGCACGCCTATAGTTTGTGAGGGACTGGGGCAGATGATTTTTAGGACTCTGGATATAAGGTTGCCTGTGAATACAGGGGTCTAGACTTGAGCTCCCATGAAGTGCCATCCAGCCTTTGTTCCTAATAATTGAGAATACAAGGTTTAGAACACATCATTTGCAAGAAATCACACCAGTAAAAATGTCTAGATAAGTGGCAATCCATAAAGGAAAAACTCGCTCCCACTTGTGCTGTTACAGATGTCCCCCACTTCGCAGTAAGCAGCATTCATGCAGAATGAACAGGGCTGATTTGGGATGATGTTGTGCAGTGGGACTCCCTTCAGGGCATCCTGATGCAAGGACAAAGGGATGGTGAATATCAGTAGGCCAAGAAATTGGTGCCCACTGTAAAGATTTTTTGGTCCTCTCCCCCTACCAGGCTGCATTAAAAACAAGCAAGGAGACTTCAGCCACGGTGGAGAAGAATGTTCTGCAGAGTGGATTTCCAGCTGCTTGGCAGGGTAGCAAAATCACCTACTTGAGCAGGGTTCAAGGCTAAGCATTGGGCGTTGACCACCTAATCACATGCAGCCTCTACCGATGTGACTAAGGACTGGAGCCCTCAGTGAAGGCATGTGCATGTGCCCTTCCATAACACTGATCTTTGACGGTGTGAATGGTGGAGAAAGTTCTACTGTAAGTGACAATCATCAGGTACCCGATGATCTTGCGAGGTCCCTTCCAGCCTGTGAAAATCAGAAAGCAGGGTAAACCTTAAAACATGCTCCTAGTAAGTGATGAGCACCTCTGAGGTGCTGAGCAATTTCATTTTTTGTTGAACTTCATGCACCTGAATTCCCATTGAAAGAGATGCTCAATACCATGCAGGGATGAGTGGCATAATATATGAGAGAAAATAAGACTCGCTTACAGTCCCAAGGGCTCCCAGTACAATTAACAGTAATGAACTGAGTTTTACAAGTTTCACCTACTGCTTGCAGAAAGCAAGCTTCCCCTTTCCTCAGACATATTTCTAGGTAAGTACATGACCTGCCAGCCTTTTTCATCCTCAGTAGCAAACCAGATATCTACAGAGCCCTCTTATGAAATAATCATTCACTCTCGCCTTCGTAAACAAATAGCTATTTCAGAGGGCGTGTGTAAATAGCAAAGAAGTATAGCATGGATAGCCATAGCTTTAATCTAGCTATTCCAGGTAATACCAGCAGTGAAGATATGATGGTATGGACTTCAGCAATCCTCTACATACCCAGTATCTCTGATGGTCCCATGCTGAAATCTATTTTGCCTCCTTTTTTGTTACTGATGTTACTGACTAGCTATTTGTTTATGAAGGCTGTGACTTCAGTGCAGACCTCTCCATGGACTCCCTTGGGCCACATGCTGCCCCTTCAAAGTTGATAGGAGTCTTGCAACTGTCTTCTATGGGACCTTGCTCGGTTACTTCTTTCCTATACAGTGAAAACTCTGTTATCTGGCATCCCCCGGGATGGGGGATGCCAGTTAATCAAATATGCACCGTCCAGTGCACTCCCTGGCATCAGTGTGCCAGGGGACAGGGAGGGGGCCCCGCACAGGCTGCTTTGTCCCAGGTCATGGATTGAAGAAGTGAAGAAGTAAAGTGAAGAAAAAGAAGAACTCAGCTCGTGGTGGTGAAACTGGAAGTGGGACTACCGGTTTCACTTTTGCCGCATCCCTCAGATGTCGGTTAGTGGAGATTTCTGGTTGATAAAGTGCCAGATAACATGGGTTTTTCTGTACTTTTCTTCTTCTTTCACTCCTTATCAGCACTGGTGATGCATAGGGGGTGCATATGGGTGCACGTGCACCCCCTGAGCTTGGTGGTGCACCCACTGCAAAAAGTGCTACTGACACTGCTGGTGGCGCCTGCGGTTGGTCCCCAATTGCCACTGGCCACTGCCAACACTGCTGGTGCCATCTGCGAGTGGTTGCCAACCACTAGCTGGCGCTCTCCAGCCCCGCTCCTGACACTGTGGCAGTTCCCCGTGGGAGCTCCCCACTTTCTGCCACCACCACCTGCAGGCAGTAGCCATACCCCCCCAGCCTTCAAGGGCACATGAAAATCATGCTTCTCAGTAATATTTCTTCTCTCCCTCTGCAACTCTTTTCTGTTCACTTCTGTCATTGTATTGTGATTGTCTATTATACTGAAAAATTACCTTCCCTTATCCATCACTGTGTTCCTGTATGAACAGTGGACAAGATAAAGTGAAATGGTAAGCACTTAGCACAGAGTTCATTCAACCCTCACTGAAATCAAGGAGAGCTGAGACCTGTCTGTACCTTACAAAATCAAGCCTATTATTTTTGGGCACTGCTGGACCAACTCAAGACTGTGACTAAGTTTTTTTCTTAAGCTGCATTGGCATTCTTTCAGTCAAGGGATGTAAAGATGGATACTACAGGATAACACCAGAAGTTAGACAGTCCTATTCACAGACAGTTTCTTCAGTCAAAGAAACTGTATCTGTAATCCAAAGCTTGGTTTTAGATACTGGACAGTAAAAGATGTTCATATAAAGATGAGACTACCCTTTCCTCCACCTACATGACAGAGTGTGATACTTGTCCTCTAGTAACTGGGCTGTATTTTCAACTTTCTTATAAACTTGTCACAGCTGGAGATAATACTTTTGAGAAATATACTGCCAACCTAACATTTATTAGGTCATGAAGTTTAATAATGTTGAGTAATTGTATTATAGATAGAATTAAGAAAACACCAAGTGACCATTTAAGGGCATCCTTTAATGAATTCATTATTAGTTGTGTGTATTTCTCAGGATGCAAAATAAAGAAACATTAGGGGTAAAATGACAAGGATTACAAATGTGACAAAAATCTACCTATTAAAAATAGACAAAAGCTTAATGATCATGGCTCAGCGTTACCACTTCATCTCAGTATGCATTAGTCATAACATCATTACAACACTCATGACACCATTCTTTTTCTTAAAAGACTAAAGAGGGACAAAAAATAATTTCTGGATTCCCACGAAACAGCATGCTAAACAAGATTATTGTTAAAAGCATTTGTATAATGATTGCATATCCCTTTGAGACCTTCAAGATCTCAAACAGGGGGATCAGACAATAAGAGAAACAAATTATTCATAGTAGCCGAAAAAAGAAGTTTGCTTATGAAAATGAAACATGATGTAACACATCCAACTAATTTACGCTTGTATAAATAAGCTCAACTTCAGCCAAAGTTGAGCCTATTTATGCTGGGCTAAATTTACTCCAAAGTCTATATGTATCCTGCAATTAAAATTTAAGGCTGGATCCTCTGAACAATTACTATAATGAACCAGCTCAGTAAGTTCCCTATTGGAATTAATGAGCACCTCATGACTTTCCATCTTAAACTAGCAGGAAGTCAGCAGTGCATATGCCCCAACTCTTGATGCTACGGGTGAAACCAAGGAATTCTATGCCAACCTTGACCAAGTCCTTTCTGATGTTCTGGAGGGAGACAGACATGTTCTTTCCCATGAGCAATGCATGCTCCCAGAGGCTGGGGGGTGGGGAGTGGGCATGGCGACTGCCAGCAGGAGTTGGCAGCAAGCGGGGAGCTCCTGCAGGCAGCCATGGCGGTGTCGGTGGTGGGAGTTGGAGGTGGGTGGCGAGCGCCAACCAGCAATTGGCAACCACCCACAGATGCCGCTGGAGGTGTCAGGGAGAAGAAGGGAGGGTGGCGAGTGGCAATCACCTGCAGGTGCTGCTGGCAGCATCGGCGGTGCTTCTCAGGGGGTGCATTTGCACCCGTGTGCACCCCCTTAGTGATTTCAATGCCAGAGTTGACAGGGACTCTAACTTCTGGAATGGAACCATTGGCAAGAAAGGAGTAGAAAAGGTCAACTTCAATGGCATCCTCCTTTTGACCAAATGCGCTGAATGTGGACTCACCACCACCAATATCCTGTTCCACCAAAAAAACAGGTTCAGGACATCCTGGCACACCCCATATTCTAAGCATTAGCACCTGATTGGCTATGTTATCATCTATGCTTGGTCACAAAGGCATCTGCATCACCTGAGCTATGCTAGGAGCTCATGATTGCTGGACTGATCACTGAAACTCATTCACTCAGTTATATCACTCAACCTGGCTCCCAAGTGATGGCAGCAGCAGAAGCAAGCAATGCTGATGGAAGATCAGTGTTGAAGCGCTCAAGGACTCAAGCAAGCAAGAGCTCTTCCACTAGTGCCTCAATGAAAAACTGGTGAATTCCAATCAACAACAATGGGAGAATTCCAAAAACAAGGCCATTGCAATCAGTGCCTGTGAAGGAGACACTTGGATTCTCTACCAGGAAACACCAAGACTGGTTTGATGAGAATGACCGGGAGATCCAAGAATTGATTGATAGCAAGTGCAAGGTCTTTTGCGCTTGGCAAAACAATACCAACTCCAAGCAAAAGAAACTGAATCTTCAACAAGCCGAGGCAGAGGTCCAAAGCAGGACCTGCAATATCAAGAACAAATGGTGAGATGACAAGGCAAAGGAGATTTAACATCTCACTGACATCCATGATACGTGCAGTTTCTTCTGCACATCCATCTAATCAAAGCCATCTACAGTCCAAGCACTCAGGGACCAACCCCCTTGAGACCTAAGGATGGAGGAGACCTGATCAAGGAAGGCTGAGCCATCAATGCCCATTGAAAAGAACATTTTGAAGACCTCAAATGAAACTCTGCTGTTGATGACAGCGTTTTCAACTCTGTTTTGCAACAACCAGTCAGAGATGATCTTGGAATCCCAGGTGGGGAAAGCCATCAAGCAGATGAAAAACAACAAGGCATCTGGAGTGGATGGAATCACCACTAAAATCTTCAAACAGAGAGGAAAGGAGCTCACACCACAGCTTCATCCCCTTGTCTTAAGGATCTGGAATGATAAGGATATCCCAGACAATCTCAGGAACACCAGGATTGTGACAGTCTTTAAGAAAGGAGATGCATCTGACTGTGGAAACTGCAGAGGGATCGCCTTACTGTCTACCACAGTGAGAACCCTCCTGAACCATCTCCTTCCACCTGCTGAAGAGCTCCTCCAAGAATCTTGGTGAGGGTTAAGAGCACCAAGAGGCACAACTGATATGACCTTCACAGTTCATCAGCTGGAGGAGAAATGCTGGGAACAACATAAGCCTCTCTACATGGCCTTCTTTGACCTCACAAAAGCTTTCGACTCTGTCAGCCAAGAAATGTGGAGGATACTTCTACAGTATGGATGCCCATCAAAATTTGTCACCATTCTCTGCCTACTCCATGACAGTATGTGAGCAGTGGTCCTCAGTAATGGACCTATCACAGATCCCTTTAAGGTTAATACAGGAGTTAAGCATGGCTGCATCATTGCTCCAACACTCTTCTCAATATTCCTTACCGGGATGCTACATCTGACCACGAACAAGCTTCTAGCTGGAGTGGAGCTAAACTACCAAATGGAAGTTAAGCTGTTTAACCTCAACTGATGCTAAGCCAAAACCAAAATCACCCCAACTTCAATCACTGAGCTCTAGTACACTGATGATGCTGTAGTATGCGCTCACTTGGAAGCAGACCTTTAGGCAATTGTTGACATCTTTACCAAGGCATACAAGAAAATGGGACTGATGCTTAACATTCAGAAAACTAAGGTCCTCCACCAATAAGCTCCTAATGAACAGTCCCCAGCTCTGGTAATCCAGATCCATGGTGACACTACGGAGAATGTGGAGTATTTCCTGTATCTTGGAAGCCATTTCTTGCAAAAGGCTGACATTGACAAAGAAATCCAACATTGTCTCAAATGTGCAAGTGCAATCCCTGGATGCCTGAAGAAATGGGTGTTCAAAATCACGACATCAGACCCAAAACCAAGCTCATGGTTTATCAAGCAAACGTGATCCCCACCTTGCTGTACAGAGCTGAGATGTGGACAACATAGAAAAGACATCTAAGGATGTTGAAGAAGTACCATCCACGCTACCTGCAGAAGATCCTCCGAATCCAATGGGAAGACAGACACAGCAACATTAGTGTCCTCCTCCAAGCAAACACCACGAGTACCTGGGCAACGATCATCTAACATCAACTTTGTTGGGCCAGCCATGTCATCCAAATGTCCAACTCCAGATTCCCGAAGAAAGTTTTATTCTCCCAGCTCACTCAAGGTGTACCCTCAAGAGGAGGGCAGAGATAGTGGTTCAGGGATGTCCCCAAGGTCAACTTAAAAAATGCAACATTAATATCAACTTGTGGGATCCTATCACCCAGATCTGCCCCAAATGGCGGTAGTGTCTGCTGCAGGGGTCTCTGTACTTTAAAGCCTCATGACAATGACAGGAAATGGAAAAGTAGGAGTGGCAGAAACAGTGTGTCGCGGACCAAATCAAGAAGCCAGCGTCCCCCCACACACGTACACAGGAACACGTCTAAAATGCGGTAGAGTCTGTTGATCCTAGATAGACCTCATCAGCCATCTTTAGACACACAGATAAGACAATCATGGAAAATAATTATCCTCAACTGTGAGGGACTAACCGTAATGAACAATACTTACTAACATGAATAGTCTCAATGCTTTCAGGCCCTATTTTGATATAATCTCTTTCATACAAACTAGGCACATCTACCTGAGATGCTGTGTCACTGTAGTGATGAGTTATGGCAACATAGCTTGTTACGGTGACGTAGCATTGGCAGGCACTAACTGTGATGCTGCTACTGCGCAGTAAGGTCAGAAACCACCCATGCACCACCGGGACTGCACCACATGCACCACAGTACTGGTGGGTACGATGCAGTCATTTAGTACTTGCAAGTACTAAATGACTGTGCAGTACTATGAATGTAGATGCGCCCACTCTATCCTAAACTTTTTAAAGCTATACAATTACAAAGTTAAATACAAGTAAGGGAAAGTGAGAACAGTAAAGGGAGAGAAGAAATGTTTTTAGCTGAATTACACTGGGCATGTCTACACATACATTTAACATGGCTGAATAAACTCTGGTGCAGTTCACGGTGGAGTTTATTGCTCCTGGGCACCGCATTTGCATGTGTGCCCAGGACCACAGCAGATTGAACCAGGGAGGAACAGCCACAGATGACGGGGGGCCTGGGCATTAGCTTGCCAGGCTGGGGCTACCCCGACCCAGCTCAGCGTACTGCAGAGGGGCTGGCTGGGGCATGACAGTGCTTCCGTACAGGGCTAGCTACCAGGTAGCCCCTACACTGAAGCACTCTCATGCCCCAGCCAGCCCTGTCAGCATTTACATATGTATTGTGGCAAAGTGAATAACTCTGCTGTAGGATAGTACATATGTCTGGCAGTACTATGCCATGGAGAAGTTAATTAGTTTACTCTGTCCTGATAGCACCACATGTGTAGACGGTGACCTTTTACTGTGGAGCTGATTAGTCAGCTCTGAAGTAAACATCTCGTGTAGACATGGCCACTGTCAGCAAAGGTACGGAGTCAACAAGAAATAGGACACAAGTGGTATTCTAAGCAGAATAAGAGCCTGAGGGGGCAAAGGAAAAGGCAGTGGCTCCCGTACAAATAGGGACAAGATTGTCTGAAAGGTTGGAGAATAGACAAGCATTAGCAAAGCAGAAGTAAATTTAGAGAGCATCTCTGTGGCATATCATGTATTCTGCAAACAGAAAGAAATATGTGGAGATTGCCAGTTGAAGATGTCACCTACTCTGTTTTTCCAAGCCTCATTAAGGCAAAAGCAGCAGCTAAGACTTTCCTAGTAGCAGAATGTTTTAAAAAGAAATACTGAAGGAGTCCAAGTCATCAGTTATTTCTGTATTACTGTAGCAGGGTCCATTCTTGAAACCCAGCCTTCTCAGCTAATTTTAGACAAAGATCATCAACCTACAGCTAGAGTTAAGAATAGATTAATGTCAGCTCCTTTAATGGTTTCCCAGGATTTACAAGGTAATTTATTTTAGATGCTGAAGCCCAGATACTCATCATCCTGTCCCTGCTGAAGGAAACACAGAGGGGATTGTTGTTTGCTTTTGTCAAGGAGGGAGAGAGGGAGAGAATCGCACAAAATGGAGAAAAATTATGGAGCAACACAGAATGTCACAGAATGAACATTACTGGTACAGGAACCATTACAAATGGGAACATTGCTGCCAGTGCCTTAGGAGATTCTTGATGGCTGTTCTTATTGATTATGAAAGCTACATCGAATTTCAGTGTGATGAAGCACTCGTGGCTTTAGCATCAAGGATCATTGTGTACTAGCCCCAGGAGGCTATGTGATGCAGAAAGCCTTTCCATCTACGTTAGTTTTACTTGTTTCTTAAAAACACTGAGAATCAACCAACAAATGCATAGGAAACTAATGCTTTATTTGTTTGCTATTAATTAATCTATATCTTGCTTAAAATGTACTAGACATTTTATTACACTTTAAAAAAAGGATCCAATCCCTGCCAAAAAATAGCTAATAAACTGGATCAGAGAAGGCAGAGAAAAGATTAGTAGGTAGACGGCCAACAGAAGGAAGGATAAGGGCTTTACATGTCATCATTTGGGAAGAATAATAGAAGGATTAGCTCAAAATCACCCACTGTTTTTTTAAGTAGGACTCCCCATTGATTTACACAAGTTAACTGATTCTATAAGGAGAACCCAATAGGGAGTTTTGCTTTTTTTTAAAATGGCACACAGATGACCCATCATTGCCATTTATTTCTTACAGTATTTGCTCTGTATTATATAAATCACGTGTTTAAAGATAGGCCTTGCCTTTGGAGTCCCTCCCGTCTTAAAGACAAACACAGAACAGCTGGGATGAAATGGAAAATACAGGGCATGATTTAATTTACTTGTTTGTTCTGGGAATTGTTCCATTCTCCGGTTCAATGAAGAATGACGAGGATATCCTAGTCTACCTCTCGTTATACATAAGACCAATTAGTGCTGCAGAAGTTGTGTGTGTGTGTGCATCAATGGGAGAAAATATCCAAATATTTCTTTCACCTCTTCCTTCAGAGGTAACAAGAAAAAAATGTATCTGTGGAAGAATGCCTTAGAGTCCTTCCAATCCTATCCTCCTTCCAGGGGACAAATGAAAGAATGAAGGCAGGAAAGACTTGCTATTTGTTCTTAGCCCTGTCTACCCTGCATGGAATAAAATACTGGAATGCATAAAATACCTTGAGCTTCCAACTCTTGGAGTCTTTAATACCTTGACAACAGTCCCCGAGTGTTTCACAAGCATTGGTTTTACCCATGACCACAGCAAGTTAATCTCTAGATTGAGTTTGCACAGAATAGAATGGTTTTCTTCCAACACAGATCCAACAGACAGGCAGTTGCAAAGATAGAAGCTGCACAGCTGTAGTTTTTCAGGTTTAAAAATTACCCCAAAACCTATTTCCCTCAAGTATTTAGCATTATGGTATAAGAGCCTGGGAAGTCCCAAAATGCACAGGAACTATGTTGCTAATAAATAGAGATGTGTATGCATGCATCAGAGTGGTCCTCTTAAAATGTGAGTGTGCTAAATGAATACAAGGACAAATGATGCAAAAATAAAATTAAATAAAACCAGCGTGTTGTAGTCAAGATCCCTGCATCAGTTCCCTTCCTCAGGGGTGGGTGTATCCCTGAGTTTTGCTGAGATATGAAGCAAAGGCACCAATCCTACAAGGCACCATTGAACACACTCGCTGAAGTCAGTAAGAGCAGAGGAGCCATGATCTACAGGACTGTACTTTTTAATTCCCATGACTTTCATTCACAACTATGCTCCACCCTCTTAGCACTAGATTTCACTACTTTAAAGTGAAGGAGGATTGCACACTTGTCAAAATTAATGTGCACTGTTTATAAAATATCTAACTTTAGCCCCACTTCCATGGGTGTGACTCTCACTGATATAAATGGAATTATTATTAATTGCTAAAAACTTATTTGCCTACAAAAGTATCCATAGAGGCCAATGCTTAAGAGTTCTGTAGATTATATTACTGTTCTAAGGCCTGTCAATGCAGCACTAGATCTTTATTGTTTAAAAGGGAAAAAAACCCTATCTAAGTTCCAGTTATATATGACTGTGATACGATATATTTTAATCATCGACAACTATATCAGTAGACGTTTAAGAAATCTCAATAAAGGATGCAAGTTTTTTCCCCTTCATTTGTCCATATGTAAATGTAGTCCTTCTTTTCACATTTCACTCTTGTTTTTACTTATATTTGAATTTGGTGAGACAAAAATCAGTTCCCATGCAAATGGGACATTTGGATAAGATAAAATAGATTTTCCATACTACTAGGCATTGAATAAATTTCCAAGTACACTGTGCCTGTGCAAAGATCTGTTTTAATTGTCTCAAGTTATGAATGTATTAGTTCATACACAGCATATGTACCCAGCAGTTGCTGAGAAAATACAAAAATGAATCTTTCAGGTAAAAGGAGTAGTGTTCTTTGGTTCCATGACTGTTCTGTGTGTAACTCTATGAACGATATAACTCATACTTTTGTATAACTCTTTTCTTTTTCAGATACGAGTAACACATTTATTTACTTAGGACAATCTACTGGGTATGAAGGAAATAAAGGAAGAAAATGTGTATTATCCCACTACCTATTGGATGTGTGCACAAACATAAGTATGTGCAAGCATGTGTTCCTGTACACATAAGGCCCCAAACCTATACAGTATAGACTTCATGCATGTTTATCTTTGGATGCTGTGTTCCCTTTGATAGCAATGAAACTATACCCAGGGCTTAAAGCGTGTAAGGCTCTGTAAGATCACATTAGAGCCTGTCAGCTGGTTGTATTAGTTAAGTTTACGCTTAAAATGGTGGTTTATCAGCTCTTTCTTAGTTTATAGTTAATAGGAGAGGGCTGTAACGAGGTCTCCTATTAATTAGATGTCTATGCGTTTACAAAATAGTCTATAGTACATTTATATAGAATATTAACTCTTCGGAGCATGCTTGTATACATGCACGTGCACTGGTTCAGAGCAATGCATACGTACAAAGGGGCTTTGATCCATGCTTAGAGTGCTTAGGGACCAACAGGGGACAATAAAAAATATTAATACTAATAACTATTTGTACTGTGTGAAGTTTTATAAAATACAATGTAAAAATAAAAACAAAGCATATTTTGTGATATAGTCTCCATAATTATTTTAGGAGGTCTGTTCACTTGGAGTTTCTTATCGATCCTTAGATATTGGCTTAAATGTTTTTCTCACCAGAAACTGACTCAAATCCAGTGTTTCCATGCCTCAGCACCACTGGGTTCAAACCTGGGAGGAGGAAATATAGTCCTCTTGAGAACTGCCAAGAGTATTTTGGGTTTTTTTTTTATATTTTGGAAATTGTCGGTGCTCAGTGATTAAAAGTGCCTCGGCACAGCAGAATTTCCCGGGCACAGCGCGATTCTTCGGTGCAACAGATCCCTCGGTAGGGCGGGAAAACCTTGGTGCGGTGAACAGTCCCCACCAAACTTAGCAATCACATTGTTTGCATGCACGCTACCTATTGGCTTGTTGTAAATTATTCCTACCTGGCGACTAGCAATTGGCTCGCCAGCCGTATAAAAGCTAGGGCAGTTTCCGCCCAAGTTGGAGAACTCCGCGTGTACTTCGGAGGAGAGTTCTGTGCGTACCTCGGAGTGAACTTGGAGGTACTGATCACCCACCAACAGCTGCCCGTCGCTGACTGTCCCGACGTATCCCGTAGCCTGCATGCTCGGAAAGCGTTGTTTAGTATTCTACCCGGATTGCAACTTTTACAGAAGGTGCCTTCACTGTGTACATCGATGCGAGTCCCTGTACTTCAGCATTGTAAGTAAAGTAATTATTTCAAGTCAACCAATATGCGTCTGTGCCTAATTCTACTCCATCAGTTGAAGTACCAACAGCCCCACCGCCTATACTTGGTCCCCACAGAAATTTTTTCACATACCAGGTCAAATTAGCGAGCTCGGCTCTGAATCCTTTGAATTGTTCAAAAGCCTTATGTGACCCTACTACTGGCAAGTATCCTCCACCCCAGTGGGGCTTCAGATACTTCCAAATCCTTTAGCAGGCATCCTACGTGCAGGCCCAAGCCCGGAGGCTTGGGGTTCGGATGCTCCTGAGTTTTGCTTGCCCGCAGCTGTATGGCCACAGCAGCAAGCTAGGGAGGAGTCTCCCATTTCCATCAAGTTGTAGTAGAGATCCTCCCAGGGAAACTGGCCAGCGGGAAGTTACCTATGAGGCTCTCATAGGGTGTCCTGTTCACATGCAGATGGGAGGGGGTAGCGCACCCTCCACTACACAATGCCATTTTAACTGCATTTCGGCTGGGGTATCAGACCAGTACAGCAACTATACTTGATCTTAGCCCACTCCATGAGGAGCTCTCTTCACTCTCCAAAGCCAAACTTATACACAAAATTCAGGCATTTGGTCACAAGAGGCTTTCCTACTGTTACTACAGACTTCTGAAGTTTTATTCTCTGTGCATAAATAGATTCACACACAAGCAGAATCTTGCTCAGTGGCACTGTTTCGTTTATATTTACAAGGTTACACACTGTCTTCAAGGGAAGGGCTCTCGCTCTCCCATTTTCACTGCTAAGCAGTTAGGATTTGGCAGTCATTCTTTTCTTCTGCCTCAAAGCTGTAACACAATTTAAATGTGCAGCATAAACTCAGGTCTCTTATTTGGAACCTGTTACGGGCTGAAACTGCAACGTGTGTGTGGCAGTTTAAAAAAATGAATCAATCTGAATAATTTGCCCTGGGGTCCAGTGTAAGAAAATGTGAATGGAGGAGGGGTAAGGTAAAAATGGCCAACAGAGGCTATAACAAGTGACAGGGCAATATATAGCATGCACATATATCATGGTGTAGCCTGGCTCTGGGTGTGCATGTCTGTGTCCATGTGTGGCCTACTTTTGTGTGTGTGTGCACGTGCACATGCTGCACATGTGTTAATGTATGGCCTGGCTCTTGTGCGTGCGTATGTATGTATGGCTGTGTCAATGTGTGGCCTGGTTGTGTGTGTGCAAACATATGCACATGTTGCACATCTGTGTCAGTGTGTGCCCTTGTGCATCCTTATTTCAGGGCACGGAGGAGGTGGAAGTGATATGTGGTCTGAGTCTATAATGTAAACAGACATTTGTGTTCTCATACAGTCTCTTGAAAGACACTGATTCAGGGGTGTGTATAGAGCAGTGGTTCTCAAACTTGTTTCATTCAAGGCACCTCTCTGTAACTTCTGGGAATTGAGCAGCACCCCATTTCCAAAACTGATTTATTTATTGCAATGCCTGCTTCCTGGCAGAGAACAGGCCAAGTTGCACTTATGTGTGGGCATGTGTGTCACTGTGTGGCCTGGTTTTGTGTATGTGCATGTGCTGCACATGTCAGTGTGTGTCCGTGTCAATGTGTGGCCTGGCTCTGTGCGTGTGAACGTGCAGCCTCCTGCTGCATGTGTGCGTGTGCCATGCATCTGTGTCAACATGTGCATGTGTAAAGGTGTGATCGGGTTCTGCATGTGGCAGGGGACAGAGTTTGTGATAACCCGAGGCAAAGCAGCTGCTGAAGGAGGAGAGCTGCTAGCCTCCCTCTCCCCCGACCCTGTCATGCCCAATGTGTTCATGCCTGGTGGCAGGACGGGGCCAGATTCCCCCCTACCCATGCAGCAGCCACCAGGAGGCAATTGCACAGGAGGGGTGGCCAGAGGGACCCAGACTAGAACAGCTGCTTCTCCTCACCCTGCTTGGTGTGGGTGGGGAACACGTTGTCCTTCCTCCTGCCTGTCGCTTGCCACACCTGGCACCCTCCTGCTGGCCAGGCTGTGCACAGGAGCTGTGGATCCGTGGGATGGGCCGGGCAGGAGGGGGAGCTTGACATGCGTGGTTTTTTTTCGGGGATCGGGCTGGCTTTATTCCCCCCCCTTCCTGATGCTCGCAGCCGGCCGGAGGCTCGGGATGACCCCGCTGCGGGAACTGCTCACCTACTGCCTTTTCTTCGCCTTCTCCTTGCCCCTGCTGATGCTGGTGCTGCTCTGAGATGCGCGGGGAGGCGATGCCTGCCTCCTGCGGAGGAGGGACCGCGGCGGCCGGCGGCAGCTCCGCGCTGCGGCCCCCGACAGCCGCCTGATCCGCTCGGCGATGCGGTCGGGGGCAGCGGCCGGGCGCGGGGCCGGGGCGGCTGCGGCGGGAGCCCGCGGCTCCTCTCCCCCGGCCCGGGGGTAACACGATGTGCCCCCCTCGGGGAGCGCATTTGCCCTGCCCCCCGCCAGACGTGAGCGCCTGCCGGCTGCTCGAGCGCCCCGCGCTGCTCTAGCCGCCCGCGCGGCCTGTGGAACAGGTGCTTCTCCGGGCGGAGCGGGGCGCGGGGCCCGGCCGGGGCTTGGCCCCGCTGCGGCGGAGATCGCGCGGCAGGAAGCGTGTCCCCGCCGGCTCGCCGTGCAGGGAGGGCGGGCGCAGGGGCCGGCCGCGATGGGAGAGGGCATGTCTAAGCGGCTGAAGCTGCAGCTGGGCGGCGAGGCGGACATGGAGGAGCGGGCGTTCGCCAACCCCTACCCGGACTACCAGCCCCACGGGGCCGCCGCCGCCGCCACCGCGCCGGCCCCCAACGCCGCGGACACCCAGCGGGACCCCGCGCCCTGCCCCAAGGAGGAAGAGTCCCTCCCCTTCGATGCGGACGGGAAGGTGAGTCCCGGGCTGCGCGGGGGAGGGGCCAGGCCGCGGCCTGGGGCGCGCTGCTGCGGCAGTGGGGGCCGCATGGCTCTGGAACCTTGGGGGCCCTCGCGCTCTAGAACGCGCTGCGGGGCAGGGGGGGGGGGCGGGGTGGGTAAGG
>JAGPOW010000261.1:171492727-171518162 GCA_030014935.1 Caiman crocodilus
AAAATAGAAAATGATGCCTTTATGACTGCTGACCAGCTTGATGAGGTATGTCAACCTTGCAAAAGTAAAAGCAGGATTTTGAAGGTGTGGCAGAGAAGGGAGTTGTATGGGGGTATTTTTTGTATAGATGGTGTGTAGTCTGAAAATGCTAAATTGCATTGCAGAGCACTTCAGTTTCCAGTTCATTTGAGACTTTCATGAAACCATATTGAAAACTCACTGCAGTCCTACCACTGTATATTTCAGGTGCAGAATTTCTTTTAGGTTAAGTTCAGGAATCTCTGTGTTTAAGTTCTTGGTATGAATTTGTTTTCATTTGCTTGTCCCATCATAGCAGAACATGCTGATTTGTAGTGCATTTGATTTCCCCCCCTGTTGTTACCCACAGAAGGCATTCCTGCTACTAAGTGTAGTAGTCAGTAGCCAGTTGCATTGTCCATATGTATCTTACTATTTATTGGTAAGGAGTTATGTTAGGTGTTTTATATTTAAACAGCTTAAATAAACTTTTTTTTTCTTCCTTTGGAAAAATATTGGATCAGATTCTTCAGTCTACTGAAGCAATATGATTTCAGTCAGTAGCAGTGGATTTCTTCTATATTTTCCCCACTGTTATAGTTTCTGCTTTTCATTGAGAAAGTGATCTTGCCAGGCATACACTTTCCCTCATGAGGTTTTACTGGTCCAAAGATGGAAGTGTCCTACATACTCCCAAGCTAAAATTAACAACAGAGAGGGATGTTTATGTGAGTTTGCTAGTTTAACTAATCTCCCATCCACAGATAATAACACTTTACTGGGACTTCCTGAAATTCTCTCTGCTCTCACTATTATTCCTGAAATTGTGCATCCTTATTTCAGGGCATGGAGGCGGTGGAAGTGATATATGGTCTGAGTCTATAATGTAAACTGACACTTGTGTTCTCATACAGTCTCTTTAAAGACACTGATTCAGGGCTGCGTATAGAGCAGTGGTTCTCAAACTTCTTTGATTCAAGGCATCTTTCTGTAACTTCTGGGAATTGAGCAACTCCCCATTTCCAAAACCGATTCATTTATTATAGTGTCTGCCTCCTGATAGAGGCCAGGCAGAGACTGAGTCTGAGCCTGCACTTGTGTCCTCACATCTGCTTGCTGCCCGGGCACCCTGGTTGAGAATCACTGGTCTAGGACAACTTGGCCTCAGGCTCCAAACATCAAAATGTGTTTTTAAAAAACCAACCAGTGCTTTTGCACATTCTGCATCCTTTACCAAATCAGTGAAGCGGTGACTAACCTGTGTGACTCAGATAAATACCATTGCAAATCAGTAGGGTTCTTCAGTTGGCAGAAGCCACTGCTTTATCAATACATCCATTTGATTTCGTAAGCTGCCAGCTTAGCCACGTCAAACTCATCCTGTTGATGAAAAAGGCTAACTCTGTAAATGATCAGGTGAACTATAAGAAACTAAATGAGGTCTAGAAGGAGCAGACAAAATTAATTGATTGTCTTCAGTTAATTGGACTACATGAAACAGCTGGTCTTTTCAGTCATTGGGATTTCCCAGATCACTCACATTCATACAGATGAACTGTTCTTTTTAAAGTGGTGTTTTTTTCCATGAAAATGTTTCAGATTTGAACTGTAATTTAAAAATAAAAATAAAACTGATAAACTTTTTAATTGAGAATTTTTATATTGATTGTAGGAGGGGGGAATTGACAAATGAAAAGTTATGGACACAACCATTTGGAGCTGTTTCAAAAGGGCAATAGCTGTTATGTTGTGATCACTGTGCGTAGACAAGCCAGGAACCATATAAATGTTGTAAAACTGCTTCACTGTTAACCTAGACGAAGCAATGTATCTGTTCTGGATGGTCCAGGTAATGTATGTGTCCCATAACCTAAGTGTGTGTGTGTGTGTGTGTGTGCAAACATTTTGGGAATGGAAACCTCTTGACAATGGATTCACCAGAGACGTGAATCAAAGGGCTACAAATTCCTAGCTAAGCTTATTGACAGCAACATGCGTCTGCCTCTAAAATGTCATGCATTTAATTTCTTTTATGCTGACTGCTGATCAACAGAGGTGTTAGAAGTTGAGCTACAGAAGTACTTTTCAGTCTTAGCAATAAAGTGATTTGGTTCTTCAATACACCTATTATCATATTTCTCTGAATGCTGTTTGGGTGAAAAGGTCTCTCGGAAGTACACAGTATGGAGCTTCATGCTGGGTGGTAATATCACTGCCCAGGTTCCTTATTTAGGCTAGGTCTGTATATCATACAGGACAAATTACCAGTATCACCAGAATTAAAGCTCAAGTTGTTATTGTATCTCAATCCCATTTTGGAAGAATTTCTTTAGAATTGTAGTATGCTGGCAGTTCTGAGTTTTAATACAAATATAATGACAGGTGACAAGCAAGCACATGCAAGTAGCTGCTTTAAAAAAAAAAAACCCAGCCCATCCAATTTGTCATTAAGTTTAAAATGCTACGTGTGCCCTGAAAAACTATATACTGTATTCAAATCGGGTGATTGGAAGGATGGTGGCTCTTAGGGAACAGTTTTAAACCTGATGATAACAAGTGACAAATATGGATGCCTAGTGGGGACAGGATTCTTTAATTGGGATATCTTTGGGTGATTTGGTGGTATGTAATTCCTTGGCTATGTTTCAGCATAGCGCCAGTCATTTTTTCCTTTAAGTGGTTTTTCAGTCCTTTCTTGACTTTCCTGGTGCTGGATGGGATGGCCTGTTAGTGTGATGGGATGCGCTGGTTCCCAGTACTCCGACATGGCAGCTGGACTAGAATGGTTCATTTAATAAGGGCAAAAGGCTGTCTGCTGGGTTGCCCTAAATAAAACAGTTCTGCATCTACAGCACTGAAGCCCAGTTTTGTTTTGACATAGCTAGCGTACTGTACCTTGAAATCCTGCATTTTAAAACAGAGCCTGATTTTGCCATATGGGCATTTTGGTCAAAATTTAGTTTGTAGACTAAATTTGTCCCTTCTTAGTATTATGCATCAGAGGATCTTTTTTCCCCTGTCCACATGTCTGGATCCTGTTAATAACCAAATAAAAAAAGATAAAAAGAATAGCACTTTCCTCTTACATAGGGCATTGTGAAGATAAATAGATTAATGGCTGTATGGTGCCCAAACTAATGAATGTGGTGCTAATGAAGGCCACATCAGTAAGTATCCAAGTTAGATGAATAGCACAGTACCCAAAGGTATTTCCCTTCTAAATTTACAAGGTTTTAAGTTGCTTTAGACAATGATCTGTCTAACGTTGGAATGTAAGACTTATTCTTGTTCCTAAGAAGTTTCAGCAAAAGTGATAATTGCCTGTTGTGCTTTGGTTCAATATAAAATCACAAATGCAAAATCAGCCTCAGCTGTAAAATGAAGGAAATCCAGCAAGTATTGATTTATGTTACTGTACCTTCATTGGCATAATTTGGGCAGAAAAGTGAAAGTATTAATGCATCAGGCCTTTTACTCTTTCATTTTTATCCTGAGTCTTTTTAAGACTTTAAATTGACCTGCATAGTTTCTTCCAATACTGCAAAACAATCCTCTATATAGTCCAAGAGGGAGCTGGTGTTAATTCTCATACAGAGCCCTATCTGACATTCAGGTTAAATTCCATTAAATAATAATACAAAGGTCTTTTTTTTTTTCTTAAAAGAAGGAGAAAGAGTGACTCACTGTACCTTTCCTGTGGGGTTATAGAAGCTTCTGGTTCCAGCAACGTACACATTTAAGTAACCAAGGAAAAAGTCACATTAGCTGATCTGGAGGCTAAAGAAAGTAGGCGTGGAATAATTACTACCAACATGATGATGGTCTCTAAAGCTATGCATGTCAACATAGCAATTTGGGGGAAAACTGAATGCTGCTAAGTTGTCCAAGTCCTGTAGATTGTACGCTTTTATTGCCCTCTGCAGAGGGCTTTGGAACAAGCTGTGTATACATGCATGCTGTACATTACCTATAGATATAGTTCCCCACTGTAATAGAAAATTTGATATGGCTTACTAGTAATCTATTATATCGCATTTTATCCATAAAATTGCATATTTATATTTCGTGCCTTTCTGTCGCTTCAAGCTGAAAAGGGCTTCCTCTATTACTGCATAACTGAAAATAAAAATTAATGATTATCATGGATTTGGATTTTTTTAACATAAAAAATTGAGTAGAGGAGAATATAGTATATTTCTCCACAAGAGAAGTGTTGCAGCAAGTGGATTTTTGAAGAGAACCATTTGTGCTTTTGGATATTTCCCGAATTTGCAGAATACTCCAAAAAATAAAACATTCATATCTTAATGTCAATGGTCTTTTTTTTTCCTTGTGCATTGCCATCAATTGAACAGTCAAATATTGTCAATTAACGTGTCAATTGACTGCCTTTTTTTTTTTTGACCGATCAAAGAAAAAACCCTTTTTTGGTAGTTTTCTTGACAGACATTTGATGTATTTGTATCGTTTTTGTGACATATTTCTTAATGGAAAATATGTGCTTTTTCTGTGTATTATTTGGACCTATTGGCAATTTTTAACAATTTTTGATTGATAGTTGACCAGTCAGTTGACCAAATTTACCTACCTCTGCATTCTGTTGATAGACATAGATTTAGTGAAGAGCACCATCACAAAAGTCTGAATGCCAGTTGGGATATTCAAAATGATTATGCTACTGAAATTAGTATACTTTATGTTCACCTGTATAGCTGCCACAAATTTTTGCACATATATAACCATCTATATTTACCAGGATGTTTAGCAACATATTTGTTAAACAGTTTAGGGCATTAATGTGTGGGCGTTTTATGGGCATGGGGCTATACCACGTGAATCAATTTCTAATTGGAATGGTTTCTAAACTTTTTTTTCAGTAAAAAATATTGTGCGGAAAATCAGCCCATTATTTTAAGTTAGATAGTATTCTGTTTTGAACGGCTGCTGTTTAAAAAGATTGTATGCCTAAGACCTACAGTACCTAATGTACTTCTCTGTTAAAACTTCAGAACATCCCAGAAAAGTAGGAAGGGCTTCGTAGTCTTATGAAAATGTTGTCATTGTTTTCTATATTGAGTCTGACAGTGAGGGTAAGGTGTATAGATTCTGTTGTCGTCCTCTAATGGGAACACACTGAGCACCAAACCCAGCCGTCGTGTTTTTATAGAATTTGTTGGTCACTACTAGCCTAGACTGGATTTGAGTTGTTGACCACATAATGTACTTCTGAGTGATTAATTAGAAATATGTAGACAATGATCATTACTACACATACTTTTTTATGTGTAAAACTGGAAGCTTGGAAGCCACTGACCTTGAGATATGGCAGAGACAATAAATGCAGCCTAATTGGAGCATTTAATTGCATGATTGCACTCAGGGCTTTTTTCAACTAAAATCCTTCCTCAGTCCTCCTTTTTGATGTATTCTAGAACTTGTCTTCAAAATGAACTAATCCCCTATGGCAATGGAAAATCACAAATGGCATATGTGAACGTGTTAATATTAAGTAAGCCTCCAACCATCTGTTTTATTCAAGCTGCTAATGGAATAAAGCCAGAAGGAGTATAGCAAGACCAACAATTGTTTGAAAAATTTCAACATTTTTAGTTTGCATTTGGAAAAGCAATAGTTAACTGAATTAGTCAACATATCTTTTATCTGGATGCCACTGATTACTAACATGTTTATCGCTACTAGTTTTAGCAGGTGTGAAAGCTCTATTAGTTTCCTCGTTCCTAAACCATTCTGTGCTAATTTTATAGCCAGGAAATGAATATGCATGTATACCATATGGATATGTTACTTTAGTTTGGGGGTATTACTGCAGAGGGGGAGGGAATTTGAAAATAAAAGCACCGTCTGAAAATCTCTGCCAGTGTGGTAGAGGACTGGGGCACCAGACTGCCTGGTAACAATTACATTTTATTAATAACTTATCCATAAAATGGGAGGAATTACTATTTTTTCCCTTGTCTTTCTCCAAAACCTTTAACTTTATATTTATTTAAATGGATACGTGGACTAATTTCTGGGATTTGGTGCATGCTCAGCAAGTGAGTGAAGCCTCTGGGCTCACTACAGCAGCTGGAAAGTCCTGGTCCATGATTCCCCTCTGGCTTGGCTGCTTTGAGTTGTGTACTGTCTTCTTGCCCGATATATCAACGAGAACTCGCAAGCAGTGGGTCTGGATTTTCCAAGGTTGTTTGAATTCATCCTATTCTCTTATGTATTCTTTCTGATTTCAGATAAGTTATCAGTTTGCAAGACAGATCCAGACAAAAATCAAGGATCTGCTGCAGCAAATGGAAGAGGGCTTGAAAACAGCAGACCCGCATGACTGTTCTACATACACGGGCTGGACTGGTGAGCTGGACTGGGATTTGCATAAAAGCATTTTTTTTATGACATTTTGGGGGCCATCAGGGTTTTAAGTCCCAGGTTTGCAATTTTAATGTTCAGCGACAATGTGGTGTTACAGAAGGTATATGTCGGCTCAGTTCTATGGGGATTGTTGGCATCAGTGGAAGGCCTCCTGTTGGCTTTAATCGGACATTGGATGACAGCTGTAGAGAGAGAATTAATTGGCTTCTGGGCTTGAAGAATTTTATGATAACAAGGTGCTTACTCGTTGGCTTGTGGTTTTTTAAAAATGTTGTACTTGCACTGTTGTTTTTCCTTTTCTCCATTGAGTTGAATTATGTGTAAGGACGCAGTTGGTTGCTGACAGCACAATTTAGAAAGCGGAGAGAGAGACAGGCAGACAGGCATTCTCTAGCCCCAGGATTTTGAGCCATGAACTGCTGAATTCATATTCTGACTGCCATTTTCTGTATGGATCTGGGAAAATCACTTGATGAATATTGTGGGCATTAACAAGCGAGTGTTGTCAAGCGCATGGCATATGAAAAGTGCGAAGTCTTGCTGTCTAACTTCAGTATTTGATAGATGCTTCCCGATTTGTTGATTTAGCCATTTTAGTCATTAAGATAAAGAGTGCTGCCTCTGGCCTCAAATCAGAGCAATCGTTCTTCCGTGTGCCAAAAGACCGTTTCGTTGTTGGCTGTGCAGGTGCCACTTCCCTGTTACAGAGAGACCGTTCTGCCTGCCCTGCCTACGTCGTTCTGGAGCAAATCATTCTTTTTAGCATAGCCTGTTTGGAGATTATTCTGGGCGGATATATGTCATGTAGGGTATGAAACAACGGACTGGAAAACAACTCCAGTCAGATTTGCCCGTGCTTGGGTACAGGTCTGGTTTATGGAGGTTCAGCATTCTCCTTTCCTTCCTCCTTGATAGTTTTGGGAGGGGATCCGTCTGTTCTTTGCAAGTGGTAATATGGGTGGATGGGCAGAGATTTGGGGCAACTGTGGCTTGCGTAAAAATTGTATTTTAGAATCTGAAAAGGGGAGCAGTTGTGTGTCGGTGAAGTGGGAGCAGACAGCTTGCAAGCAGTGGGCATTGTTGTTCAGACGTTTGCAGAGAACTCCAGCAGACGCATTCTGACATGCAGTGATTGACGAGAGGGAATTTATGGCTCAACAGCTCCAGGGTGATAAAAATGAGTCATAAAATGAAAGTAACAAAACCATCATTATCTGGAACGACGAGATAGATGAGCAAGTACCACAGTTTAGCAGGAGGTAGGTTTGCCATCCTAACACAACTTGCCAACTACATTAATTCCAAAATGTAGCTTCCTTTTTCTTTAATGAAAGCTTTTACAAAATTTAACCTGAGCAGTTTTTCAAGTATGTTCTGAAAATGGATGCCTCCTTCGTCACTGTGCTGGGGCGTGAAAACCTGGAAGAAGAGGAGACTGAAAATGACCACTCTAATTTCTCTGTCCAAGCCGAGAGATGTACGCAGTCAGCATAACCCATGAACAGTAGCGTGTCCAAGAATGCAGACAGTAAAATATTGTACTTTGCAGGGCATGTTGCCTACGTGTAACAATAACAGGGACATTAGCTACATAAAGCTAGCCCAGCAGTTGAAGGCAGATTAGGGCCTGATTGCAGAATCAGCCTTATCCATGCGAGCAGTATTTATGCTTGCAAGTAATCTTTGTGTAATCATAAGAGCTAATAGACGATCAAGGGTTTGAAACTAGATCTCAAAGCTGAACTCTGTTCCCTCTTCACAAAGTCCAAATATTTAGGCCTTGTACGTGAAATGCAGACTGGTCTTCAGACAACTACATAAGGAAGGGGACACTGAATCGACATAATGTAGCTTTCCCCCATCATGGCTACCTCTGCTTTCTTCTTCAGAGATAGTAGGAAGACACTCCATAGTGCGTAGAGCAGAGTTGAGCATAAATGCTCCAGCTGTACGTGAGGTATACTTGGGGTGCATAAAAAAGCCCTGCACTGAATTTTGCCATTAGTGAGCGCTCCTATTAAATTTTTTCCCAATCCAAGTGAAGACTGCAACAAGGTTATAAGATCAACCTTGCTCTTTTGCAAACATGTGCATAAATTTGCAGTGGGTTAATGAACGTTCCCCTCTGAAATGCCATCTTCTTTAAGTAGGTTTGTTTCATTAATAAAACAGGAGCTGTGTTTTCGTAATTGAAAATTACAGAATGAGGTTAATAGGTTGAAGCTTGATTAACCCTACATCTCAAATCCTCCATGGGCTCATTAACATTCTTGAATCTGGGTCTAAAACCTTACCTCATTACTGAGTGAAAGGGCTGAATAGGAAATTGCCCATTTAAAATGAGAGTCAGCATTGCAAAGGGCTGCCCTAAAGGCACCTGATACCCAAAGGCAAATTGACACTGCCGTCAGGCCAAACCCAGGAGTGCCACTGGGAAGCATGCTGCTTCCAGCATACACGTGCTCCAACACGTGTATTGGCTCGCTCTTAGGCGTACATGGTGGCGTATGCTTGGGGCCACTCCCAAGTAGCAACACTGCCTTCCTTCCATGATGTAGTCTGCATGAAGCTGGAGCGGGCAGCCAAGCAAGCCAGACTCAGCATGGAGGCAGTGTAGACAAGCCCAAGCTGCCTAAGACAAATTGCAGCAGACAGTATTGTTCCTTATATGGTTCTTTAACTGGTTGGGGTTTTTTTTCCATGCCTGCTGCTAATTCACATTTTTGGCTTGTGTACGCGTTTTGTCCTGAGTGCAAATGGAAAAACTAAAAGCAAGGCAGCCCAACAGCTTTCTTGTATAGGATTGTTCTTAGTGCAGCAGTGTTGCTTTGGAGCAGGATGCAAGAAAGCCGTAGCTCCTTTTAAAAACATCCCTATCATGGTTCTTTTCGAGTGGTCCAATTGTGAAGAGTATTTAACTGTGGTAGAACTGACACATCCAAGGTTTTAAATTGAATTAAAGGAACTCTGTTATTGCAGTGGTGATCAGTCTCTGACTTGCAGGCCAGATCTGGTTTGTGGAGCCATCTCATCCAGCCCATGGGTCTTCTAGCAGGTCAGGAAATTTGGCAGAGAGAGAGCAGTGGTAGCAGGGGTGGAGAGTTGAACACTGCTTTATTAGACATGTGTGGATATGTATCATATGTTCACATACTGTATTTGAATATATATGTGTATATTGGCTTACACTTAAAAGTCTCTGCTGATTTTGGGGTACTAAACTTTAGGCCACTTAAAGGGTCTGAGTTTTCAAGCAGACTGGTAATTCTCTCTGTCTCACTTTGTCTGTCTCTGAAAATTGAATGGCTCTGGTTGGACTCTATGATAGCCTTAGTTGTTTGACAAGATGAGTTACCTGAATTGATATGTAATGAGGACCCTGAGCTTAATGTTTTTTTTCTCTCCTGATCAAACTATAGATAAGCAGACAGGGCCCTGATTTTTTTTTTAAACATCACCTCTGTAGCAGCACAAGTATTTTTCTCATATAGTGGAGTACTGATTAGGAGGGAAGGAGTACAAAGATAATTTAACCAGAATGAAAAATCTCTCTCTATCTCTGTTTTGCATATGGTTGTTCTAGGTATAGCCCTTTTATATCTGCAACTTTACCGTGTCACAACAGACCAGACTTACTTGCAACGGTCTCTTGATTATGTGAAGAGAATACTTCGTAATCTGAATGGAAGAAGGGTTACTTTCCTCTGTGGTGATGCTGGACCCTTGGCAGTGGGTGCTGTGGTTTACCACAAACTGAAGAATGACAGTGAATCTAAAGAGTGTGTCACAAAGTAAGTGACTGGTGATGGTGGGGAGAACAAACCTACAACTAATTTAGTTTCTCTTTGTAGATGGTATGGATTTGGCAGGATTAGAAAATGCTATCCTTGCTGACTTTCACCTATTGTTAGGGCAGGATTAAAAATTGGACAGCATTTCCCTAACGCATCTTCGAGAAATTAAGAAGATTGTAATGAAAAATTAATTAGATGTGCTAGTTGATGAAAATTGAGGGAGCTCCACTAAGGTTGGTTTACACTGGTTCATGTTCGGAAGATATCTTTGCAGCCCTAAAGGATAATGATCCTCACTTGGAAAAGTGTCCTGTTGGCTCTGGGCAAGTGGACTTTTCAGTCTTTGGTTTTATGTTGGTTTCATTGAATCCTGCATTCAAATTTCTGAAAATATAGGGAGTGAGATGTTTTGTTGCTCTTCCCGATCTGTTCCAGGACCTCTAGGATAACTTCAGACAACTGTGGTAGCTTGTCCATGTTTTTTTACCAAGCTGCCTTTTAGGCCTCTGCTGTGGACAGATTTCATACAATGCAGTATGCTGCCGTCCTGCCTGACTTAGAGGCTTTGCAAGGAGGTTCCTGACAAATTGAGCAATAAACGCAGTTAAAATTAACAATTTGCAATATGGGAACAAGGAAGACCAGCCACAAAAATGTTCCATATTTAATGTGGAACATCTTTGTAGCTGGTTTGCATTGTGCTTTAATTTGAACATGTGGCATTTTTGGCATTGGGCTGTACTGAGGCTTTAGGTGCCTATGTGCAGGGAACTCATTGGCTCCCCAAGCACTGACAAATTGTTTTCCTCCCTGTTTGTCCACACCTGTAGCAACACAGTGCAGTCCAAGGCTGCACTTCATGGCTTTCAGCTTGTCAGCCTGCAGCCCATGGGCTTTCTGTGTTCTGACAAGTTGAAGCATGGCATCAGGGACTGGCCAGCAGTCACATTACTGGAATCTGATAAATTTTGTCCTGGGTGTCAGAAATCACACATTCTACCATGCCTGTCTGACAGGGGAGAATGTGTGATTTTTTTGCGGGGATCTGGGATAGCATTTGTCCTATCCAAATTGTGTGACTAAGTTAATGTCTGCCAGCGCCCTGAAAGATGGCTCTGAATAGCCTTAAAACTATTTTCTGTAGTACTTGTGCCAAGATCGTCTCTCCCTGGCCTGATCCAGAGCTTTTCAGGTTCCTTTGTGCAGCTTTAGCTTCACAGGCTAAAGGGTCCAGAACTGAGATGAGAGTCTGCCCCACAGCATGCATTTATTTGAATGTCATTCTCAACCAGGTGCCACCTTTGGGCGCCTTGAAATCCTTTCAAGGGTGCTGTGGGATATTATGCAATATTAGAACTGTTAGGTGTGTAGGCATAATTCACAAGATAGACCCAGAGATTTCAAATAGGAATTCATAGCGTTAAAAACTTCACAACCTGTTGAGCTGTTTTTGAGTTTGTGACAGCAGAAGAATTGCTCTGTTATTTTTCTGTAGTCAAAAAACAGTGAAAACTAAGAGCTGGTATTTTCCAAGGGGTGCCTTGAGTCTAGAAAATTTGAGTCACTCGTGTAATAATTAGAGTTAATGCAGGTGTGTTTTGCTTCTTTCATTTTACAGATTTTCAAGTACTTGAATGCATATGCATGCATGTATCTGCATCACTGCATTTGATTAACTTGTCCTTATGCTAGGGAGAAAAAAAACCAGGGCTTTCACTAAATTATAAAAGACCTAGTACTTTAATTAGCTACTGGGCACAAGGGTTGAGCTAGGCAAAGCATTTTCTGTTCCAGATTCCTTGTTTTTACACTTGCATCCTGGGAAATCATGTTTTGATCTAGAGCTTTTCTGGGAACTTTTTCATCCCTCTGCCTTCATCTCTGTCTGACGTCTTCCTGAGTATCCTCAGCATCATTGCAGTACACAGTTTGCCTTCAGCACCATAACTGCACCTGTTAGCATTCTGTCTGCAGACCTTGCTGCGCCAAAATTGGCAGATCAGCTCTTGAGGGCTGGCCCCGCTTCAACATTTCCAGTCCAGTTTATATTTAGAAGTTTAATCAGTCTTTTTCTAATCCAGGGTCCCAGTGAGATTAATCTCTGCTGCTACTTTGACATGCATATTTCAGTTTTAAAGTTGACAGGTTTTAGACTAGAGCAAAGTTAATTGCTGGCTATCCTTCTGGATGCAATTGTAGGGAACATTGTTTTGATGATACATTAAAGTAGAGGCCTAGTGAAACAAGATTAAGAGAAATTAACTTGGCAATTTAGCTTTTCCTTGAAAATTTTCTTCAAGAGGAAGACCGAAAGTGAAGTTTAATTTTTTTTTTGTTGAGGTTTTGGGTCCTTCAGGTACCAAAGCAGTAGACACATTGTTTATAGTAAACTGGTCCCTAGTTTGCATTTTGCTTCCTTTAACAGGTAGCATCTCTTGCTCTGGTTTGATCTGAAGAACTTTTGATCATCACATTCAATAGCTCAACTTGTTTTTTGCAGGGTTTTTTTTTTTACAAAAGTATGTTTTTAATACTAGACTGAGTTAAGATGGCTTTACACCTTGAGATTCCAAAGAAAAATGATCAAAGCTCCTTTTTTACATAGCTCATCATGTTAGTAATGAAACGGAGGGTGAGCCTGTCAAGGTGGTGGTTTAGATTAACGAGAGGCTGACAGGTACAGAGGGTTGTTGCCAACTAGTGACGGTTGCATTGACTGCGTGAACCAAGTTTGATGTGGATACACAGAGCAGATGGTCCTGTTTTTAAATTTAAAAAAAAAATCATGGTTTCAGCTAACTGTTAGCTTGTTTGACTATTTCATCGGGAAAGACAGGAAGAGAGAGCACGCAGTTGTGTAGCAGGCCCTGGCACCCAGGGTGGCCATGACACCCCCGGTGGCCTAGCTACTCTTGCAACACCTCAGCTCCTTGGGGTACCCTCCCTTGTCTGTCTTTCCTGCCATGCCTTGATGGGAGTCCTCAGGGAGGTTGTCCCAAGGCCCCAAAGTAAGCCTCAGTTCACATCTCTCTACTTCCCATGCTTGGCTGGCACCAGTCTTGTCCTCGGGCAGTAAAGCACCTTAACGGCATTAATCATGGCATCCAGTCTCCCTGGTAGCCATGCCCATACCTCACAGGTGTCACTGTCATCATTTGCCTTCCCTCTTGGCTATAGCCCATCTGTTACTCTACCTGTGAACATCTCTCTTAGGTTTAATTGTTCGGGCCCAGCTTCACAGTCACAACCTCTTGTTGGCCTCGGCTCACCTGTGTTGCCTCCTCTGGGCTCAGGCTGTGGTCCTCTTAGTCTCAGCTTGCTTTGTCTTGTGCTCCTGCCCCTAGCAGAGCTCAAAACCTTGTGTGCCCCTCATGCACCATTGTGTGGCCCCAACCAACCCTACAGACACCATCCAGGCCTCCAGAGTGACACTAAAATGCAAACACTCATTTCCAGCTAAAAGACTCAAAGCCTTCCTTGGGGTCAGCATACAGATGCCAAAGCCATCTCGCTACTCGCTGGCTCTCCTAACCCGTGGGAAGCTGGCCTGCAGTTTCCACCCCTTGCCAGCTTGAGCTACCAAGAATTATTCCCCTGGCAGATTCCAGGGCTGCACTATTTCTCCTACTTCCACGCAGTAGGCACTTCCAACCTACAGGTCACTGGCAGCTAGCCTACGTTCAGCTGCCTCCACTTGCCTCTGAATCTACGTCCTGCAGTTCTTATGGCTCCCTGTTACAGTGGCCATAGAGACTGATCCCCCTCTCCCGTGGGTGACTCATGATGGTGCAGCAGGGCAGGTAGTCTGCCTGTCCCTCGTATGGATTGGGAGCAGATTTGATTTTGCTCTCTAGGGGTATCAACCCAGTAGGGGTGTGCAAAGCTTCGGTCTCCCATTCGATTAGGAGAAGATTCAGCCCAATTCGGAGGCCGAATCACCAAATCCAAATAGAATCGGGAGACCAAAAAAACCCCTCTGAATTGATTCTCTGTTTTATAAGTCATTCTGTTTCTTTATTGCATGCTGCCCTCCTTTGCTGGAAAGGGCAGCGTACAAATCAGAATAAAGAAGTACCTGCTTTTGTCACATTGTTTGGTTCATCTGCAAGTGCAAAATGCAGAACAAAGTCTGAAATAATCAATAGCTGCCACTGGAAAGGAGAATAAAAACATCTTCCCTAATTACAGTCCCTGTCCCAAACATGAAGGGTGAGGTATTTTTTTCCTCTGGGTTGGGGGGTGCCCAGAGCCCAGAGTTCAGCGCAGCCTGAAGAGAAGATCAGACTTTTTTCTTTTCCTCTTGCTGTATGCAGGCTGTTGCAGCTCCAGAGAACAGTTGTCAGCACAGATTCTGAGCTTCCAGATGAGCTGCTGTATGGCCGAGCAGGTTACCTTTATGCCTTGTTGTACTTGAATATGGAAATCGGTCCTGACACTGTGCCGCAGTCTGTTATTAAAGAGGTAGGAGACTTCTGATTCCCAAGGGAAGGTGTGACTCCTATTAATTTCTTCGCCTAAAAGGAGACAAGAGGAGTAGATTGGAACGTGGAGCCTAGACGGGACAGGGAATTGCATCTGGAGGCTGGCAGGAAGGAGAAGGAAATTGGGTCGGAGAGTTGGCTTCAGGAAGATTGAGTTGGTTGGGTATGTGGACTAGGTGGGAGAAACAAGATTGAGACAGACCCAGTGGGGCGCGTGGATGGTAACAGATCCATGGTTGTAAGGAGGGGGGGCAGAAAAGGACAGCGAGACAAGGACTGAGATGGGAAGCCTGAGTGCAGACTGGAACTGACTTGGCAAAGGGAGTGGGACTGGAGTGGGTGGGGAAGAGAGGACTGGTGAGTAGACACCATTGCTAGGGAAGGCAGGCATAGAAAAAAAGAGCAAGTGGTTAGAAATGCCTACATGTTGTTGTGCTTCATTTAAATTGAGAGGTTTATACCACGAGCTGTTTTGCCTCGCAGATAAATAATACACTCTGGGTTATAGACATACGACACGTGCGTGTGGCTTTATTCTATGGGGCAAAGGTAGATTTGAACATGGTATCATATTTCTAACTCCTCACTAGTTTTCAGTGTCACTGTTAAAAAAGAAACAATATTTTCTGAGTACGTGATAGCTGGACTAACAGAAATGTTTGTTCTCTTTCAACCTCAGGTAGTTGACGTCATTATTGAATCAGGCAAGAACTTCTCAAAGGAGGAACGTAAAACCGACCGCTGTCCTCTTTTGTATCAGTGGCACAGGAAGCAGTACATTGGAGCAGCCCATGGTGTGGCTGGGATATACTACATGCTAATGCAGGTAAACTCGTGTCCTGTGGTGAGGTAGTTCTGCGTGAACTAGTGGTTACAGATCTGTTTTGCATAGAGCAGTAGTCCCTGCACTGTGGTATTCTCTGAACCTCGTCGTGGGCATCTTTGTGCGTGGTTAGTGGTCACTAGTGACTATTACTTCCAGTTGTTATTTTTATCTGTATTCCCATATACAGCTTTGATCTTTCCATTAGAAATGTACCGCATCCTTTCCTGTTGTGTTGGTGATCTCTTCTATGCTAGCCACTCAGCTGGGTTTACTTTTCACCGTCTCATCAGCTCCAGAAAATTGGTAGTTGATGCACTTTCATCCTGCTGACCTCCAACCTGACTTACAAATTTTTCTTTCCCCAAATTTTCTGATACTGCCCAATCTGTTGTCTTGGTGCTACAGCTCTGCCTATTATCCTTAACCAGTTTACTTCCACCTATGCTTGTTCTCTGTCTTGCATGCCAGATTCCCTTCCCACCTCCTCTGCTGCGAAACAACTCTAATATGAAGCTGACATTGCTAATAAGTAGCATGTGTCTTATTTTCATTTTTGTGATACGATCTGGACATTATTTTTATCCAGTGCAGCACAAAGATGGCCACAGGGCTGCGAAGTCTTAATCACACCCCTCGTATCCAGTATTGTTGGCAGTCGTTTTTGTGTCTTTAGCTATAGTACATTTCTTATCAGCCATGCAGGCCACTCTTTTTCCTAACGAAATGCAAGGAATTTGATTTTTCAGTCTAAGACTCCTGCTGTGATCTGTTTTGTGCTGCCCTTCATCTCCCCCTTCCCTTCAAGTCATTCTTGCCCAACAATTTCTTCATCTGCATTAGCTCCCTCTTTCCCTGTATGCCATCCTTGTAGCATCTAATCTCCTAAGAAACCCACAACCTCTTAGCTGTTTGCTTACCATTTCAGGTTGTTAAGAAAAACGGTTCTGCCCAATATGGTTTGTTGTAGGTGGCAATTACTCTAAATACAAATAACTTTGTTTTTTTTCCATTATGTAAAATTGCTGCTTTTAACAATTACCACAGAACTGTTATTTGAAATGCTATTAGATAATTGCCTTTTCATTGTACCTTTAAACATCATGAGTCACTCAGCTGAGTCACTTATTGCCAGAGGAACAAGATATGAGGGTATCTTTCTGGCATTTGAAGCATGGTTTTGGCAAGGAATTCAAAGTGTGTGTGTAGGTATATATGTATAGCTAGATGGATAGGGGGTGTATGTTTAATAACTTTTGATAATAAGTAAATAGTATTTATTATGTATAATCAGATGCATCTAAATACTATCTGCCTTGCGCGTACATTCTGCCCGTGCTTTGAGGATCGCTAACCACTTCAGAGACACTTGCACGACACTTTTATGGGGTTGGTAAACATACTTTTTCCAACTGTAAGTAGGTAAAATGAAGGCACTGCAGCATTAAATATTCTTGTCAGCAAGCTGGTGGCAGATCTGAAATGTTTAACTAGGAATTTCGCACGCCAGTCTCCTGTTCCTAGCAGAGAGGCAAAAACCTCTGCTTTCGTTCTGGGGTTGTTAGTAAACAAATGCCTCCAGTAACTTATTATATGTTTTGCAGTAGTGTCTATGAGTCCCAGTTATGGACCCCCATTGTATAAACACATAGCAAAATGACAGTTCCTGCACTAAAGAGACCAGTCTAAATATAGAAGGAAAGAAGTGAGGTGGATACAAATGGGGAGAGTACAAGACGCTGTTGGTCAGCATATAGAGCAGTCTAGAGCTGCCTGCCCATTTTCAAGGTCTTTTCGGACATCGTGGCAAAGGCAAAATGTTTTAACATTACTTCAGTAGACGTGTTTGCAACAGGGAAAGAGTATAAGAATTCCTTTTGCTTTGTTTCTTTGGTAAGGACTATAATTCTCTGCATCGACACATTATCATGATTTCGGTAGAACCGACTTCTATAGTAAAAATTGTCTTGATTGTTGTTGTTTACTTTTTAAAAAAATCGACTTAAAACAGAACCTGATTGTCCCCAGACCTGAAAAGAAGCCCAAGGTGGGGAAGAAAATCTAAACGGATTAGCCTTTCCCTTCTTATTATCTCCCTTCCTGAGGAATGGACAGGACTGCACTCCAAAACCTCAAGGACAAAGCATGGTGGCCTCAGTGAAATGGTGGTCCTGTAACCACATGCCCCCATGAAAAACTGTGGCTAGCAGAATTAAGGCACCTCACCTATATCTGCTCTGTTTTCTACTGCAGGACAGTCTGACCTCAGATTCTAGTACTTTTCAGTGCCACTGCAGAGCCACATACAGATCTGTTGGTGAACCACTGGTTACTCCCAAAAGTTTCTGTCCTCTCCTGTAGTAAGGGTGGAATGGTGTTGTAGCTGTGATGGTCCAAGAAATACTCAAGGTCACCAAAAAAAATCATCCTAGCCTCTTGCATATGTTTTTACCTGGGATCTCAGCAAACAGAATGGATCCCTTTATGGGAGTATTGGTGATCAGTGGTTTAAAGATGTCATGTTGAAAGATGTAAATTCATTTTAGTGATGTCTTTGCCTTGCAGATACTTAAAGGCCTCTTATTTCCTTGTAGGAATCTGAGTTGCAGCAGGCACTTGCTTATTAAATGCAGATTGGCTAAAGCACCGAAACAGCATTCAACACAAAAAATGGTTCTGTTTCTGCCACTGATTTAATGGTTGGATAATACGGGTTTCGGTCACAGAGCTGCTCTTTTGTTTGTCGGAAATTTTAAAATTCACGGAGACTGGGAAAAGAATAGACAGCTGTGCTATGAAAAATGCCATTAAGGGGCTAGGAGAGGAAATGAAAATTAAAAAACAGCCGCAAACTATAGTCACCAGAACCACTATGCTTAATCAGTATGCAGACTTCAGTTAGAAGGGCACAGCAGACAGTGGATGTATTCCCTGTTACGTATACACGCGTCATCTTAACACTATTAGTGGAAGTATGGTCCTGAGAGTACAATAGTTTTGAAGTTGTTTGAGTACCTAAAGGCATAGAAAGGCATTTCAGAAATTTGAAATGGACACCTTTTCTGTATTTATAGCATGATGCTGTTTTTCTCAAATGCCCTTCCAGTGGCTCTGTCAGGTCCCGGTTCTTGATTTAGGTAATTTCTTCAGATTTCTATAGTTTCAGGAAATGTTATTTACGATGGAAATTTTAACCCTCATAAGCATTTAGGCAGAAAGGTTATTGGCTCCCACTCATTCCTGGTAACTCACCTCCAGGAGTATCTCATCCATCAGGAAATGTGCCAGGTCTGTATTCTGCAGGGCTTGGCTATTTATTTTAAAACCATATTAGCTAAATATTGTAATAAGTGCATGCTATAAACAGCCAAACTATAAAGCCATCTTACTTCTCGCAAGTGTTTCGTTTGATTTTAAGGCATAGAGGACTGGGAATCTTGGAACGTGTGTTCTGTTCTCAGTTCTACCATGAGGCTTCCTGGATCAGCTTGGTAAGTCAACTAACTAGTGTGTGCCACAATTGTCCATCTGTAACTGGGCATAATAATGCTTTTCTTAAGGGTTTTGTGAAGGTAAATTCATGAGCGTTTCTTAAGAATGTAAAAATACATCTACAGAACGTTGTATGGAGGAGTATTGGGGTCTGTAAAAGAAAAAAGTGAAGTAATTATTAAACAGTGTTTCTAATGTAAGATTATTGTTACCTTGTTTTTAGCCAGTTGCAAATGTGGATCAGGATACCCTGACAGAGCTGGTGAAACCAAGCATTGATTATGTGCGTCATAAAAAATTCAGATCTGGAAATTACCCATCGTCGTTAAGCAATGAAACAGACAGGCTTGTCCACTGGTGCCACGGTGCCCCAGGAGTCATCCACATGCTTATGCAAGCTTATAAGGCAAGTTGTTCTCACCTGTGTCTACGCATGCACACACCTGTGGCCACACAAGGAGGTTTTGATCTTATTGGCCAAGATTTTCAAAGCTAGCAACCTATAGTTGGCACTTAATAAGAAAAAAGCAGCGTCCACAGAGCTTAATAGTATCTGCTGAACTTCTAGGAAATTGGGCCACTTCTAGTTTAGGAGTCCAGTATTATGATATTAGTTCTGAAGATCTTGGTCTATCGTTTTTGCCTTATTCAGAACGTTAAAGGTACCTTTGGTTTTAAAACCAGTCTTTCTTTGTCCTCATGATCAAGTATCTTAGACTTGCACTATAAAGATCTAGCACTTGAGAACTTAATACCTTGATGTCAAAACAGATCCCAGATTCCTGCTAAAGGACAAATATAACTCGTGTTATTACAGCCTACTGCTTGTTCCTCTGCATCCTCACTGGCTTCGTTATCTCTTCTGCATGCGAGAGTGCTGACTGGCATGATACTTAAAAGCATGCAGTTTAATCAGATGTATGCAAGTTGATTCTTGTCTTGACAAGCCTTCTTGGCAGGTTCTCTGGTCAGTCTCAAAGTGGTTTGATGAAAAGCAGTTGTGGTTATCAGAATAACTGCTTGCACTGCTACCTGTGGGCAATTTTACACACGCTCCCAGGGTGAGGTGGGGGGAGGCAGTGCTTTAATTAGAGCAGCTCTGAGAGCCACTCTAAAGTGCTACCATGTCTCCCTGCACTTAAAAATGGAGGTTGGGGGTGCTTTAACTAAAGCTCATTCAACAAGCTTTTATTCAAGTGACTCCACTGCCATTTTTGGGTGCAGGGACACTGATACACACAAGATGCAGGAGTGCAGCAGTTGCTGTGCTCCAGCGTTAAGTGGGTCTGATCTGACAGGGTGGAATTCCAGTGCAGCAGAGCAGCCTCCGTGCTTGTGTATAGGCGCCCTGTAATCTGAGCTGTGAACATCCTACAACACTGCTGAACGCAACAGCAGCCACACCAGTGTTTGCTTTGGAATGAGGGATGGATTTACCTCGGACTAAGCCATGCCTGACCAACCTTTTATGATGAGATGACTGGCTCGTGGATGGGGGCAAACCAGTGGATGTGATAAGCCTTGCTAAAATCAAGGTATATGATACGGTCTCCCACAACATTCTCACAAGCAAGCCAGAACAGGAAGTACAGGTTGGATGAATGGACTGTAAGGTGGATAAAAAAAATGCCTGGATCATCGGTCTCAAAGGTATCGATGGTTTGATGTGTAGTTGGCAACTGGTGTCAAGTGGAGTGCCCCAGAGGTCAGCCCTGGGGCTGGTTTTGTTCAGTATCTTCATCAGTGACCTTGAAGATGGCGCAGAGTGCATCACCAGCAAGTTTGCAGATGACACCAAGCTGGGAGGAGTAGTAGCTGTGTTGGAAGATAGAGCTAGGATTCAGAGGGCCCATCTACATGTTCATTAATGCACTTTTGCTAGTGCACGTTAAATTTAGTGCCTCCATTGTGAGGTACTAGAAAAGGGCATATTATCCTATTTTAATGCACATTAATAAAAGTGCATGTTTTTTGTGATGCTTTAATGTGCCTTTAAATAGGCTAATGCACATTCAAGCCCATGTAGAGATGATCCCAGAGAGATCCAGATAAATTGGAAGATCAGCCCAAAAGAAATCATGGGTTAATCATCAATAAGGAGCAAGTGCAAAGTCCTGCACTTAGGATAGAACAATCCTGCGCACCAGTACAGGATGGGGACCAACTGGCTAAGTAGCAGCTTTACAGAAAAAGACTTGGGGGTTACAGTGCACAATAAACTAAATATGAGCCAACAGCGTGCCATTGTTGCGAAGGTGGCTAATTGCATACTGAGCTGCATTATTAGGGGCGCTGCCAGCAGACCAAGGGAAGTGATTCTTCCCCTCCATTCGGAGCTGGTGAGACCACATCTGGAGTACTGTGTCCAGTTTTGGGCCCCCCACTACAGAAAGCACGTGAATAAATGAGTGAGTCCAGCAGAGGGCAATGAAAATGGTTAGGGGCTGGGGCACATGAGGAGAAGCTGAGGGAACTGGGTTTATTTAGTGTGGAGAAGAGAGGATTGAATAGCAGCCTTCACTACCTGAAGGGAAGGGGGTTTTCCAAAGAGGATGGAGCTGGACTGTTCTCAGTGGTGGCAAATGACAGGACAAGGAGCAATGGTCTCAAGTTGCAGCGAGGGAAGTTTAGGTTAGATATTAAGAAAAACATTCTTACTAGGAGAGTAGTAAAACACTGGAACAAGTTTTTGGTTGTGGAGTCTTTAGGGCCTGGCTAGACAAAGCCCTGGCTGGGATGATCCTGCTTTGAGCAGGGGGTTGGATTAGATGGCCTCCCAAGGTCCCTTCCAGCCCTAATTTTCTATGATTCTAGATATTATAGAAATCTATTTTTCCTTTCCGGACACGATGCTTTCTCAGCACAAAATGCTGCATATTTTCAGAAGCTGAGAGGATAAGAAACACATTTTTTTAGCTAATAGTCTCATCCTTGGCCATCTTATCCTTTTTAGGTTGGTCAGGTCACATACACAGCTTCTTTCTCGTCCTTCTGTGTGCCTTCTAAAGGATCAGTATACGAAGTAATCAGAGAGATAGTCAGCAGCACACCCCGTTCCACGGCACACGGTAACAGGAGCCCTGAGCCACCCGTCTCCTTAGGGAATGGAATCGTCGTCATGCCCTTCAGATAATGAGAGAGACTCTTTATCCCCTTAGGCGTGGTTTTACAAAGCACAAGTTTTAAGACCGACACTGACAAAGGAGGTATTTCATACATGTCTTTAAATTCTCTTTTTTTCTTGTTGTGAGTGTAGTGGCAAAGGGAGCAGTATGCAGGTTCTTGAGAGCAGAAACCTCCGTTTCCTTTTGGCCAAAACAGATTGGTTTCATTCCCTACTTTTCTGCTGAGCTGGGTAGACATCCAAAGGGAGTGTGTAGGGGCAAGTGTGAAACATAGGTGACTGGTAGGGGGTGCGCGTGCCCCCCTGATGGGGCCAGTGCCCCCCTGATGGGGCTGGTGGCAGCATCTGCGGGTGCCCCCCCACATTCAGAAGCCACCAGTCACTCATGGTATGAAATTGGATGCTATGCTATGCCAAAGGTCGGGCTGGGAGGAATACTTTTATGGTGCCTTTTGGAGCTACTGAACTAGAAACAATGCTCTTCAGTCAGGGCAATGCTGTGTGCCTCAACACGTGTGAAGATAGCTAATATTATAGTAGGTAATAATTCAATGCAAAGCAGTGATCTCTGACAGTTTCATTATAGGAGCCTGACTTTGGTCAGCAGACACCATGTTGTCCAGCAGAATAGTTGGAACTGAGGCCCTGTCTCTGCTGTTTAGGGATTGCCTTTGTCAGGATCCCATGCGTTTCATGCATGTTTTTAACTAGGTCAGCCTTGGGCTTTGTGCTATGCTTTTTGTTTATTTGTGTGAATTTTTGATTTAATTTTTAAACCAAACATCATAATCCAACCATGATGGTGATTTGGGGTTTGAGCCTGGGAGAATGATGAATAACTAGATCGACGGTAATTGGTCACATGGATTTTTTTCATATTGCGTTCAGATGCGTAAAAGTTCTCTAAATTGCCTTTCTACCTGCATAGAAAGGTACGTGCAATCTGGGAGGCGATAAAAAGTATTTTCTTGATAGAAGGATTGTAAAAAAACCCAACTCCGTAGATAGCTGTGTTCTTCCCCGTAACCATCTTGTCCTCTCTGTTGGTGAGTAGGTTACATGAATGCAAATGATTTCTTGCTCCATAGACCTTCAAAGAGGATAAGTACTTGAAGGATGCCATGGACTGTGGCGACGTCATCTGGCAGAGGGGTTTGCTGAGGAAAGGCTATGGAATATGTCATGGGACTGCTGGAAATGGCTACTCCTTCTTATCGCTCTACAACCTAACTCAGGACAAAAAGTACTTCTACCGAGCTTGCAAGGTACCATATGCTGCATCCCCTTTTCTCTCCGTTTCATCCTTGTATGAGTTTGTGTAACTAACTGCGCAAGTCACATACCCTTTTTGTTCTGTACTACCTGAATGTCTTTTTTTCTTTTTTTTCCCTAAAATCTTGTCAGCGGTTTTTAGAAGGAAAAAAGGAGTCGTGGTGTGAAATACACCTCCTCTGACAAGAACTGGCTAGTATTCTGTTCTGTTACAGACGCTCCATTGTGCTATTCTATGCAGGATACAACTGATCTAAACATCTGTTGTGATTATTACTTTGGTTACTTGGCTTCTGACCTTGTGACTGTTTTGGGTTTGTGGAGGTTTGAGCTGCCTGGCATTAGGTTTAAACTATAGCAAGTGCTACGTGGAGAACTGCTGTGTTCTCACGATAGCTCTGACATTGGCTCGCTTTGCAGGCCTGAATAATCTCCTCGTTATGTCTCTGTTTCCCTAATTACACAAGAGTGTTCCGAGCCTTAATTCGTTAATGTTGGAGGACATTAGGTCCTTCTGTTTCCCAGCTGTCTTCATCATTAGCCAGATGCACAGGGGCTGACTATGGAGTCTGATACTGTATAGTAGTCCGTGGAAGTTTTAAATGCCAGTGCTCTCTTTGCTTGTATTATTTGATATTTACTGTAGTGCTGCATTGTGATCAGACCCCAGGACTTCTTTGTGACTAAGACTTCTCTCAGTCATTAAAGAAGTTGTAGACGCAAAGAACTCTTAGCAGTACTGATGGTGATTTATAATGTTTGTAGGATTTGCCCACCAGACTGTGACACCACTCAGGCTTTCTTGATCAGGTTCTAAAGGCTGTTTACTGATTCTCAGTACTCGCATGGCACTACCATAGTATTGGAGCGTCTCTAAGTCTCTGTTGGAAGTACCTCTGAGCTGCTTACAGGGGTTGAAAGTTACTCCGAGGTGCCTCCAACACCTCTGAGATGCTGAAGTGCTAATGTTATCATAGAGCCTAGCAGCCTTAGTCATGGTCCAGGCCCCCAAGTGCCAGGTGCTGTACAAACTCAAAATGGAGAGTCTTTAGCCCAGAGGCATTGCAGTCGAGTTAGAGACACTCAGACCACGTAGCCCAAGGAAAGAGTTTGAGAGCATACTGGTTAACATGATAGCTCTAGTCATAGTGCATCAGCAGCTTAACTGTTAAAGTGTCTGGTACGTGTCATGGCAAAAGGAGAGGTGTTTTTTTTTAAATCAGGGACTGGAAGATTGTTTAGGGATTGTGGGTGCATGTAAGGAGCTCTTTCCAAGTTGAAGTAGCAGGATAAGAGAAGACAGAAAAGGGCTTGCTTAAAAATAATTGTTATGGGATTGTGGGTGCTTCAGGCACTCTTTCCAAGTTTTTAAGTAGCAGGATGGGACAGGGATAGACAACCCCCAGCATGGGTACCAGAGGATGGCACACGAAGGCATTTTGAAGAGGTGCATTGGTCCTGTATTGGATTGGCATCGATATAAGGAAAATTGACCGTATCAGCAATCGGCTTTCTTTGGTTAATTTGGCCAATTTAAATGTTCAGTGCATGCGCAGCCACAGCACAGCACAGAAAGCCAGGAGTGGAGCCGCCAGGGTGGAGAGCAGCCGGGTCTGGCTGGTAAGTCTTTTGTGAGGGAAGGGGCACTGGGGGAATGGGCACAGATTGAGACCCCAGCAGTGAAGGAGGGAGTGGGGCAGAAGTGGCAGCAGTGCTGGGAGGGGGGCTATGGTGAATTTTGGGGTGGCTGCAGCCCCCCCCATAGTCCCCTCCCAGCATAGTCTGCCACCGCCCACCCTGAGTGCAGCCCTGACCTCAACACCACCCCCTCCCCTGACCAGGAAGAACTCAGTGCCACCCTGGCCCCAGCCCGCAACAGCAGCCCATCCTTGCCCCACATGCAGATCCAAGGGTCCCCCCCCCATGCCCTCCCAGGATGCGTGCAGTGGCAGGAGCTCAACCCTGCAGATGAGCTGCTTGTGGCTCCTTCCCCTGTCCTGGCTGTGCAGCCCCAGCCCCACTCCCTCCCTCACTCTGACCCCCCCCA
>JAGPOW010000261.1:171523571-171539735 GCA_030014935.1 Caiman crocodilus
AGCTGCTTTTCTAGCACAGCACCTGTTTGCCCTTGAAACTCACCTGCCACTATATTTGCAAGGGTTTTTTCTGTCTTTCATGATGTCCAGCATTAAAGGTAAGTAAATACAGTCCCACTAGTTAATCTACATCACCACAGTGAAGATTTCAGTTAATTCCCATTTCTGATTGCTGAAAATTAGTTACAGCGTTATTAAGAGTAAAACAGAACAGCTTCACTCCTATTTTTGCTGCTTGTCTCATTGTATTTTCTATATATGAAAATGTCTTCATGTAGTGTGCTGTCCAAGTTTACCTTCTCTAAATATCCATTTAGCAGTTATTTGTCCCCACTGACTAATTCCCCATTGACTAATTGACCCGTATTTTTTTTCCCCTTTGCCCTCACAGTTTGCAGAGTGGTGTTTAGAGTACGGTGCTCATGGATGTCGTATTCCCGACCGACCTTACTCCCTCTTTGAAGGTAAAGTGATGTTACTACCAGCCATGTTGTATCAGGATGAAGTATGATATTGTGGTTGTGGCTCCTGATGGGGATCCGAGAAAGCTGTGATCTCTTCCTCTATGTAAAAAATCTTTTAAAATCTGCACTAGATGAACTTCTAGTATAGAAATTCAATAGATTCATCAGGTTCTGGTGAGTTCTCAGCTTTTGGAGTCCTATATACAAGTGTGTGCGTCTTGGGACAAAAGTCCGGACAGTGGGATGGATGATGGTCCTTCCTCACAGGAATACCATATGGATCATCACAAGTGAAAGGCTGGGTAAGGGTGTTGACAGATAAACGTGATGATGATGATGATTATTTCAGAGCCACGTTGGAAAACTTGCCCATCAGAACTAGCCCTGAAGGCTAACGTTCCCTTCCTTGAGCCCTAACAACATCCAAATTCCCCCAAAAGCTAGAGAAAGGGGAAAAAATGCTGTTTGGCAATTAAAGGCTTTTCAGTTATTCCCCAGATACATTTCAGAGGGTGCTTTCCTGCCATCTCCCTAATCCTTACATAAACCGAAGCAGAACCATAGTCTCGAACCTGAGGTGGTTTTAAACTAGCTTCTCTGTTTCATTTTTAAACTGAGTCTAGTCCGCCATCTAGCATAAATATGTGAAATTACAGGGCTTAATGCAGTTTCTCTCAGTCACTGGTAAGATAAATTAAGTACATTCAAAAGATGAGAAACCTGTTGGGAACAGGAAGCGGTAGCGTCGTCCTTTTTGACTGCGTAGGGGTATATGGTGACCTGCAAGCACCTCTTTTTAAAATGGAAGTGACAGTTTGGGAGAGACTGACAGCTCTTGAGGCTTGCGTTTTAGATGATTGTTAATAATAAAATTTTGCAAAATCTAATGGTTCAAAATTGTCCCCTTACAAACATGCACGAGCATTTTCACTCAGTGAGAGTTTTAACCTAAACATGCTTGGATAAAACCGGGCCCTAGTACCTTTTGAAACAGTTGTGCTCAACCTTGCGGGGCCAGGTCTGGCACAGGGTCGGTGTGCCTGGCCTGGCCACACACCAGCCTGACCCCATGTGCTGGGCCATGTTGGGATCTCCACGGACCTGGAAACTTGCTGCTCCTCTGCTGCCAAATTGTCAGACCCATGGGGAGACCCACAGGCTGGATGACACTGCTCCGTGGGACAGACCTTTAGCAGCACCACTGCTTTAAGATATTATCATCTTTCACATCAGAGGCCTCTCATTAAAACAATGCAACAGCCCCTTCCTTACATTGCTTATCTAAAAGAGATGAAGAAAAGCCTTATTTAAAAAAAAAAAAAATCAAATTCAACACGGAGGAAGGAATTGTTTTGGAAAGCAATCCTTGTTACCTTGTTGAACTGCAAAATAACCAATCCTACAGTGCTATATACCACCAGTGGGAGAAATCAGTTGGAAAACATTACAGGCATCTTTGCAGAATATCAATACTTCCTCTAAATTGATATGACTTTACCACTTTTGATGTTGAAATTGCCTTTGTACTGTGTGTCTTGCATGACAGCTGACACACGAGAGCCTTTCTTTTTTGAGGCATGTGCATGCAGCTTCTACATACGTGTGTACATGCATACTAGGGCTGTGTGATATTTTGACGAGTGTTTCATTTCAAAGCTGTTTTGATGCACTTTGAGCTCAAAACGGCAACATCAAAACTAAACAAAAGGCTTCAAACAGGCTTTGAAATGAAACGAGGGCGCTCAAACTGTTTTGAAAGCTTTTGAGTTTTGAAGCAGCTTGGTGGCAGGAGGTGAGGCAGAGTCAGAGCTGCACGCCGAGCGGCTCTGCCAGCCTCACGGAGCTCAGTCAGGCAGCAGGATAGCCAGCGGCAGAGCTGATCTGTGCGCAGCCCTGGCCAGTGGCTCTCCCCCACCTCGCGTCGCCAGGCTCAGGTCCGTGGGGCTGCAGAACCTCCTGACACCGGGCTGTGCTTGCCAAGCATCTCCACCACTGGTTATCCTGCTGCCTCCTGCCACAGCTGCATGGGGCTGGCAGGGCCGGTTAGAGTGCAGCCCTGGCAAGCGCAGCGTGGTGCTGGAGGCTCTGCAGCCCCAGCTCGGCGGTGGGAGAACCAGTGGCGGAGCCGCTCAGAGCCCAGCCTGGTGGTAGGAGGTGGGGGAGAGCCAGGGCTGTGATCCAACCGGCTCTGCCAGCTCCACTGGCCAAGGCTGCGCTCTGAGCGGCTCTGCCACCGGCTCTCCCACCGCCGAGCCTCCTGGGGGCCTCCAGATCTGCGAGCGGGATGGCAAGAGCCTGCCACTGCTGCCTCGGGGCAGCAGCAGCACCAGACTTCCTGGCACTGGGCACAGGCTGCGCCCAGTGACAGTCCCAGGCGGCAGCAGCAGCACCAGCCTCCTGTCATCCCAAGCACAGATCCAGGGATCTGCACCACCGGGAGGAGTCTGGCACAGCCCTCCCGAGGGTGTGGACCCCCAGATCTGCACACGGGATGACAGAAGGCTGCCACTGCCAGCAAGTGACACAAGTTTTGCTTTTGGCACTTTGAGGTACAATTTCCCAGATACCCCTGTACCTATCTCCTTGAAACTTGGCAGACTTCATGCCCTCAGAAGGGGCATCCCTGAAATGTTCATCCGATCAGGCAAGAAGTGACGAAGTTATAGGCATTTTCATGATTCCTTGTTATAGCCTATGGGTGAAATGTTGAAACCCATCGAAACGGGCAAAACGGTTTCAAAGAAACGGAATGGAACAGTGCTTCGAAACGAAACAAAACGCGAAACAAAACACTGTCCCTTCAAAATGGTGAAAGAGAAGTCGAAATGAAACAGTGCAGTTTCGCACAGCCCTGTACCTTGCTTGCCCAGCATGCTGGCGTCTGCCAAGTTATTACAAATGAGGTTTCAGAAAATGGAGGTTATTTGCAAAGCTCCCCACATGGAGAGACAGTTTAACTTAGAACATTTTAGATTGAAATACCTTATTTACCCAAATCCAACTTTACAAACCTCCCCCTGCCAATAATTAGATTCTAGGCATGGAAAATTATTAACTTATTAACCTAGAATCTAATGATTGGGGCGTTATCTTTGAATTTGCTCCCCACACCACCACTGCAGCAGGAAAGCAGCAGTGGCAGGGTGGGAGGGTCAGTAAGCAAGTACTGTGGGGAGCAGGCAGTCTGTCCCCCACCCCCTCTACTGCTTTCCCCTACCCAATCCTGCCCTGCACTACAGAGAGCAGCTATAAAAGGTGCCAGCTCAACTGGGGACATTTGGGGGCAATGCACAGGCTCCTCCTTCTCTGCCCAACCTTTGCCCTCCTTCCCCTGCTGGGTGGGAGCAGGCTGGAAGGAGCAGGTTGTGCACTGCCCCAGCTGCTCCTTACAGCAAGGAGCCGGAGAAGGTCAGGAGTAGTTCTGCGCCTCCCCATCCCTGCCTCGTTCCTGCATCCACTGGGAGTTGGACTGCTCCAGCTGGGAGCTTTGAAGTATTGATATTCTTTGGAAGTATTGATATTCTGCAAAGATGCCTGTAATGTTTTCCAACTGATTTCTCCCACTGGTGGTATATAGCACTGTAGGACTGGTTATTTTGCAGTTCAACAAGGTAACAAGGATTGCTTTCCAAAACAATTCCTTCCTCCGTGTTGAATTTGATTTTTTTTTTTTTAAATAAGGCTTTTCTTCATCTTTTAGATAAGCAATGTAAGGAAGGGGCTGTTGCAGTGTTTTAATGAGAGAGGATGTTTAAAAGGCTGCAAAGAACCCAGCCCTCTCCCAGTCTAGTTCGCCAGCTTTTATACTGCTCATTCAAAGTGGGGAGCCTGGCTTGACTGGAGTTGGAGGAGTCTGATACCTGAGTCCAGGAGGACATTTATTTGTTTTCCCCGTGATGAATGTGGGGGGGGAAAGACCTTGTCTTGGAATTAAGTAAACATGGCAGCATCCAAAGCGTGCAAGCTTGTTTTCAGATATAGAGGAAGAAATTGTCCCTGCTTTGAAGCATGTACAATCTAAGCCCTTACTCCTGCAGTTGAACCCATGCACTCTGGCAAAGTCCCAAGGACTATGCGCCATGTTAGTACAAAGAATGGCTGGGTGGAGGCTGGTGTGATGGGTTGAGCTACTTCTGGTTTGAACTGTTTTGATTCCTAGGACATTGTAAAAAGAAGAAACCAATGTGTATGTTTCAGGCATGGCAGGAGCTATTCACTTCCTTTCGGATGTATTGGTACCAGAGACTTCCTGGTTTCCAGCGTTTGAACTTGGACCTCAAAAGAGAGAAAACAAAGTGGAACAGGACAGCTAAGAGATCCATTTGAATGGAAACTAGATACCAAAAGAGATGAGACTGTCTAGTGCCTCTGATACTGACCCAACTTTTAATCCTAAACAAGGGACAGGCTAGTCCCTTCTCTCACCGTCTTCTCCAAAGAACCACAAGTCATTAGAGCATGAATGAAAGAAGCCGCCACATCCATGTTTCTTTGAAGTGTTGCCTTCAGTGGTGGAGAAAGAAAAATTAAGTTCTGAATTCTTTTTTTGCAATTGTTCTCTTCAGGTCTTTCAAGTGTTTGCATGTTTCTTGGTATTGTCTGTAGACATGAGTCTTTTGCAGTAGGCTAAACGCTCTCCATTTGTGTGAATCCTAGTCCTGTCCCTTTGTGCATGGATAGCAGCACCTTTTTCTGCAGTGTGACTACTGATACAATTTTGTCTGATGTGGTGAACGAGAGAATCTGGATAGTACAGTGCCCAAATTTAATACCTGCTTGTCTAAAGCGAGTTGGTAATTTTGAAACAAAACAAAACAAAGCGTGTTTGTATTACTGCTTTGTTTTTCTCATCCTCTACAGGGATGTTTAATGAGACAGGCCTGAACTTGAGTAAGTAGTAATTCTCACACAGCATTCATTTCCGGAACTCATTACTGTCCCCCAAAATAGAGGCATCCAAAATCGTTAATGGAAATTGTAAGCTTTCCTGCTTTTAGAGAGCCACTTCTCTATAACAGTAGCAGCAGGAACATATTATTTCTTGTTCTCTGTGGATAAGTGCTTTAGCGACTGCATGCTGTTATCTGTTCCAGCAAACAGTAGAACAGTGAGAGCATTTCTGTGTCTCTTATTCCCGTCCTTTGGTTTATAATAAGCACATCCTGTGAAGATGTGTGATCTACAATATGCAAGTAAATGTAAGGAGAGGCCATGGAAGCTTCTTGCTGGTAACTCAGAAATTAGCACCACTTCTGAAATCAGAAAATTAGTTTTTCTCTTTTCACTTTCTCTTTTTAAATTTGTAGAGTCTAGTATGACTCAAGGACCAGTATGACTATTGCCCAGTATGACAGGGGCAATAGTTAGCCTTGTGGGTGGCACAGAAGTATTAATAAGCAAAACAAGCTATCAGTGTTGATCTGCAGTTGAAATTTGTCTTAAAAACCTCAGTCCCTGCAGTTGCAGCTTGAATTTTCATTTTAATACTTTTCATTTTAATACTTTCATTTTCATCATGTGGTGCATTATCAACTCACCCTAACAGTACGGTGCAGCTGTGTTACACCTTTGTCTACTCATGAGTTTCTAGGCTTCTAGTTCACAAAGAGAATTCTTTAAAATAGGTGCCAACAGCAAATGGTACATACAGCTTTATGCTCGCTTCTGTTCTGCCCTTCCAGGTGTCTCATTTTAATTGACATCTACTATGAACATAGTCTGACTAATATCAGAGACCCAATTAACCTTTCATTCATGTGCTGACATAATTATGAACTCTGCCTTCATATTGTTGAGTCACTGGCCTGTCATTATAATCAGTCTCAGAACAGTAATAGATGACTTTCCTTCTCAGGCATTACTTGCAAGTTATTAAGCCAAGACCCTGTCTTAGTTTCATGTCCTAGTGGAAGCAGTACAAGTGGAAAAGCAATCCAATACAGTACAGCTCACATCTTCATATCTTGTGTTGGTCAAGGTGGGTCTCTAGGACATAAACAGCATGAGAGAATTTGCAAACCCAGTAGAAGACAGAGGCATCCAAGGCTGGCTGCCATTCAGGAAAGGGGAGGGATGGAAATACGAACACAGGTAACAGGTTACTTAGTAGAGAAGGGAAGAGTGGAAAGGTGGTGGTAAAAAGAACATGAACAGTCAAGAAAGGGGCTATGAAGAATCATCTGACCTGAGCAGGGGAAGACTACACTGCGGGAATTGGACTGAGAAACCAATTTTACTGAGTTAAAAGGAGCAAGAGGACTTACCACCTACCAGCTGCTCTGAGGTAGCTGTTTCATATATCTGCTCCTGTCCTGCAACACACAGGTGAACTCTGGTCCTTTACTCTGTTTCATTCACAGGTAGATTGCCCCAGGCCATCTTCCAGTAGCCACAGTAATTGTGGACTTGATGCACAGCAAATCCATTCCCAACCCCTTTTAATTCTGTCTAATTAGCTAATTTCTCCATAACCTGCATTAAATGCATCTAAGAAGGCTGTGCCAACTGGGCTGTTTATAGTTAGGGGAAGAACAGTTTATGTTCCCTCTGATCACTGGTCTTGGCAAGGATGCTGTTCAGTAAGGAAATGGACCTGCTGTGGAAACCCATTGAAATAACCTGGGCTTCAGCCTGCTTCCCCGGCGGTTCACCTTACTGACTACTTTTATTCCACAACTGCCATGCAACAGTGGAACAGACAAGTCTAGGTAGGTAAGGCAGGGCTTGTCCCTTACCACCGCCTTCCCAAACTGCAAGACGTGCAGCAGAATCTCATGAGGAGGAAGGGGCACGGAACATATGTGTGTGTGCTCTTTCTAGAGGCTAGTTGTAAAACAACAACATATATGCATTAAAGCTGTTCTGTAACTAGGCTGCCAGCCTGGAAAAAAATGTTCAGTGATCAAAACAAGGCCCAAGACGGCTGCCAGCTCTCTGCCTGTATCTATGGCTGCGCCCTCCCAGACCTTTGCTGCTGATCAAAGCTGGCACCATTTCCCCTGAAATTCTCTTCATGGGCACTGGCTACATTGGAAACATACTGTGTAAAGTAAGACCGATACAGCAGTCTGTTGCTCTCATCTTCACACATGTTTTGCAATGGATCCTTCTTTTTGTTACTGCAAGCTTTGTGATGCACGGAAGGCAGTGAGCCAACAGGAGTGGATGTTGTGTAGGTCTGCCTGTGTATTTAAACAGCAAATTCGAGGATTTTCTTCTTTTTTTGTGTGCGTGTCCAGGATCCACAGCTACTAATATTTTAAAATGTCTTAAGAGTCCTTGGTTTTGCGTTGTCCGTGTGTAATACTCCATCCCTTGCAAAAGAACAGCATTGTTGTTAAAATCCAAGAAGCTGTTTGTGTAGAACAAGAATTTGCTAATGTTTGGTTCTTTGGTTTTTATTAGTAAAATTCATTGTGTGGTGGTAACTTGTAAAAAAACCCGACACCTTTCACCCATATAAAATGTCCATTTCACCATACAAAAATGGTCTGGCCTCCTTAGCAGATGAATAGCTTCTATTTGCATTTTATTAAATGGAATAGAAATCTCAAAGGGTGAAAACAAGTCTGCAGCATATTTTTGTAACCTCCACATTAATAGCCCTGCAAGGTCCCCAGTGCTGCTGACCCCGTTTTCAGTCCTAAGCAGTATCTTTACTGCAGGTCAGCTCAGAGTACAGTTTTGCCTGCTGATTGCCTGCCTCCCTGGATCGATGTATCGCGTACATTTGGGCAATAGATTTGTCAGGTAAAGCCTAACCTTAAAAACCTCTGATTTTACAAAACTTTTAACAGTCCAAAACGTTACTACCCAGTAAGTTTGATCAGAGCCTAATAGATATTTTCCAGTTTTAAGGTAGTATCCACCAAACCTTTCATAAAAGTCAATTGTGTAACGTGTTTCAACTGTTACATTTCCCTTTTTCGTGAACATCCCCTTACAGCTGCAGAGATGAGGCTTTTTGATGCCCTTGTCAGAACACATTAAATGCAGCTGTATGCAAGACCACAATGGGCAGTACTCTCTGAGCAGCATGGTTTACGTTGCAGCCCTATCTTCATCATCTTCTAATGGGTCACCGGAACAGCACTCCTGCCTTTGTGAATCTCGTTTTTAAGCACCTGTTCCCATGTGTTGCATGGGTCTACTACTGTGCAGTAAGACACATAGCAGTTGTGCAGTGCGACACAAATCTCTCCACCCCATGATGCTAGACCTAGCCCTATAGCTCACTCCCTTTCCACATCAGCCCTACCAAGGTAAGACTTTACAACCCCTCCCACAGATCTCTGCCTCATTCTGTAACAGTTCAGTTAATAGCAGGGAGCTAACACTTAACTGACAGCTTTCAGGGGGAAGCGGAGATGTGTGACAGATGCTTTTCCTTTGGCTTCAGAGACAACACTAGTGGCCCAAACATTAACCTAAGGCCCAGCTCCCATAGGGTGTAAAACTGGATTTATCCACTTCTAATCAAAGCTTGCAGCTAGTAGGAGACGCACCCTGATCCTGCATCAAGCAACCACTGAGCCTACGAGGTTTTCGAGCTCACCTGCTTACAACCTTTTCCCTTTGTGCCGTCCTTCCTGGTCCTGCTCTGCTAGGGTTAGTGGATGGTGCCCATCAGGAGGGTTGCCTATGATCAAAGCATCCTGTATGGCTTCAGAAACAACTACTGGACATGTCCTGGCCCTCCCTATTCTTGGGTGGGTTTCACCCCTTCTGGTTGGGTTGTCCTGCAGTGATACAGACACAGACCAGTCCATAAAAATGCATGCTTCCTCACCCCTTCTGGTTGCTTTGGGCCAAACAAGAAATCTGTGCATCAACCTAAAGCAGGGAGCTCAGAGTCATTGAGCTAAGTGCAGACAGTATGGAAACATTGGTGAGTGTTTTGTGGGTTTTTTTGGTACACAGGATGGAGGAACAGACTTAAAGGCGATATTATTTTTGCCAACCTATCTCCAGACTACCACTATTACAACCCTGTAAACATGGAGACTCATTAAAATGGTACCAGTAGTACATTTGTGCTTTTTTACTTTCACATGCTTCCTGAAAAATATATTCCCAAGTGTTTGTTGCCACAATATAAGATGCCAGAGGGTTGAAATCATCACCTGTCACCATGTTACCCATTCCTGAAGTGATAAGGAAATGCTGCTGCTAGCACATTCCTTGCCAGACATGGAAACAGGCGCACACATTTTTTATTGCTATTATTTGGAGAAATCATCTCATAGTTTTTACCTAAGAATTAGTAAAGAAAATATAGCCTTAGTAAAAAAAGCACCTGCAGGCAATGGAGATGCACCAGAGTTGAACTTGGTCGTGTTATGGGCAAGCAGGAGGCTAGGCTGGTTAGGGAAATGGGGGAGTAGCATGGAAGAGAAAACAAGCGAGAGAGAAAGTTTCATTAAAAAAAAAAAAAGAGAAGTATTGCTCTACCTGTATGACAACAGTGTCTTGTAGGTTCGGTGGCATGAACGGTCAGTCACTGGAACGAGTGTGTATGTGTAGGTGCACGAGTATGTGTTTGTGCTTGTAGGGGGGTTTTCCCCTTCTCACTCCCTTCCCTTCCCCCAACTGACCACAGCCCCAGCCATTTGCCCTGCCTCTTCCCCTTCCCAGTTAAGGTGACTGTGTGCCAGGGAGGTGAGCAGTGAGGGCGATGGCCAGGCCATGATATGAGTGTCATCAGTCCTATGACAGGCCTGTAACAACTGGGCCACAAGTAACACTTCTCCTGGGCATGTGGACTGACTCTCAGCCCAACTCGCCCAACAGATTTGCAACCGGTCTTGGTTCCACAATGGTTTCAAAGCTCTGGGCATGTTCCTAGGCCTGCCACCATAGCTAGCCAAGACCTGGGAAGGCCCCAGTCAGGACACTGAGGCACAACTACAGTGGTCATCTGCCCAGCCTCTCCTACCATGCCCCAGTCCTGGTCAGCAACGACTAGCAGCAGCTACTCTGTAGCACAGGTAATAATCATGGATCTGCCAGTGACCTTGCCCAAAAGGGTCTAAAAGTTCCTTGTGGACTGCTGCAACGGTTGCCACTAGCTCCACCAGGCTGTCCCCTAGCTCGTCCAGCAAGGGTGATTTTGAAGTGTGGCACACTTGCCCCTGCCCCCTTCCCTCTCCATGACTTTTTCCCAACTCACACACACGTATAGCTGGCTAATGGGAAAGCATTAGTGAGCTAAGGGTGTGTAGTATAAGGAATGGTACTTCGTAATGTATAAGGAACATGGTAAATTGAATTTACAAAGCAGCTGTGAATAGGATGCTTTACCGCTAGGGCCCCTGGCCCAACAGCTTGTATAAAGGAACACCTGCTAACATGCCGTCCCTGCTCCTCCCAAAGCAAGGCCCACACAGACACCAGCTCTGATTCGCCTTTCGCTTGCACCAGTGTAAATGGGCAGTAAGTCCCTCCTGGAAGCTGGAAATCGTAATTCAGAGAACAGCAAATAAATGAGACGGGCTGTGAGATGTCATGCTACAGCAGGTTTCATTAGCAAGCATAGGAGCATGCTTGCCAGCTGGCTCACAAAAGAGCCCATTAACATTACTGTCCTGAAGAGGCTCATCTCGCCCTTTCCTTGGCAAAGGTAGGGGTGGTCTAACTGCAGTTTCGACAGCTAAGTCAAGGGCTAAGATGCTTAATGGCCACTGAGGCCTGTGTACCGGGAGCGTGCTCTAACCATAGGCTATTGCTAGAGCAGACAGAGGCTCTTGATTATATCTAGTAGGTAAGAGCAGTGATCTATGCCAAACAAGACACAAGCCATGCAAAGACACAAGCCTTTCACAATCAGACAAGTAGACTTCTGAACAGCTACACAAGTTAGCAGAGGTTTAAAATTCCCCAGTGGAACAAATGGAGACCCTTGCATTGCCCAAGGAGCTGCTGTGGTGCACAAGTATGCATCCTGGGGCTTGCAACTAGTGTGGTGTGCACCCCTCCTCCTCTTGCCTTTCCATGCTGAAGTTGGGTAGTCCTGGTCTAAACCCTCCTCTTGAAGGTGGCCCACTAGACAACCAACTCTCTCTCTCTCGGCCAGGAAGACAAGCTCAAGCCAGGGGGACGGCCTCAAGAAGACAAAGGTTTCTCTGGACAGGAAAGATCCCTGGGTTTCACCCCTGTCCCTAATAGCTTCCTTGCACCTTATGTTTAAGTGTCATTAAATAAAACAGATTAAAAAAAAATCAGTAGCACAATTTATACTTTTCTGGAGCCACAGATTCAAAGCGTGTGGAACAAGGAGCCTACGTCGCACTGATCCACCATGTTTCAGGCTGATGTGTTTGCTTCTGACCTCACGTATCTCCCACTGTCTGCCTGCCCACTGACCCAGATTCAAGAGGCGGTCTGGAGAAGACAGTGCTACGTGGTGGTTAAAGCACTTTACTGGAAAATAAAAGATGTGGGGCTAAGTCCTTGGTGGGCAAGCAGGGCCTGGACCCGAAATCTGCTCCCTTGTATGGCCAAGATGCCCTCAGGCAACTGGGTTAAGAGGCAGAAGAGTTGTGTGTGCCTCACTGAACCTACTCTAGCCTACGTGAAAATAGACTCCAAACTGTGTCTAGGTGCTAAAAATGCCATGAAGCAGGCCTGAGTGTGATCTAAGTAAAGGATGCCCTCCCCTGCCCCTCTCTGTTTAGGGGAGAGAAGCTGGGTTTGGTTACAACTGCCAGTCTTGAGTAGCTATTAGGGCGTTTAGGGGCCCGCAAGCGTGGAGCACCCACAGAGCATCTGCCCCCGGGGAGCGGGGTTTAAGAGCGTGCAAGCTCATTCCTTTGGTGCTGGCATGAAGCCCGTTCCTGGACTATAACTAGCTCCCCCCATCCCAGCCCCCAAATCTTCTGTCAAGCTCTCAACCTGCCAAAGAAGCGACCCTGAGGCTTGATGTAGGAGCGCTGGTGCTTGTTGTGTTGGTTTTGCAGCATGAGAGGCCAAAGACTCTTCCATTTAAGGCATGTAACATGGGGCTGCGAGAAGAGATGGTGGAAGTGAGGGCTCAGAATTGATTTTCTGTCTAAAATAATTGAGTAAGCACTTAAGTACCTCAAAGCTTACAGTGCTTTTGACAAGGTGCTCATTACTGGCTCCCTGAAGATCCCTGCATCTGCCATCTGCTTCCCTAGTCTGCAGGCACAGATTGACAGGTCCACCTTCCTTTGAAACATGAAGCATGAGACCCGCTCTGTCTGTTGCCGTCGTTAGGAAAGGGCACCATTTGAAAAAGCAGTGAGGTGGACACAGGGCAGCGGCCTTTACAGCCAGACAGGTCTGTTTCCTCAGCCCATGGGGGACCGAGCTTGTGGGCTGAGCAGAAAGTACCTTGAGTCCCTGAAATGACTAAGGAGGTCTACTTTACTCAATGTGCACGCATTATTGAGTAGTCTGGGCATACGTGTCCTCTCTGGCCCAAGGCTACCTGCCAAAAGATACAGCAAAGAGCAATAATTAGGCCCTTTTCTGCTTAGAGGAGCCCTGACGTTGCTCGAGGCATTGTCAAACGCAATGAAGTGCGTGCCTCTTTACCACTGCCATCAGGTGAGCTGGATCCAAACTGGATTGCACTGTCACAACCCTGCCCAGTTACCCACTAGCCCCTTAGCCCCCTTGCCCTTCAAGCAGCCTTTTGCCTTACAGGGAAGCATTCATGAACTGGTTGAGGCTGGCGAGTTAAAAAGCTGAATATATTATCCAAATGATGAAAGCTCCTGTTTATAAGCAATGAAAAATGCATTTATATCATTTTTCTGCCATCTGGTCCTTTAGTTCCTTGCTCTGTCTCCCTATTAACTCAATAAATTATCCTTTTCACTCATCACATCTCACCATATCTCCCCCTACTGGCTCTTGTTCCCCACCTTTGCTTTTCAATCCCACTCATCTGCCCTTCATCAAAAGTTTCCCTTTCCTCCTGCTTCAGCCCCAGCAGCTGAGTAATAATTAGCCACTCATTCAAAGCCTTCCCCTTCCCCTCATAGAGGTTAGGCATTATCCAGAGTCTTCTCTAATTGTCCTTTTCATACTGAGCCATTGCCCTTTGCTTTAATCAGAGGCCTAATGAGCTCCTTCAACACCCTGGGCAGCATGATTGGGGCTGGGGTTATTATGCAGCCCATTAAGAGCAGAGGGTAGTCTTCTCTGCCACAGCCTGAGCTCTGCATTTGGTGGTGGCTGTTGCTGCAGCTGTGGCTGGTGGGGTGGAGGAGGCGGCTTGCTGCCCGCCGGCTGCTGCAGCACCCTCTAACTGATGCTCTGCTCATCTACACCTAGTTACATTACTACATTTCATAGTCATTCAACTAAACAGGACGTGAGCTGTACAATGAAGAAACTTCTGCCTCATCAGGATCGAGTACCCATCGAGAACCCAGGACTTGCTCTCATTGAACCATGCACTCTCTAGCTGGTGGTCTTTCTCCTTGCCTCTCTTGGCAGCCCAGGGGGGGGGTCAACTTAAAAAGGAGAACTGGGAGGATGTCTGGATAATAGTCAACCTTTGGGGGCGGTCCTAAGTCAGAGAAATACCAGTTTAAACTTTCTCTGGGTGAGGATTGGGGTTTACCATTCAGGTCTCCCTTTTTGGGAAGTGCTGTAACTACTTGGCTCCTGGGACTACACTGTGGCCCACAAGTCTAACACCTGCTAGTCATGGCTTTCCAGCCCCCTATATTTTCTGTGCCTTAGGGCTAGGGACAGAAGTTGTATACAAACCTATTTAAGTGATCAGAAACTGGTTTAAACCTGTAACAGAACATAAGTTCAGGGCACATAAACTAGTTTTAAAATGGCAGAAACTGGTTTAAGATCAACCTGGTTGTAGTATCAGACTTAACTGATTTGAGTCAAACCACTCTATGAAACTTCTGTCTCAGACCCCTTCCTGATTCAAGATAAATCACAGCCCCCCCGCCCAGGATGCTTTCCAGCCCCGAGCTGGGCTGTGCTGTCTACTCCAGAGAGCAGGGCTGGTCTCACCCTTCTGCTCCCTAGCTGGAGCCGTGAGGGCTGGCTGACATCAGGGTTGTGGGGGGCAAGCCTAGCTGGGGATACAGCCCAGTCTACAGGGGGAGGACTGCCCCCTCCCCCCGCAAACTCCAGCTGGGGGTGGGGAGGGGTGTTAAACAGCCCTTGCCCAACTCAAACTTACTGCTGGCTGCAGTGGGAGACTACACATCCCATAGGCACCTAGAAGCAGGAAGAAGAAGTTATGAGAAACCCTGCAGAGGCCTCCTGCTGTAATTCTGGACTGCAAATCCCAGAGACCTTGGAGGCAGCAGGAAGAGGAAGTGCTCTAGTACCCCCTGACTTCTGGCTTGAGATACTGTAGGCATGTGGCTGACTTTTGATTCAGGAAATGCAATGTCTGTTCACATCTGTTTCAGTTTAATCTTTGCCACTTACACTAACCTGCAAAGACTGAATCGATTCAGCCTCAGGCTTTTTGACTGTCTGTACCTAGGCCAGGTGGCACAACTGCAGAACTTGCTGTTTGATAAGAGCAGACGACAGGTGGTGCCTCCTACCTGGATAAGCCAGTTAGTTCTTGGTTAGTTAGAAGTTCCTAGAGTAGCTTGTATTTGTCTTATCATACATAGAGAGAATAATAACTGGTCCTTAGGGATAACGTAATTTATCATAGCCCAAAGTAAAAGCAACAGTGATAGTCTTAGGCAGAAAAGCTTTCTGGCATTGGATTTTGGAAAAGATTTTTTTACTGCTTTATTCCCAGCTGATTCATTGGAATCTAGTAGCTATGAATGTACTTCCAGCCAAAAGAGTTCCTACTTCTGGCGGTTTCAGTTATTCAATCTGCGGAGGAGAAACGCTGGAGCATGGAAGCCTTGAAAAGTCCTGACAAATGGCAAGTAATCACCAGGAAAGTTCACAGCTGTCATTTGTGAGACTGCACTCAAGCCATCAGTAGACAAGGACAGACATCAATCATTGCTCAGTCTTTTTGAAGAAGCAGCAACTGAGGTGAGAGAAAGCAGCCTTAGCTTTAAAGAATGCCTCAGCCTATCCTTGAATGCAACAGATTTAACTGGTATTGGAATGACAGAAGCTCTTCTTGAACAGTAAAAAGAAACAGCGTTCTCATTTATTGATTTGATGCAGTTCTAGGAGTCAAGGTACCAACATGTGACCAACCTGTTTCCAAAACTCTTGAATGAAATGACATGGGAAAGCCTAATTGGTGTTATCTGTGTAGTTTAGGGGTGGCCAGCCTGCAGCATGTGCCAAGTGTGGGCAGTCTTTGCGTGTAGCACTTGGCACATGTGTAGGGAAGGGAAAGGAGTGTGGAGTTAATATGTGGTACATCCGCCAAAAAAGCTAGCCCACACTTCAGTAGTTTTCCACTAAGTTTTAGTAGTGCTACAGTACTTTAGTTCCAATTGCCAATGCTTGAAACCCTGAAGGACCCACAGGAACCAAATTTTAAAATGACAGCATATCGTTGGCTCACAAAGTCTGCAATTATACATTCTTGTGCAGTGTGGCATGTTGTTACGTCATACTTTACGAAGTCAATCTTGAAAATAAAAATGTTTCGGAAAAGATCAGACTAGGTACGTATCAGCTAAAAGCCTTAGAGGATTTCCATATGATCTACCATTCCGATAGCAATTTGGCAAGTGTCTTGACTTCCTCAGGAACTCACCGATGAGCTAGA
>JAGPOW010000261.1:171543490-171577080 GCA_030014935.1 Caiman crocodilus
GTGTGTAAGCTATAGTAAATTTACTTTTATTCCACTCCCTACTTGCCTCCTTGATCCAAATGAACAGACTCACAGTGCCCAGCTGGCCTGTGACAGGCAGTCTGGGATGGGTTCAAAGTAGCCTGTATTCCGAGAAAAGCTCAAGTTTCCCCCCGTTCCCCATGTTGCTAAGTGCTGCTCTAGGCCCTTCACAATGTCACACTGTTTTTCATGCCTATCTATCTTACTGCAGTAATCTGCTTTGTCACTTTATCACATGCTCTTTACCTCTTCATGGGTCCCTTCCATCCTTTCAACCCCCAAATACACTCCATAGTCAACCCCACAAAAGCTGAAGACTAAAATTCTCCATTCTGAAAGTTGCTCGCCTCAACACCTTCATTTTTTTGAAAAACTAATATGCAATAATGGTCAAGCTTTTTGACCTGGCTTTCTGACCTGGCCCAAAGAACTGAAGTGAGAGCTGAGCAAGCTGTCTGCCAACCTGACAAGGATTTATAAAACAATTCAGCCTGTCAAATAAATAAAAAGGAAGGTTTTTTATGGAGTTTTTGCATGTCAGATATGGGTTAGTTTAATAATCGTGGCGTGTGTGTGTGCGTGTATGTGCACACGTGGGTGTAGATCATAACCACTCACAATGATTCAACTATGTGCTTGTAACATTCCTTTCCCACTGTCACATAGGTAATGATACTCTCCTTATAATAGATCAGGGGACTAATTCTCTGCAGTACAATCAAAGCACAGTGTCACTGTAACTCATTTTTCATCTCAGATCCTAAAGGCACAACATATGCATTATTAATTACTACTTAGCAGTTTGGGGACAGATGCAGTAAAGGACACAAGCACCATAAGTCCTGTTGGCTGCTTTGCCACTGGAGTGGGATCCTATACAGGGTCCCTATGCATGGGGAGAACACAGCAACTCAGAATGGGTTCCAGAACAACCAGCTCTGAAGGAAGGTTCCCATGTCCCTCTTTTCACCAAAGCGAGCAGAACTTGCTCTTGAACAGTATAAAAGTGGCTGCAAGAAAAGTAAGAAAAAGTGGTGGTACCCTTGTAAACAATAGCATGGTGCTTTCCACAGCCTCAAAGCTAGTGAGAGACAGCTAGGCAGGAGCAGCGTAGGTCTCCCAGAGCCTGATCCCAGCCATGTGAGGGTAGTGTAGGGCCCCTGGAGCTTGATCTAGGCTGGTTAGAGGTAACACAGGGCCCTATCCAGACCACAGATAGGCCCTGAGCCATTCATCTGGCCCCCAGGGCCAAAATCACAAGCACCACTGATAAAGATTATTCTGTGGGCAGCACTCTTCAACCAGCCAACCCCCTCCCTCATTAAAAGTTGGACCACTGAGCAGAAAATAATTTATTACTGAGTCCGGCAATTAGAGCACATATCTAGGATATGGAAGACTCAAGTTCAAAAGTACACTAAACTGGTTTGAACCTTGCTTATTTAGTTCAAGGAGGGGAAGACAGCAGCTTCTTGAGCAAAGCCTGACCCAACAGGTGTGCTCAGAAAAGGGCCATCAGCCCTGTCATGTATGGAGGTAGACAGAAAAAGGGCCTGGCTTAAGAATCATATTGGGTTCAGGCATGAGGCTCCAAGAAACTCAGCTTTCTTAGATTGCAAATGGCTGTGTGCGTATCAGACAGGCACCTAGGAAGTTAACCAGTGCTGAGATGCTTCCAGTGCTAGATGGCAGGTAGGGATGGGCCAGCTTGGGTCCAAAGTGTGTCAGGGCTAGGACCCAGCTCTTATTGCTCCTGCTTGTCCTTGCAGCTGCACTGGCTGTGGATCCAACTGAGGCACAAGCAAAGCCCCTGCTGACTGTAGCTCTGTGGTCCAGATCCCGTTGCTCTGTGGGCTGAATTCTGTCTGTCTGTGGCCCATAGGTTACCAAACCCTTCTTCAAGATCTCAGTGGATCTGCACTTTGCCTCAACTAAAGTCCCTTTGTGGCTTTAGCACTGTGTTCCTTCATTTTGTATAAAATGGACACCTCACAGTTTAGCTTTCCTTTAACATAAATCCTTTTTGAGCTAGGAGAAAAGCAATAAAAAGTAATTAGATGGCTAGAAATGCTTCACCTTTAACCAAATGCAGCTTAAAGGATCCTTCTATTGAACCTGGTTTCGGGTAAAAGCCAGAGCTGTAAAAATACTGATGACCACATTTACCACCAAACTGTTTTGGACAAAAGAAGCAAGGTACACACCCAGACCAATTTTATTTTGCATACATATGAAACAGGACCCTAAAAAACGTACAGGGTTTTCTTTTTTTTCCTCCTTTTATATTTTTTACTAAAAAAGAAAAAAAAAGTTAAAAAACTTGAAAAAGAGGAGAGGAAAAGCATGCAAGCAATCTGAAAGTAATTCATAGGGTTACTCATATAGCTGCTATGTTTTCAATTAAGTACCAAAGAACTTCACTAGAACAGGAGTTTAACTGCATTGTAAGGAGTGGTATAATCCACCAACATAAATAAAGAAACAATCAATTAGATTGAAAAAAACCAAAAAACAACCCCCGCAAATTTACCAGAATTTGACTTTCAATATAAAGCATAAAAGAGTTCACTGTAAAAGGGCTCTACCCAATGTTATCAGGAAAACATTAGCTTTCTTAGAAGACAGATTAATCATGTACATACATATATTTAAAAACTTAACACCACCTATGTTCTAATACTATAGGTCCCAGTCTGATTAAAGAAAAAAGTTCTTGATTCATTTAAGAAAAAAAAATGAAGGCAGTGCATACACAGCCATATAATATGATGTAGGTAGGCAGTTTTAAAGTTAGTGTGCACACTACTTTAGAAAATATGTACAGTCATAGTACAGACAGATGGGTCTTTTGAACCTGAACAAATCATAGCTAATTCCTATCTAAAATGTCCACTGAACCTGTATTTCAAACCACAAAAGCCATATCCTTTCCCTGGCAGATGGTTAGATAAAGCATTTTAATAGCAATAGCCTCAGAATAACATACTATTACTGCAATACTTGAGAAAAAATAAACTACTTTTCTTGTACTTCCTCTTACCCTTGAGCTCAATGCAAGGGTCAATGGGTAGAATTATCTGTTTTGTGGTATGTAGGAGCCTGGACTAAATGATCTAATGGCTCCTTCTGGTTTTAAGACCTGTGAATCTCCAAGTAGCTTGACAACACGAGAGAACATCAAGTGCAAGATTCTCCTTGGAGGGGAAACCTGTAGTGATGACCTCAAATCTTCTGCTATGCTGTATACATAGAAGCGTATGTATATACGTAGAAGTGTGGAAAAACCACACAGGTGAAGAGATCAGAACAGACAGTGGCCTTGATTCTGCAAACATGCGTGTGCATACTTAACCATCAGCACATGGAGAATTCCACTGATGTCCTACGGCTTAAAGCCAAGTACACGTGAGTTTGCAAGGTCACTTTTGACATCATGGCAGTGGGAAGTGCTGAATGACCTGAAATGGTAGTGAGATTACCAAAGGATTTAGATGCAGCTAGGTAGTTAAGATCATTTACATGGAGCTGGGAAAGACTTTTGCCCTTCAATATTACCCATATACAATACCTTAGGATGATTCAAAATGTGGCACAGAAAGTTTAAATTAAGCTGGTGGGAAGGGGATGGGTGAAGGCGGCTAAGCCCATTCTCTAAATTTTGGGCGGGGGGGATAAATGATGAAAGATATTGGAATGTGACGGTTAGTTTTTAATCCACAACAGAGTCTGAAGGGATAAATGAGAGATCAGGTCAAACATCTTGGTGGATACATAAACATCACTAGCATGACAGAAGGTGAAGAACATGTCATGTACTATGAGATTCTACAGTACTGTACAGTAAAATGTAGTACCTTCTTCCAGCCTAAGACGAAATGGATATGAGCATTGTATTCAACACTTTTAAAAGCATATGTTGAGTATGAGGACACATGGAAAGATATGATCTGAGAGTCCATGTGGTATTGACTAGAATATAAAGGCAAGTATAACTGCAGAGGCCTATTCTAATTTCTTAACAGTGTAATTATACCAACTTAACTTGAGTTATTCCTGGCTGACACCAACCTAAGTGGGCTTGGAATCATGCCTGCAGCTGTTAAAAAAGACTGTAGTAAGAAAACCCTAAAAATGACCAAACTTTACTGGTAGCATTAACTTGATATTTATTGTCTTTATCCTTCTATTGATTTCTCTGTGTGAGCAAGACTAATAGTCAGATATAGAGATAAAACCCAGATCAAACAGCAGACAGTACAGCTCCTGGCAGGGAGCTAATATTTATTCACTAAACAAATCTAAATATTTTCTTTGGGCCAAATCTTAATCTAACTGAAATCAAACGCAAAACCTTTAGAGTGGGCTGAATCTAGCTGAAGTCCAACACTAAGTGATACAAAATGGGTTATGGTATGTAATAAAATGTGTAATCGATCCAGTTTCACTGTAGCTATACCAGGCAGATTCCCCCCTTGGGTGTACATCAGTGGAGGGGGCCCAGGAAATACTCTTTTTCCTCTCTGTGGCCATGAACTGCTGATTCTCAATATGAGTTTTACCTGTGTTAGAAGAGCTGGATTTTGCTCTTGAAAGGTTGGTGCCACTTCAAAAAGTGACTACAAGCAGCACTGCAAACTCTTTGGCAAATGACACAAAGTGTCCAAAGGAGAAGAGGAGCCAGGTTAAAGCTGCCATGTTCTCGCTCAGCGACTTCTGTACCGAAGACACTCAGATTGTAAACAGAGTTGTTCTCTGACTGCCACACCTCAAAGTTAACTTGGGCCTTGAAAACCAAGGTCTCACATGTCATCATCTGTAACAAGTGTTCTGGAGGCTGAAAAATATCCAGGATTATATTTGTGACAATGCATGTGCTTTCAGAGAAACCTGTGAGTTACACGTGTGCATCCTTATTCTTTCAGTGGCTGGCCCAGCTGCAACAGACAGGAAGTTAGAAAACAATTCTACATATGTTGGGCAAGGGGTGCGGGAGTGGTTTAACAAGTCCAAGACCAGTAAAAAGCAACAGTCATGTTTGTCACTCAGATAAGCAGATACAACTGAATACACACAGGCTAGAAAGCCACCATTTTTCCCCATCATCGCTTTCAGAGTAGCACCACACTTTAATTGGAAATATTTGAAATAAAAAAAAAAAAATCACTCCCATCAACACTTCCGAGTGAAGGGGGGCTACTTTGTTTGTTTAAAGTCTGGTGCAGATGCTTAGCATAATGTCCAGGGCTTTGGCTGCCAGAGGCAGCTGAATGGTCAAAGTGTCTGTGCACCAGGCTAAAAGGTTATTGCAGGTTATGCAGTTACGATAGTGGAAAGAGAGGGTTTTGTAGAATCCAACACTAGGAGAGGACAACGTTCTTGTACACACAGACACAGATACAGACATATGGTGATCTAATATGCTGAAGGGCTCCAGGATCCAGTCATTTTCCAGTGAAATCAATGACAAAACTCCTTTTGATTTCCAAGGGAACAAGACTGGGACCTGAGGTCCCTCCACTGTATTTTTCCGCTCATTAACCGTAGGGCAGAAACTCTTTTGTGCATCCTGATATTTCTAAGTTCTTTGTCTTACACTCTATGAAACTGTACACTGATAACACTCCCCACCCCCCACTACATTTAGATCATCAACAGTATTATACAATCCTTGGCAAACAACAACGTGTGTCCAAAGAAGAGGAGGAGCCAGGTTTAAGCTGCCGTATTCAGAGTCCTGTGCAGGTAGGTCAAGACACTGCAGCCCTGCCCATTCACGGCTTCTAGGCTCCACCTTTTACAGCAATGAAGTCCAAGAAGAACAAACAGAACATATCCCCTTGACTCAACTAATCTCAATTTCTCATTCATTTGATGGCTTCTAGAACAACTAGTCTCCCTTTGCCACAGAACAGAGCTTTACAAGAAAGCCATGTACCATGATTGGTGGGAGGGTGGTCATAGTCCGTCTAACTAGCTTACACCGCCCCATTTCTCCTTTCCTCCCCAACTCACTGCCTCTCTCCTTTCCATTGGAATTCCACATTCCATAGATGACTTTGGGGTTGAATAAAAAACTCAAGAGCTGCTGCCATATTTTGCCACTCGCATTAATATACACATTTAAAATAAAACAATAAATAAAGAGAAAACATAAAGGATTTAAATATCTGTTTCCATTAAAAGGTTTAAAAAGACTTTACTCTTGAATTGAAGACAAAAGGAAAATCCACCCCTTATTGGAAAAAAAGAGAAAGAAAAAAAATCACCCCTTGCAAGTAACATTAATGGGAAAGGAAGGGGAGATTAGAGAACCAGCAAGTGTTCAAAAGGGCTGAAAGCCCTCCACCCCTGTCATTTTGCAATGGCACCTTCTTCCTACAGAGTTAGGTTACATAGCAGCAGAGTTGTTACGTGGAGGATTTCACCACTTGCTCATATGGGGGTGGTGGTGTGTTGCAGTAGGAAGGTGGAGGTGGGTAAACCGGGTTTCCCTGTGGGGAGTTGGGCTGGACGTGGAAGGCCATAGCCATGGGATTCATCACAGGTCCTCCTGGATCAGTGTAATATGGCATCCCAGGTTGCGGTGCACCTGAAAAAGAGAGAGAAGGCACACTGATTGGCAAATTGGAAAATTTGGGATTATTTAGTGGGGGAAAGAAAAGACAGTCTTTAAAAAAATTGAAAAGGTCTGCTATAAAGTGGATGGCAGTCCATTGTTCTGCATGTCCACAGGAGACAGGACAAGACTCAATGGGCTTGAGTTGCAACAAGGGAAATTGAAGTTAGATATTAGGAAGAACTTTCTAACTATGAAGGTGATTCAGCACTTAGGCACCCAAATCCTTTTGTGGACCTAGCCTTGAATGTTTGTATCATTCCTCATACCAAGGCACAGAGAGCACATTAAGGAGGTAACAAAGAAAATTCAGTTTTTGCTAGGGGGAAGAGAGGTGGAGTCAGGAAGGAAAAAATATTATTTACAACCTTTCCTTCTTTAATGAATAACGGGTAGGGATGTGGAGTTCAAGGAAAGTTTTCCATGGGAGGAGAAGAAAGACAGGACTGGACAAGACTCATGGCAGGTAAGAGTCCCAAGGCCAAGTCTTTCTCTGCAATGACTTCACTGCCACAGGGACATCCCTCTCTGCTAGCCCAGTGCTTTGCAGCAAGCATAGTTCTCTAGAAAAGGAACTAGAGGCATCATATTACCCACAAAAGAAAACTGGTCGGTTTTCCAAGATACTAGAGACCAACAAAGGAAGAAACCCTCTTTAAAAGGAGGCTGCTAGTGCAGTCACAGTGTCAGGGTCATGGAAATTCACACCATAATACAGGGGTTGTCAACTGGGGGGTATGCATACCCCCAGGGGTACTTGGGAAGGCCCTAGGGGGCATGTGTGGGCGGGTAGGGACGGAGCACCTCCACCCACACCCTGGGCTGCCACCTCTCCGGAGCAGGGCCAGAGGGAGACAAAGGCAGCAGCGCCCCTCTGTGGGCCACACAGGTGCTACCCAGCGGGCCAGATGTGGGGGGATGGGAGAGTGGGAATGCTTTCATGGGGCAGCCGCTGCTACCCCTGGGCTGTGCACGTGCACCCTCTTCCCCCCCGCTTCACATCCAGCTACCAGGGGTACGCGTATTAAAAAGGTTGAAAACCCCTGCCATAATAGAATGCAGACGTTTTACTGCTCTGAGGCCTCTTTCTGTCTGGATCTGTGCATCAGACCAAGAACACTGAGGCCATGTTTTCAAAAGGGAGGGTCAAATCTACCACAAAACAAGCATGCCCAGAGTCTACAGATATTGAGTGTATGTCTGCATGCTGGCATGTGTGCGCAGGATGAAGGGGACAGTACAAGCATGTGCGTGTTGCTCTAGGTACATGGGCAATGCTTCCCAGGAGGTTGGCTTCTGCAGGGCCTAGTCATTACATCCAGAAAAACTCAACAGGCCTCACTTAGGGCCTGATCCAATTCCAACTTTGTTCTGCAGCCTAGAAGGACAAAAGGTAGAGGATGGGAAGGTTGCTGCTTGTTTTTTGATACTCATTTTGCACCCCCCAGGCTGATTCCAGAATTACACACACAGAATCTTTTGGCTTTTTTCCCCTTATAAGTTTCTCTGTTAATTAAGATCTCCGTTCAGAATCTTTCCAGATGCATAAAGCACTGCCTGGTATTTTATAATGAACTACAGTACTCCTCTGTTGCTGCATTGGCTGTGCTCTAATGGCCCAACCTTTTACCCTGGCATGTGATAGGATGATTTTTGTGTTTCATATATTGTTCCCTACAGGTATGGGTGAGGGTTTGAAGAAGTGATTTTGAGGCAATCTTCTGTTAACAACAACCTGTAAATGCCCAGGAGACCCCTTCCAATCATATATTCTTATAATATACTGAACATTTTTGTACATTTGGATGTGCCCCTAAGCCATCGGTCTCACTCTAAGACAGGTCTCACCTCTTAGAGGTGGTTCTGCTCAACCTAACTGGAGTTGGGCTGAATCACATACTTCAGTCAATAAAGTCTACTTAATATAGTGGGACAGGATCTCTTAGCACAGAATAAGATTAAGAAATGTCACATTCTCCAAGTACTAAATTAATTTCATGACAATGCTGAAATTTAATTTCACAGAGTCACAGGGAAGTTGTAATCAAAAGGAAATTCCCTGACTCCCATGTGATGCCAAGGAAATCAGAGAGAGCTTCCATTAAGAAGGATGGAAAATGTGCTCCTGACTCTTTAGATAGCATAAAGCTCAGTGAAAACCCAGATCACATGGTTTCAGTAAGTAAAGTCAGGCTGTCGGGTAATGTCACAAGGTTTGTCTCTGTGAATACACAAATCTCTTTTTCATGGCAAGACAGAGGTAACAGATTATGCTTGTCAAACAACAGTCTTTTACTTGGGGGCTGGCTCCCCAATTCTCCTCTGAAGAGAACAGACCCAAAAGGGCTGTCCTGTGGATGACCAGTTTCCATGTTTCAGCTGTTACTGGATTCAGTGTTACTACAGAATTAGTATTACTGCAGTGTTACCCAGACACATTGAATCTTTAAACTTTCCTCAATCCTCTCTCAGGCTCAGAAAACCTATAGTTATATACATCCATGGAGCTCATAGTGGTTCAAGAGGGTGTGCTGGCCTGTTAAAAGCATAAGCAGAATAGACTAACAGGCCAAAGCACATAAGGAAAAGCAGATTGGAAAGACAGCACCTTCTCTTAGGTCCAACCCTAAGAAAGGAACCCTTCCAAATAATTTCCCTTCTTCCTATACCCAGTCAGCAGGAGCTCTCCATCTTGCTTCAGCTCAAGGCAGTTAATTTTCTCCTTACAGAATGGAATTATGGAGACCAGATTGGGAACTGAATCCAAATCAGTGCAGGTACATTTGCATCTACATGTCCTATCGAGCTAGGACTCCTTAAGCATTTTGCCAAATATCTTGTGTATTCCTGAATTATAGCTCTGGGTTCAGATGCATACTATGATTACTACTCAATACTTTAGCCTGGCTTTTAATCTTTAGTAAATTTACTCCATAGTAAAAAAATCAGTTATTCCAAGCTACCTGCCCACAGAAAGTGCTATTGCAACAACTGGCCGGTAGATGTCAGGGAGTCTACTTCATTGGGCATACTTTAGGATGACTTTGATGAAGAGGATACACAATTTACCCTAGTGTTTATAGTTAGTCCTCATTTTCCAAGCAATAACTTTACCTCAGGGAGAAGTGACTTACACTGGTTTAAGACTGTGCATCATGTGGCCACTCTGTGTAATCTGTTTACACTACAGGAACCATGTTGTGTACTGTGGATACTGAAGGGTATCCACGCTCATGGATTCAACAGAAACCCAGGAACAGGAGTGGCACAGTGCGTTACACACTGCTGTCAGGAAAATCAGTCATTAATGTTAAAATGCCTGGGGTTATCTTTAATGTAGGTGTGGGAGTGTGGAAATAAACTGTGTATAAATAAGTGATGCATGTTTCAGGTTCAATAAACCCATGAGCAAAATCAAGGCTGGATCCTGACCTTGCAGGATCACTTCAAAGGTCCATGTCCACACCACCTCTATGTCAGATACAGGGGCACAGCCATGACCTCCATTCCACTCTCTCTCACGCTAAGCACACCAAATCCCAGAAATGAGACAATGCAGCTGTATCAAAGATCCCACAAGTGTTTACAGTTCAGTATATCAGAAATAGTAAAAAACCATTCAGCCTTTGAGATGCCAAGAAGCTCCAGGTGCCATTAGACTCAAGGGATGAATTTACATGAGATGCTTTACTGCTCAGTAGAGCAGTTACTGCGTAGTAAGTGTCACCATCTACATGTGCAGATCCTTACTGTGCAATAATTTGCTCTACTCAGCATGTTTGCTTCCAGTCAGCTGGGCAGCAGGGGGCAGATTATTCCCCGCCCCCAGGAGCTGCCTGCAGCCAGGGCAGGCTGCACCACCAGAGCCCAGGCATAGACACTGTCCCCCTGCCCTGGAAGCAGGGAGCTCCCAGCCCCTGCTTTGCAATCGCCATCTCCCAGTCCCCCCTCCACAACTGCAACTGTCAAGTGGGGGCTGGAAGCTCCCTGCACAGGGAGAGTTTGCCACCCAGCCTGGAGCTGACTGAGACCTGCCCCAGAACAGGACAGTTCCCAGCCAGCCCCGGACTGCACAGGACAGTTTGCATGTGCAGCTTGGAAATGGCTAGTGATTGTCATCCCTACAGCCCGGGAACTGTCTCAATCAGAGGCAGGACCCAGCCCCTCAGCTCTTTCCTGGCCCCATGTCCTGATCACACGATGAAGGCACAGGGCTTGGAAAGAGCTGCAAGGAAGGGGTAGGTCCCAGCCCCCTGTCCTGATTCACCAGCAGCCTTTCCAAACCCTGTGCCACCAGCTGGGAGCTCCCTGCTGCTAGAGCAGAGGGACATTCTCCCAGACCAGACTCCGACATGGGAGCCTGCTCCGGCAGCAGGCAGGTCCCAGGGGCAGGGAACAATTTCCCGCTGTCTCCTGGCCCCAAGCTCCCTGACAGCCCCTGGGCTAGCACCCAGGGATAGCTTAGAGATCCCCCTGGCTGCTGCAGAGCGGCCGAGATCAGACTGCTGCCAGAAACAGCAAATCTGCTCCCAAATGGGCACATGTGTAGATGCCTGCCCAGGGTGGATTTACTCCAGAGTAAATTGCTCTGGAGCAAACCCATCCAGGAGCATTTGAATGTGTAGATGTGCAAGGAGAACTGTGCTCAGCCTTGTAGGCCTTACATGTGCTTTAAAGGACAGGCCTGATCAGAAACATAGAAGAATACAGAAAGAGTAAGATGGAAAGAAAGGAGAATGAGGCTCTAGACCAGCGAGTTTCAAGTAGGGTGCTCTGGAGTCCTCTGACAGCCTGTGAAGGGAGGTGCCAGGGGGTAGGAAATAAGTGCAGGCTTTTCCCTTCCAGCCATTACTCCCCTTCTCCCATTCACAGAATCATAGAAAATTAGGGTTGGAATGGACCTCAGGAGGTCATCTAGTCCAACCTCTAGCTCAAAGCAGAACCAGCCCCAACTAGATCATCCCAGCCAAAGTTTTGTCTAGCCAGGTCTTGAAAACCTCCAAAGACAGAGATTCCACCACCTCTCTGGGTAACCTGTTCCATCCTCATTCACTGCAGCACAGGCTCTCAAATTAATTAGTTTTTGAAATGGGGTGCTGCTCAATCACAAACGTTATAGAGGGATTCCTCAAGTCTAAAAAAAGTTGAGACCTACTGCTTCAAAAGGCACTCTTTTGAAAGCATTAGAAAATTGCTTCCGATTAGTTTAGGAGTAACTTTGCCACTGCTTGGGTGGGACCGATTCATGTGTTCATAGATTTTTTTAAAAACAGGAAAACTTGACTTGCCATGAGTCTGTTCACATGTCCATCTTAATCTTGGCTCATGGAAGACATTGAGTAAGGCCTTACCCAAGCTAAGAATCTGACACAAAGCCCACTGACTTGAGTGGGCTCAGAATTCTGTCCAAAAACTTTTACAAAACAATTTTAAAATCAGGTTTCATACATAGGAAATTAAAAGACTTAACTGAACTAGTTACTTTATATTTACGTGGAACTTCTATCCTCTGGAGTGCAACTGAAAACCAAGGCTCTGTTCTAAAACTGAATATGGTATTTGTCAGTCCAGCCACAAAACATCCCTTGTTTATATAACCTCAGGGTTATTTTTGAGGCTTAAAACTTTTTTAGTTTTTTTCCTATTCTGAAAGTAACTAATTTCATGAAAGCATGAAAAAAACTCTCAAAAAACCCCATAAAAACAAAAGACTACATGATCTCCATGTAAATAGAAATTTTCTAGGGATTCAACCTTAAAAAATAAAAATAAGCTAAAAGAAAAATATAAAAAAGTGCGAGTCAGATGATGTGCACGTGAGATCCAGTTACATCAGCCCGCAGGCACCAACTTTTATTTTTGGCACTGGGGGCACGGGAAGGGGGGAGGGGATGATGATGGACAAGTGGAAAGTTTTACACATTTCAGGGAACAGTCCTTTTTCCGAGGTGGGCCCCACATACTTGGCACCTCTGCATTAGACTTTAGGCTGGAAAAGTGTATGTGCATGCACATATAAGGATGCGGCTAATAGAATGGGGAGTGTTTCCAGAGCTTGTAGAGTGTGTCTACTTGCAACAGACCAGAAAATCAGAATGCAAGCTCTCTCCACACCATGCTGTTTCTGACAAGAACTATTCAAGATATATCCAATGACACCTCTTGCTTTTATTGTATAGGATGGTTGGGATGAGAAGGATCTTGGCTCAGCCAGGGGTTTGGACTAGACAGCCTATAGAACACCCTTCCAGTCCCACTTCTCTGTGATTCTGTTATTTTAATACAATGTTTTGTGGCAGCTGAATTGTTTCACAGAGATGGATCAATTCACTGAGATTTTCAACAGGAATGTTTTTGAGGTCCATGGTGAACCCAAACAAAAAACCTGAGTGTTTTGTTTCAAAAAGACATTTTGGCATAATTCTACTTCCAAAAGGGTTTGGTGTTGTTTCAACATGGAATAAAACAGATTTCAAAATCCGCAAAGTTGCTGTGAAATAAAATTGCCATCTTCCTGCCAGAATGAGAGCACCAGAAGGCTTCAGCACAGAGGTAGTGTCAGGCTCTCTACAACACACGTGTAGATGTCCTGGATATGAAGCAGACACGTGTAATGAGCACAGCATGGCTAGAAGGGTTTCAGGTTGTGGTTGCTATGGTGCATAGGTATGTTAGGGTATTATGCCTGGGTGTGCCATTAGAGGCAGATGTGACCCTGCTATCTGTGCTGCACAAGGTCTTGCAATCATGAAGCTGGCTTCAAGAGGTCTCACAGGATGACCACACTCTGCTTGTGGCTGAGCCCAGTTCCTCAGGGCTCTCTGGGTTGGACTGTTAGGGAATGGGTAAACTGGGGGAAAATCTGGGCCAGAAAATCCCATGCTGCACAGATCCTCCAGCTCTCCTCCTTAAAAGTAACTGCTTGCAAATGAGAAAATGATCAAATTAATCTGGAAAGAAGGGGCATTTCCCATATTTTACAGAAATTCAATGAAGGGCAAACTAAAATGTGATTTTTTTTGTCGAGGGAGAGGGAGGTTGAGTTCAAGACAATGGGAAAACAATCCACTATTGCTGAAAGAAAATTGTTTGGTTATTTCTTTCACAAAAAAAATATTTTCCAATGTCCTGTACAAACCATCTGGAACTTGTTACTTGTGTAAGAGAAGAATCTCATGATTATACCATGGCCCATTACTCTGTACATGTTGCAACAGCATAGTTGCCTTATCTGGTTTATATTCATGAAAATAATAATAAAATAAGTTATTGAAAAAAAACAGTGGGGGAAGAAGGTTAACTATGAAAAAAAATCCTTTCATAAGAGAATTGTCCTTCTGGAGCTCAATAGCATGAGTAACCACTGAATTCAGCAACATGTTTGAAAGCAATATTTGAACCTATATCCTGTGTGGTGAATTACATTAGTGTTGCATCTGCCCTTAGCCAAATGTTCTTCAATATTACAATCATGTGATTTTTTTTGTTTTATCCCTGTGCATATGTAAGAAATCAGACAGGCAAGTATGAAGACAGTATGTCTCTAACCTGATGAAGTGTTGGCTGGTTGTCTGGTATAAGATACATTAAAGGTGGGTTCTTCTACTAGTGGCGGAGGGTACATCCTCCTTCGGATGAAGAAACCAGCTCCACAGCAGAAAAGAACTCCCATCATCAGAAGGAACCTGAGAAAAGGAGACACAGAAAGTCACAGTGCAGATGGGTCTAAGTGCACTATTTAGAGAATACAGCTGGAGCTGTTCAATGACTCCGTGAGAGAAACCTGGGGTGTCATGAGTACCTGCATGCATTTATTCAGATTGGTTAAGACTATTACTTTTTAAGAGCAGGAGTATGCCATTCAAAATATCTGCATATGGCAGAACTGGGTGGATACAGTTTTGCCAGACTGTGCACTTGCTGGTGTATAGAAAATAGAACTGTGAACCTGAAACATGCTTGGACTTTGTCGCTACCCCAAGTCCAAACACTGTCAAACTTCCATCCTCTTCAATGTTACGTGTTCCAGGCCATTTGGCATAAGCAGGAAAGGAGGTATAGGATAGGGCTGCTGTTCTTAGCTGTACCTCCTGTGGAATTAGGTGTAGTCAACACTTAAAATCGGGATGCTGAAACCTTGAATATCACAAGCCACAGGCGTTAACTTGTTCCTCTCAGATGCAGTTGTTGAAAGGCAAGTGGGCTTTCTATGCTTCAACTCAGATTCACCTTGCTTCTTTTCCCTTCTCTCCTGATTGGCCCTGTACTTCTTCAGTGGAAAGCAGATATAAAACAGCAAGGACATGTCAAGAGTCTTTCCGTTCATCCAGCAGTTTCCCCACCACATTCTCTTTGATGAGGCAACAGGCCTACTTATACCCTAAACAAGTTCTTCTTTGCCAGCAGCAGAGTGACAGTGATCTTCACTCAAACTCTAGAAATATCAGCTCTTCTGATCCCTCCTGCACTTCATTCTCTCGCCCAGCATCTATCTAGATCAAACCCCAACTCACATTCATGTGAATAAATGACTTGGACTCAAACTATCTCCTTTCTGGAGCAAGGAGTACCGAGCTAGGATATTTTGAGCACAGTAATAACATTCTTCCTTAAATTGGCCAAAGGATTTGCTGTGGAACAACACAAGATGTTCCTTTCTCTGCTGAGGAGCTGAATATGTAGAGCACCCTGCTGACCAGTGGAGGGAAGGGCTGAGCCACGTAGGTTTAAAAGCTGGATGGCAGCGTAAAGCACTCACTGCAAAGCACCCAACCCAGTTCTCACTTACACTGCTAGAAGCACAATATGATCCTATGCCATCAAGCCAATGTGAATAAATTCCCTTTTGGCTCCATTCCTGGAAAGTATTCATTCTGAACACAAAGCCCGAGATCAGTAAAGCCACCTTGGGGATTCAGGCACAGAATTCACATTCATTTCAATTGGGTTTATGCATCTAAATTGTCCAAGAAGGTTTGAAAAAAAATCTCAGGCCACCCACAACTTCCCCTTTTCTGTATTGGATGTGTACACATATGCAGTAAATGTGGCTTCTGTATATGTATATTCACACACATGCATATAAGCCATGTATATGTGGCTTCTGTTTTACAGTGCTTAATTTCATTTTGGGAATTCATTTTCAGCATAGTTTTATGAGGATGTCAATGAAAAATCCACCAGGAATTTTGGGGGGCTTTCACTTTTCCATACACTTTTTTTAAAGGTAATTTCCAAAATTCTTGTCTAAATAGGTTTTAACTTCATTTTTATCAGGAGTGTAATAGTGCCTGGCAGATTAGTTCAAGGTTGTTACTAAATCCCTCTCAGTATTTACCACTTTTAAACTCTTGTTCCTTTCCTTCTATTGCTGCCCTCCATAATGAAAGTCTGACCATTATGGTCATATTCTTCTAGGGCTTTTGTTCAATGAGGCATTTTAACTGCATTCACAGTCTGCAACACAGTATTGTTTCAAATCCTGCATCCGTGTACAATCCTCCTATCCATAAAACAGCTAATAGAAATATAGGAGTTGGCTGCTTCTTGGTAGTTAGGACAGGTTTAAAATAACCAGCAGGAATTAATATTAGATACAAGCTAGGGAGCAGGAACATTACCTATATAGAAAAGATGGTACTTGGAAAGTGGGAAGTCAATGAGAATTAAATAAACTTTTCTAGCATCCTTCCAGTGTTTATTGGATAAACACTGATGGCATTTTTGTATTGAAGTATTTAACTGGCGTTTTTCAATGTATACCTAAAAAACACAATCTCAGAGGAGCCAGGAAATGTGGCTGTTTATAGGGTTTTCTTAAAATGAAGCCAAGCATAGGATTCCATGTACAGAAAAAAACTTCTAGCTTACCAAAAATACCAGAGTCGCTGGATCGACAGAGCTCTGACACAGCATCTTGAACCACAGCAATCTTCATATGAGCGACATCTGCACAGGAATAAAGCAGAAAGGACATTTTGGAAATGTTTGCTGCTTAAAGTAAAAATGCATCATATCAGAATCGGGGACCACAGGGAGAATAAAAACCTCAGTAGTAAAAATTATGTCAAATCCAGTTACTGTAAACTGACAGCTTAGAGTCTAAACACAGACGCAGAGAAGTCAATGACTCTGATGTAATTAGACTTGCTGCCAGAAGTATTATTTATGACATCATCACCAATCTGGAGGGGAAATTCTTACACTGTTTCCACGGTGGCACACACTGCAGATGGGCATCTTGCTGAAGACTGGCAACCCTGCTAATTTGGGGCTGTAAAGAAGCCATCATCAGTATCACCACAGATATTAACTCTGACTCTCCACCCAGTTACAGTGGAGTTCCACTATAGATTTCCCTGACTTAGAATGGTGCAAAAAATCACACCTATATCTATGTGCTCTGGCTAAGTACAGGCAGTCAAAAAATTGCAAGGCTGAATCAATTACGTCTTCACAGGTTAGTTTAAGCTGTGTAGGCTGAATAGATAAGCAAAAAACCAGACATTCTCTTTTGATTCTGGAAATACAGCCACATGTCTGCAGAGGTTTAGACCCGAAAATGCAGGTGCTAGAGCATGCCTCACTGCTTGGCTGAAGCAGACAGCTTTGGCTAAGGCTGGCCCACCCACCCTGCAAAGTGGGGGAAGCAGTTTAGGGAGGTGCAAAGCATCCTAGGATGCTGGGGACAGGGAGTTAACTTGAATCTGGAGGAGATCTAGGACAGAAGTTCAATAAACCAATTTAAATTAAATCAGTTCAGTCTGCTACTACATCAATCCAGGTTTATTTTAAACTGGTTTGGGCCATTTTGAAAGCAGTTTATGTACACTGAACTTCTGTTGAGTTACAGATTTGAATTGGTTTCTGATCACTTATAGCGGTTTATGCATCATTTCTGTCCCAAGCCTTCAAGTCACCTATTTGCATACACCAGGGATACAGATCCCAAATCTTTCAACCACCTCCAAGCAAGAGTCAAACTGATTCAAGTAAGAACTCGGAATATTTTGCAAGATATTATTGTGACTTAGACTCACAATAATATCTTATTAACTAGACTTATTGCTATTCATAACCTTGTTACACAGTCTTAAAACTGTCTCTCTACACAGGCCCCTTTTAAAGTACCTAATGGTTGATCACAGTGTTTAATTTTATGTAATGGGGTCGGTCGCAGAGGAAAAGAGAACTGCAGTGCATTCTAGTAAATGAACACTACAGGCACTGAATGTGAAGCACTCTGGGTTTTGTTCAATGCCAAAGATGAATAGTACAAGTAGCTGTGACAGGTTTAAAGCCATCTAACATGAATTAACATTAGATGCAGGCCAGGGATCACTAAAGCTTTAGAAACTAGCAGTTTTCAGGGAAACTACAGAGAAACCTCACTGTGTTGTTCAGTGTCTCAAAGCATAGTGTTTTAGGGAGAAAAATGGGAAATAGATGGAGTTTGTTCTTGTGCAGACTTCTCTTCAAAAAAAGTGGGAAAAATATGTTAAAGATTCATGAAAAATAACCATTAAGTTTATGCAATTTTGTTTAATAACAAACAGACCAAACAAAGGGATACAGTAAGACTCCCTGCCAAGGTTTTTCAAGAGAGAATGTCAACTGCTATGGAGCCTCTGTATTTACCTAGCAGACATACCCCTACCAACTCATTTCAAATTAACGTTTTATATGGAAAAGAACAATATTGAAAATATTTTGGCATCATCTATCAACAGTATAAATTACATTTCACTAATGATGAAGCCAGCACATGTGTCAAAACAGGCAAACCCTTTCTGCTATAACCATCACTTCCCACAAGAGTAAGAAAAGTAGCCAGAAAAGATGAAAGAAGGACAACAGTAACTTGGAAACTATGTGCTATATAACAACGCATTGAGGTGAACTGACTGAATTTCCCCTTGGCTGGGAACATAAATCCTGACTGGCACATCCAGATTAAATGAAAGGAGAAAAGGTCATCAGCAACTGCACTGATCTTCTAAGGACAATTGCTTTAGTATGCATCACACACGACTTTAATTCAGGCAAATTTCTAAATCGTTGAAAAGTACTCATGCTTGAGCACTTGCATTTTTATGTTTAAAAAAAAACCACCAATACTTTGTTAACTTCTTAGTTAACAAGCCTGCACTTACAAATGCAGGTGAATGCACACAGTCTTCAGCTTCTAGTCAAGGACAAAAGAAGGACATCGGTTGGTGAAAGAAAATGTAAAGATTCAACCAGCTGCTAGTCCACAAGTAGAGCAGCTTCTTACTTGGATTGCTGAAGCACATTTTGACAACCCTTGTAGTGGCAGGGCACTGACCACTGTTATCCCCCCTGCTTTACCTGTGGTAAGTTAGGTTGTGTGACAGGGAGTTAGGGCTAGATAACCTCTAGAGGTCTCTTCCAGCCCTGCTTATCTATGATTCGATGAGATGCTTTACCGTTCTTCTGATGACATTTCCCACAGTATTCTGAGAAAGGCCGTGGAATCTGAAATGTTAACCAGAAGGACTGGATCAACAAGGAGCTTGGGTGCCAACAACAGCAGACAGGACGGAGGCACCTATCACCAAACCTGCAACTCTGAAAACCTCTACTCAGTTCCATCCAAATTTTGGAGCTACCCAACTTCCTTTTTTTAGTGCAAAGTTAAGCATCTGTGTATGTTCAAAACTGACCTAGTCTTGACAGGCCTGAGCAGTTAGCTCATGCCTAACCGAGGATCCAGAAATTAGGTCTCTCTCTGTCCCCCGAGAAGTTTGCTCTGATAGATGATCTCATAGCATGTGCAAGTAAGCTAACAGGAATGGGTTCTTCACAAAACGCAACATTTCCCACCAATCGCTGAAATGGAAATGGCAGGGCCAACTTCTTATATAATGGCTAATGTGTAAGAGCACTTACTCAGGATGCATGGAGGGGGAATGAGGCAGAGGAATACTACTAGATTCGATTCACTCTGCACCATAAGGATGTTAAAATTGGTATCTCACACCTCTGAGCAGAAGGCTGTAGTCACCACGTTACAGAGTATTTGTGGTTTGCGGGGCACGGGGCTGGTGGGAAGATAGGAAAAGGGGAGCACTGTCCACCCTTGCTGCTGAAGCTATGGCATCATGCAGCAAAGAATTTATGACTCACTGGGCTGGAAACTCGATTTCACAATAACTGTTAAGCTTTCAGAGGCAGTTCATTTGAGGACAAACTGTTCTGGGTGGGGTTCTCTGAACATACAAATATGTTGACAGAGGAACGAATCCTTAAGATGCCAACACACCACAAAAAAGCTCTCATCTTTTCCTCATAAGAACAACTACCCACTTAATATTGATTTGGAAAAAAAGATTATACAGAGAGGCCTGAAATCAACAGGACAAATGTTGCATGTACAACCATTTGAATTTTCCATCACTTGACTGCCGTGCCAAAAACACTGTGAAAAATGAATGCTGCATTCATCCATCCTATTAACATCCTACAGAAGGCTAGCTAATCTTCTGCTCTTATTATTTGGACGCAGCATGAAAACTAAAGCTGATATTCTGCCAACACTCGTGTTTATTATGACAAAGTGAATGTATTTGCACAAGTCACATTTGCTAGTGAGTGAAAGAAGACAGAGGCACTCATATGTTCATGGAATCGTTTATAACAGGGGTGTAACCTCTCCTCCCCCCTCCATGCTGGATTTGTACCACATGGCTACCCACAAGGTAGATCCAGACCCACCTTTGGTGGCACAGCAAGTGACAGCAGGAAGCTGTGGGAGTTAACACAGTGGTTGCTTGCTCCGCTACCAAATGTGTCCCCAAAAGGGCTCTGGATTTTGGTGGTAAGCCCTGCTTCTGCTCATCCTGTCCGTGAAGTCCCCACCTATCTAGAAGGCCTGAAGACCAGATGACATGGCTGCGAGCGCCAGATCTGGCCCCTGGTTTGACATGTTTAACAAAAAATAATATTTTGTGTGTTGGCTTTAGAATCTGTAGCTAAAGCCTATTTCAAATAGAAGTAAAACAATTACACCTGTGCTTAATATTCTGCTGATTTAAAATTGCTAAGAATCCTCTCCATTTCAGAAGTTATGCGTGTGCTTGAGGGCTTTATTTAACAGCAAAGACGATATCTCTCTTGGAACTATATATCATGCCTACCATCATCATATCCAAACACCTTCTATGAAAACATCTATTGCAAAGTCCTTCATGGTCCCCATGAGTTTTTGGCACTTAGCTCTGTAAAGCAGTGGTTCTCAACCTTTTTTAGATGCAAGGCACCCCTTAGAAAATACCAGCTCCTAGCTTACACTCATTTTTGACTATGGAAAACTAACAGAGGATGTCTTTGGTTACAACGAATTCAGAAAGAGCACAACAGATCAGAATGGTTTCACCACGATGGATTCCTAATTTGAAATCTCTGGGTTTACATTTCCACACCTAACATTGCAGGGCACTCCTTTGAAGGAGCTCAAGGCTTTTCCAGGATAAGCCCAGTGGGCAAGGTCACTGCTGTAGAGGGTCAGAACTTCACTTAAGAGACAGATTGATTTCTTTCTGGCAGAAGCAACTTGAGAACAGAAGAGGCATTTGAGGCTCACTTCTAATGGAAAAGCTTTTTTAAAAATGACTGTTTTACAGATGTGTTCGAAGTCTGGATTCACTTGACTTAGAGCCAGCCTTAGGGGTGGCTGGTGTGGGCAATAGCCCAGGGCACCATGGCCAAATACCCTTCCACCCTCCCTTCCCCACCCCAGCCAACCCCCATGCCAGGCAGGAGTAGCAGTGCTCAGTCAAGCCCAGGAGGGGCTGGCATGGCCCAGGTGCCACCCTCCATCCCCATGGGACCCCCTCATGCACTCCTGGCTCAGCCATGTGGGGCAGTACCCCCCACCTCCCATCACTCCAAGATCCCAGTGCAGCATAGTAAAGGAAAAGGTGGGTGGAGGTGGGTGGGCTGGGCCAGGCCAGTCCCACCACCTCCTGACTTACTCCCAACTTTCCACTCCTCCCTCATACAAACATTCCCTTCCTGGTTGCTGGCTCTGCTTCCCTTGGCTCCGTGCTCCCAAACTGCCCTGCATCCTCTGAAGCATGGAGCAGGTAAGCACTCTGCTCTGCTCCAGTCCTCCTTGAGCTGCTGCCTGCCCAGGCAACCCCAGCCCCAGCCCTACGGCAGGCTTAGGTGGCAGCAGGATACATCCCTACCCTGCCATGGCAGCCCTCTGGGTCCAACCTGCTCCAGTAGCTCATCAGGGTACCACATGGGGCAGAGGTAGTGCTGTCTGCCTGCAGCTTGGAAGCTGGTGTCCCTGAGGTGGCTGCTCAGGAGAATCTGGGCCAGGTAACGTGGGTGGGGTAATGCCTGCCCCAGTCTTGCACCCCTGCGCACCCACCTCTGCACCACTGAGGTCCAGAGTGGAGGTTGCCAAAAGACAAGTTCACCCGTGGCCCCACATGCCCTAAGGCCAGCTTTGATCTGACCTCTGTGCAACACTGCTTCACAGCCACATCCTCTCAGCACAATGATTTGTCCCCAGCTCCCATATTCATGGCTATAGACACAAATTACGATCTGAGATGCAGACGACTGGAAGGGGGCTCTCCTATGCCAGTGTCCCCTGTGCTTGCCAGAAAAGGGAGAGAGACTATTTATCCCCAGAACTCTAAAAGTCATCCTCTGCAGCAGCGGGCTGTGAAGTGGTCAGCAACTAAAACACTATAATGGCAAATACAGACTGTGAACATGGCACAAACTTAAATTATGGCTAGTATACGCATAAGCTTGGAAAGACTGAAGCGCTCAGCACATATTTAGTTAACAGTAGCCTAGAAAAGTAGATTTACATCTGTTGGTCATGGTCACCAGTACTGGCCAGGTCAGGTGTGGGTAATTCTTTTTTTGGAAAGCACTGATATTTGTTCCAGGCAACAATGGAGTATCTTTTGATGAGAAGAAGCGAATTGTATGTATCTAGTTGGAATTCTATTGAATAAGAGCATGTTCTTGTTAACTGAATATGGTAATGCAGAAATATATAATTATTTACTGCCAGCCTTCGACATTTCCAAGAGATTTATGACAAGCTATAGCAGTATGGCTCAAGCAGAAGGCCCCAACAGCCTATTTCTGAGTGAATGCAGTGTGAGCCGTTCTAGACATAACTAGCCTTTAAAGGAAAGGAGGCAATTAATAACTCTGGCTAAATCAAATAAGAAACAGAGCAAAAAGTCTGAAAGAAGCAATTTTAAAAGAATGCCTTAAAATAGATGATCCACATATACTATATCAAAGCTTTAGCCTAAAACTATTAGTAGCAAGTAATATAAACAAATGTATTAAGGATATTTTTGTTATAAAAATATATTTACATTATGGTTTCTTAGAAAAGTCACAGAAATAAAGCTGCCTTGTTAATGAAAACCATAAACCAAGGTAAAAAGAAACCAGGAAGGTGGCAGGCAGTGTTACATGGTGGTAAGGGAAAGAGATAACAAATTTATAAGAATATGAGAATGAGCCATCCATGCATTATAGACTGGAGTAAAATTTGGAGAACTCTGGAAATTCAAAAAGACCTGTTTTACTCCTGAATTTCACCTGCTGGTATAGTTGAGGATCTATATGGTGTGGTCATGGATAGTTATATAGGCAGTAGAATAAGCATGTATTTCTTGTGTTTTTGGGTTATGAACATGGGCAGATGAAGGAATTTAAAAGCAGGAGGGGTGCAGGTGGTGAGGTATATAAAAAAAAAAAAAAATCACATAACACTTTTTTCTCCAGTTAAAAATAAACCAGAAGCTATACTAATAACCTGAGGGGGGGCCAGGGTTGTATTACTCAACTATAACTTCACTGTAATAAGTTAAGAACAAATCTGCAGAGCTATGAAATAGGAGCTGTATTACCAGGAGTAGCTAACAGACAGCAGAATTGCAGAACAAAGGACAACTTGACTGGTGAAACATCAAGACTATTAAAATGAAAAGAGGGTCGCTGACACCTGTGGAATGAAGTTGAGAAGGGATCGGGCAGATTACTATACGCCACGAAGCTAACTAACTCCTTCAGTACTGCCTGACTAGAAATGCATCTGCCACTGCCAGGCAGCTGGATTTAAACTTTGGGTGGAACAGGAATCAAGGGTGGGGCGGGGGGGCAGCAGTGTGCAAGTGCATCAGTGTACCTCCTCTGCATCTGTCCCTGGATGTGAACACTGAAAAGTCAGGTTACAGATCTGTTTCTTGCCTCTGTTGTGACCTAGGTGGTGATAACTAAGGGACCTGTAACTGTATCTTTTCTGTTAAAAAGAACAACTCTTTAAAGTGAATTGTAGCTGTACCCTAATTCCGTATCTGAGTTTGCAAAAGTCCTGATCAAAGGATCAAAGGTGGGCTGTGACACTCTAAAGGCTGAACAAATTTTTGATAACAGAGCTGCTTCCAAACACCAGAGCCACAAAACACCTACTGAAAACAAAGCAGCATGAAGTATGCTGGAGGTAGAAGCAAGAGAGACATGGGCATGTCCAATTCTCAGTCACTGCACTGTCAGAACATTTATTAGGTAACTGTTACACTTTTAAACCAGGCTTCAACATGTTCAGTAATATAGCGGGAGCAGTTTTACACTCACAGTGCTGTGGGGGATAAATTATAGTGTCTAGCTGTCCAACTACTCATTTTGCGGGCATACAAAAAAACCTACAAAAGTATGCAGCAGCACAGGCCCTGCAGTCAATGACAGCGTCCTGGCCTGTTATTTTGACCTATAAAAGGTTCTTGCCTAAAGGATTAAGGCAAGTTTCATTTCTTAATGACATACAAAGCACAAAAATACCACACAAGACATGATCCCATCTCCCATACACAGCCCACATTCCCTATTACTTGGAAGATATTTGTCCAATGAAGCAACCAGTCAAAAGCATTTTCCATTTACACTTGAATGTGCCACCTGTGAGACAACTGGCCACAACTATTTAAAAATACCTGTTTGATTGAAGGGTGATGGAAGATGAAGTAATATCCTAACCATTAGCATTTCCCGTGTTTCTCAATACATGGGTGGTCTGCCATGACTTAACCCCATCTTTTGCCCCCCGTCAATACTGATACTCCAGCTGCTGGTATCTTCCACATCAGTTTCCAATTGGGTAAAGTTCCTCTTACTTCCCTCTCTAAACCAATGAGTGGAGAGGTCTTGTCAACATGGAAGATGTTTGGCTGTAAAATTAGGAGTGTTTAAAACAAAACAAAAAACCTGCAACCCTCCCTCCCCCCCAACAAATCAAAACAAATCGCACCCATTGTCAACAGCTCTTCGCAAGAAAACCTTAGTATAATAGTTATTCAAAAAGACAAACACCCTTATACAGCTATAGTTTAGTTTGTTTTGGGAATTGATAAAAGTCATGCCAGCAAAAAACTCCTGTTGTTGGTTTAAGCTCTCACCACACCAGGAAGGTGAACAAATCATCAGGAAAGGCTTTCCAGCATAGACAACACGATGCTAAATTTCACCTCTAAGGTGGCTGCATTCCAATGGTAAGGAAAGGGAAGGTGAGAAGTAGCAGTGGGATGAGATTGAGAGAGAGGCAAGGTAGCAAAGGATTTTCCTATTAGGTCATCCTTTTTGGAAGGCATGCCACAAATTAGCCTTGCACCCTACCCAAGCACTACTTTGAGCCTCTTCCTCTATCCTGATCTACTGCTCTACTTTCTGCCTCTTACCCTGTGCTCCTTGACCTCTCTGCTGCTTTGCTTTTGGCTAGTGTGCCTACAACTCTGACTTGCTAGGTCGTCACTTTGTTGAATAATAAATCAATCAAGCAATAAAGCAAGTCAATTCTTCCCCAACCCATCAGTATTAGAGACTACAAATATAACAGGTTGAGCTGATAAACATTAGGGGGATGTCCAGACAAGTGGGCACGTGCCTTTTGCAGCGTCTCAAAGCTCCGCATGCTGTTGGACAGCTGGCAGATGTGGCTGTTCAGGCCGCGTGGTGCTGGGTCATCGGTGACAGCCACACTGGCCCCAGCCGACTCCAGCCGCATCCGCATAATGGGGCAGTGGCAATGCAGGTGCCAGGTGGCCGGGGCCTGTCCCCGCTGTCCCGTTATGTGGGGAGGCTCTGCCATGAGGCCCCTCTATTTCACTCTCTCTCTATAAATATAGTAGTCTTTTGTTTTAATTATGGAGGAACATGGACTTGGGGGTGTTTTACAGAGTGACTTTGGGATTTTTTTTATCAGGGATTTTTCAGTTTTCAAATAGGGTACACCAGAATTCCTGCTAGGAAGCAAGTGGCAGGACCCAGGCATAGGTGCCTGCTCAGAGCTGGCACCTTGGACCCAGCTGGAGTTGGCCAGGAGGACACGCTTTGACAGTTCAAAGCAGGCCACCACACCCGGAACATCTTCCAGGCGATAGCTGCCCAGATGGCCGGGCAGGGGCACACACGGCAGGAGTGCCGCACAAAGGCCAACTCTGCAGCCCGCTGGCAGCTGGCCCAGAGGGGCAGATGCCTCTACTAGCTGTGCAGTCCTCATCCAGGTCTGGCAGATGTGCAGCAGCTCACAGCCAGGCATCAGCCCCCACTGCCAGACTGCTGCAGTGGGTAGAGCAGGGGCGGGCAATTATTTTGGGCAGAGGATCGCTTACTGAGTTTTGGCAAGCCATTGAGGGCTGCAGGACGGGCAGCCCAGGGCAGATAAATATTAATTTTAAAAAAAATTTAGGGGCCCCATGGGCCAGATAGAATGGCTTGGCCAGGTACCAATTGCCCGGGCTCCAGAAGCTCCTGAGACAGAGGTTCTGAGCAACTTGCCAGGGCAGCTTTTTTGTACTTATGGGGCCAGGACAGGGCACCTTTTTACACTTTTGGGGCCAGCACAAGTGCTGACCCTGATCTAGAGCTCCCCCTGACTGCAGATCCAGGAGAAGCCAGACAGGGTTATTTTGCCCCAAGTGGCACAACTTGCACTATTACATCAAAGTGCATGTCCAGGAACATGCGTTGAGGCAAAACGCCCCTGCTCAAATTTGCACCACTTCTATGCAAGTGCACATGCCTGCATGTGTGGCTGTTGCCTATGAGTCTGACTGTGATCTGACTCGACTGTAAATTAGGGCAAGTCCACTGAACTCAATGGAGTTACAGTAGTATAAAGTAGTAACAACAGTAGTAGGCCTTAAGGATATGAAACGGGAAGGCATTATTTTAGAGAGCTCTCAACTCATGAAGAGGGATCCTAGTTTTCTCTGTTAAAAATCCCAAAATCTGATTTAAAAACCCCCCAAATCTGTGTTTTCCCATGATTAATATAAAATGCCACTATATACATAAATACACACACACCAGTTGAACACATTGTTTTATTAATATATTTACAATTTTAAGGCAATTAGGAAGCCTCAATCATTACAAAAATGTAAGTTCTAAATACTAATGTTATTTTCACGTTTGATTTTGGTTTACCATGAAAAGAAATCAAAGTTTCTCTTGCCCCTTTCACTCACCAGAATGCAGATCCAGCTGTGGCTATCCTCCCTGCTGCTTTGGGGCACTGAGCAGTCCCAATAGGATGGTAGCTCTCACTCCTAACCTGCAGCCCCCTGGCCACTCCCAGCCCTGCCAGTGCCCCTCACTCCCAGCCCCCTACCCCACTCCCAAACCTGCTGGTGACCTTCACTCCAGACCCACAGCCCCCTGCCCCACCTTGGTCACACTGGTGCTGCTCACTCCTGACCAACAGCCCCCTATCCTACCCAGCCGCCCCCACCCCCAGGCTCCAGCCCTCCAGGCCCTATTTACCCCAAAGGTTGCAGGAGGCAAAGTGATTCTGAGCCAGCTCTGGTGGGTCTCAGATTCTTAGGCCCTGCCCAATCCCCTCCCCTTCTGGACAGGATTTAGGGTTTCATGCCCTATTTGCAAGCAGCTCTTTGCAGGCTGAAACTCTGCCCATCAGTAGAGAGCTGTCTGCAAAAGGGGAAACCTGTGGTTTCCTGATTCAAAGGGAAAAATCTTAATTTTTCTCCTTTAAAGGGGAAAATCCACATTTTCCCATGGTTTTTCACAGGAAACAAAAAACCCAGATCCTTGCACATAAGCGTAGTCATGGATAACTGAAATACAAGTTTATTCCATTACTGCTTGATTCATTTTAGGATGGTCCTGAGTATTACTGTGTGTATGCTGCTGTCATAGTAAGTATTCTTTGAAGAAAGGCGTAGATTGAACTGTAAATATGTGAAGTCCCAGGGTATCAAAGGCATTAGGAAGGAACTTAGTCAAACAGAAGGGAAATCTCTTCAAGGACTGGGAAGAGCTTATGACAGGGACTTTGTTCATATAGCCTGTTTTTCAGAGGTGCTAAGCACCCACCACTTCATCTGAAGTCCATAGGGGTAGTAAGTGATCAGCATCTCTGAAAAACTCAAGCCTCTGGTGTCCAAATTTGGCATATATAAATATCATGAGTCAGACACCTTTGAATGATCCAGCAAAAAAGGCGCTGAACTAGACATCAAAATATTTATATTCCAGTCTCAGCTCTGCCACTGATCTACTGTTTGACCTTGGACAAATCACTTCTTCCTGCCTGCCTTTCCTTCTTGTTTTAATTTCGCTGACAAGCTCTTTGAGACAGAAGCTCTCTTTTGTGAAAACACTGCCTAGGAACAATGGAGCCCAGATTTCAGCAACTATCATTATGTATAATGAATATAATTGCTTCACTGCTGAATGCAAGTGTGACTTCTGTGGAACACCGGTAGTTTCAAAGCAAAACACCAGCTACAGCACCTGGGACAGCAATGGAGATGCACTTAAGCACTTGATGAGTCAGCCAGCATTTAACTGGGGAAAGCAGGAGGATGTAATAAGAAAGAGGAGAAATTCCAAGTTAATTATCCTGCTGTGCAGCAACAATAGACAGGTATATATACATATAACTAGTATAGTTCAAATTAAGCTTCTGACACGACTAAAATTCTCTGCAATGAGAAAAAACGTCTGAGCTCTTGTCCTTCATGCAAATGTGAAAAATGACATAGGGATGAACGCTGGGTTCTTATGAGCAGCCCAATCACACTGCCCTTGCACAGGGGCCTACACAATGTATAGAGGGTAGGAATACTCCCTCAACTGAGCAGGAGGGATTTGTACAGCTGCTCGATGGTTATTACTATCCACATGGGAGTCTACAAATCCACAGCAACATTGCAGCCTACCCAGTCTTCAACTCACTCTTCTCAGGTCTCGGAAGAAAACCAATGTAAAGTGTTTCTCCTTCCCCATAGGAGGTGCCAAATCCCACTGTATAGCTTTCCTGCAGCCTGCACAAGTATATGTACTCCCTGCTGCAACAGAACCAAACCAGTTCTGTTGCAATGTGGGTCTAGCCCATCCTTGGAGGGAGAGAGAGCATTTTGCCCTATAAATAGATTCACAGCTATTTCTCATTTTCAGCTGCAGACCTGTACTTAGCGGAACAGAGCAGAGAAACATGCTAATTTAAAGCTCTGGCACAGGCAGTCATACATTCTCCATACTACGTCAGTTTTCAAATTTCCTGGAGATAGAAGGGTAAACCTCTTACAGTGACTGGAATGCAGACTTTGCTAATCACCAGGCCTCTTATTAACACACTACTAGCTGTCCATCTTATACTGCACCCACTGGGTTAGTGATCATATTGACTCTGATAGGCTCATAAACTTCCAAGGCAGACATGCTATGGAAGGCAGGGGAGCAATGGGTGCCTTTGTTTCAAATTGCTGTCTACTCCCCTGCTAAAGAAAAGGAATGCACAGTAATTTGCTTCTATGCACCCCAGCAATAGGCATGGAGCTAATCCAAAGGGATTTAGGTACTCAGGTCTAACATATAGCTGATGTTGAGATCCTCTAAACCCCAGTTTAGGTGCCACCTAACCCTAGTGGCACCTACAAGTCTCTACGTGCTTAAGTTTTTCCCAATGATAAAATACAAAAGCAATTCATGGCTAATGCTGCCGGGCTGTTTGGAGCCCTCATTCAGGTCCACAATCAGATAGGGCATTATCCTGGCTGTCTAGCTTGAAGAAAGTGAACAAGACACTCTCCAGCACTGTGGTTTGGGGAATTTACTCAGAATGCAAGACAATCTTATACTCCAGTGATTATTTAATTATTCATTAATCATTAAAGAGCCTCCCCAAGGAGAAACTCTTCCACCCTGAGTGGCCAATGACCTGGTGTTTAAGGCACTCTCCTTAGGCATAGGAGACCTGGTCTCCAGTCCCTGCTCCAAAATCAAACAGTGGGAATTGTGATCAGGTATCCCATCAGTTAGGTGGGGACACTCTGGGTCACTTTTTCTCTTCTCAAAAATCTTGTGAGAAAAGGCTGGCCTGTCTGAGATGCCAAACTCCACCAAATAGTTCACAGCTACGAAACCAGAGCAAAGTGAGGTGCCCAATTAACTTGGTCCTACTCCTCTCCTCCAGATCTTCCACAGGCTCTCTCAGGCCACTTCTTGTTCAACTTGCCATAGCCCACAGTACCTAACTCTCCTCATGGATTGTATAGGGAGCTTAGAACCTAGCTCAGGACTGAGGATTTCAATGCCCACAGAATATCTAATGATCAGGTACTATAAAACTCAACATTGCAATATCTAACTTCTTTGGTGAATTTGGCTACTATCCTTTATTTAAACACACACATTGTCACACTCTATAGTGGCCCAGAATGTTAAAGCTTACATTAGCATCACTGCAGTATTTTGGATCATTATGATAGAAATCCCTAGTTTTCTTTTTCTTTTCTTTTCTTTTCTTTTAAAGTAAAGACTGCCCCATGCAGTGTTCAGTACCTGATAATTACTGTTCAAGATCCACTCTCTCCCCTCATGCTCTTGAGCTGAACTGAGAATGCACCTGAGAGACCTATCTGTCATCACTTGCAACTAAAATCAGTGACCAGGTATATGTTCTGCATCCAGGCACACATTTTTATACAGTGCCAATCATATAATGTGTCTGGAATTATGTAAGCTCTTATATAATGTCTCCTTCCCCTCCTCCCACCACACTGCTTTGAGATCAAATGAAAAAAAAAAAAATCTGCAGCTAGATTACTGCCCTAAGCACACACCTGCTGACATTTCATGCAGCTGTAATTGTAATTGGAAAGCTAAATGTAACATCAGGAAAACCAACTTAATTAAAAGGAGTAAACATTAACAGGATGCGGAGCATATCAAGTAACTCCCATAATGGACCAAGTCTGATATTTAAGATTGTGGGTTGCTCTAGGTCTGGCACAGATCTATTGCATTAGGTCTTTGAGCATGTGCCTGTGTTCTAATATACTGAAGCAAGAGAATAGGGCAAGGAGAAAAATGAGTTTACATTGATTTTGGTATGAGCTATGGTGACTCCCTCAGCCACAATGTAAAAAAAAATGTTACATCAAAGCCTGCACAATTAGACACTTTTTCAGTCAAAAATGCCAGCAAAAATTGTGGAATGGATTTCAAAACCATTAAAATACACAGCATACCAATACAATCAATGGTGCATTGCAAAGCAAAGAAAGAAAATGTCAGTCTCTGGATTATTGTATGTGTATTGTAGAAACATGTTTTTTGCTAGGATAGATTTATTCTGCAGGGGAACTGATACTTGGAATGTAAACCTTTTTAAAAAAATGCATAATGATCTGGGAAAAAAAGAAATGAAACATAGGCATGAAGTAATCTATTATTACATATGTGCACTACACTAGCTTATGTGCCAGAAACAGATTTTAAAAACCAGACATCATCAATCTGAAGACAAATACATTGCTTTGTCTGCAAACATACTAATTACTATTGATATAAGCTCCTCCTAAAGATTACTAAAATTGAAAGAGATTAAAGAAAAAAAAACAGGCTTAGCATTTCCCTATACAGGCAGTTATTCCTTTTTTTTTTTTGTGGGATCTCTTATGAAGGAATAGTTTGACTAATAAACAACCTACCAGCAAGCAGAGTTAATAGTCACTTCCCACACTGCCTCCCTTTACTGGTTGTAATTACTAACATGCCAACAGACTGTAAGCTAATAGGCTGATTTGAAATAGTGTCCAGTTAATGTAGTTATAGATAGCATCAGTATTGGAAAAACAGAGTGCATTATGAGTTACTGAAGATTTCAGAGTTTTCTTTTTTTAATCCCTGATTTGCCTTTTGGGTAAGCAATTTATTGATTATAGTAGGTGGCATATTACCAGACCTGTACAAAGCAAACATTGACCTCAATTCTGTCCCTTGTTCAGTAAGCACAACACTTGCACTTCTGTAGTGCCCCCCAGACATCACTGACAACATGTGAGCTTGCAGGTTGGCAAACTGAGTTTGCAGGCAGGTCAGCATGTGAGTTCACAGGTTTGCAGGGGATGGAGAGGGTTAGTTGTAGGGGATCTGCTTCAAGAATGAGGGCCTGCATTTGTAATATATATAAGATTAGTTTAGTGTCTCCTGTAATATATTCAGTATTCTGTTGCTGGGAAAAATCTGCAAGCCACTGGGGGGAAAAAGAAAGAATCTTGACTATAGGAGAATTATGTAAAGGCCAAGAACATGCACTATTGAATCCTAGTGCAAGTTCCAGCTATATCCATTACAAGATGTGATGTCCCAGTACTCTCTGCTCCTTACCTCCTTTCTGTTCCTTGTGTTAGGAGCCTGATCCAATGCTGGCAACATTAATGGCAGTTCATCCACCTTTTTTGTTCAGGTCAGACAAATGTTCAGAAATAATCTCTCTCATTTCTAAGCATGTCTGGGCAAAGGCTAGGCTGGTATGTTTAGATAAAGCTGAACTGAACTTCCTTCTACAATTTTCATTTCTGGGCATCAAGACAAAGAGCACAATCTAGGCCTTGAGCAGAGTCTGGGATACCTATACATATCTGCAAAGAAGATGAATCAGAATCCAAAGGATAGTTTATTCCCCAGTATTTTTGATCACCACCAAGCCACACAAGAACCTCACTCAAGTGAGAGTAAGATAATGGATTGGCATCTCTACCTGTGACTCAGTCAGATAATAAGCTGAGAAGCTAATGGTTTGAGTGGGGAAGTAAAATGTTAAGAATACTCTTAATATTTCTTTTTTGGATCAACAACAGACAAGCCAACTCTCTGATAAAATCCAGGCAAATGTATACTAGGATGAAATATACTAAATCTCAAAAGGTTAATGGCTTCACAGAGCACAATCAGGAACCATAGGGAAATGGTGGTTGTTGTTAATTCTTTAATCAAATTTTACTGACTGGAAAATGCAACTAGTTAAATTAAACAAAAGCTGGATTTCCCTCTTCTGAAGGCTAAATCTATTACGCCTACCAGATAAAGAGAAAAGATATACTAACATTATCTACTACTTGGCCATATGGAGATATGATCAATTCCAGATTAATGTTAACAGTACAAACAGTGCTGTATTGGCTATTAACTTGTATAGTGTCAAAAGCCTATAATTTAAAAGCTTTTAGGTTATCACCTGACACAGCATCTCCTTTGTATTAATAACAACTTTTTTTTTTAAAGTACAAGGAAATATTATTATAAGGCTTTGACCTAAACTCCACAAAGCCAGAAAAATAGGCACAGGGCCAAATTACTTTCTTTAGCAATGACCTGTGAAGGGAGAAAATGTTTTGTTTTGTTTTTTTCTGAGGGGCAGGCAAAGTGGAAAGCTTTTCAAAATAATACAGATCTACCTAAAGCAATAGACTTTTTTTTGGTATATTTTGGGATTTTTGTTGGGGGGGGGGGGGGACATTCAATTTTTTAATTGTTATGGGTTGTAATTGGAAAACAAATATTAATTAATTTTTAATGAAATAAAACAAATTATTTTTTGTCAGTAAAAAAACGATAGTCAAAAAAAAAAAGGAGGTGATTAATA
>JAGPOW010000261.1:171578170-171591353 GCA_030014935.1 Caiman crocodilus
ATCCGGACCCGCCGACTTAAAGACGTCCAGCCCTTCCAGAAGCCCTTCCACTAGGTCAACCCTCACCCTCGGCCTAGCAGCGATTTCCAAGGGGGTATATACATTGTATTGTACAGTTTCAGCCAGCACTAAATAAGCAGGGCAGGGTAGATCTATACTTGGGGGAAAGGAAGTTCAACCCCACCCTCTACAACAGGGTTTGCCTGGGGGGGGAGAGGGGGAAGCCAGCGAGCCAGCCAGTGAGGCCAGTGAGCCAGCCCTTACTGCTCCAGCTAGCGAGCAGAGGGGCAGGGCCAGCCCTGCTCTCTGGAGCAGATAGTGCAGCCTAGCCTAGGGCTGCAAAACTCTAGGATGTTGGGGGATGATTTAACTTGAACCAGGAAGGGGCCTGGGACAGAAGTTTTATAAACTGGTTCAACTTAAATCAGTTAAGTCTGATATTACATTCAGCCAGGTTTATCTTAAACCAGGTTCAGCCATTTTGAAACTAGTTTATGTGCACTGAACTTGTGTTTTGTTACAGGTTTAAACCAGTTTCTGATCATGTAAACCGGTTTGTGTGTAACTTCTGTCTCTAGCCTCAATCTACTGAAGACTTCTCCACAAATGAAATTCTTGTTTCATAGTTACTGACCATAATCTAGACATAACTCTGACCCTCCTAAAGCAGCTACATTGCTAGCTGCACTCTAGCATTACCTTCTTTGCAAGCTAGAAAACAGTAATTGGAAGACCTTTTTCACTAAGGAAGGAAAGGCACTTATGATCCTAAGTGGTTAGACCAAGTGCTTCTCAACCTTTTTAGATTCAAGGGACTTTTTAGATTCAAGGCAAGTGCCAGCTCTTCATTTTTTCCATTCACAAGAAACGAATAAATTAATGGAGCAATTTTTTTTGCAAAACTCAGAAAGAGCAACACAGGTCAGAACATTATTTTTTGACTCTACAGATTTCCTATTTCAAATCTCTGGATTTATCCTGCGAGTCACACGTAGGTGTTTGCATGCCTTACAGAGGTAATATTGCACAGCAACCTGCAACATGCTTAAAAGGATCTCACAGAACCCTGGCTGAGAATCACTGGGCTAGGGCAAAGGCTGTACATAAAACAGCAAGCTCCTGTTTTCTACAGTGCATGCTACTGTACAATCCTCCTGCACACCACTGACACATACTACAAGCCTTTGATTTACACTTTTGAACAGCCATTCTCTCTTCCTTGAGAGCTTTGCCCATTTCATTTTTTCAGGGGTAAATGTGATACAGATGCACAATTCAAATCCCTAGGACATAGCACATTTCATCTTTAAGCCACTAGCTCCAATTCAGCAGCAACCACTAGGGACTGAAACGTGTTTCTTTCACAGCTGTTTGCTGACTCATATGAAATAAAATGGTGATTTCAGTCTTGTTCCTATTCTGCCAAATGTCCAACACGTAGAATTGCAGGGCTGGGGCAGGGAACTGAAAGATTATGTAATCAAAGGCCATCCAACTGGCAGCTGATGGGTCACACGTCCCTGTAAAGGCTACTGATTAACCACTTTGGGCTCTCACCCAGCCATTACTCTCAGTTGCCCAGGCATGTCATGCAGCAGGGATGGCACTGTATCTCGCACTATTGCAGCCTTCACAGAATGTAGCCCTTAGCTCTTGAGAAATGGGACAGCCCTGATCTAGTTCAACCCATTGTGGAAAAGGCAAGATGCATTATTTCTCTGCATTTGCTTTTTCTTCTCTAAGAGTAGCACCTTACATTTGTCTTGGCAGAATGTCATGTTATGATCTAGTGATCAGTTCTCTAATCCTTTTGAATTCTAGTCCTGGCCTTCCAAGTGTTTCCAACCCTTCCCAGTTTTGTGTCATCTGGAAGCACGGACATCTCTATTCTTACATCCAAATCACGAACAGAAATTGTTAAACACCAGACCTGGAACAGAATCTTGTTGAATCCCAGTTGGATTAAGGTCAGAATGACAGGAGGTTTGGTTTCATTATGGTTACTGTTTGCTTGTAGTTATTCAGCTATTATGCATCCACCTAATAGTAATTCTATCTAGCCCCCATTTCCCTAGATCACTGAAGATAATCGCATTCATTTTATCCACCAAAAAAGTTACTTTGACAAAGAAGTATATTAAGTTGATCTGACAAGATTTGCTCTTAACAAATCCATGGTGGCTGTTAGTGATCACTAGGAATCCTGGTTTTCCCCAATAAAAAATATCAAATTCTTTGATAAAAAAAATTGTAAATTCTCTGATAAAACCCCTAAATCCATTATTAAAATGAAAGGCCCCACCTCCAGACCCTCTCCACAGCATTCCTGGCCCTGCTGATGCCCCTCACTCCCTCCCACCACAGCCTCCTGGCCCTGCTGGTGTCCCCTCACTGCCCCCACAGCCCTCCCAGCCCTGCTTGTGGCTCTCCTCCCCACAGCCCCCCAGTCCTGCTTGTGTCCCTCACTCCCCCTCCCAGCCTCCCCCAGCCCTGCTAGTGTCACTCACCCCCTACCAACAGCCCCTGTCACCTTAGCCCTGCCAGAGGGGGACCCCAGCTCCTAGGGATATGAGGGCAGGAGGCAGTGGCTACTGCAGCAGAGCGGAGCCCAGCTTCCCCGCTGCCGCTTGCCTGCTACAGGTTCAGGGTGGGAGGGGGTGGGTCGCTGCTGCTGCATGTGGAAGAGATGCATTGCTAGGGTACCGCAGAGCTTGCAGCTGAAAACAGCTTTCCTGCGTTGACCTGCTCTGCCCAGCAGCACCAGATTGCACCTGCTAAGCTACAAAGGGCCAGGGGAAGGGTATCAGGGTGGAAGCCCGAGCCTACAGCAGGCAGCCCACCTCCACCCCCTGCTCGACCCACAGATCTGGTGTGCACGGGTCCCCCTTTTCCCCCTGGAGTACATGCAGCAATGGGGAGCTGCCCCCCAGATGTGTTGCCTGTGGCCCCATCCCTGCCGGGGCCCTGCAGCCATGTATTGTAGCCCCAGGCCCCAAGCCCTGCCTGGCTCCCTCTCTATGGGGCCTCAGTCCCGCTTTGCCACTTACCTACAGGAGCTGCTCTCCAGGTTACCTGACTGCCATGTGCATATACATGCACATGGCGCACCCTGGTTGACTGCCCTGCTCCCACTCCCTCCCAGTCCCCTTGCAGGCTGGAACTCTGCCAGCCTGCATAAGGCTCGTTGCAAAACCTGCTTTCTCTGCTAAAAGGAGAAATCCACATTTTACTTCAGTAAGGGGGGGAAATCTGTGTTTTATTCCATCTTTCTGTGGGAAATGGAAAACCCATATTCTTGGTGATCACCCTTCCTTCTGCAAGTATTTACAAATATGCACTCCAGTAAGTGAGACCAGGAGGAGTCCTATTGGCTAAGCACAGACCGTCAAAAGCCAGAGGCTGAATTGATTCAGACTCTGCAGGTTAGTTTAAACTTCAGAGATTAAACTGAGAAATAACTAGCCACACATTTACTTTCAATTCAGGAAATGCAGCCATATGTCTGCAATGGCTCAGGGCAGAAGCTGGGAAGCGCTAGAGCACAGGTGTCTGGAATATAGCCAGCATGGGCTTTGTGCTCACTTCCTCTTCCTGCTGCCCCTTAGGTCTCTGGGATTTGCAGTCCAGAATCACAGCATCAGGACTCTGCAGGGTTGCTCATCACTTCCTCTCTCTGCTTCCAGATGCCTCTGAGATTTGTACTCCAAAGTCAGAGCCAGTAGTAAGTTTCAGCAAATTTAGCAGCGGGGCAGCTCTGTACTCAGGGGAAGGTGGGTCTAACCCCCCTCCCTGGCCCAAGACACCCGGAGGAGACAGCAGAGGCCAGCCCAGGGCTATAAAGCATGCTGGAATGCTAGGGAACTGTGATTTAACTTGAACCTTAACTTGAACCTGGACAGATGTTTCTTAAACTGCTTTGACTCAAATCAGTTAAATCTGATACTACATTCAACCAGGTTTATCTTAAATCAGTTTTGGCCATTTTGAAACTGGTTTATGTACACTGAGCTTCTGTTCTTGTACAGGTTTAAACCAGTTTCCGATTACTTAAACCAGTTTATGTGTAACTTCTGTTCCTAGCCATTGTGCTCAACGGGTAAAGAGTAACAGGCAATCTCTGTCCCAAAGAGCTGACCACCCAAATAGGCCAAAGAGGCACAGAGTGGAACAGGAAAGAGAGCCACAGCAAAGGCCCCTGCCACACGTTACATATATTATGTAATTAACTGGTCAATTGTGTAATAAATTAAAACCAGCCACACATGTAAAATACGACCTGCTGTATTGCAAAGTAATTATCACACAATTAACTCATTTATCGCACAATAAATTTAGACCAGCCAGATGTGCAAAGTAATCGTCAGGCCATAAAAATGTCCATCCAGCTATAAAAAGAGCCAACCAGCTACGAAGTCTGACCTAACCCAGATCTCAGCAAGTGTCTAGTCAACCAGACTGCACTCCTCCTCAAGCCATCATAGCTGATGCAGATTAACAACATTTGTGGCAGTGCCAACAGAAAGACCACAGACCGAACAGAGACAGAACTAGTCTGAGGGAACCAAGGGGTCCAGAGCAACAATGCAAGTCCCACGTTCCAGCTGTTGTTCTGGACTTAAGTGAAAGTGATGTCATTATACAGGTCTTCTCTAGCTCAGACTGGCTAAGATATATCTTACTTCAGATCAGTGCAGGCTCCTTGGTTTCACAGTGGATCCCAGAGTCCTAAGAAACTAAGTGTGGCAGACATCACAGAAAACCCTGCTCTTTTCAATTCACCTGCCCAAAAGAGAGATGAAGGGGTAGAACAGCCAAACACCTCATTATTGTGTTCAGGAGGCTCAATTTCCAGCAGTTTTAACAGCCTGATTTCCTCTCGTTTCCCAGAGAGCCCTTTTTCTTAACAGCATTTGGGTGGCCTCAGTTATCTGGACTAATTTGGACTTAAAATTATGTTGGCTTTTATCAATGATTTTGGGTAAAATGCTGAGTTGGACTTTTAAACAAACTAAATATCCCCCATGATGCATGCAGGAACCTATAGAAAAGCAATGAAGTATATTGGTGAGGCAATCTGGGGAAAACGTGCTCTGCTGCTGCTTCTGCTGAACCTGGTCTGTGAATTAACAGGGGACATCCATACACAAAACACCTTGAGGAAAAATGTCTGCTGTCAGGGTAGTAATGAAGTCACAACGAGATATTAACAAACACAAAGGCGTGATCCTCTGAGAGACCTCAAGAGTAAAAAAAATAGGTCTTGAGATCAAGGAGCATCCATGACATTTCATTTGTAGTTATATAAAATAAAGACAGACAGCCAATCCTGATATAGCTTTTAGAAAAAAAATGCAATGAAAACCATTACGTACTTAAACTGACCAAGTGCAGTCATCTTTTTGGACTTGCTACACTGGAGGGTGAGAGAGATCCTGCAGCTCCCAGGCCTGGAATTGGGTACAGGAGAACCTTCGAGAGATACCAGCACCTATGTCGTGCCTTTCCCTCCTCCCAGTTTATCCTGGGGATAAACTACAGGAAGGAGCCAGCCAGAAATCCCAGCTAGTAGGAGCAGCTGCAAAAGCAGCCCAGGCAGGGAACTTTAGACTCTGGTGTCATCAGGGACATCTACAGTCCTGAGGGGATGGCTCCAGCCCTGTGCTTACTGCCTGCTTGCCTCAACACTTCTTTCCCAGTCTTTTTACCTCTGCTTCTCTCTACGCTTCCCTGTTTCCATCTCTTCTCCCCTGCTAAGCTCCCCTTTGTCCCCCTCCTCTCTTCACTCCTTCCACTCAATTTAGCTAAAATTCCCCTAACTGAACCTTTCTCTCTAGTACCTTGTGTCCATCTGATCTCTTTAGACTCCACAGCAGATTTTCTACTCCGTGTGTACACAGCGCTCATCATAATGAGGCCCCATTTTTGGTTGACACTTAGGCACTACTATAATAAAACATAGTTAATAATCATCATGATCATCTGTTTGAAATGGCACAGTCAAAATGTCTATCAGTCTCCTGCCACAAGGGCACAAGATGAATCCCAAAGACTGAGCAGTTTTCTTTTGATTCTCAAATAGTACAGCTTTTCTCAGTTCTCAACAGAATATATGAACTGTCTTAATTTCAGGGTTTTTAATCTGCTTCTGAGCCTAGTTAAATCTCACTGATTAACTGGAAACAATAAATACATTATTTTTGCACAGAATAATCAGTCGCCGCACACAAAGGTGGGGATAAGCTGGTTGCCTCAAGAAAAACAATTAGAAAGCAGCCTCATACATGGCAGATCTGTTTCACTACAGCAGACAGATTGTTAAATATATACATATATGTTAATAGTATTTAACATATATGTTAAATACATTAAATTAATTAAATTAACAGACATATATATACATATATGTATTTAATATTTTTACCAGTCCACCTGGATTTACCTGTAGTATAAGAAGTCTGAGTCAACAACAAAATTCAAAGTGGACACAATCTTATTAGCAAGAAAAACAGTAGTTGGCTAAGAAGAATGCATATGGGCAAGATACAATGGCAAATTTTATGTGCTCCTGAACGTTAAATTGTTGCAGAACGTCTCAGCTTCTTTTCCACATTGCAGCAAAAAAACATAAAAGTGAAATATAGGAGGAACAAAATCCTCTTGTTATGAGTATGCAAAGAACATTAACTTATTTAAACTAACCCATCTGTTCTGGCCAACAGCTTATGAGTAATTCTGAACATTTCAGTCACCTGAAAAGACAGTAAGAGCCAGACACACACTTCATTACCCAGTTAACATTTTAGATCATGGATGATTAACAGATATCTAAAATGTTGTGCGTCACTTCACAGGGGGCTTTGGTTTATGTCTCATTTCCTGGCTGCATCTATCCACAATATTTCTCTCTCATTTCAGGCAGATAAAGTGGGAGTGGAGAGTGAGGAGGGAGGGCTCTTATGCCGCACATTAGCTATAGTGATCCCAAATCCGTCATTATAAGCAAAGAAAAATTTCTTTAGGGAACAGAGAACCTATAGCTTGCATATAGTTTAGGGAACCTATAACTTGCATCCATCTATCCATCCTGCATCGGTTACCATGGCATTCAAGTGCCCAGCCATCAAATCCCAAAACTTAATTTCCAACATGTCATTTACTTTCCCCCCTTAAATCCAAAGGATGGTTCCTCTCATATCCTTCCTTCCATTTTGTTACTGTACTGAGAAAGCTAAGCCAGCAATACAAGTTTTGCAGCTTTAGTTTTGCACAATTTCTATCCATATGTGCCTCACATACAAGTCTCACTGACTTCAGGTCTAGTTCATATTTCATCTCGATGCTACTCACTACCAAGGCAACAACACTATGGATAACAAATAATCTTAACTCCCAGGATTAAATAAGCAGTATTACCACAGGGACAAATTTATTTTCAAAGCACTCTTGGTATCCTGCCCAGTTACCTTCTCTTTCTTCAAAACAAAAAGGTATACGTGGGTCCTCGTTATGCTCTGGCTATCTTTCCTTTTAGTGTTCTGAAATCAGAGATGTTTCTATGATCTTATACAATTCTATTCTTCTCCCAGTTTTGAGGTTGTCTGAGATGGGAAGTACTGAGGAAGTAGGCTCATGTTCTTTATTCTCTCTTTATGTAATAAAGGAGACCCGAGAGTTTTGATGTTTTTAGGAGTTTCCCCCAAACATAAACACACTTCTGGAGCATTTTTTACTTTACACTTTCAAGTTCTGTCTGCTCTGGAAAGAATGATGCGATGACAAGGGACCAATGTCACAAGACTAAAGTTCTGAGCAGCAGACTACACTTAAAGGAAAACAATGACTACTTACATATAATATGTAGGATACAATCCTTCGAAATACCAGCAATGCTTTTTGGCCTCTGTACACTAGAAAAAACAACAAAATGACCTCAGCATTATTATTTATGCAACTTCTAGTTGTTGCTTTACAATAACTGCAGATATCAAACAAACATGCACAACATTATACATTCAGACAATAAAACACAGATCTTTGCTCCCAAAGATTTTACCATGTTAAAGATAAGTTACTAAGTTATCCATCTTCAACTCTATTATTCACTGCTGGGTCCCAGATCCTGCCCTGATAAGCCTGAAGACAGCCCTCTTCAACCACATGGAAGCATCCTTAATTGAGCTACTGCAGCACCATTCACATGACTATGCAGTTAAATAGTTATTATAGTTAACAGCACAGATATAATAATCTTTATGTAAACTCTGATGCAGATGAAATAGAGCTGGGAGAGGCAAAGGTGAGAGACAGTATTTGGGTATTCTCTGATTTTTCTAAATAGAAACATTTGGATGCTTATCTTGCTGGGATCCTTTGACCCTAGCTGACTTCCTGCCCTTTGGGCAGGGGGCTAGACCCAATGATCTTACGAGGTCCCTTCCAGCCCTAATGTCTATGAAATCTATGAAATCTAAAAGCAAAATAAAAATTAACTGCCATTTCAAAGGGACAGATTGAAGTTTCTGTGAAAGGAAACTGCTGGTTGCAATATGGTGCATGTGCGTCGGGGGGGAGAGGGGAAGGAGGGTGTTCCAGTGGTTTCCTTTGACATTATGGCATCACATGTCATGGAGACAAAACATTCTGGGATATCGTCCATAGAACAGGAGGATTTTGTTTTGCTTAAGTTACCCCCCCAGCTGAATACCCTGCCAACTTAGTTCCGTGAGCATTCAGCACCTCAGGAGTAGTATACCCAAGTTCCAGGTTAGCTCTGCTAAAAAAAAATAAAATCACCGCTTATGAAAGCTGATTAGCCTCTCCGACTATCAGGAATTCTGAATTAATTCAGGTAGAACTGACAAGAAAAGGCTTTTAGATCTCTACCTCCACTCTTCACGAACGAGGCTACCTGCTCTATCTTAAGCACATAATGAATTGATTCTAATGTAGGAATCCAGATCTGAAAGGGGCCTCTTGAACAATGGAGTCCAGTCTCCTCCACTGGAGTTAGACTGGTTAGTAATCTTTTATCCAAAAGAGCCCACAGAATCATCCACTCTGGCTCCTCGTGTATAACACAGCCATGGTGCACCCTGGGGAAAAAAATCCTCTGTGATGAGCCACAGGTAATGAACACAGCAGACATGAGCACTGGTAATGTCTTGGCCACAGCAATGACAGAGTTTGTTAGGTTAAAATATCCTTGGTTGACCCTAGGAAGAAGAAGACCGTGTCTCCAGTAAGAGGGAGGTTTTTAAAAAAAAACAACCTAACAAAAACCAAACACATAGTGCTGCTTGCCAATTCTTTCCCAACTCCAAACATGAAAATTAATTTGATCCTGAGCAGATGAGTAAAACTTTCTAGCCAGGCACTTACGAGGCTACTAAGTACCTTGTAAGAGTCAAACAGCCAAACTCTCAGCACCAATTTATGCCAATATCCAGGGCTTCAGAGGAAACTAACATACCCAACTGGCACTTATTCAACTGTGCAACTGCCAGTTTTGGTGAATACACATATATATCTTATTTCACATATATAGTGGACATACGTGTACAGGTATATATACATAGTCAGGTACCTACCTAGCCACTGTGTAGCCTGCTGAGAACGTATAGTAGCAGTGGATGTTTGTGTGTCCATACTGGGTGTGTCCACATGTGCTGCTATGGTGCCAATGTTACTGTGCCATTATTTGGTACTTCCTTTTGGAAGTACTAAAAGATGGCATGGTAATTTTAGGCACTACATTGCCATAAGGATGCACTATAACAAGGGAGCACGTCACTACAGCGACATAGCTGCGGCATCACAGTTTTTGTCCACAAATGCTATGTCGCCATAGCACTTTGCTACAGTGACGTAGTATCACATGTAGATGTGCCCTCTGCGTCGGTAAAAGAAACACAAACAGTGCAGTTCCTGGGGTATTGGTGAAAGGAACACATGGTGGATCAGTGGTGGGAACAGAAGGATTGACAGAGCTGGGAGTATAAAACAATGATTCTTAACTGGTATGCCACAGCAACTTGTAGTGCCATGCGATCTTTTTAAGGGTGCTGCACAGTGTCACGCAATATTAGCACTGGTAAAGGGGCAAACAACTGACAACTGATCCCAGAAGAATGGTTCTGTTTTTCCGTAGCCAAAACAACAAGAGAAAGCTAAAAACTGGCATTTTCTAAGGAGTGCCTTGAATCTAATAAGGTTGAGAACCACTAATATAGAAATTCATAGATTTTTGGAAGAACTGAAAGGAAATGATTGAACTGGCAGACTTTTATACACTGTAAAAAGAGTACTTCACCCAAGTGTTGCCTATTTTACTAACAAGGACTAGAGACAGAAATTAGACATAAACCAGTATAAGTGATAAGAAACCAGTCCAAATCAGTAACACAACAGAAGTTTAGTGCACGTAGACTGCTTTCAAAATGGCCGAAATCAATTTAAGATAAACCTAAATGGAGGTATTATCAGATTTAACTGATTTAGGTTAAACTGGTGTATTGACCTTCTGTCCCAGATCCCCTCTAGATTCAAGTTAATTGTCAGTCCCCAAGTTACCCAGAATGCTTTGCATCTCTCCTGCAAACCCCACCTTGCAGGATGGGTTGGTTAGCTTTGGTCAAAGCTGTCTACCCCAACCATGCAAGGAGGTATGCTCTAGCATACCCCCACCTTTTGGCTTGAGCCACTGCAGGTACGCAGGTGCATTTCCAGAATCAAAAGTGAATGTCTGTTCACTTGCTTACTGGTTCAATCGACTCAGTTTAGACTAACCTGTGAATATTGAATTGACTCATCCTCAGGCTTTTTGACTGTCTGTACTTAGCCTAGTACATGAACACTTTGAGGAAACCCTTACCATATTACAGAACAACCCCTTTCACCCTCTGGCCCGCACACACACAAGTCACAAAAAGGTATTTATAAAAAAAAAAAAATCCACCTGGATTTAAATTAGGAAAAAGATTTTTCTCCCCCTTCTTCCCCAAACTGTAATGTTTAATCTAGTTCCACTCCCATGTCACTGTATCAGTGTAAACCTGGCAGCTGGTGCACTGGATTAGCAAAAAGCACTTCAGCGCTTTTCCTTTAGGAGATGCTGGACTTCAATGGCTCTTAGCTGCATGCAATTTAATTTCAGCTGCATCCAGTAAAGCCTCTGGAAAACTGCATTTCAGAATCTAGTCTGACATGTGCCAAGTAAGGCATTTTTTTCTGCCTCTGAACCCATTTGACCCACTGTTTTTCTTAACATCCTCAAAACCCTCTTCAAATCTCACATTTTTTATCAATTGTTTGCAAGGCAATGTTTGAGTTCCTGGAGTTCGCAAGTTATCTGTTTGAAAGAGGCTTTTATTTCCACTCATTCTGTATATCCTTCCTTGCCTGCCAAGCATTCCCCAATCCACTTGATGTGTTTTGTAACTCATTTTCACCACTTCCTTCTCAAATTTTCCAAGTTGAATCAGCAGCTACAATCCTACCCAAATGCTCCAGCCTAGCAAAGCTGTGCTAATAACTAACTTCTTTCCAGCCTTTGTAGGTAAAACACTTCGTCTGAAGTATTATACTATCACAACGTGATGCAAAACATTTCTACAGAGTCCTCCAAACACTATATGCAAGCAAGCAATGAACCAGCCTTAGAGTTGAAATGGCCAATGATCAGATTTGCCTCTGAAAAAACAGCTTATGGCACTTCTTACTCAATTAAAACTTTCACTGACCTCTTGCCGAGTGAGACAGCACTCAAAACAGGCAGAAGGGTCCAAGCCACAATTGCTACTTCTGCAATCAGCTATTATAGGCCTGTTATATAAATCCCAGGAATTCCTGACCTATGAGGACCTAAATACTTTGAGTTGCTCAGCTGCTAGAGAGATTGGTATATGAAGAATTCAGATACAGGTGAACACTTCTCCTTCGCCTCACCTTTGAAGCAGGCTGCACAGCCTCGTCTATCTATCTATCCACTGTATGATTATGACTCTCATGTCCGAATTCTTCCTTCTAGTGCAGTCAACTGTCTTAATTTCAGGGTTTTTAATCTGCTTCTGAGCCTAGTTAAATCTCACTGATTAACTGGAAACAATAAATACACTATTTTTGCACAGAATAATCAGTCACCGCACACAAAGGTGGGGATAAGCTGGTTGCCTCAAGAAAAACAATTAGAAAGCAGCCTCATGCATGGCAGATCTCCGTTTCACTACAGCAGATAGACTGTTAAATATACATATATGTATTTAATATTTTTACCAGTCCACCTGGATTTACCTGTAGTATAAGAAGTCTGAGTCACCAACAAAATTCGGGATGAGGGCAGTGGAGAACAGAATTTGACCCATTTCAAATGTTCAGCTCTGAATGAGGTCCCCCAAGGATGCTGTCACTCCAGCATCTTTGGGAATTGGAGTTAAACACACAAGTTTGCTAGGAAAAATGGATGCATCTCTCTCTGAATCCATATATCTACACCAAAAGGGAAGATTATGAAAAATTCTGCTGGAAAGTAGATGTACCATTGCAGTAAAAATTATGTGACCACATTCAAGTTAAGATAATTTCTTCGTCTTCCAAAGGGTTCGGGGGGAAATTATCTTTTTGTTTCAAAACCATTAACTCAACTAACTAGACTTTAATGGAATAATTCAACTACTGAGGCAGTACTTCTCCCTGGTTCAGGTTTCTCTGCATCTCAGAACTCGGTATTAATTCCCCCTCCTCAATTTGAAACAGGGGCCTGATGACAAGGAAGGGAGATTGTGCCTCAAAAGGTACAAAGGCATGCAGCTCCTTTTCACTGACTGACAGCTTTAGTATAGTTTTGAGCCCATGGCTATCAGGGCAATCACAAACTGCTCTAACATGCACTGAGACATGCAATCATGACTGGCACCCTGATGGCCCTTCCTCTCCATGCAGAATTTAGGGAAGCTTAGAATCACAATCTGAATCAAATTCATGGTAGTGCGTATGGCTTAAAGACTATGGTTTAAACACTGTAGTATAATAATAATTAAACTAACCTTTCAAATATCACAATTACATTAATAGGACTTTTCATTTGCGGCAGACAGCCCCTAATTAAAAGGGTCTAAAAATGCAGCAAACGTTAATTAAGCTTCAAAAATCTCACGCCTGTTTGATAAACAAATATGATTTTTCATAT
>JAGPOW010000261.1:171614346-171627218 GCA_030014935.1 Caiman crocodilus
CCTAGTGTGAACTACTGAATTGACTAAAGTGAGGCAAAAAATCACAATCGTAACTAGGAAGCATGGGAACTCTAAACCCATGGGAAACCTCCTTTACCACATGCACAGACAAGGTTCCAGGAGAAACGCAAGGAAAACAAGCAGCCTGTACATTTAAGAGCCCCAGGTTCTCATGTATACTCACAAACCAACTGCATTTCACTGGCTCTGGTGCAAAAATTACTTGTAGTTGTGCAGACATTAAGTAGGCCCCATTTAGTGCTTAAGAAAGAAGTCAAAGCATATCTAGAATGTGCACGAGTAGGAACAGGTGACATAACTAGTAGGGCTGTGTGAAATTTCACCAAGTGTTTCATTTTGAAGCTGTTTTGATGCATTTCGAGCTCAACGAAAGCCTTAGAAACAGCTTTGAAATGAAACACGGGCATTCAAAACTTTCAAAACATTTTGAGTTTCGAAGTCGGAATTAGTAGCTTCAGCGCTGGTCCCAGCCAGCAACAGCAGCTTCCTGTCATCCAGCATGCAGATCTGGGGGCCGTGCCCCCAGGAGAAGTCTGGCTCAGGCCACAGCCCTCCTGGGGGTGCAGGTCCCCAGATCAGCATGCGGGATGACAACGTGCTGTCTTCCTGGCACTTGGCACAGGCTGCATCCAGAACCAGACCCATCCGACAGAAGCATCCTCCTGTCATCCGGTGTGCAGATCAGGGGCCCACCTGTACTCCCGGAAGGCTGAGAGAGAAGGCTCAGGCTGCCACTCCCACCAGGGACAGCACCCCCTGCTAACCTCCCTGCTCAGCTACAGCCCCCCCACTTGGCGCACACCTGGCTCCAGCCTTCCCCCCCTCACCCCCCGCGCTCCCACCCAGCTGCAGTTCCCCCATGCACCCTCCGACCAGCTGCAGCCTCCCTCCCGCCCGGCTCCAGCCCTCCCTGCAGCTTACCAGCAACAGCAGCCATGCTCTTGGCCTTGTGGTACAGCCCCGCTGCAGGGGGGCAGGGTGCAGCACGGCTCAGCCCCAGCCGCCAGGTATCCACGCATCTTCTGCCACAGTGTGCTGCTGCAGCTCAGCTCAGCATGGCATGGGGCCATGTGCTTTTGGGCAGCTCTGGGCCGTCAGCTGGGGCACAGATTAGGGGGCTTGCACCCCTGGGAAGACTGCTGGGCTGTGCCAGACTCCTCCCGGGGGTGCGAGCCCCGGGATTTGTACCAGATGAGGAGGCTCAGGCTGTGGCTGCAGCAATCCTGTCCAGTGCTGGGCTCAGCCCACGCCCAGGGCCGATCCCAGGTGGGAGAAGCAGCCTGAGTCTCCTCTCACTCAAGGTGCAGATCCAAGGGCTCGCACCCCCAGGAGGGCTGCTGGGCTGTGCCGGACTCCACCTAGGGCTGCGAGTCCCCGGATCTGTGCACTGGATGAGAGGAGGCTGCTGCTTCTGGCAAGTGTCAGGACTTTTGGTTTGAACAGTCTGTGGTGCAGTTTCCCAGAAACCTCTGCACCTATCTTCTTGAAACTTGGTAGGGGCTACCATCCTAGCAATTTTCATCCTAATCAGGCAAGAAATGACAACATTGTAGGCATTTTCATGATTTCCCTTTATAGCCTGTGGGTGAAACGTCAAATCTCGTCGAAACAGCTTTAATAAAATGAAATGGGACAGCGCTTTGAAATGAAACAAAACGACAAAACAAAACAACATCCCTTTGAAATGGCAAAACAGATATTGAAATGAAATGATGGTGTTTTGTGCAGCCCTAATAACTAGTCCTGGAAGATCTGCGCTTGATCCAGTGCACTGTTCATTAAAAAAAGCCATCTAACACAGAAGGTTCCAAGGTACAGAAGCTGAACAAACAGTGCTCTGTGGACTGATGATACATTAACTGTAATACTTGCTTTGACTTTTTAAAGTAATGTTGAGCATATGGAACTGCATTTCAAGCCCATGTCTGAGATCTTCCTGGACCCCAACTTGAAAGCTCTCATTTTATTTTATAGTTTATATATGTATACATTTAATCGAGCAACATTAATCTATTGATTGGAAGCAGCTGCATTAAATGAAAATAAGATGCTTTAAAAACTGGTGATAGCAGAGATGAGTGTACTTCAAAACCTGTCAGATGAAATGCAGAAATGAAAAAATTAAGAAGAAGGTTGGTGATGGTGGCATTGATGCTTTACAAAATAGTCAGAGGGCAGAACGCTAACAACAGACAAACCAAACCAAGCTAAGTGCAGCCTACGGACTGACCACTGAGTAGATGGCTTGACATCATACACAAAGAAATGACCAAGCTGGGCTTAAGAGAGGAACAAGCCCTGGACAGGAAAGAATGGAAATACTGTATTACTCCTCATATCTGTAAAGATCCTCAGGGATGAAAGAAGAGAAAAGTTCATAATAATAATTTACTAAAACAGGAGGTGGGGGGAAAAAAGAAAGCATTTGCCTTTATAAACAGAGTGCAAAAGTATCTAAACCGGGGTGGGCAAAATGTGGCCGGGGGGCCAGATGTGGCCTGCCAGGCCATTCTACCTGGCTCATGGGGCCCCTAAAAAATTTAGAAAATTAATATTAATCTGCCCTGGGCTGCCTGTCATGTGGCCCTCAATGGCTTGCTGAAAGTAAGTGGCCCTCTGCCCAAAATAATTGCCCGCCCCGATCTAAACTAAAACGGAAGTCTGACTGTGCTATCCTGTTCTTTTTTCAAGCTCTGTTCTGACCTGTTTCCCCCACTTCTCAACCAAAAGTTGTGTACACTGTTCTGTTAGCATCCATCTTGTTTCAATCACTACTCCTTTTTCAACTGCTACACTTGGTGAGTCGTTTTGGAGAACGCTCATACCATAAGGATGTCTCATGATTCTCCTAATGGCAGAATGTTTTTTTCTCTACTCTTCTGGAGGAGAGGAAAGAAATCATGACTTATGTTAATTTCACATGCAAAATTTAAAAGCTGATGCTTTCTTCATATTTCTACTTCCAAAATGGAAAGAAAGGGGAGCCCTTCCCCACCCCACAGAGCCATAAATTAGCTTCAGACTTGTGTTTGAGGCTTATTAAACAGGTAACCACTGGGACAAATTCAGTCTAAAATGATCTGCAGCTAGGAAGTGAGGAACAAGGGCTGACTGACTACTGCTTTCTTCCTGATAGCGAGCTACAGGTAAGAGTTTGTTCACCTCTCTACACAAAAGCATAAACTGATTTAATGGTCATGTGCTTTAATTCCCTCCTTCTCACCCCTCCTCCCCTTCCCCCCCACCTAAATTTAATCCCTTTATGGTTTGGATCCTGTTACTTAGTGCTTCTTCACACTCCAATCTGGCAGTGGAGAGTGACTGGTAGCAGAACCATACCTGCAGCAACTCCAGGAAAGAGTATTTTCAAAAAAAGGACCCAAGCAGTTGGCACACACTTTACCTATTGGCTCAAAAGAGTTTCAAGTCATTGATATCTGCAGCACTCAAAAGCCACAAATTCATTCAGGCTCTCCCATGCTTAAAACTTAAAAGCTGGTCAGGCCAAATGTATTCAGTCAGAATCACTTTCAATTTAGATTACCAGAACAAGAAAAAAGTAAAAACAAGTTTCCAAGAGAAGTTCACCTTTTTTTCTTTCTTTTTTACAGAAGGCTTTGGCAATGCTTGTAAGCCTTATTTGGAGGGCCTAAGTGGTTTAACTAGTGCATAGGCCTCATGCCCTACTCCAGAGTGAATTTTCCCTTTCATGAGACGGCATATGGGATGCGACTTCTGAGAGTCTGACCTGAACAGAACATGTAATGGTTGTCTGTCTCCACAGGCACCAATAATTTGAAAGGTGCAGTTAGCAAAAAACAGAAGGCAGAATGATTATATAACCAAATACAGCAAAGGATTTACATTACACATATATACTTCAGTTGTTGACATGAGTTCATATTTGATTAATGTGGGTAGATGGCCTTATAATTATTTTATTTAGATGTGGCATCAATTTACAAAAAAGAAAACCTCAGTAAATATGCACACAAATTAAGTGAAGTCATCCCTCAGGCTCCTAAAAAGTTCCCAACATGGCTAGAGATGTTGCAAGGATCTTTTTAGAGTAACTAAATAATAATAAGCAAGTTATGAAAAATGCTGACATGTCTAGAATTTAAAGAAAAGGTCTCAACGCAACCGGAAAACAGATAGCATAGGTCTTGGGATTCATTGGTTCTTGATGTTTGAGCCAACGCTTGTTTCTGTCGCTGCTGTTTCTCTTTGTCTAGAGATGGTAATTTTGTTTGGCTAATGGCTTAGACAGGAGTACTAGAGCCAGCAGCTTGCACACTGGTTGCATTATTGGTTTATTAAAAACAAAACGAAGCCAGTTCAAAAGCTTTTATAATCATTTAGGATATTTCATTATGTGTTCGCTGAGCAACCATGTATTATATAACTGCACAGGCACCGTGCATCTGTCTCTGGGTTGGAGGAGAAATTCACATGGAATGATGAACGTCTGAGAGCAAATGAACAGCAGGAAGCTCAGACAATGTGAGATCAGTTCTTCTGAGTTTTTGCTGGAAATGGAAACTGTGTGCAGCATACAGCCCAGAAAGAAGCAAGAAGTGAAGAGCCAGTTTTTTTGGAAAATATAAATTAAGGATGACTTGCCAAGAAATTATGAGAAAAATATTAGCCAGTATAAAAAACAATGGCTCCGGGACATCAGTGTAACCACTCTAAAGTCTTCTGTAGGCTTTACAATACAGCAGAGTTTGAGAATAGGTTTGAAGGAAGACTATGAGATCCTTTGCAGATGCTTATGGATAGTTCCTCTTAAGTGTGAGGGACAGCAAAGCTGCAGCTAATCCTTTAGCAAGCTGGACCCACTATTGAAGACTTTTTGAGGAATTATTCAGCATTCAGAAGAGATTTAGAAAAGAAGAATTAAGATCAAGGAGATGGGACAGGGCCTATGTGATACCTTCCATCATTCCCAACTTCCCCTTCCAGCTGAGTGAAGAGAAAGGCAACTACAAAAATATCACCACCATCAGAAGAAACCTCAACCCAGTTCCTTTCCTTATACCACAGCCAAACTAAACATCTCTGTTAAGGTTTGCAAAAGAGCCTCCCCTGAAGGAAATAGTCGGCAAACACTGAGCAGCAATCAGGAGCACATCAGCTGGGAAGTCTACAAATGTTTTCATTCGTGATTTAAACTTAGCTTGTGACCGACCATCCAATGCGCTCAAAGCAGTCTACTGTGATAAGTTCACCACTTGATTTTCTTGGCCATGGGTCATCAAACAAAAGCTTATTTTGGCATTTGGCTTTCAATATATTTTTTTAAATCTTGCAAAACTCATGGTCACCTGTCCACTGACATGGATCTTCTATAGCAATATTTATCACTTACCAAGCAATTTCAAAGGTCAAAGCACTGTATGAACATTACCTGAATAGTCCTTACCATATGCTGGAGTCATGTACAGTTTTGTTTTCCCCATTAAAATGTGGGGGGGAAGAAACTAAGGCAAAGATATTGTGTGGTGCTCTAGGCTGCAGAAGAATTTATTGCTCAAATTAGAACTCCAGTTCCTGTGCTCAATACTCCAGCCCAAACTCCCCTTCATCTACCTCAGTTCTGAACCGAGGCGCCAATCCTATTTTCATCTATAAACCATGCCATGTGCAGGTTTTTCCTTGGTCATTTACACAGCAGAAATTCTTAAATGGTCTCTCTTACATAAATGAGCATGGTCCTAAACTCATCAAACCTTTATATAAAACAAAATTCCCTGGGCCCAAGTCTGTCTATTAAATTTAAAAAGTGAGGAAGGGCGCTTAAGAAAAGAAAAAAAGCAGGAAAAGCATGGATCTCATAGAACAAGTCACTTCCATGGACAAAAATTACACTGTGGACATACAGTTCTGCCAAATTCTCACTGTCAATTAACATGGCAAAGCTACATGCAGGTCTGTGGATTCACATACGGTTGCTGACAGATGCTTGCGGTGGGCTGTTCAGCCCCAGCAGTTAGAACTCTTACTTAAGCTATTCAATGCTACGCAGGACTACAGGAGACCAACATGCTCATCCAGTCTGGCTTGCTGCGTGTAACAGAGGCACAGAATGTAATCCATTTATTCGTGGACATAGCCCAATAACTTGTGCTAAACTAAAGCACGTTTTATGCCTGCTGGGATCCATTCTCTTTTATCCTTTTCAACGTCTATGTAACAAACAAGAAAAACTGGTTAGGATGACAGGGACTCAACACTCAAGTGCCAGCAATGTGCAGACGACACACAGTTTACAACTGCATCAATACCTCTGACAAGCAAAATGAACAGATCGGCATAGTACTGGCTGACAGAGAACCCCTAACCTGACAGAGATTATGCTGGCAGGCAAAGCAAAGTATTTTGAAGAACTGGCAGCCACAGCACAGTCTTCCTTGGTTGAATGCACACACCCACATCTACTGTATGTGGTCTGTTGCTCAGGTGCACTCTTGGACTGCTCACCTATGTAAGATCTTCATTGAAAGAAACTGTTATTTATTTCTCATTTGACTACAGAGCTCTCTCATCCCATCCTGTCAGACAATTGGCTTCCATAATTCATACCTTCTATCATTTCCTAATCAGACAGCAACCATGTAATACACCTGGCATAGATTTCATTGCTTAAAGAAATCTGCCTGGTCGAGAACATTAGAGTTCCTCTCCTCAGCAGCAGAGCCGGCTTTGACATCATCAAACCTGCCCTCCACTCTATACACTAGCTTCCCAAATAATTTTGACCTAGTATCAAGATATCTTCAAGGGCTCCATGGTCTAGACCTATGCTATTTAAAATGTTGCCTTCAACTCCTAGATTAAGACCTTGGGTTGACATCAATGGAAAGTCTCTTTTCAAGGACAGACAGCATTTTCTCAGAGATTGATGCAAAACTGGGGAATAAATTCCCCATTAAAACATAAGACCATCACAAAAAACTCACCACCTTCTCCTCCAAGTACAAGACTCATCTCTTTGACTTTGGCTACACTATATTTATCTCCTCTCTCAACCCTGCTCAAGGACCCTGCAAAAACTGTTTTAAAAAGGCAAGAGGTGGATTTCTATATTAATTTAAATCCTGTGCAACTTTGTAAAAGTCAGTGGGGCTGCATGAGGTGTAAATCAGCACAACTCTTAGTGTATTTGCAAAGGTAGGTTTTGTACTTTTCAGCCCTGGTTCACACTGACCAGCACTTTATTCCAAGAGTAGCTCACTGTTATAAGTCAATTAGATCACACATGAAGTATGAGTCTACTACAGAATCAGCAGGGCTATCAGATTCTGAACCAAAGCAATTAACTTTCTCACCCCTGTTTATTACTCTGATATTCCCAAGGAGCTGTAATATCAGTTTTCATTTAAAATTTCTTTTAGACTTCAATCCTGTAAACATGTTCAACCACTCCCTGAGAAGGAGGGCCAGTTCCTACTTTTTAGCAAAACAATGACCTATTTTTCCAGTCTGTCTCCACTGAAGCTCTCCTAACCCAAAGGACTTAAAAAAGGAGCCCTTATTTTTTTTCTGAAGCATCCCTATTTATAGCTTCTAAATGTTGGCAACTAGGGTTACACAGCCACATGCTCACTTGCTGTTGCATGATTACCAAGCACTGCATTCATAAACAATGTAAAGCTGAAGTCTCAGTTTGGTTTGGTTTAGTTTAAGGAAGGAAGTAAACTGAAGCAATTATTCTAAAAATAAAACTAAAAATTTTATGGCTTTCCTTCCCCCACCCCCAGTTGGGAAAAAAATAGCAGACAAGCCATATTTTGAAACCACTAACCTTGACAGTTTCTCTTTAAATAATTAAAAACCTATTTTATAGTAAAGCATTTTATTTCTTTCTTGTTCTCCAATGAGTTGATGAAATATTCATCACTGTATAAATATTGTTTAATTGAGGTTTTACCCCTACCATACATCTCAGTGCCAGGGATAAAGCATTAATTAAATAATTATCATACACTAATAAAGGTATGCTATTGTGGAATAAGATTTTTTTTTAACTGACACCAGGCCTTAAATTTCAAAGATATGCGGAATGTGTTAATGTGCTTAATAGAACACACAGCATTGGTGAAAGAGTATAATACTCATATTCAGAGAATATAGGCCCAGAAGCAACCTCTAAGATTATCTATGGTCTGACATCCTGCAGAACACTTTGCTCTAAATTTTCATCTAGCAACTGGATGGAGGTGAATGCTGTAAGTAAGTATGTAAGTGAATGCTGTTGAGCCTCATAACTTGTGGATTCGGTAGGATATAACTTTAGGAAGATGCACAATCTTTATTTCAAGACTCTCAAGTGCCAATGAATCAATAACTTCCATTTGGGTCAGTTTGGTAGGTACATAACGCTGGGCACATGTACACGTGTCTGTCAGTGCACTTGAATAAACTCTGGTGCTGATTAAAGCCAGGCACACATCTGCACGTGCACCCAGGATTGCAGCATGTTGAGTTGGGGCAGAGCAGCCCTGGCTGGCAGGAGTCCCTGGTGGGTAGTCAGCATGCCGGCCTGGGGCTACACGCCCCCCGGCTCAATATGCTGCAGAGGGGGCTGGCTGGGGAACAAGGATGCATCAGCGCAGGGCTAGCTGACTGGAAGTCCCCACACTGAAGCACTCCTGTGCACCAGCCAACCCCTTCAGGGTCTACACATGCACTGCTGAGTTTTTTGACTCTGCAGCAAGATGGTAACTGAATTTACAAGTACTTTCCTGCCGCAAAGTAAATTAGTTTACTTGAATATAACAAAGTGCACATGTAAATGTGAGGTGTACTGTGCACCAACTTAGTCAAGTGTGCAGTAAATGTCTCCTGTAGACATGCCCACTGAACTTAACCAGACCCCAAAATAGGAAGTCACTTAAGTGCCATTAGACATCAGAACCTCTGGCCAGCTGTTCTGATTCAGAACCTTTTGTAGCAAATTTGGACAAGAATAGAACAAATGTAAAACTAGAGGTGCACCAGTACATTGGTCCCATATCAGATAGACACTGATACAAGGAAAATTGATAGTATCAGCAATCACCTTTTTCTTGGCCGATATGGCCGATAATGTGTCCAATAAGTGCCCCATGCATGCATACAGCCATAGCACAGCATGCAGGTGCCCCTGAAGCAAGGGAGGGAGTGAGGTTGAGCCAGGGGCCAGCACTCCCCAGTCATGGCAGGATGGGGCACAGGGCAAAAGCCACAAGTGGCATGGGGGGTGGTGCAGATCCCACTGCCACATGCACCCCAGGAGGGCATGAGGGGTGTGTACCCCTGCATCTGTGCATGGGGCAAGAGCAGGCTGCTACAAGCTGGGGCCAGGGCTGTGCTCGAGAGGGGATAGCACTGGCCTATGCTCCAGACAGGCAGCAGCACTGGAAGGTTACGAGGGGCGGCTACAGCGAATTTTTGGGTGGCTGCAGCCCCCCCATGTAGCCCCCATCCCAATGCCACCACCACCCGCCCTAAGCACGAAACAGCCCAACCCCCCACCAGAAAAAGCCTGGCGCAGCCCCAGCACACGGCAGCAACCTGCCCTCGCCCTGCGCACAGATCCCAGGGCACATACCCCTCATGCCCTCCTGGGACGTGTGTAGCAGTGAAACCTGCCCCTCTCTCCCCAAAACCCCCGGACAAGCTGCCCATGGCTCTATCCTGCACCCTGAGCCAGCTGAGCAGCCCCAGCTCCAGCCCCACTCCCTTCCTCACCGCAGGGGCCTTGATCTGCCATTCCCTCCCCACTCCACACCTTACCCCACAATAGACTTAGCAGCCCAATACTGGTCTCCAAGCTGCCGGGCCACATATTGGCAATCAGATTGGTATCAGTTGATATGGCGCATTAAAAATCAGCCATTAGTATCAGCCCAAAAAGACCTTTATCGGTACACCCCTATGTAAGACACTTTATACTGTCACTGGCTAAAGTTTGCTCCAAGCTTCTGAATTCATTTGGATCCAAAAATCAAGAAGCAAAACTATGATGGGCAGAGTCCCTGGCAATCTTGCAAATTAAAGTATTAATGGTTTAGAGTCAAGAGTACAAAAGCTGGGGCATGTTCAGCCCCAAATCAGACATGGTGGTGGTGTGAGGGGGTAAATTACCCCCTGATTGCTCAACAGTGATGTACTGGTTCATTAAGTCCCAGCACTGAGAGAACCTCTTCTTTGGCACAGAGGATGCCTGTTGTGATCTGAGGCCATAAGAGAGTAAAGAGGTTTAAAGCAGAAGGAAACTGGGGGATTCCTAGCAGTATAGAAGGGATTATAAAGAGCCCTCAAATGGTACAAAAATCTTGTTAACCGATTAAAAGCTTCTGTGAATCAACATGCAGATAAAAGGCCCTTACATTTCATTTACCTACAGAACTATTTCTGAAATAGACAATGGGGGTGGTGGGGCAGAGGGAGGAACCTACAGAAGAAGACAGACCACCACAGATCAATCAGTTTGATCAGGACCGCAAGGAGGAGACTAATGAAAAATTGTCACCTTTGGTCTTGTATCAAGGAGCTAATACTAAGTGAAAGACTGGGGCAAAAATCACCTGTTCTTGGTTTGCGCTAACAGGGAAGTTGAAACAATATATTATACACAACCCCACCTATAAGAAAGTTTCATTTAAATTAGTTAATAAATAACATTGTTCCCTAGTTGTGATGTAGACTTCTTATCCATAACTCTGAAAACAATTTATAAGGTATGTTTTGTTCTTTCCATTTTCACTGATGAGGCAATGACGGCTTAAGGACACACCCCAAGCTACTTACACAGCCAACAACAGACCCCCGTTTTCTGTACTCCCAAGCCAACACCTTAAACCCTGGGCTGTGCTCACTTCCCTAACAAGAATGTGCAGCAAGAACCATAGAAAGACCTGAATGAAAAAAATACTATCTTAAAATAACTGAGTTACCTCATTATCAATTTTAGCAGGTTTTCTGTCACTAACAAGTTGGGATCTAAATAGAAAAAAAATTGCAACAACAACACACTGGGATCTTCTCTGCATCATAAAAAAATCATCTTTGCATCTGGTATTAGTTAGCAACCTTGCTGACAGTCTCAGCTGGGAGGCAGTGCAAAGAGTGGGTGTGGAGACTGGTCTACACATCTACCCACAAATGTATTTTTTCTAGGTCAGGTTTGAGGCATATTTGTAGGGTATGTGCATGTGGGAAACTTGCATTGACACTGCCTCTGCTGTACTCGCTCTGCTGTAAACAGAGGAGTCATCAGAGATGTTGTTCAATCCAGAATTTCCTATGTGCATAAAATCAATCACACACATAAAATAATGAAAACCTGAGTTTTGCTCAGAGCCCAAATGCAACGTGTAAAGAAGGAAGCTCTGTTTCTAGGCAATAGCTGTAGAAACTTCAAGGGGTTGTTTGATGTTATTAATGTGCATATTCCTATACAATCAGTGCAGTTTTGAAACAGTGCACGGTTCCACTACACAAACGCACACGTTCTTTTAAGCCTAGGCTGTACAAACAGAGCTGTCAGGGCTGAATCAATTCTACTGTACCAACTCTGCCACCGTGTAGGGGGTCTTGAAATGAAAAAAAATGGATTAGACCAGAAACATAAATAATTATGTATTAATTTGAATATACTTAATACATATATACATACGGACAATAAAAAGATATATTCCCTTTGCCAGTTGAAGTGGGCGGGTGGGGGAAGGAGAGGCATTCATTATAATGGATGCAAGACAGTAACATTTAGAAACTTAAAATTTATTGCTCATTTATTCACAGCATCTAATTCCTGTAACACTGCTTCTTCCAATTTCAATATAGGGTTTCCAAGAATTTGTAAGATTTTGATTAAGTGACGAGCAACAGCCAAAAATAGTCAGTGTGAGTCTCAGCAATCCCATCAAGCTCTTGTTAGTACTGAAGGGAATCAAAAAGCATACTGAGAACCACAGGCAGCGAAAGGCCAGGACTAACAGGGCTTAGCACCCCCAAATGTTTTGCGGTGGCAGGCAACAGCAGCAGCACCACAGCACTGCTGTCCTGCAATGCCCAGCACCGCTCAGTGTGCAGCTGCTTCTCTGCCGCCACGTACAGCACCAGCACGCGCCAGCCCCACAACAGCCCTGCGGGAGGGAAGGGTGATGGTCAGCTGGGACTCAGCCACCCCTCCACCCCCCACAAAATATATTCCCCCACTGCTTACACCGAAAACAAAGCACAGCAAAATCAGTCTTAAAAGCCCAGTGAAAATCACCTCCCTAACAGAAATTGTCTCTAACTGAAGAACTGAACGAAAATGTCCAATAAATCTATTTTAAAGGGTTTGAGACAGAGAAAGATTGGACGTCTGTCTTCTCTTCAGTTTTCACCATATGAAAAAATAATGGCAAAGTGATAATTATAGAGGTGCAGAAATGACTGAATTAAGCCACTCTGGGCCTCCTACATGACTCTGTAGGGCAGATACCATGACTTAGGCTTCAACACTGTGTGACCGTGTCAGTTTTCTAAAAACATATTTTTGATAAGCTAGAACTTATCTTACAATATGTCCTCGTGAGTCTATGATTTCACTGTGCAGTCCAGGATGAGTGAATTCCAGATGGGCCCAATTTGACTGAGCACCTAAAAGTTCAGATAATCAACTCCCGATCTTACCAAAACCTCTGGCAGGGTGGGCTAAGACTCTCACAAGAGAAGTCGTTCATGTTAGGTCTATGCTCAGACTTGTTTTCTAGTTCTGAAGCAATTTGTTTTGACATTCCCAGACATTTTGGTTTGGGTACCTGTAACTGCTACCAAGTCCTTGTAACAAAAGTCAAGGAAGTGAAGGGCTA
>JAGPOW010000261.1:171627661-171653698 GCA_030014935.1 Caiman crocodilus
GTTGTATTAATCCCATTTTAACCTCAGTTATTCTGAGAAACTGACCCAACTTCACACTATTTTCTACCACATTGGAGCTGCAACTTTTTGTCAAATAAAGAATTAAAAAAAAAAAAGACACCCCAGCTGTAGGCATTTCAGCATCTGTTCTCAGCACTGAATGCAAAGCAGACGTGCAACAGCAAGAAGTAAACTAAATTTCTTCAAAACTCTGAGGATCCAAGTTCAAGGTAAAGGCTTTGGTCCATTCTAATTCTTTCCGACCTCATCTCACCCTCCTTAATAATTAAAGACTAGATTAGATCAACAAGAGAGCCCTCAATGTCAGTGGTCTTTCACAGTGATATTAAATGATAAGCATCTGAAGATGTGAACTGGAGGACAGGGGAGGAAAAGCAGCCTTGTGTACAAACCAAGCTGCATGTACTAATGTCAGATTCAGTACTGACAAGATGCATTTTACAATTGTCTGGTAGCATAGGCATGTGGCTCCCTGAAATTGGCCGCTGCCAGCCGGAGAGTAGGGGTCCTGAGTGAAGCACTGGCTGTTGCCCCCTTCCCCCCAAGAGAAGTGCCAGTGCTGCGATCAGCCACTGGTGCCCCCCAGACTCTGGAGGCATCAGTCGCTCATGTCTGGCAGTGCCAAATTTAACCATTATGGAAAGAGAGGTGCCGTCTTCTGAGAAACTAAATGAGCGAACTCAAAGTTTCTGGTTGGATGTACCTTGTCTTTGTGAATTCTAGTCTAGGATTTTCTTTAAAAGAATACCCACTTCCAGAATCCCAGGGGAATCATTCTCTCTACGGGCCCAAGACTGCAAGTGCTGAGAACTCTGGACTCATCCAAGAAAACGTGTCCAACCTGAAGAATGAGCCGTCCCATCGAACTATGCTGGATTAAAGTTTACGGGACTGAGACATAGCAATAGTCAGTGAGAAGTCCTAAGCGTCCTATTCCTACTTCTGCCACAGATTTTCAGTGCAAGTCATCTCCCTGCTTTGAATTTCAGTTTACCTGCCTATACAGTGGTTTGTTCATGCAACTAATTTGCAATGAGCCTTAATGAGTTTTAAAAGTGGTAGGACAGGCTTGCATGAGACGTACTATATAAATGTTATTACGAACAAATAATTTTAGTATTTTATGGGAAAACAAAATTCATGGTAGTCACTCAAAGAGATGTAAAGCATAATGCAAATCAGGTTGCTTATATTTAACTCCTTGGGTTTGAATAAACCAAGGTCTACAAGCAGATTTAATCTGGTTTGGCAAATAAATTCTGTGGAAAAGTAGCTGCCATGACATTTGAACCTAAGACTGTTTAAGAAAAGGCTGCTAAGGCTTATCTGACCCTGAAATCAGTTCAACTGCATTTGCAACTAGAGAACGGCTTACTAGGAACATATACAGAAAGATCAAAGTCTTTAGAAAAGCCATTCCTTTTCAATTTTACATATCTAGGTCCCAGAGCTGCCCCAAGGCCTATGTGGCTACATCCTTAAAATGAAATCTGGTAGGCCCATACTTGTCTCAGGTGCATTCTGGTCGCTAAAGGAATAACTATAAATGCTGACAATATAATTACAACTGCCATACTCATTACTAAATGCTAGCTTCCAAGCATTCATGTTATAAAACCAAATATTAACACCATCTTCTCATAACCTTGTTTCACATTGTATGCAAACGTTACTCCTTGAAGGAAAGCACTATTACAAAGGGCCCCTGTTTCCATGACTCTGAAATGTTATTTTTAGAACTGCATGTGGGAAAATTTTAAAAGGAAACTTTTTACAAGTTATTCACTTGGCTCCATCAGGCACTTCCAGATGGTGGGATTTTTCTAAAAGCTTGTAATTTTCTTGCGTTGCAGGACTTGCTCCATTGCTGTACACGTCAGTTAACATGTGGAGATCTACTCAACTGAACTCAATTCCCTTAAGAAGCTTAATATCTTTACGGGGGCCGATTTTTTTGAAAGAGAGAGCCATACATTAGGATGAGGGTTAAATTCCAGAATATAAATCTAGTTATGCTCCCACTGTGCTGATGGGAATATTGCCAATGGCTTCAATGGGACCAGGGCCTTCTAGAGGACTTTACAGCTTCCTATAATAATTTATCATTTACATTATAAAAGGTTCCATACGTACATCTCAGATTGAAGAGGACTGTGCTGTTCTATTATAACCTATTATAAATTGCACACATTACATTTGACATTGTCCAGGATTAAGTTATATACCAATGACTATACCAGAGCATATACTGGCAAGTGAGGCAGCCTGTAGTTTATAGCTTGAATCTTATGAAAGCACCATCTTATGGATCAGCTGCAGAACAGCACTCTTACAAACAGGGTAGTGATGCTCAACCGGGTCACCATGGTAACCTGGGTTGCCCTTAGATCCTTCCAGGGATGTTGCAAGGTGTCGCGCAATGTTAGCACTGTTAAGGGTGCCAACACGGTTCATAAGATAACCCCAGGAATTTTCGAATACAAATCCATGGTGTTAAAAACGTTCAGACCTGTTGTAGCCCAACCTGTTTGCAACAGAAGAATTGCTTTATTATTTTTCTGTGGTCCAAAATCAGGTGAAAAACTAAGAGCTGACATATTCCAAGGGGTGCCTTGAGTCTAAAAAGGCTGAGAACCACTGGGATAGGTGCTGTGGAAGAAAGGAGGCACAGAGGCATTTGTTGGAGAGGCAGATGTGTCAAGGCCTGCACCAATGGTGAAGCTGGGGGGTGGGGGGCATGAAAAGAAACAAAGTAGAAAGATGCAGAAGACAAGGAGCTGGAGGTGTAAAGTGAAGAATTTGACAGCAGTGGGATGTGTGGGGGGGTTGGGGGAGGAGGCGTAAAAGAGGCATCTGATAATGATTTAGAGGCTATCATGAATAGCAATTCTATAGAAAACACAGAGGCAAGAGCACAGAAAGAGAAGAGAACTGGGAGGAACATGAGGCACAAGCCAGGGTGTAGAGAGAAATGAGATCAGAGCTAGGCTGACAACTACGCTGTAGCTTGGGGATTGGCAACACTCTGAACACATACCAAAGCATGGCACACAAGGCCATTTTCCTTGGCACACCACAGCCGACTCAGACTCTGAGCAGCTTCTGCCAGCAGCTACCCAGAGCCCAGGCCAGCTGCAGCCAGGAGTCTGCAAACAGCTGTGCTGCAGCAGCTGTGCACATACCTCTGGGCATAGGGCCGGGAAGGGACCTGAGGCAGTGCAACCCTGGCTCCTCCCCCTCTGTCCTCCCAGAAGCACGTGTGCAGCTGCCACCACCATGGAGCCGGTACTGGGGTTGCAGAGCCTGACACAGCTGTTCGCAGCCTTTTAGCTGCCTGTTACAGCTGCCCAGAGCCTGGGCCAACTGTGGAAGGCAGCCAAGAGACTGCAAACAGCCGCCCTGGGATCTGAGGCTCAAGCACCAACTCTATGGCGGCAGCAGCAGCTTGCAACACATGGTGGGGAAAGGGCTAGCGCAATGCCCTTCCCTTAGCCTCTCCCCCGCCGTCCACCCAGAGGCATGTGTGCAGCCATCGCCAGCAATGCGGATCCAGCCCCTTGCAGCTCCCCCATTTCTGGCATGCCAAGTTGAGGCGTAGGTGGAGGTTGGGGTGATTTTGGCACTCCGGCCAAAAACACTGCCTACCCCTGCTGCAGCTCAAAAGGCAAGGATAAATAGTTCAAGTTTGAGGTAGCATGTGACGAGGAACCGAGCAACAGATTCAAGGTACTCAGGGTGATGTGGCTAGAATAATTGAGAGGATGACAACTTTAGCAGCAGGAATTTAGACGTGCACAGAGAGAACCAAGAAGCAGCAAGGCTCAAGGCAGGGTGGGGGGAAGCATTTTCCAATAACGAAATCAAGAGCTGCAAGGAGGATCTGAGCACTCAAAACTCCAGGGTGAGTCACAGGAACTAAAGAAATGCTGCTTCTCACTCCTGCTTCTGGGCCCAGCTGGAGTTTTCCCTTGCTTTCCTGCTTTTATCAAAGTCCCCTGCACATCCCTTGCTTTCCCTAAGCCATCTTTCATATCAGCAGGTTGACAAGTTCATGGTCTTTCACCCAGAAGCAGATGAGCCTACAATAAAACCTCTGCCAGCAACACATAGTCTCCCCCACACTTGGCCTCATCTGTTGCTCTCATGAGTCAACCCTTCTGGTACTTTTAAGACTGAGCTAGGTAAGCCTGAGAGTGGAGAGAAGCAGGTGGGAGGTGGCACCGGCTGCAACATTATCAAGTCTCTCAACAGTTCCAAATTACCCTGCTTGGCCAGATATCCCCCCTGTTCCTCATCAGGGTCTTGGAAATTGAATGTCAAATGGTTAATGTTGAGAACAACTATAGGAAATAGACCAGATACACAAGACAATTTAAAGGGAAAAAAAGCCCCAACTCCCTGTGTGGTTAAGTGAATTTTGTGTTCCTTCAGCTGCTACAGCAGAGGTCGGCAACATTTTTGGGCCAAGTGTCAAAAACCTCAGCAACTCAGACTTTGAAGGTAGTGGCATGGGAGGAGTGGATGGCAGGGCAATTGTGAGAGGCCTGATCTTTGTGGCAGCACAGCCCTGGCCCCTTCCCTGACATCCACCCCAAGGCATGCAACACGAGGCCGGGTCTGGCTCCAGTGCAGGCGCTTACAGGTTCATTGCTGCTTGCTGTGAGCAACCTGGGCTCTGGGCAGGCCCCTGCCACCCACCAGGGAGCCCAAGCTACTTGCATGGGCAGCTGAGAACCTGAAAGCAGCTGCACTGGGATCCACAGCCCTGAGCCTGCTTCTTGTTGGTGGCAGCTGCAGGTACACCCCCTGGGAACACGACAGGGAAGGGGACAGAACACATGGGAGAGGATGGGGGGTTGGCCCCTTCCCCAGTGCAGACCAGGCTCTGGCTGCACATGCAGGGGCAGCACAGACCCAGCTGGGACACCCCCAGGCCACAATGGGGACAAGAGATACAGCCAAGGTCTGTGCTATCCCACAGCAGCAGCCCGGCTCCCAGCTCGGTGCAGCAGAAGCAAGAGCAGGGGCTGGGGCTAGCAGCACAGGTCAGCCCAGTCTGCTGGTGCTTGGGCATGGCAAGAGAAGCCCCCGGGACCACCTGGGGCAGCCACCACCCATGCTCACCTTCTCCCAGCCCCATCGCCAGGAGATGCGGACAGAGGTGGCAGGGGCCAGAGCCACCCAACCAGAGCCCTCCTACTTGGGGACACACTGTACTCATGAAGCTCTCCCTGCCTTCTGTAGCTAGGCCCAGCAGGATGGGGACAGGGATAGGGATGTGCCCCCTTGCTCCCCCACTCCACCCAGTTCCTGCCTTCTGCAGGGATGCTTGTGGGTGCGCAACTCCCAGCAGTGGAGCACAGCCCCGGTCCCTTCCCCACAGTGGTCTCTGAGGAACACATGACAATGAGCCAGGCCAGGACTCCAGACGCTTCCAAGCTGACAGCTGTCTGTCACATCCAGCTGGGTTCCGAGCAGCTGCTGCCGGCCAGCTTACAGGAAGGCTTGCACCTTCCCTGCCACCCGCCGCAAACAGCCTGTGCTCTGTAGCCAGTAAGCAGCTGCCCAGAGCCCAGCCAGATGTGACGTGCTGAGTAAAATGGCCTTGCATGCCATGGTCCGGGTTTGCCAACCCCCGTGTTACAGTGATATAAGCTACTACAATTGCATGTGGTTGACAGCATTCTAAAGGTTAACTAAGAAAACTGGCAGGAAATCATGCTAATAGTAGCTCATAGCCAAAATTATCTTAAAATTGTTAAGTACATGAAATAAGCAAATAGGACTATTCCAGGCTAAGACAAAATAGCTGGCCAACACCCGCATCTTGGAAGACTATTTACAGAGGAATTCGGCAGACAAGGTTCTTTGGGTGAATATGATATCCATCCAGGAAGAGCACACACCAACTGCAGAGACTTCCTCAGACTGACGAAGGGTTTTTAAACCTGAAAGAGCTTGCTATAGAATTTTTTTTCCAACTATTTAAGTTGATCCAATAAAAGATAACATATTCAGCCAAAGAACCTTGTCTGCCTATGTCCTGAGACCAACACAGTTACAACCTGCACCCCTGTTTACAGAGGACTGGAGTTCATAGGCCCTGACCACACTATACATTTTTCTCCTGCGCTTTCATACATTCAACATCCAAAGTAGGCAGAGCTTAAGCACAGGGTACATCGAAGAAATAAAAGCTTGTTCACAAACTATTCTTAGCATTTACCAGAGAAGCAATTACAGAATCACTCCGTTACATAACTTCTTTTATGTAATCACTACAATACAACTCTCGTTCTGCAACATTAACCAGAATCAGGGAGCCCACATGATTTTAAAATAACCCTCTCTCCCTTGAGAAACTCTAGGTTTCCAGGCAATCTGGGGTGTGTATTAGAAAGCACAAAGGAAGAACTAATTCAATAAACTGAGCAGGCCTTACGAATAGGGTAATCTATAAGGTGAATTCAGTTTACCCAGTTTTGGGAGGAACAAAAGCACCCTGGTAAGGATCTCAGGGAAACTGACAAGCATGTATGATTCTGTACAATATAGATACATATATATATATAGAATATAATTCACCTGGTGTCAGGTCCAATCTTAGGAGATGCTGAACACAAAGTTCTACTGATGTCAACAGGTCTGTTTTTATATTTTTATACTGCTCAAATGGCCTGCAAAGCTCATTAGAGTCAATGGGAATCTCTTTATTGATTTTTTTAATGGGCTTTGGATAAAGCCTGGGATTAGGGCACTAATATAAATAGGAGGTCAAGATTACTGCAGAATTAAAATAAACTTAATCCAAATGCCCTTGGATTTATACTTCAGGTCACTCCAGTGAATTCTGTGTTTAGGAATCACGAGACAAAACTTTAGAGGAAATGGGTTCCCAAAGGCCACTGACAACCTTATTCAAAATTGTACAGGTTCTTTATGAGGGTCAATATATTGGTATAAAAAGGTGACCTGTTAGGAGATTTTGTGCTTATTCCTGTCTTCTATGCCTATTTTAAAATCTACTTTTAACAGTAGAGTTGACCTACTCCAAGGCTCCTGGCAGACATTACATTTAGGACACAAATTAGTCTGTCAATAGCATCTTAACATGTAACTGCAACAATGGGAATTAATGACTCCACAAGAAGGGAAACTAGCTACAAAGACCCTAGACATAAAACATGTAATATTTTTGTGGCTGATTTTAATCACACCTTAAACAGAAAGTATGGCAAGGTTAGGACCACATTAGGATCTTCAAATAGCAGCAGTGCAGTCCCCACCAGCTGACAATCAGCTGATTATCAGTTGGCTCCAGAAACTGAGGGGGGGGGGGGAGGAAGAGGGGCAGCAGTGCAGACCTGGAGCCAGCTGACAATTAGCCAGTTTTGGGGCACCCAGCTTTCAACTTGTTGTGCAGGGGGAAACCTGGATCATGATCCCAGACTCCCTCTGCACTAGCAATTATCTGATCTCCAATCCCAAAATTGTGCACCCTACCATGCACATCGCATGGCAAGGGGAACAACTGTTGATCAGGGACCTGATCCCACTGCACCTTTTCATTAATGTCTGCCAGCAGCCTGAGCATTTCCAACAGTTGCTCCTCTGCACACAGGTTAAACTCATTAACAGCGGCCCAGCAACTAGAAACGTGCTGTAAGCACTGAGTCAGAAGCACTGGAGTCAATGAGAGAATGGGATGCTGACACAGTGTAGCATTATAGTCAAATAATAATACTTAGTACTTTTCACTCCCAATATCTCAAAGCGCTTTACAAAGGTAAATACTACTGCCTCTTTTTGACCCAAGTGCTTTGCCTGCATATGGTGCCTTTCAGGAATGAAGCTGTAGTCATGTATGTCTGATGCAATCCTGTTTACTTAAGAAGAACAATGTCCTCTTTTCCTCAGCACAGGGACCATAAAACAACAGGACCCAGTTTTTTTGCTCATGATGCCATGCTGCTTTCTGTCAGCACTCAACTGAGAAGTGCTCTCACTTGGCCTGTTCCCAAGGACACATTAAACAGTGCTTCTAAACATGTCTAAAGCTCCCTGGCTCTCTTCCTTCCCAGCTCCTCTGGACTTTCTGCTGCTTCTCCTAGTGACACAACCCTTTAGAACAACAGCCCAGGAAACCCTGCTCCCCACTTGTGTTCCACCTGCAACTGTTTTGGAAAGAGGTAGGCATGCATATTTAGGGTGGAAGCAGCAATCGTTTCAGCTAGCCAATTACTAGGCCTGTGCAAATAGGGAACTGTTTGATTTGGATTCAACTGATTCAGATGCCAGTGATTTGATTCAGCAGAACCGACTTCGGAAGATTTGGAGACAATTCAGAGAGATTAGGAGATTCAGCCATAGAGTATAATGGGGAATCCATGAAATATCTATAACCTTGTTGGTTTGGGGCTGATTCAGCTGAAACTTGCAGAGGTGGTAGTCTCTGCTGAGGGCATGAAGCCTGCCAAGTTTCAAGGTGATAGGTGCAGGGGTTTCTGGGAAACAGCACCTCAAACTGCTGACAAGTAAAACACGTGACAGGTGACATTGTGTGTGTGTTAAGGGGTGAAAACTGCAGGCCTGCTAGGCTCTGCTGTGCCCACAAAGCCTGCCAGCTGTCAAGGAGATAGGTGCAGGGGTATCTGGGTTCTGGAGCCCTGCACCTCTGGCCACAGGCAGGCAAAACTCGTGACATGGGTAGCTGACACTGTGCATGTGTTCAGGTGCATCCTTCCTGGTGCTGGGGCCTCTGCACAACATGACAGTGTGCCCCAGTGAGGTCTCCTCCTCCCCTACAGCCTTGGACTGGCCCACTACTGTAAACGGCAGCAGGTCAAAATAATGTAAGTGGCTCAGCATCAATAGCACAAGCAGTATCTAAGGCAGCCAAACCGACCTGTTACAGAGCCTCTCTTTTTATAAAGGAATTGTAAAGATGTAAAAATTGGCAAGAAGTAAAGATGTTGTGTTGGATATATGTTACTTGTGGTGTGTGTGATGGCTTATCTTGTGTTTTTATTTTTTACATGTTTATTATGAAAAAAAAAACAGAATAGTTAGAGAAATATATCTTAGGAAGCTTTCAGGTTGAAAAACCTTTTGTCAGAGCTGGGGAAGTACCTGCAGTTGGTGTGTCTCCTGGTCCTGGATTGAAGGAACAGTAAAGAAGCCAGAGGCCGGCCTGGCACCCAATGCAGGCAAAAAAGCCAGTCAGTGAAAATGGAAATGGAGGCATCAGGGGGTGAGGGACAGGATGGGATGCAGTGGGGGGAAGGAAAGGGGATGTAACAGTGCAGGTAAAAGTGCAAGGGTACCTGGGGAGTCAGATGTCTGGCAGGTCGCAGTGTGCCAGAACTCCACTGTGTATACTGAGTCCATGAGTTTCTATACCTACTACCTAGGAGGCTGACGAATTGCAGTTCAAAGGGCCCAGCTCTGAAAAGTGGTTTGTACATTCAAACAAGCACCTAACCTCATCACTAGAACAGAAGCCAACTTTCTATAACTCAAAACACAAAAACTGCCAACTATTTCCAGTACCCCCATGAACTGCACACCAGAATCCATCAAAGACAACAAAACCCAACTACCTGTGGGGGCACATTCCTCACCTAAAAAACACTCTGCCTCCAGTCTCTCAGGCCTGATCCTGACAGGAAACAAATTACAAACCACTTTTCACAGCTGGGACTATGAACTCTACTTCGTCAGCTTCCTAGGTACAGAAACTCATAGATTCATTACAGATTACACAGTGGGATTCTGGCAGACTGCAACCTGCTGGACATCTGACTCCCCAGGCACTTCTGCACTTTTACCTGCACTAGCTAAGGAGGACATCACCAGTGCTAAGAGTTTCAGTGGCCTTGAGGAAGAGCTTGAGGACCATCAAGATCTGGGAGATGGCACCCCACTCAGCTCTGTTTAGGGGCCCACTGATCCTGATCTCCCCAAGCAAGGCCATCTCATGGATGGCCTTCTGTTGCTCCACCAGCTTTTCGAGCATCAGGTATATGGAGTTCCACCCAGCCTCCACATCCTGCATGATATTTTATGCTGCGGGATGTTCAGCTCTGTTTCTCCCACAGCATTTTGCCCCCCTTGATGCTGTGGTGGAAGTAGCCTGCCACCTTCCTGTACTTTGAAATCAGCTGCCTTGTAGAGGTAGGGGTTGCAGCGCCATCACTGGCAACCTTAACTATGAGGTGCAGCCTGTGTGCCACACAGCGGATGCCAACAAAGTTGGCTTCATGCACAGCCTTGATCATATTGGCCCTGTTGTCTTTACAATGAACCCATGGATGAGCTCGGCCTGCCCAACAAGCCACAATGAGGTTCATGGCCACCATGATCTTCTTTGCCATGTGGGATTCATCCAGCACCTTGGCTTGGAGGAGAACCCACCGATGGCCTGACTGATTGCACCAGTGCCCTGTGAGGGAGAGATAGGCATTATCGCCACCCTGGCTACTCCAGATGTCCAAGGTGAAGTGCAAAGCTACCTGCAGCCCTGCCTTGCACAGTTCCTCCCTCAAGTACTCCCTGCATGCCTTGCACAGAAAAGTACCACCATCCTGCTAAAGGTGGTGCATGCAAGCACTTAGTGAGATGGAGCCACAAGTGCCATGAGCCGCCTCAATCCTGGCCACTCAACTAGGGAGAAGGGATGGCCATTGACAGCAAGCATCGCCCCAGTGCTCTGGATGATCTCACTCGCCTTGGGAATGCATCCCCCTTTGTCTGCAGCTTTCCCCCGCTACTCCAGGGTGGCCTGCCCCTGCTTTGGGGGCCAAGGAGCCTTTGGAGCAAGCAGGGGACTTCCTTTTGGGGGCACACACACTGGTGCCAGGCTGAGCAGGAAGAAGGGCAAAGGGGTGCTGCCTCCTGAGATGCAGCAGCATCGCTGTGGTGGCAAAGTGTTTTATGTCCTTGCCCCAGCTGATCTGCCTTCGGCAGTGCTGGCAGACAGCATACCTGGGATCATCTGTCAGCTCAAAATGCTCCCACACTATGTTACTCGCCTGCTTCTGGGCTGAGGGTGAGGATGCTACCTTATCCCACTCCTCAGCAGGCTGAGGCACAACAGCAGGAGCTGCTTCAGCTAAGCCACTTGCCTGAACCTCCACAACCTCAGCGTCCCCTGAGGTGCTGCTCAGAGAAGGAGACCTGGGTCTAGGGGAACTTTGAGGGGTGTGGAGCACAAACTCTGATTCCCCCTTGGTCCCCAGAATTGCTCGAGTCAAGATGCTCAGGTCCCTTGGTTCCAGCTCCAGCTCCTCCTCTGACAGTGGGAGGCTGATGTTGGGAGATTACATTGGGAATGAGGAGGCAGTGATTCTTCTGTTGGTGTCTATTTCTGGAGTTCGGGGAGGTGGTGCAGGTGCAGGGATTTCAGGTACTGCATCTACCTCCTTGCTTCCACTGTCAGCAGAAGCCTCATGGCTGCTTGGGAAGAGGCTACATCTATGTTTGAGGGGGAGGGGATGACATTTACAGATCTAGGTCTCCTCCTACCCCCTCTAGCCCCTCCCTCCCCTGCCAGAAGTCCTGGCACCTGCTTTTCCAGCACACTTCATATTAATGCTTCCTGTGCTGGAAAAGGAGTGTGTGTATGTTGCGTTCTTCTTTGATCTGGTCTTGTTCTGAATTTGTGGCAGAACAAACATTCTGCCACAAATGTTCTGTCTCATTCTGTTCTGGTGAGGAGGTTAGTAACAAGTTCTTTTGTTTGTGAGTGCTGTGTGATTTGTTGACTGTGGTCTGACTGATTATTTATACCTATATTATTAATACCTATAAATATCCATATATATGGTGTGTTGTGTTCTTCTTTGATCTGGTCTGAACCTGAATGTGCAGCTGGCTGACTAGTTTTTTTGTTCTTCTGTGTTGTCTCTAGTCTGTATGTAAACTATTAATATTACTAGTTGTAGCTAGTTTTAATAACTAATATGATAACTATGCAATCTCTTTTATGAATATGTGATTTTTCTGTGTGTGTGTGTGCGCATGCGCGCTTCTTTGCACAGTGATAGCTCACACTGCCAGGGAAAACACTGAGCTTTCTTTTTTAAAGTACTGCCAAAAAGAAAGACGACAAATAGAAATGGAAGAAATGAATTGGATAGGTATTAAGTAAAGAGATTCTAAACTAAGCTAAGCTAAGCTAAGCTATATCCTACCCAATCCTTTCTAAGAACAAAATGGAGCAGGCAATTGACTGACTAGGAAGCAAGCCAGGTAGTCCAGTACCTTTCTGATGCTGTTGCTCACTTAGAACCAGTTCACAAAAAGCACAGCAAGCCTGCAGACAGAGGCTTTTATGCTGTTTCTATGTCCCTCCCCCAGACACTGTGATTGGAAGGGAAGTCAGAGACAAATCATACACACTGGCCAGCTAGAGATGTCAGTCTTTCACTCCCCTATCCCCCTCCCTCCCCCTGCCCCCGCTCCCTCTTTTAAATTTCTATTTCCCCATAAAAACTGCCCTCCAAATCTTTTCCGAATTGATTCAGAAAGTTTTACACTTCTAGCAATTCGATTTGAAGACTCGGTCTCCAAATCGGGTCAAATCTTCTCGGAATAGAATTGTGAACCGAAGCTTTGCACAGGCCTACTAATTATGTAAAGGAGACGAATGGTTTCAACCATGATATTTTAAACAAAGAGTAGCCCAGTTTCCAGGACATTTAATCCAACCCTTAACAATATCTTCATCTCTATTTTACAGATGAGGAGACAGACAGTCAATGCGTCTTACCCAAAGTCAACCAATACGTCAATGGCTGATTTCACTCTGTTTTTATCTCTAAGTTCCCAATTGAAAAAGTGAGACATCTAACTGAAAACAACATACTAAGGTCAGAAACAAATTCTGACACCTGTTACAGCCAGGAGACCTGATCAAAATCAAGTTATGTAGGTGCACGTAAACGAAGAATTAAGTCTGATGTTTGTATTTTGATCCACAGGCTCTGAGCTGTACTGGGTACTGTACAACTGCTAGGTGGGAACTTAGAGACCAGGAAGGTCAGCAATGAACCTAACATGGGGCTGATTATCTGATGCACAAATTAGCTTCCAAAAAGGAACACACATGCAAGAAAATGACTGCTTGAATCTGTCACACCCAAATTCCAAAGTGCCCATGTCACCTGAAGTTGGAGTGACCCCATGTAAGGTAACGAAAGCTTTAATTGGCTAGTTACACAGCAAACAGCTGTGACGAAAAGTTTCCTATAAAGACTGTAAGTGTGGAATCCATTTTGAGACTCCGGGGTGACAAACCAGCCGCTTTGTATCCTCCTGTCAGCGATACATTGATGAACCTTCGATCTAGGCCTTCCGAGCGATTACTCAGCGATTACTTAAGCGCTTCCAATGAGCATTGCTTAATTGCAACATTGTAACCGCAACTTCGTAACTGCAACTAAGAAACTTGCTGCCTCACTCATTCACTGGCGACGTAAGTAAACTCTTTGAAACCGCACACGACTCAGCCTAGTCAGTTTCACACCCTTTTAGCTAATCTACATGACGTCCATTCCAGACCAAAAGTGGCCGCAGAGCCGACAGAATCATCCTGCGCATCAATGAATAATGCTTTCTTAATGCCACCAGCCACAAGGGAACAGGCATCTGCACAGACCTTTACATTTGCAGAAAGAGGCTTCTGAAAAAACACTTAGGTCTCCCCAAACAGCATGTGCATTTGTTTAGTATAACTGGTTGGTTAGGGTATGAAATTTGTTACAGAAATAAGTGTACCAGTCCAATCCCTCATGTAAAGGCATTTACCATAAATCAGTTTCTTCCCTTTTCTGCACAGGTCTGCATCTATACAAACATCTGAAACCTCAAGCACTATGCAAATTTGTGTGTTGCCAATGTCCAAGAAAACCTCTTTAAAAAAACAGAACCAAGTAAGGTCCACACTTCAGTTTCACCAACACAACCGCATCAACAGGTAGGGAATAAAACATCCTGAACCAACACTGCTACAACAGTCAACCTGCTAGGGTAGGTGCAGATTATGCCAAGAGAGCCTTTCTGCACTTCTGGTTTACATCATTCAAAGAAACTATACTGGCAACAGAAATCTTCTCATTGGTTGTAACTACTAATGAATGGACTTTATCAGTACTGATGGCAGCAAGCCCCATGCCAAGCCTAAGAGCACTCTATCTGGTTAGCTGTACTGATATCCTACAGTAGGACCGTTTTGCAGTGGCATCCTAGAACAGCAAAGCAAAATAAGCTGCGCCACATCAGCAGAGCACCTATAGTGTGGTACAGCTGCATTCACACAAGAGAAACAAGCTATATTAGTAACGTGCAGGTTTATGCCGCTTCTACATACACAATGGCATTGGTAAAACATCCCACTCCTTGACATCTCTGAATGAAACAGTTATGCTGACAGCAATCTGCAGAGTAAAGCTGGCTAATATGACATTCCTTTCTTATACAGAAAGGAGTTTAGCAGTCAATGAGGAGATCACAAAACAATCTAAACAGAACTGGCACTAACTGGCAACCTTGTTGGCAAGCTGAAGAGACAGCCTAGAGACATATCTATGCTACAAGGTGCGACTGTAGCTCTCACAGACATATGTAAACTAGCTTTAAACTCACACCCAGCATGCCTGGTTGCAGACTAACTAAGGTAGATCAAGCATCAGTGCAGTCTCCACAAGCCTATCCGGGACTCTGGGCAAGTACCAAGCAGCTATTGCCTGGGCTGCAACAGCTGTGCTGCTATTGGCACTCAAGCTAGCTAGTTCAAAGCAGAAGCCTGGGTAAGTTTACATGAATTGGAGTCAGGTCTTTGTACAGCAATGTCATCAGACCCTGAGAAGAGAGCAAGCTATATATAAGGGACTCGTCACATAGGTTACTTAACACGTGTTTTATTTAGACCACAGTAAGCATTACCATGCAGTGTTAAAAGTTAGAATACATTCTGAGCAGTTGCATGGTAATGCTTACTACGATCTTACAGCCGCATGCTTCTCTCTGAGCTGAATCTCTGTGCACTAGCACAGGAAGCCAAGCCCAGAAGAAGGTGGATTATGCTGGTGCCCCAGGACTGGAGCTGGTTGGAGACCCTGGTGGAGTCAGTCCTGGGACTGGGACCGACAATCAGCTGATAATCGGTCTCAGCCCCAGGGACTGGCTGATCAGTTGACTGTGAGTTTCAGCACCAGGATCACACGGTAGGCAGCTTGAATCTTCCATGTACGCCCAAGGCTGAGAACAACAATCAGAAGATTGTGGGTCCCAGCCTTGGAACCATGAATTGCTGATATTATCTATGTGAAGCAGTTGAATGACACGTGCTACTTAATATGATCTGAAGATACTCCACCTGTCCTAACTTTGCTACAATAGGAGCGCACCTAGCACATATTTTGCTGCTTGAACATGCAAATGCTCACACTTTAAATGCAGTTAACGCACCTCAAGCATAACGTGAGACAAGGCCCTAATAAAACACTTTCCATCTCAGGAGTGGCTGCTGCTAGGTCAGAGCTAATACATGTTGGCAGGCCAGGATGGAGAAGCTGATGGTGCTAATACCAATATTATACCTCTCCTGTAGATAGCGTTCAGTCTCCAGATCCATTGTTCTGGCACCTTCTGCTATGATTTGTTTCCCTCCCCACTTTGTTCATTTTTTTCCCCTGTACCACAGTCGTGTCCACAGGGGTTCTGTGGGAGAAGGCCTTTCATTGTACAGACAGGCTCTAGCCACCATTCTAACGCTTAGATAGGTTGGGACTCAATATACCCAAACAGGCATAAAACATACTAATTCAGGGGTGGGCAAAACGCAGCCCACCAACCATTCTATCCGGCTTGTGGGACCGCTAAAAAATTTACAAAATTAATATTTATCTGCCCCTGGCTGCCTGCCATGCAGCCCTTGATGGCTTGCCAAAACTCAGTAAGTAGCCTTCCACCTGCAATAATTGCCTGCCCCAGTACTAACTGAACACAAGAAAAACCATTTTACTTCCATGGAGGACTTTGGCAAAGAAGGAGTGCAGGATTGGGACTTGTGCATCCACCTGACTTCCTTTGCAAGGTCTGAGAGTGAGGGATTCATTTTCAAAGTGGTTGGCAAGCAAATTAGCTATGCACTGTCCATTAACATTCAAACCAGTAATGCAAGCAAATCACTGCTCAGCATTTTGTGAATTGTCTCCCAAAGAGTCAGAGGTGCTTTTGTCTTCATGGAAATAGGTTAGAACCACTCCCTCTCTCTCTCTCTCCCCCACCCCCAGGACCACTCCTGAGGACACTTAAGTTGTCAAATCAAGCAAGCCTATTTTCTGCCAAGATTCATAACTGTAGTTATTTTTTAGGTGAAGGAAAGAGCTGCTTACAGAAAGCTAGACTGGAGCAGAGGGCGGGGTTTTAATTTGCATCAGAGAATGCATGCTTTAGTTGCTGCTTTTGAGCACTAATGCACATCTGCTTCCAATGTGGTTAAGACTTTGATGCAAGGCCCTAATCAACTCCTTCCTAACATCCGCTTCCTAGTCCAAAATGAGGGCAGTCCAGTTGCTGGTGTCGAAGCTCGGAGATTTGGGTACTATCACTGACTACCACAGGGTTAGCATGAGGGTAGGCAAATCATTTGAGTGCTTTGTGCCTCAGTTTCTCCTGTCATAATGCTAAGACGATCATTCTTATTCAGGTTTTGAAATCTACTTTAGAAAAGGGTTGGCATCACTGATCATCAGCATGATCTGCCAGACTGCAAGAGTGATAGAGAGGCATGTCAAAAACCAAACAATAAACAGTTAACTGACCCCTCCAGTTTAAGCTCAAGACTGCTGTTTAGACAGTATTTGTAGAAAGACAGCACCTATGACTTGCAATGCCCTGCAGCCTTATTGGCTGTTAGTCCTGGTATCTGCAAAATGCTGTTATGAGGTTTGGGCTTTTTCTGTAGCTTTACAAAGTTGCTTCAGAAATTATGGAGTTGGTGCAAATTTTTCTTGTTCAAACTTAAGGGCTGCATACAAAAAACCGTGGCCATGTGGTATGTGGTGCCACAGATAGCACACAGCACATATTCAGGCATTTCCCATGCTCCTACCTTGTAGCGCAGGGGGAGATGGGTTCTCCTTCCAAAAAAATCTGCACAGAAAAAAAGCAGCATGGCACATGTGGAGGCACCACGTACCACCCAAACAGCCAGGCTACCAGCTGCAGAGGCAATGCAACTGCAGCTTCCCTGGCAGCCAGGACCCCAGGTAAGGTTGGTGGGACCAGCACAGCTGCTGGCCACAGCCTCTCCTATCCAACCTAGGGTAACCTGCCACATCCCAGAGGGTGCATGGCACAGGCTTTCCCCAGGGACAACCAGCAGTGGCACAAAGTGTGCTGCTGCTAGTCGTCCCTAAGGAACCAAAAGTCTGTGCTCATCTGGATGTGGCCAATGTTTCTACTTGGACTCCAGAGGCCCCTGGGACCAGGGAAACAATTATATTAGGACCAAAATTAGCAACTAGCTCAGGAGTGGGCAAAATCTGGCTGACAAGCCAAATCCAGTCCACCAAGAGATTTTATCTAGCCCATGGCAGGTCCCACAGCCCTGTCAAGCCCAGGCCCAGGCCATGGCACACATGGCCAGTCCCACTGCCCCCAGGCAGGCAGTAGAGCTGGGGCACTGCAACACCCAGACTTGCTTCCTGGCAGTAACAGCTCCTTCTTGCTGCTACTGCCAGGGTTGCTCCTGCCACCACCAGACCCAGCCCTGCTGGCCAGGCAACCTGGCCCATCCACCCTGCACCTTCTACAGGAAGTAGTAGTAGTACATGTGGGGTGCCAGATGGAGTGGACAGGCAGGGTCTACAAGCCATGGAGGCTGGCTGGGACCTGCACAGGCAGGGCTCACAGCTCTACAAATGGGATGGGGCTGTAGGTGTGCAGGAAGCAACAGATGGGAGTGGTGTTTGGATGGGGGACAGACAGGGCTGGGGCCAGAGCCAGGATCAGGATTGCAAGGCAGTTGACAGCACAGGGTGGGGTCTGGGGAAGAACCATGGTCCACTGCCTGCGTGCCCCTACCTGGAAAACTGACACCTGTGGCAGGGGCATGCAAGAAGCAGATGCCAACCCTGACTGCCTGTCCCACTCCCAGATACTGCTCCCCGCCCACTCGTGACCCCAGCACAGCCCCTAGCCAGCTGCAGGGACTTAGCCATAATTTCCTAAGTGGCCCTCCAGCCAAAATAATTGCCCACTCTGCACTAGCCTTCTTCCCATTTGCAACAGAAAGGGAAATCTAACAGGGAGAGACAGTGAGACCTGGGGTGAGAACTACTGCTTTACAGCCCTGAGACACCCTGTGTCAAGTGCATGGGAAAACACCACGGCTACAACCTACACCTCTGGGAAAACACCAGACACTCTGGAAAAATTAATCCTATTTAAGGGGACTTCCATTGGAAAACAAATACTGAATTGGTGCTGCATCTCTCTTTTTTATGATATAGGAAGGTTTGAATGATGCTTCCCTCATTTTTCCATGTTAAAATACAGGGGTTTCCCCACTATTAGAATGTTGGTCTTTTTGACTAAAAATTTCTTCCTCTATGTAAACTACTCTTTTTTTAAGCACCTACAGTATTTAACTCCAAAGCTATCTCCCCAAAGCCAGTTGGGAGAAAGAGACCAGGACTTCTCTGGGGAATATCTTCTATTGGACCAACTGCAGGGTTGAAATGGACTTAGACTCTTTCAAATGCAGTGTATTCAACCTCAGGTCTGAGCAAGCTGGAAGAGTGTTTGTATTAAATATTCAGCACCTCTGCCACTTCAACTAAGGGCCTTGTTACACCTTACACTGTGAGCCCATTCTGGGCTTCCACCTGTCCTCTGCATCCCCCCCAAACTTACTTATAGCTTCCCATGCCCTGTTCCAGTGAACCTGCCAGCCTGGCCGCTGCTCTTCTCCTAGCTAAGCCTGGCCAAAAAACAGCAGCTGTCGCTCTGCCAGGCAAGCAGGTTAACCCTCCCCTGCCTGATCCACCAAGACAGGCAGTGCAGGCAGCCACAAGCAAGCAGAAGGGAAAGGGAAGAGGATGGAGAGCAGTGAACAGGGATCTGAGGTGCTGGGGAGAGGGGGAGGGCAGTGGGCCAGATCCAGGCCAGTGGGGTAGGAGGTGGGCAGGATGTTTACGTTAAAGTGTAGTCTAGAGTGGCTACACTTTAGTGTAACACAAGCTGGGTAACACAGATCAGAAATAATTTTGAGCTACCTAATAAGTGCTTAAAATTAGTTGCAGGTGTTAATGTGTGGACAATTCAGGTGTTAAGACATCCAAGAGTTGCTCAAAATTACCATGTAACAAGGCCCTGAGATGCAAGAAAACTAAGATACAAACTATAGTGAAACATGCAAGTACTAAATTAATGGACGCGTGCAAACAAAACTGCCCACACACAAATTTGAACTGGTTTAGATAAACCAGAGCAAATTGTTGGGTGGAAACCCAGATTTTTTATGCCTTAAACTGGCTCCTAATAGATTTAAAATAAATGAAAATAAGCCCATTGAAAAATCAAAATGAATATGTCCACAAAACCTTTAAATTGACTCTAACCAAGTCAGTTTAAAAACTGATAAGAATTTAACTGCAAGTGCATAATTTGTACGTAAAGCAAAGGCATACAGGCACCTGCAACAGCTAAGCAGGAAACAGTGAGAGCAGAAGGAAGTCAGAATATGTGCAACTTCCTTTTCAGTAAAAACCACAATCAAAAGTGCTAAGTAATTTTAGCATTGTTATAAACACAACTAACTCAGTGAGCGACGTAGCAGAGAGAACAACCTAAAGAAAAAAAATAGCAGTTGCGTCTATTTGGTGTCTCATTCCCCAGTCTCACTGACCAGCCTGAAAGTACTTCTTTGTTTCTCAGGTATTTTGACCACAGTGACATAGCATCATTCTCATCTGACAATAACAGAAGAAGCCTACTGCACAACCTCGGTCCTCCTTCCGTGCAACTCTCAGCTGATCTTACTGCTGTGGATACACGGGGAGATCTGGTTCCCAGCAGCCCTGGCTGGATCATATAACAATAAATCATGCTAAGTTGTTCCTTTCTTTTACCTTGTGGTGCAATAGTTACTTTCCAACAGATGAGAGAAATGAGCCACAGACAATCATTTTAGGTTGCTGAGCCCCTAAGCATCTAGAAACTAGCAGATGGGTTGGAAAAGGGGGCAGTGGACACATCTGCAGTCACAGCCCTTCTCAGAAGGCAAGGTGTTAACCATGTCATGCAGGACAAATGGATTAAAAACAAGCTCCCAGCAGTCCTTCTTAGCAGGTTCTCTATGAGATGATTTCTTTTTCATACACTGCCAACCATAGCTAAAGCTTCTTATTTAAGTGGTATTAGTAGAGCACATCAATACCAGCAGCCTCTTACTAACTTGGTGACAAACAGCTGCCAACCTGCACAATATGCACAGGCAGAAAGAAAAACCAACATATAAACCTCAAAATAAACCTAAAAATAATAAACCTCAAAATAAGAAAGTTTTTATTTTTCTCCAGACTTAAGTCTGAACTCTTAAGTTTGAACTCTACCTGGATCTAAATACAGCAAACGGATTTTTTTTTTTTTAGCTTAGATGACACGCCTATGCTAATATACTTACTCGGATAAAGACAAAACCTGAGATAGTAGTTTTAACCTTGCATGCTGGAGTCCTAGTCAAGTCTATCAAAAAAACAACAAACAAACAAGCAAACAAAAATCCCACAACTACAGCAATTACACAAATGGGAAATACGTGGCAAACTGGCCTTTAAAAACAAAAAAATCCCAAACTACCTTGCATGACTGATTGCCAGATGAAAGCTGTTGCTACAGAACATTTTATTAATACAATAAATATTAATAAAAGTTATTTCTAAGGACAAGAGGAACAGATGTGCGATTTCATCAGCAAAATGTTTTAACTTTAAATAACATTCAAAAATGTTTCTGACAATCTCTAAACATTAGAAATCTATTAATTATTTTAGCTTTGTGATACACTTATCAACATATCTAACCGTATAAAAATGCTATTTACAAAGGGCAACCCTTGCATGCAGGCCTGCCAAATGCTTGCTAAATTTGGCTCTCTCCAGTTTTGGATTGCCAGCATAAAACACTTACTTCCAGATTTAAACTCACATCTTTAGAAAACCACAATGGGATCTGTAAGTACTGAGCACCTGTATTACGAAGGCTTGGGGAAGGAGAGTAGGGGAAGTATTTTGTTAAAAAGGTATCTTACCTAAAGCAAATACCTAAAAACCTTTAATGATTTGGCCTTGGAATCTCCTATTGACCATCTGAAACATGAGGCACTTTAAATTACTTAATGCATTAGACAGCTGAGGCTATATGGCAGACTATCAGTCAAATTGAGAATTGTACTCTCACTGGTGCCAAACTCTCACTGGAGGTAGATCACCTCCTCTTTGTAGTACTGTAACCATAGCACCAGCCTCCAGCAAAAGTACACCCTAAGGCCATTCAGTCTTACCTATAGAGGATTTCAAACCTGTAAAGTGGATAGCAAGTGGATAACACACAAGCAAATGCTGGGGTACCCGCCTGGCAGAAGGCCTAATTTTAGTATGGGAAATTTGTCTAACAGATGGGGACTCATTAGTAAAATCATACTTAAAATATGTAGACATCCAGGGCTGAAAGGTCTCTATATGCCTAAAAGAACAAAGATGAGAGGCAAGGATTTCTTAGGGCAATATTTTTTACTGGGCCAACTGCATAGTTGGCATAAAGTTATTTCCAGTTACACGGTTGGTAAAAGATATCATCCTAAGAAATCATTGTCTCTCACATAATTAGGGGGCTCTCAAGGCTACATCATCACTCTTACACTACTGTAAAGGAACAAATAAAGAGAACATAAGTCAACACCTGCCAACATCAGACTGAGAGAGAAATCTTCCCACTTCCTATCCTTTCATAGTGGTGACTATCAGCCATCAGCATAAGGCAAAACAAACTGAAGCCCTGGTCTAGGAGTCAAAGATTTTACCAAGCACAAATATGGTTACATAAAGGCTCTGATGGCCTTTACTTTATAGCATACCAGTACTGATTTGCCAAATATCTGCACCCTGTGGGGGGAAAAAAAGGAGGGGTGGAGAGTCCAGAGAAACAAGAAATTCTGCTAAGTTCATTTTCCTACTGTGGAACATAACTTACCTCCCATTAACTGGGTTAATTTGAAAAAAGAAAGAACATTGTTCCACATACGTTTTTCATTTCCTTCCTGAGGGAGCCAAAATTACCTCTCATGTCATCCATCTCCAAGTTTTATACTTCTGTCCATCACTGTAATATTTAAGTGCATTACTCATTAAATGCATGACAATGATTAAGTCACTAAGGTTATGGAGTTTCTGGCACTTCAGGAGGTCTGCTTAGGTCAAAGTGTCTGTTGGTTGGTTTAGGTTCTCTCTTATTTGTAGTGGTGAGCGAAGAATGATTAGTATCATTCTGGTTATAGCAGAAAACCGCCATCTAAAAAGGAAAGCCTCAAAATTGATTCCCCATTTCTTCCATTGCTGCTCCCAGTGACATCTCTATGATTAAATATACATCCAGCCTCTCTAAAGAAAGAGTCGAAGTCCAAGATATAGTAAAATGACTCAAGAATTCCATGCGTTTGCCAATACTGATGCCCTCTGTAATCTTGGGCAGGTCACTTATCTTAGTTTATAACCACCACATAATTAAGGACTAGCATTAACTATGAAAGTCATTCAAAGACATTTAAGAAGTCTCATGATCAAGGCAGGATTTGATATACACTGACCTGTAAATGTGTTGTATTCTTTTGGTTTGCCTAAATATATTGTTTTATAACAACATACTTATATATGAATGTTTCCTGGTGAATTTTGCGCTATTTAAGTAAATAAATAAAATAAATTTAAAAAAAAAAATCAGCTATTGCTTGTAAAGTACTTTGAAGGCAAACAGTTCCAAGTAATATTTTTACTATATTTTTTTCTATTTGGGTAATGGCCAAAGCATCTTGGAAAAAGCTAAATGAAAAATCTATGACAAAGCTCACACTATTTTAAATATTAAATGAACTCACGTGGAAGCTGCAAAGAGGGTACAATAATCTTGCTGTAACCCCATTTCACACTCATCAATATGGACAACAGCACACCTTGCAATTGATTCCAAAATTTGCCCTCACAAAAGCTGCACAGTCAGAATACCACACACACACTAAACATCCATGATCAGATACACTCCCTATTTCTTAAGGTTGGGCATTTTTTTTGTACACTTTGCTTCTAAAAATAATTTCTCATACTCTGTACACATACACACACAAACACACGCTGCCTAATCTATAAAAACATCTCAAATACTTCACAAAACAACAAGTCCAGATGGTAAAGCAAATGCACTAGACTTTTAAAAAATAAATCCGTATATAAGCTTAAATAAAATGAGTATAGGGCACATCCAAAGAGGATTTATGCAATTTATTTCTACTAGGAAAAAGATTTGGTGTGCCTGCAGAATGTGTACCACGGACCAAAGAGTCTTAATCAAACTGATTTTACACAAACAATATCATACACATTTTCTCATAACAAGATTTCTTCTGAGGTTCTCTCACTGCCCATTTCCTTTAATTGCCACTCTGCCTTTATTTAATGGCCAGTTCCTACAGCATGAAGCAGCAATCATGGAAAGTACTGGGCCAGATTTACAGCTGGTGTTTCAAGGCACAATTGAATCAACTTTTGAGGTGTTACATCCATGTATTCTATTAGTGGTGTTGACTTTTTTCATGGAATTATAGATGGCAGAATAGGCAACATACTAGGGATGTTTTATGTAAGTGGGTGGTACAAACTGACAAAGGACAAGTTTCTAAACACATCTGTTACTTGAAACATTACCCAGTTTTGTGGATGGTGTTAGATTTCCAGTTAAATAATTGTATTTTCCTTTTTTTTAAATAAATAACTGTATTTTTTCCCTAAACCAGTCCAGTGTGGAAACAATATGGTTCTCTGCATTTCCAAAGCTTTCAGCAGTGAAGGGGCACGCATTCAAAAAGACACATTTAAGAAAACCACGTGAGCGTTTCTAAATCAATGACATAAACTGTACTGCCAAGTGTCCAATTGATAAAAGAGTGGCTGAAAAGCACTGGCAAAGCTTTGAAAGGGAAACTTAAACATGGCCACCTGCCTGCACCATGTCTGGTTTATGTCAGCATTATTAATCCCACACTTTTAAATTCACTGAATTCAAACCCAAAATTAGGACAAGACATAAAAAGGACAACAGCTGTCCTTTTTTTTTTTTTTTTAATTTCCCTCCATACCTCAGTCAAAGGCATGTGGATCTCACTCCTAAAAAAATAAGTCAGTTTCCCAGTTCTGTTGAAGTCATGACATGACGTAAAGGAATTTTTCAGAATGATCAAAATCCACTCCCCCACCCCAACACTGCCCCTCCCTCCTATTTACAATGGTAAAAACTAAATGACCAAGGCCTCGTTGGAAGTTGAAATGGAGCGACCTAGAAAAGTTAAGACGGCTGTGAGGCAATACTGCCAACTGCCCCTTGCTATACAATAGATTTAATTCGCAAAAGGGCACCAGTCCAAATAAAAACAAGAGAGAAAGAGAGAGACATCTTCGCACCCAATCGTACCTGGAATCTGAGTACTCCCATGAGGGCAAAGCTGAGCAGTGCTGAACGCCTGCCTGGCCAGTGAGCTAACCCACCTCAAGACAAGGGAGTGGCCTAGAGCAGTGGTTCTCAACCTTTTTTTGGTACCAGGACCCATTTGTAAATGTCGATGGGCAGTCCCGACCCCGTGCCCCCCAGCCCCACAGTGTGTGGGGCAGAGGATGGGTGCGCGGGGCAAGGGGGTCTCCAGGCAGCCCCTGGTAGGCTGGAACCCTGCCTGCCTGCAAGAGAAAACCCATGGTTTCCCCCATTTTTCTCCTTTAAAAGAGAACCTGTTATTTAAAGTTTGGTCCATTTTCTTTACTTTGCTCTTGACCCTTCCATGTATTACTGTGACCCACTTTTGGGCTGGGACCCAGAGGCTGAGAAATGCAGGTCTCGAGTTTGTAATACCACCATGCCCCCAGTGCTGCTGACCCCATCCCTGCCCCTGAGCCCGTGCCCAGCCACCTGGCCTGCTCCTCCGAAGGAATATGTCCTCCCCTGCAAAACCCGGCTGTGGGATCTCCATCCTTCGAGGTTTTAAACGCCGGGTAGACAAAGCCCTAGCTGCGACCATCTAGCTGAGGACGGTCCTGCTTGGACCAGGGAGCTCGGAGGAGATGCTCTCCTGCGGTCCCCGCCAGCCCTCGTTTTCAAGGATCCTGCTGCTCATCTGATTCTTTCAGCTCTTTGTTCCTCTCCGCCGGCAAGCGGGGACAGGGTTTGGCCACCCATCAGTGACCACCAGCATCCTCCGCGGGCTCCTGGCACACAGCAGCCTGCGTGCCTGGCTGAGAGCCCACAAACTCAGCTCCTTCCAGCATCCCCGCCTTCAATTTCAGCCCCAAGCTCCCCGCTCACAGGCTGCTCCTCCGGGGGGTTTCTCCTCTCACCCCCCCCGACACCCTTGCCCAATGCAAGATCTGTCGCCCCTCTCTGGAGAAGGGGGCAGGACTTGCGCAGGGCAGCGGGGACAGCGCCAGCCGGGCCGGGCCGGGCCGGGCGCGGCGCTCCTACCTGCAGCAGCCAGGACAGCAGGAGCAGCGCCCAGCGCCGGCACCGCGGCTGCATGTCGCGTCGCGTCGCGTCGCCTCTCCGCTCGCCGCCGCCTGCAGCCGCCGCGGCTCGGGCGCGCCGAGGCGCTGCCAGGCGGGCGCTCGGCCGGCCCCGGGGCGGGGCGACGGGCGGGGGGAGGCGGAGGAGGAGGCTGGGCCCGGCCCCGGCCCATGTGCCCGCAGCGCCGGGGCC
>JAGPOW010000261.1:171653798-171666962 GCA_030014935.1 Caiman crocodilus
GGCTGGGCCCGGCCCCGGCCCATGTGCCCGCAGCGCCGGGGCCGAGCCCGGGCCCCGCTTGTGACGCGGCGTCGCGTCAGGGGCAGCCTCAGCGCTGGGGCACGGCCCACGCCGGCTGCTGGGCCGCCTCGGCCCGGCCCGGCCCGGCCCGGGGCCAGCGCCACTCCCGGTCCTGGGACTGACCGCAGCCAGCGGCAGAGGCAGCGCCGCCCTCCACACCGCTCCCGCCGACCGCCGTGGCCTCTGCGGACAGCCGCCCGGGCCCTCGTGCCATGGCAGCCCGCAGGAATAACGGACGCGAGCGATAGGTGACCACCAGCGTCAGGAGCCCGAGCCGCCATCCGTTCAGAATGGCCTTCGGCGTTCACATGCCGCCGCATCAGCTCGTGGTCGACATGGTCCATCATCGCCATTGCTATGCAGCGCCAGTACTGGCATTCATAATCGACAGTATTAGGAATCGATATAATATAATATATTAGCGTTATATAGATTATATATAATATGTTATAATGTAATATATGTCATGCTATATATACATATATACTCTATATAATGCTATATATATAATATAGATCAGATCTATATAATACTAATATATATCATATATTTGATATATAATGCTATATATATATAATATATATCATATACCCGATGTATATTATAGATGATACTAATATATAGTAATCATATCAATTATTAATATTGTCAATATATGTATATCAGAGATATACAATTATGTATGAGGATAATACATATCAGCACCAACAATAATCAATACTGTTATTGATAATCACCAGTACTATTCATAATCATCAATATCAGTAATCATCTATATCAGCGGTTCCCAACGGACTACGCGCCACCCATTTAAAGCGGCACAATTTGAAGTACCGCCAGCAAACTTTTGTCATCTCGAGTAATTACAGTAAATCTGTTGACACGTACCGCTGACAGGTTGTCTGCATGCCGCTGGCGGTACCCATACCACAGATTGGGAACTGCTGATCTATATTATTAATACTTTTCTATATTATTAATAATCAACAACATTAATAATACTGTTATTGGTAATAAGTCTCCAATGATGGATTTTTTCGAGCGTTTGGCTTGGACTTAAACTCACTTTCCATCCCTAATTGCTGAGATTTTATATAACACTTGAAATACCTTCTGGAGAGCCATGAGGGGCACTTGGATCATCGTGCAGAAATGTCTTCTGAGGGGTGCATCCCACCTTTACAAGACACATGGCTTAGGAAAATATTGCTTACAAAGCAGAGGTAAAAATGGCTGCTCTGTGTCACTTTTCTATATATTGATTGGGGGCTCAGAACACAGAGGCAGAGGGAAAACTATGGCAGTAGAAAACCTAGGGGGACATTAAAGAAATGGCATTTAGGAAAGAAACAGAATAGGCCATGTGTCTGGGAAATGTCAGAAGGAAGAGAAGATAGGCAAATGCTAAAAGACGGCAACCAGGGTCTCTAAGCCAAGACTCCTCCGGCTTCCAGAGCACTGCATGCACTTCCATTTGTTTGCCCACAGGCAGCATAGTCCAATCCCCCTGAGTGGGAGAGACTGCCCATCAGACACACTCTGCTTAATAAATAACCAGGGCATATTGCTGCTATAAACATGAGCTTGAGGATCAATCAAATACTAGGAGGGTTTTTTTCCCCGTTAAAATAAAGTCTTCAAGTTGGGGGAAAAAGTCTTCAAGTTGGGGGAAAAAGACTGACAATCCTTTGCCAACATGAGAGCTGATTGCAATAGGGGAGAAAATTCTGGGATTGAAAGGACAAAGCAGAGTCAAGTAGAATTTGTCAGCCCGTGCACACTATATTACCATTGATGGAACAGTGTAGATAGTCATATCTTCTCTATCAGGTGCTAGGGATCGGCAACGTTTTTGGGCAGTGCGCCCAGACTTCAACTTGTAAGATGTTGGCATGCCAGGGGCAGATGGCAGGGGAGCCACGAAGGGCCTGATCCTTGCTGTGGCCATACAGCCAGCATCTACCCAGAGGCATGCGTGCCAAGCAAAATGTCATCACGTGCCACACTCTGGCACCCATGCTGGGGTTGCCTACCTCTAAGAACAAATAGTCCCTGCCCCAGGAATAAAAAAAGATTTTAGATTTCATTTCACCCATGTCTAGGTTCCCCTTAAGTGAAGTCAGTGTTCTTCTGCCACCTTTCCTTGGACTCAAAGAACCAAATTCATCCCTGGTGTAAATCCATTAACTTTAATGGAGCTACACAACAAATGAACTTAGCTCAGCAGGTGGCATTTTGTTGTTTAAGAAAGCATGAGTTCCAGCAAGACCTCGTATGCCTCTCAAAACCAGTTAGTCTCTAGTTGCCACTCTGTCCTGTCTTCCATGCACATTATATAAACGGTTCAACATTCTCAAGTACCATCAATGGTGTCCAGTACCTCTGCATACAGACAAATGTTTACATACATACATGCATTATACTCATCAGAAAATTTTATTTTATTGAGTATTCTGATAATAATGCTGAGATAGTCAGTTCTAGTGCAATGATATGGCTCCACCAAGACTGTGTGAAGCCCATAAAAACCTATGAAACTACCTCTGTCATATATTCTCTTTCACTTCCTTGTACACATTAAATGTAAGTGTTTATATAGAACTGCTTCTTAATATTTGACAAAGGAAATCTGTCATATGATCCTTTAGGAGTTTTTCTGCTAAATACTTCTAAAATTGCAGCTCTCCTCCAGTATCACACCTAAAGTATAGCTAAAGTATAGCTTCATGACAAATACATTTTGAGCTTTTCCTTCAGAAGGATGCAAATGTAAACCTTCTTTGTGTCATGTCAATTTTAAATAAATTTACACACACACACACACACAAACACACACACACACACACGTATCTTCAGTAACCGTTGCTGTCTTCCAAAGTTGTCAATGTTAATCCAAATGGAGAGAAACAGTCTTGCATTCGTTAGTTTTTGAAAGAATGCAGGGAAAATGTTTTATTTGTTACTACCGCAATTAAAACATTGTATTTGTGGAGAGACGTTATCTCACCCAAGATACTTTATTAATTTCTACATGATTTTAAATAATAACTAAGTTTTGAAATGCATACAAAAAACTTGCTGAAATAGATTGATTGACAGCACATTAGGATAAAATGCTGTGGAGTAGTTGAATTTGTTTCCCCCCTCCCAGCTTTCATAAGGTCTGGATTCTGTAAGCACTTGTGAATATGAGTCATTTTACATATGGAGAAGTTGTCCCATTGACAGAATCATGGCCTAAATTACTCTCAACTTCTCTGAATAATGAGGACTAATGACTAATCATAATCAGCATGATATTCAATGTAACTTGCCCTTCTAACCTGCATAGGAGCATTGTACCCTAACTCTGGTGATGTAGCCCAACCAGCACATTGAGGGTTTAGCTCCATACAGCTATACTTACAATGTATTTGCTGAACGTTTGGCAAGTTATCCATAGAGCTTATACCACTGTGCAACTGAAATGTCCATATTTAGGTGCAGTACATTTTAATTGTATTATTTAAAAGATATTAGGGAGGTCTAGTGCACCAATACACAAAGATAAATTACTGCTGCATAAATGTTAATAATATAGTGTGCCCAGATAAAAAAAAAATGTACAGAATGCCAGCATATTTAATAAAACTGAAAGGCACAATAGAAAAATGGAACACCCACACTTCGTTGTAATTGCTGAAATTAAGTAAAATTACTTAATTGAAACATAATGATCTCTAACTACATAGTATTCTGATGTCAGTCTTTCTGGAAGCAGGCTGAGTTGTCTTACTGCGGAGTCACAATTAACATATGCTGTCATGCTGGAATATTTGTTGGCAAAAGAGGTGCAGGAAACAGAACATGCCTGATAAACTGGCAATGAAATTAACAGTCAAAGACTATGTGTGAACTTGAAATCCTTGAAACTTCACGTAGAAAAGAAATACTTAAGATGGGCCGTATTACGGTCTTCAAAGTACAATTTATACGCTGTGCTTTCCAGTCCATTAGCACTATTGGGCATTCACTTTTCATCTATAATAAAGAGTTCTTCTACAGGACTAAATATAGTCTCACCATTATTCAGTATACAGAATGATGAGGAAGACTGCTTAAGCACAGCATACAGAACAATGAAAACAGTCATATCAATCATACCGTGTTATTTATTGTGTGCATTGGGGTTTTTTTTCAACTGAAACTGAAATGTCTTCTTGTCAGTAATAAACATGCAAATACTTTGCATCTACAAAAGTCTAGAATCTCAAGGATCTCTTCATGTGTTTCTTTTTGCAAAGATGGGCTCTTTGTAAATACAGTTGATTTATTTACGACAAATGTTGGAAACTCAAGTGTTTACATAGGGTAGAAGGATTGAGGGAGGACAGCCTCAGTCACAGTACTGAGGGGACACATTCTCTATTGCCTCACTCCTTCTGTTATTTGCATCTGTATGCTGACTGAGAAAAATAAAGCCTATTCAGAAGGGTAACATTTTGCACTGACTTTTGAATTGCTAGAACATCTAAGCAGTAAGGAATTAGGCCACAGGGGTCCAATAATATGAAGCAGGAAAGAGAGGGTCCAAACTTTATTAGAAGTGAGCACACCTCAGTAAGAGAAAGGAGGACCTATCAGTGGAAAAGACTGATCTCAGAATAAGTTATAATGTTAATGATGGGGGTAGAGCTGGAGACAATGATCTGGGTGTCTGGCAGGAGAGAAGATGGCCTCAGTAAAGAGTGGGAGCTGATAGGTAGGAGGGATCAAGAGCTGGTGAATGAGTGTAGCTGATGAATGGGCAGATGGCTTTAAGAGAGCCTAAAGGGAGCGGGGACTTTAGGATCAGATACATGATACATACACAGTTACCAGTATAATTCATTTCAGGTTTGTATGCTAGTGTAAATACATGGGGAAATACCATGACCACCAAGGTGACTTTCCTACTGACTGGGAAAAACCATGACTGTGGCAGGGGGAAGTACTCTGACCGAGGTAATGTATAGTCAGCCTTCCTCTTCCACTTCCAGTGTGAAGATTTTGGCTATATGCTGACTTTATGGAAATGGGAGACACCTCCTTATCTTGCTTCTGCAGCCATATGGCTGCGGGAAAGCGAAACTTGGAGACATCCGAACCCCAAGCCTCCCAGCTTGGGCCTGCATGTCGGATACCTGCCAAAGAGTTTGGAAGTATCTGAAGCTCCAGGCGGGGGTGGAGGATGCTTGCCGGTAGCAGGGCCACATATGGTTCTTGAATGACTCACATGGATTTTGAATTGATTTGGCTGATTTGACTTAGGACGTGAAACGTTTTCCTTAAAAAGAACAAAACCAAAAATGTTTATGGGCATCCCAAGTGGTCAGATGTTCAACTCTTCCCAACCACCTACTGCAGTAGGCACTACTATAGCCCCTTGCCACTGAGAAGCAGGGAAGCCAGTACTTGCTTGCTTGCACTGGGCAAACAGGGCCCCAGGATAGAAGTATTCATATGGCACATATACTAATGTAACTTACATCAACGTAGATTTGCCTCTAATTTTTCCAAGGATACCAATGTACTGGACTCTAGGAAATTACACTGGCTACAGGGATGCTGTGTGTCTGCTCCTTATTTACACCAATCTAAGGATGGGTTTCCTAGGTATCATGGGTCCCAGCCCTTTATCAGGAGGATTTGGTGTTCATGGGAAGGAGGAAGGAGCAAGAACAGCATAAGAAAAGGTGGGGACCATCTCTCTAATATGCAGTATATTTCAACAGATGACAGTCACGTAGAAGACTTCATTACACTGCATTTACATGAATCTAAGATGAGGTTCCCTCCCCCACGCACACACACACAGTTGCCATGGTGGGGACAACCTTGTCTTAGAATTGAGTACCAGCCTGGGGCAGGTAGTGGCTCAGCAAAAGCTTCAGCCCTGGGCTCAGGGCCAAAGCCAGAGCTGAGCCACCACTGCCCCAGGATCGGGTGGCTTATGTTGTTTGGGAAGGGATTTGAGGTGTCAGGAGAGACTCTGCAGTAGGGTGAATGGGGGAGACTATGTGGTGGGGGAGACTTGCTGCCTGTCCCCTCTTCTCTCCACCCCTACCACTTACCTTCAGCTCCAGCTCCTGTCCTGAGCTGCTGCTCTTTCTGCCTGGCTAGGCTGACTAGGAGCCAAGGCTAGCTTTGCTGCTGACTGTCCCGGGGCCAGAGGGACCCAAGGAATGCAAGCAGTGGAGAGAGCAGGGGGTGGGACATTGCGGAGGAATACAGGCAGCAGGGGGGCAAACACAGGCATGGAGGGTAAACGGCAAGGGGGCAGGGAATATATGGTTGCGGATAGGCAGCAGGGGGTGCAAATGATAAGTGGCAGGGGGACCTAGCACTGAGGGGGCAAGTGACAGGGGCCCAGCCCCCCCAATAGTTAGATTCTATACATGAAAAATGGTAACAAATTTGTAACTTCCCATATATAATATCTAATTATTGGGGCGGGGGTCTTCTTAAATTCGAAGTCATCTTAGATATGGGTAAATGTGGTGTGTGTGTGTGTGTGTGTGTGTGTGTGTGTGTGTGTGTGTATAAATAAATAAAAATAAAAATAAAATGCCCCAAACTCCTATGGTCTAGAGTTTATGTTCTACAGATACTGGGAACAACAAGAGAAAAGATGCTCTGCCATAATGTTCATTAACTCCTTTCCTTCAACTCATCCGCTGTCATTTTTGTCAGCCCTTGATTTATGCTGAATAGCAGTCAGTTGCTCAAAAGACATTTTCAAATCACCCACCCTGATAGAAAATGTGGGGGAAAGAGGAAGAATGGCCTAGGATAACAGACTAAGAGTTGATAATTCGATGGAATGAATAACAGTCTGCTGTGCATGAGCCTTATAGCCTGAGAGAGCTTTCCTAGCGCTCCAGAGAAAACAACTAGAGACTGCAACCCCAGGTACATGAGGGACAAATGGAAATGTAAAGTAATTCCCCTGAGAACTGATAAGACAAGGCCCCTGGAAAAAAAATTCCCAGAGTAGCTTATTTTCACATTATCTCAGCTTGCCTTCCTGGCTGTGCTGTGAATTCATTCTCTAAACCCATCTAGCATCAGAGTAGCCAGAGAGTGGGAAGCCCCAAATCATCAATTAAAGTCCCGAATAATTAGATCCCAGGGGCCTGATTCTCCTCACAGCAGCTGAAGTCAGGATTCATTCCAATGAAGACTATACTATTACATCGGAGTAAAATGGCGCAACAGAGGAATCTGGTTTTGAAGGTCTGTTTTAGAAAAAATATTGAGTTGCCTAATTGGGCCTTTCCCTCTTGATTTAAAGAAGTATTAATTTCCTGGTGTTTCACTTGTGTGAATCTCTTCTCCTCAGCAGTCTGAGAATTTTATTCCCCCCTCTGGCTATATATATCAATGTGAGGAATAAGAGCTCATTAAATACAGCTGGAAAATGCATCAATTCTTTGGGAATTACAGGCAAAAGTGTTTATTAAGTAATGCCCTCCAGCAAGCTCCATTTTCTCTAATTGTAATGATATAGAAAAGGGAACTAAGCTGTCATTGGCCTGAAAAATAAACTCTGAATGTACCCCAGAAATCACAAGGGGAAAATAGAGCGGCTGTCACAACAGCAAGAAGTTGCAACAACACTAATGGACTCTGATTTGTAAAACAAACCAGAAAAAAAAATCTTCACTAAATTGTAGAGCTGTTTAGAGAGCTTTACAACAATATTATTTACTCAGTTGATCGTAACAGATTTTTTTGCACATTTTGGGGCCTATAACAAAAACAGCAGGTTTGATAGTCCTTAAAAATGTGTTATTATTTACCAGATAAATCGTGACAGGTCCCTTAACACCAGCTGAATGAATAACAATTCCCTGAAATTATTGAGGTGGTCTGTACATGGTCTGTACAGCTCGCTGTGTAAATCCAAATCAGGCACCTTGTAAGTGGTAAATGCTGTTGAAATAATTTATTTTTTGTTTGGCCCTATCAACGTCTCCACATCCGCTCAACACACACACAACTTCCCACTACAGTTTTAACTGGATAAGATTCTGGGTTTTTTAATTTCCTGTTCCCATTACAATCTGTTGTGCAACTATCACATGTCATACCAGTAGATGACTGCACTTTGGGTTTACATTACATTTTACCAGTATGACTTGCCTTATGCCTCTAGAAGGTTGCATGCATCAACAAGAATTTGAGTCCCAGCCAAGTTAAATCAGCTCCCCAAATAGTACAGTCAGCACAGTTTCACTGCAAACATCCATGTGAATGCTGAATCACCTCTACTTATGTAGCGGTCATCCACCGACAACCTCATAATGCCCCTAGCCTTGTAACCATGACCATTCTGCTCAATTTTGAACTCTGCTGCCCAGGGATCAAGAGTAATTAAAATCCCTCCCTCTCCCCACCAGCCCCCACTTCAAAATCTCCAGAGTATTTTGAAAATACCTCTTTTTCTGCTAACCTCCCTTTGTAAGTCCACACGTGGCCATATAGATATGGCTTCACGTGAAAGCTATAAATAAATTTCATGGTATGGGAAATAAATTTTGAATTTTTTTTAGCCTCGAGTGGTAAGAAGCAGTGCAGGGCCGGGTAAAGAACTGCTGCAACAGTAGGGATCTTTTTCTTTTTCCAGGCATCGCAAAGGAGATGCTGCATGCAGAAGCCAGAGTACAACAGGTCAAGCACAATGCTAGCTTAGGGGGAAAGAACTGTGACAGTAATAGCAAATAAAGGAGTCCAAAAGAAAATCTGCAGCTAATTCACCACAGCTGGCACTACTATGTTGCTTTGGATACTATATGAGGCAGAGATCTCATCACCCTCTATAAATGACACCAGCCACATACAACACTCAGAATCCACCCAAACATGCACCCTGACAACAAGCTTGCTGAGGTGGAGGTTTTAGGTGATGCTGACCCTATCAAGAGCCAAGATCTCTCTGAGATCCAGCCAAACCTGACCCAGATGAGCCCAGAACAAAACTCACCGAGGAACAGTGTTCACACACCCTAAATTCACCTCCCCCCCGCCGTCTAGCCCTGATTTGTTCCCCTCCCAAAACAGCAGCTGACGCCGTATGGTCAAATATCTGCTTGGAACTAGCCTGTTTATTTTAATAACATGCAATACCAGAGATGACCAAAGCAAAAATAATAATACATAATAAAAATACTACCACAAATTCCCAAATCCATGCCTTTGGCAAGGCAGACAGACAGAATTTCTAGCAATGTAACTCAGTGTACTGCAAACAGAAAAAGAAAATACACTAGAAATCAATACCTGAGAATTCAGGTAGAATACACAGAAAATTTTAAATGATCCTTACGTGCAATTCAGGTACAGGCCACTGACATCTAAATCAAAATAACTCTGGTAGATGCCTAAATGGAACTTGGAAAAAAAATCTAGCCACTTACCATCACAAAGAGTGCTCCAGGACAAGCCCACAAAACCACTTAGGTGCTAATAATATTCACTAGGAGCCCCTACGTTCTCCAGAGACCTAGACTAAGGCTCTGTGTACACTCAGGAGTGATCCATACCAAGCACCTAAGCCCCTAGTGCCACATAAGCTCTATGGGAGCTGGGTATCACCTAAAGTCTGCTTAAGGTCTCAATCCCTTGGGCACCCTCAGAGCATACCTAAATCCCAGACGTAATGACAGCAGCATAGAGCTCAGTGCACAGCACAGTGCCCAGGGCATGTTTTTCAAACACAACCAGTGTGGACAGTGTCTGCCTTTTACACAAAATGACATGAATGACACCAACCATCGTACAACACCCAAAAGATGACCACTGCAGGTCTAGCGGTTGCAGCACTTCCATAGGGAAACAGAAGATACGAATTCTAGGCATTCCTCCATAGGCAGACTTTCTGCTGTATTTCCTACTTCCACAGAGAAAGCCCTAACCGCCAGGCTGTGGGCTAAGCTGGGGATGGTACCTGGTTCCCCTTTTGCTGCAGCTGAGCCACTAGGCAGTCACGAATGTAAGTGGCATGGAGCCAAGACGGAGAACAAGCAAGTGGGGGGCAGTGTTAGTGGCAACCACCCCCAGTAGCCAGCGGCGACTTTGGCGGCAGCCAGTCTCAGGACTAGCACGTACCCCTACCCTGTCTCCCCTCTACATGTCACCTATGCCTAGAAGAAGGTTTCAGAATGGATATAGAGAAGAACTTCTTCACGGTTCGTGTGACCAGACTCTGGAATGGATCCTCAGTGCGGGTGGTGTCGGCACCAGTCCTGGGGTCTTCAAAAGGAGACTGGATATACACCTTGCTGAGGTTATTTGACCCCAGCAGTCTTTCCTGCCCAGAGCAGTGGGGCTGGACCCAATGATCTCATGAGGTCCCTTCCAGCCCTAAATTTCTGTGAATCTGTAACTCTTTCCATTTTACATTAGACAATTGTTGGTTAAAAAGGAGAAACAGCCATCACAGGAGGGACCAGAGTCCAGGTTCACCCCTCAGAAGTGCCTTCTTTGGTGGGTTACAGTCAGGTTCCTCTCTTGCTTGTTTAATCTTCTGGCTCTGTGACTCCTGTATTCTCAGCTGCCCCAGGGCAGCTTTGCCAAGAGAGGTAGGGAGTGCTATGACAAATACTCTTCTTCACAACTTATCAAATGCTGTCTTCGAACTAATTAGGTTATATCCCAAAGAGAAGGAAATCATTAAAAAATTGCATTAAAATAATTAATGCAAGCTTAATTATTATATTTCTCTTAGGAAAATGTCACCAGCTCACAGCAATTTTACTTCCAACTTAGTCTTCTCTCCATACCTAATCATCTTTCATCCAATTGGGAGAGAACCCTTTCAGTGGATTCCTGAACTGTGCCAATTGTTTCTATGAAGCCTGACAGGTAGGATGGGCTTCACCCATTTTGTTCTAATAAAGAAGTCATTATTGCCACAACTCTTTTGGGTTCAGCTTCCACAGATACATTCTCAATATGTAGGGTCAGTCTGAGTCAACCTGAAATCCAGGTCCCCACCTGCCTTCTCAAATATGGTCTTTATGTTGCTTTGTCAACACTTTCTGCTGTCTTTAAACATAATTTCCTCTTAATCCAGAGATGGGGAATTTTGGGGGCTGGAAAGCCACTTAGGGAGTTTTGGTGAGCTGTCATGGGTGAGGTCAGCACCCTCCCCCTGCCTCTGCAACATCTCAGCAAAACTCCCTAAGTGGTCCCTGTGCACACAGCCGGGATGGGGCTGCAGGTAGGTGGGGAGTGGCATCTAGGAGCAGGATGGGTGGGTGGGGCCAGGGCCAGAGCTTGGATTGGGATTGAGGAGTGGTGACAGCACAGGGCTGGAGCCTGGGGCAGAGCCATGCCCCTGAGATAGGTACCAGTTCTGTGGGCATGGACATGCAAGGAGCAGATCGTGGCTCTGCCCCTGGCCCCATGCTGTCACTACCCCGTGATCTGGGGATGCTGGAAAAAGGAGCCTGGCTGCCATGCTGCCCTAACCCCACTATGCTCCCAGGGGCAGCAGGACCGGCTGCACGTGCCATGGCCTAGGCTGTCCTCCACACCTGGGCTGGGCAGGGCAAGGGACTTGCTGCGGGTTGGATAAAATGCCTTGGTAAGCTGCATTTGGCCCACAGGCCACGTTGTGCCCACCCCATCCTAACCTGCATTTAATATGAAAGTGGTTTTGAAAAATGGGAAGGCTAAAAAAAAATAAGGTAAGTCCCAAGAGGCCTTTTTACACACTCCAATAACTTTTGTTCTCCTTTCTCTCTTGCAACATAACCAATGGTTTCACAATATTAGTATAACCACAGTTAAATCTTCTATAATTGGAGCAGAGGCTTGCAAAACTCAGTTTATCTGTGTATGTTTGGGGCATCAGGCAGCCCTTCACTGACTCTGTTTCCTGTCAGTGGAAACTTCAGCATCACTGACTGTGGTTCAAGACTAAGCCACTTAATTTTGAAACATATTCCATTGCTCTGATTTCTATTTCAGAGGAGCAGCTTCCTCTAAATGGTGAGATGGACTGTTTTCTCCAGTACCAGTCTTAGACTGCAATACCATTGATGCTGTAATGACCAGTGCAATAGAAAGTGTTGTATCTTAAAGCATTAGTGTTTTAAATTATGTCATTATTTCTAATCAGCTCAGGAAAATATAAAGGGAAAATGCAAGGGAGTAGAAATAGTAGTCCTGCCTGCCAGTGCTGGAGTTGTCACTGTAGCCTCCTAATAAAGCTTTTGATTTCTGTCACCAAGCCTCACAGTGGGGTGGCATCCTCAAAACAGCAAGAGTGCTTTCTCTGAGAAGTTATTTATTATTCATTCAAAGGAGCCTGGAATCTGTAAGCACTTGACAAAGTTTTGAACTATTGGCTCTCGAAATGAGAAAGCAGCACGGTGTTGCTCCACAGTGATGCAAAAGCCCTTTCCTAGTAGCTTCTCAGGGTGGAGATTGGATCTTGAAGACAGAGCCAAAGGAAGGAGTCCTTTTGCTCTGATTAGGGAGGGTTCCTCCCTCTGCCCCCCCCCCCCCAACAGCCCAGCAGGGAACGTTTATCACCTCTAATTCAGTGTTTATCACCACATTAAGAAAACAGAGGGACATTGTCAGCTATCTGTTGATTCTGCCTTTGTCCCTGAGGTAGCCAGCATGTGGTCTGCTAGCTACTGCTGAGAGCTGTCTGTGAGGGAGGGGGGAATGCCCGCTTAGCAGTGACTGGGAAAGGGAACGGGGGAGCAGAAGCCAGGCAGACGCCTGCAGAGACTGCCGGAGCTACAGCCAGGGAGCAGAGGGGAGGGCCCAGCCCTGCTGTGGAGCAGAGAGCCCTGCCCAACCCAGAGAGCATGCTGGGATGCTGGGGGAGTCTGATTTAATTTAAACCAACAAGGGGTCTGAGACAGAAGTTTCATAAACCGGCTTGAGCCAAATCAGTTAAGTCTGACACTACATTCAGCCAGGTTTATCTCAAATCACATTCAACCATTCTCAAACTGGTTTGTATACTGAACATCTGTTCTGTTACAGGTTTAAACCAGTTTCTGATCACTTAAGACAGTTTCTGTGTAATGTCTGTCCCTAGCCTAAGGTCTCAGTGATACCCTG
>JAGPOW010000261.1:171689351-171743160 GCA_030014935.1 Caiman crocodilus
TCCCACTCCCTTGTTTTATGCCTCACCAACCCATACATCGCCCCCTCATAATTCACAGTCACCCCACCCTATTGCTTTACAAAACCCTGCCACGCTTTGCCACACCCTCTGCGCAAAACTACATTCCCATAGCACGTGTACCACCGTCTCCTCCCTTGTACACAACTCCCTTGGACGCTCCCCCGTCTTGATCACTTATCACTCCCCATTTCCGCAACTCCGCCCGCACTGGCAGCACCCTCCTCACCACCCTCCAAGCAAAATCTTCATGCTCCCCTTTCCGTCTTCGCCCCACAATCCCCCTCCAGACCTTCCCTACCTGTTCCCACGACAACTCCCCTATATCCGCCATCCCATCCCTCCCCCTAATTCCCTCAGCCCCTGCCTTGCTTCCCTTAGTCCCTCCCACCCTAATCCTTCCAACCCCTTTGCCCTCAAGACCCCCCACCCCCGTGTGTACCACCTCACCAGTTTATTCGCCCACAAACCTGTCCACCTGCCCCCAGAGAATCCCAGTCTCCTCAAGTATCTACCTGCCCAGTACCTACACAGCGCCCCCACTTTTCTCCCTTGCAACCCCGCAATTCTTACCACCTCTTTCCAAACATGCATATATAAAAACACCTCTAAATCCGGTACCACCCAACCTCCTAAATCCTGCTGCTTGTAGATCTCCCCCCTTCCCACCCTTTCCGTCTCCCCCCCACAAAAGAATACACCAACGCCGTGAACAAAATCATTGGCAGCAAACATTGTTTAATAACCCCCACCTTCCCCCCGAAGGACAATCTCCTGGTCCCCCATATCCCTAGGACTGTCCTCGCCCGCCCCCACACCTCCTCCCATGCTTGCTCTCCTTTCCCTCCCACATCCATAAACACCCCAATACCTTCACCCCCTCCCTTTCCACCCGCCACCCCTCTTCCTCCAGCCCCCCACTCTCCCACTGCCAGCACGCTACTCTTCCCTTGATACACCTGTGGCCCTGCTGCCTCCCCATACTCCCTAATTCCCCTCACCATTACTCCAGGAGCTCCTGCCTCTTTGGCTGCTGGCCTCAGCTTCTGGGCTTTATAAGGGCCAGGCCCTGCCCCTCCTGGCCAGCTGGCCATCATTAGTAGCCCCGGCAACCCACAACTGTGCTCCCTAATCACTGCTAGGGCTCCTTCTTTAGCAGCTCTTCCTCTCTTCAGGCACAGGGCACCTTAGCGCTCTGTGACATTTCTATCTTGATCCAAAGCCAGCCCAAAAAAGATATTCCAGCCATCTTTCATTTTAACTACCCCTGCCTCAACCCAGTTTGGTTCTGGCCATGTAACTGCAGTACGATCCCTTTTTGTAAGATTCCTGGTGTTCCAGGTTGTACCCCAGGAGCCAGTCACCGCGCCCCACAGATGATTTGGGGATGTGACCATTCCAAAAGATTGCAGGACATTACCGCAATCAAAATGGGAGCTTTTCTAGTTTCAGAACATTTTCCTTAGTCTTCCAGGGAAAAAAAAGAGACTCTCTACACAAAATTCCTTGCTCTTCATTTTCCTGTACTGAGAGGCAGTACATTTTCATGAATGTGTTATTCTGATAGTTCCATATTAACTGTTATAATGGGAAACTGCTAGGAGCAAAGCGCCTTTCTTCAGCCTGGCTGCAGCCAGCTAAGGAATGCCTTCCTTTAGACACAATATATTTACTAGCAGTTTATGATTTGTCATGAGGATAAATACATACCACACAGGTCGTCATGGAATTTAATAAGCCCTAAGGCCTGTTTTTCTATTTAAGTATAGCTCCCCTCAGACTTTCATGAATTTGAAAGGCAAATACCAGGCATTTTTTTACTCACATCCCTACAATTGTGTTAGTGACAACCCCACTCCCTTCAGGAGAGCCATTACATGCTGATGATATGGATAACCCTGGTTTAAAATACAGTCAATAGGCTGGGACTACTCCTTTCTTTTTACTTGCTTCAAAACTTAATTTTCCTTTGGTGTCCAAGCCCATTTCAATTTTTTTTCCTGTAACAGTGCAGACATCAGACTAATTAATGATGATAAAACTGGAACATCTCCCCCATAGTCTTTACTAGCTGGAAAACTACCTAATATCCAAGACATTCTGTGATAGAAGCTGCTGAGAATGCACCACTGTCTTCTCTCAATGAAGGCATACAGTGCCTCAAGAAAATAATCTGATATTTGAAGAGCAATAAGAAAAGACCCATTATTTTTTTGAATACTAGGTGTACTGGTTAACCAATGATGTAAAACTTTTAATAAGGGTAAATTAACACCTTAGGTATGTTCACAGAGAGACCCTTTGTTGACTCTAGCTCCAATGCCACCTTTTAGTTTGGTAAATTTTACCCCAAACGTCAGATTTACAAATTAACCTTGTGGTTTAGGGATTACATGTTGAGCCACATCTAAATCACAGACATATGATCACCATCTCTCTTGCACACAATTGATGCAGCCCATTCATTGAATTCTACAGATAAATTGAACGCTGTTTTTTCACAATGCATCCAGTTGTCTTTCTATAGGCGTGAGGAATTTAGGAATGGTTTCATCAGTTGTGACTTTAGCCTTGCTATTAACACTTTTACCAAAGATGTGTGATCCTGGTTCCCATTTTCTTTAGATTTTTCCACTCTTTCCAGCTTGCTCTGCATCACTTCCCAATCTATTTTAAGCACAAGGCAGCCAATTTCTATATATCAGTGAGGGGACATCTCCTTCAGCTACAATTAACACTCATGGCAAATACCATGCTGCTTTTGGAAGGAAGTACGGCATCAGGAACTATGACTCAGATCACTGAGTTCAGGTTCCTGAGGAAAGGAAGGAAGGAGAGCAGCAGAGTAAGGACCTTGGACTGCAGAAAAGTAGATTTCAGCTCACTCAGGGAACTAAATAAGTAGGATCCCCTGGGAGGCCCATATGAGCATCAAAGCAGTCCAGGAGAGCTGCTTCTACCGTAAAGAAACCTTACTGAGGGCACAGGAACACATCATCCTGATGCACAGAAAGACTAGTAAGTATGGCACAAAACCCTCTTGGTTTAGCAGGGAACTCTTCAGTGAGATGTAACATAAAAAGGAAGCTTACACAAAGTGGAAACCTGGACAAATGACTAGGAAAGAGTATAAAATCGCTGCTCAGACATACAGGGATGAAATCAAGAAGGCCAAAGTGCAACTGGAGTTGCAGCTAGCAAGGAACATGAAGGGTAACAAGAAAGGTTTCTTCTATAAGTATGTCAGCAACAAAAGGAAGGTCAGAGAAAGTGGGAATCCCTTACTGAATGGGGAAAGCAACCCAGGGACAGATAGGCATTGAATACTTCAGCCTTTTCTGCATTTTTTTAGTTCACTCTTCACAGGGAAGTTCAGCTCCCAGACTACTGCCCCTGGCAGCACAGTTTGGCTGCTTACATCCTTCCCAACAGTGGCAAAAGAACAGGGTAGGGACTATTTAGAAAAGCTGGATGTGTACAAGTTTGTGGGGTTAGATGAGATGCAACCAAGGGTATTGAGGGAGTTAGCTGATGTGATTGCACATCCGCTGGCCATTATGTTTGACAGCTTGTGGTGATTGGGAGAGGTCCCAGATGATTGGAAAAGGGCAAATATAGTACCTGTCTTAAAGAAAGGGAAGATCTGGGGAATTACAGACTGGTCAGCCTCACCTCAATTCCTGGAAAGGTCATAGAACAGGTCCTCAAGGAATTCATTTCTAAGCACTTGGAGGAGGAGGTGGTGATTAGTAGGGCTGTGTGAAGCTTCAGTCCCTGATTCAATTCAGCAGAGATTTGGCCCCGATTCGGTGGCCATATCTCCAAATCTGAATTAAAAGAGAGGACCTTTAATCTCTCCAAATTGACTTGGAACCCTCCAAATCAATTCAGAGATTTGGACATAGACACAGCTTTAAAAGTTTTTTCTACATACCTCTAGGTAGCAGGCAGCTTGTGATTGTTGTGGTGTTGGGGTGAATGGAGTGTCCCACAGGAGCATGGGAAGCTCCCCAGCGTGCTTGGCAGCAGACCCAGAAGCAGTTCTGGTCCACTTCCAGGTCTGCTGGAGAGCACATGGGAGACCCCCTGTACTCCTGGTCTGGTGACTGATGCCTCTTGGGTCTGGGTGGGGCACTTGAAGTCCCCCTGCAGCCAATCGCTGAGCCAAGGGGGCACTGGGGGAGGAGCAGAGCGCTCCCTAGCAGACCCAGAAGTAGACTAGAAATACTTCCAGGCCACTTCCAGATTCATCATTGAGCATGTGGAGGGCTCCTCCGCTCTCCTGTGGGACTATCTATGCGCCCCAGCCTCGCAGCATTCACAAGCCATGCTGGTACCTTGAGGTATGTAGAAAAAACTTTTAAAGCTGTGTCTATGTCCGAATCGCCGATTCTCTGAATCAGCATCGACTCTTTAGATTTGGATTTGGCCGAATCGAATCAGGAACAGTGATCCGAATCAATGAATCGAGTCACTGTCCCTGATTCAGGCCACACCCGAACTGAATAAGGCCCACTTTGCACACCCCTAGTGATTAGGGACAGTAAGCATGGATTGACCAAGAGCAAGTCATGCCTGACCAACCTGATTGCTTTCTATGACAAAAAAACTGGCTCTGTGGATGTGGGGAGAGCAGTGGAGGTGTTATGCCTTTAGCTAGGAGGACTTTAGCAAGACTTTTGATAAGATCTCTGTAGCAGACTCTAGGCAATTGACCTGGTGTCAGAAATCCCCTAGCCATTCAGCATGCCTGTTCACAACCCTAATCTCTACTCTGCCTCCTCTCTCATCTGTCACTATTAGATATTTAAGAGTTTTTAATTCAAGAGGCTGTTGGCAGAGACGTGACAGTCTTTTCCTAGGTGTTCCCACTTGGTGTGCTATCCTCCAGGCTTCTCTGCCCTGAACTCTAGGGGGTGGATCTCCCCTTCTAAGGCAGTCCCCAATTAAGTCTTTGGAACTAAGCCTTTTAGGGGCAACAATTATGACCTCCAGCTGCCCCCATAGTCATGCTTATGCCTTGCAGAGGTTATCAGATATTTTCAGGAGTCACCTTGCCTTAATACAGTCTGGCCTACTCCAGACTCCAAACACTTGGAGTTTCAGCCTTCCCTGACTTCCATCCCCCCAACTTGCACCTGGGCCTGGGTTATGAGCTCCAGTCTCCTCAGATTCTGGGTTCCTGACCCTGGTTTCACTCTCATGGGCTACGGCCTCTGGCCCCTTCAACCTCTGAGATGTGCTCTAGTGCCCTCTCCTCTTCTGGCCTGCACCACTGCAGGCACATGGCTGTTTTTCCAGAATCAAAAATGAATGTCTGTTCACTTGCTTATAGGTTTATCTACGCAGTTTAGACTAAACTGCAAAGATTGAATCAGCTCAGCCTCAGGATTTTTGACTGTCTGTACTTAGCCTATATGAACAACTGGACAAAGCAGTAGTAGAAACTACTCTAAAGCAAAAGGAATAAATGCGCATTTTGTGGCTCAGGAGCAAAACACCCAGAGCTTGAAAAACATGTATGCATGAAACCGAAGTTCAGATATGCAACATCAACAGAAATATGCTAGATATAAGCATGATAAAAATTGCAAGAGAACTTGGATTGTCTTGAATTCAAGGCAAGCAAGTGTTGGATACACAAATTTTATGGAAAAATGGACTTTCAATTAAAAAAGATGCACAACAATTTCACAGCATCTACTTAAGGCATATGGCGAGAAGTTGACAGCTTTTCAATGATATGTGATCAGTCTTCAGAAGCAGCACTCATACTTAGTATTTCAAAATAGACTGATGTTTTCAAAATTGACTGGTGTTTGCTTGTCATTCTGTATTTGTGGTATTATCTGATAACCACAGTAAATAAGTGGAGCAAAAACTGTCTACATAAGAACAGATGAGTACAAAAAGTACTGTTATATGCTTCACTGTTATGTTAACGCTACTTCTTGCTAGAATGAATTTACCAGTTTATGTGTTTTTTAAAAAAGAAACCCTCACTAAAGAGAAATTGCCACAAGAGATTATTGTCAGTGCACAAGAAAATAGGGTGGATGGACACCAAATGAGTGACGGACTATGTTAAGTATGAATGGGAATCCCAACCTGGTGGGCTTTTAAGAGAAGAAAACATGCTCATCTGGATAGTTTTTTGGGACACCATACAAAGGAAGTGAAGACATGACTGAAAGATAGCAGTGGGGAGCATCTACACATTCATTAATGTGCTATAATTATGATACATTAAAATATATGATGTATTAAATTTAATGATGATGCATTAAAATTTATGATGCATCAATGCGCTGTAATTATGATGCATTAAAATTGTGTGCCAGTGCTGCACAGTAGCACTGGTGCATGCTTTTTTGTGATGCTAATGCCCAGTAGACTAGTTCTCCTGGGCATTAGCAGTCTTTCCTTACCAAACTTGTGCACAAGAGAATTAGTCTACTGTGCATGTAACACCTTGTGTAGATGTGCCTATGCGGGCCAGGTCACAATACCAGGAGGCATGACATCCATGTTTCATCCCCTAGATGTCAGCATAAGGCATCCATTCAAAGCAAACATGAAACAACTATATGCAGAATGGATGGTGAGTAATCACTGCTTTGATGCCAAACTAACAGGGCAGCTATGCAAGTGGATCAAGGCTGTGTGCAATCTCATCCTGGCAGACTTCATAATTTAAAGTTTAAAGACATGCTGCATTTTTAACAATCTGGATGGTAAAAAAGAATTATGCTGTGATGAAAAGTGATGCAAACAAACTAAATTCCTCAGGAGGCAGCAACAATAAAGAGTAAAGGTAAGTCTCGTAAGATTTGTCCTCATTGTTTTAATCCTTTTATCTCTTGTTATATTGTTTTGTTGGCTTTTGTTTTATTTCAAACCTTCATTAGCTTTTAACATGAGATTGTTATATTTTCTTGTAGAGACACACCACAACATTTCAACGAGGGATGTTAGGTACATGCAAAACCCATTCATGTAGTTTTTTGTATTTTATAACTTGTTCTTTGTAAGATTTTTTTTTTTAAATTTATGTTAAATGACTTACTGGTACTTTCAAGGGAACAATCTTTTCTTCATTCCACCTTGGTTTGGAAAGGTGGAAGGAGGAAAGACAATACAAAAACATGAAAAGATGTTAGCTATCTTTTTACTTTTCAGTGATAGGAAAACTGCCTAATTTTTTAATTTTCCCTTTGCTTTAATCTTCCAGGAAAAAGAATAGGCTTTTAATCTCAACCCCAAAAAACACTGTATTATATAACCCCTCAAGTAACCATGTATGCTGCTTTTCCTGTATAGTAATATGATAGGGGGCGTGATATCTGTTCATTTTCTACCACAGTTTTATGAAGTAGTACAATTTGCTCACCTTTTCTTATGGGAAAGGCCAACTCCACTACAGTCATGTAACAGGTTCAGTAGCACACTGATAGCTTTCTCTTAGCATCTCCTTTGGTGTGCTGTAAAAGTGCTGTGTCAAGCCTGGGTTGTAGGCAAATCTTGTACTGTGCTTATTCAAAAGCCAATGCTCTTACCAATGTCATGTCCTTAAGTATCAGAAAGAGAGGCTTCAACTGTCTCACTGGGATCTTTTGAAATGTCCCAACCTGCTTCTTTGGGGCCCCAGCAGGAGGTGAAGAAAATGAAGTCAAATACTCTCCAGTGCTGGTACTTTTCCCTCCCTTCTGTTTGTGGCTTCAGTTAATACAGCTGTGTCCACAGGTCTCACTAATAGATGTTCCTTCTCATAAAATATCCAGTGGCTTCTTTCAGAGTTCTGGATGTTTTACTCTAAAGACAGACTGATCTTTGAGATCTCCCCTCAAAAAATTACTGCCAGTAACACACAATTTTGTAGGCTTACCAACATTTTGCAAACACTTTTTTCATCTAGTTGTTTCCATGTGTATCTGCACATGCAATTAATAAGAAGCAACAAATTCAGGGGCAGTTTGAGCCAGAGTAAACTACTTCCAGGCACAGCATCTAGATGTGTGCCCAGGACAGCAGCACTTTGAGACAGGTCAGAGCAGTTTACATTAAGGATGCTTCTGTCTTGCTCTGTCCTACTGTAGCAGCCAGGGGAGCTCCAGGCTCTGGCCACTGGGGTGCCAGCTCCGCTCCTTAAAAGACTGCCCCACGCTTTGTCCCCAGGTCGTATGCTTCTTTGGCTCCAAGCAGTCTGCAACCTGCTGACACAACCCTCCAGGACATTGTCCTGAGAGCCTGTGCCCGGTGTGTCATCAATGTTCCTCACCCTCCACCCGGCAGCGACAACCAGCATCACCGCCTTCTGCTTACTGCTGCACTCCAGATGTGTGCTGGCTGCCCTCAACCAGACGTGTTGGCCAACAGCATGGTCTGGGTCATCAACCCCTTGGAGGTAGGGGCAGGCTTCCAAGCACTCTGCTTCCCCCAGTGCATCAGGGTGCTCAATGGGACACACATCCCTGTCACCTGCCCACCCCAGGCAGACCATCCCTAGTACAGCCAATGAGGCTTCCACTCCATTGTGCTGTGGTGGACCACTAGAGACCCTGCATGAACATCTGCACCAGCTGGGCTGGCAGTGCCTACAATGTCCAGATTTTCCAAAACTCCACCCTGTTTCACACCAGGAGTCCCAGACATGCAGCAGGCAAAGTGACTGGACCAACCCTCCTCACTGAGGAAGCCACATACCCACTGCTGCCATCACTCATGTGTCCCTAGCCTGGCCACCTTGCCTGACGCCAGACGCACTTCAACCAGTGCCTCAAGTTACACTGGTGCACACATACCAAGTTGGCTAAGACCATCAACTCCCAGGTCATCACTGCAGCCTGTGTCCTGCACAATATCTGAGAGGCTAGGGGGAGCTCTTCTGCGAGGCCTGTGCAGAGGAAGTATGGCACACTGAAGATGCCTGGCATGGGGAGTGGGAGCTGCAGCAGAAGTAGCGAGGGTGGACCAGCCCCCTCGAAGACCTGGGTGAGCAGCACACCCAGCAGCAGCAGCCAGGGCACCCAATCTGAGGCACTTGCAGATAACCTCTTCCACTCCAACCCCCATAGTAGGGTGCCTGGGCCACTGCCCACACACCCCAGGCCAACAGTGGAACACCAAGAACATGTATAATGTGGACAGTTTTCAAACACCTCCAAAAACTTTATGTCCTTCCCCAACACACCAACAGATTTCCTCCTTCCCTCCAACAGCCACCTCCGTCCCCAAAGTGCACCACCAATAAAGCACCCACTTCCCCATGGAACTATCTATAGGTGTTTATTTACAACTGTCCAAGAGGGAAAAGCAGTGGGAAGGAGGCAGCTAGGGCCTGGGGCCTGGAGGGAGGCACCCAGTACCCCAGCCCCACATGCCAGCCCCTGCTTTCAGAGAGTCCAGAGGTTGTGGGCATGCCCGCACTGTTTAGAGCACATTGAATTCTCATGTTTCCTACCTGTCAATCGTTTCTGTATCAAAGGTTCCCAGTTCACCATAAGCAGAAAGTTACCTTAATTTCCACTCCAGCAAACTTATGCAGGGCTCCAAGAGTCATCCCGTATTCTTTCCTGTGCATCACTACCAGTTCAAACCATTCTGTAGGCCATATTATGTCCTTAGTGAAGCATATAAAACGCCATCACGTTTAGGCTGTTGGCAGATACATAAAGAAAAATAAATAAATAACCTGTTGATGGACAAGTAGCAACAAGTTCTGGCTGCTTGTCTCTTCATTTCTGCTAGTTTTTCAGGGCTAATTCCAGGCAAATTTTAGCAAACAGAACAAAATGTTAGAAATCAACTATTCCTAGGAGAAAATTGGCTGCTAGTAGAAAACTGACATCAAGCCTGCTGTTTGGAAGATAGCTGTGATGACACTCCATTAACGGACAGAATGCAAGTGAAAAGGGTAAAGGAGACCCAAATACGGAAGTCAGGTTGCAAACATCACACCAAAATCAGTGGGGACTTTCCAGGCCAATTTAGCGATAGTACCAAAACTCAAGGTATATTGAGTACAACTGCAAAAAGGTATCTGCGGCCTCAATGGTTACCATAGCGATCAGAATGATTTAAGTAAAGATGACAAAATTATTAAAGTTACTTGATGAATGGATTTTATCCATGACCCTGAGGTATTTTTACAGGAAAAGTTTTTATATGATCTTTAAAAGCAGCGAAGAAATTGAGCATTTCCTAGGAGTCTTATTAATAAAAGCAACAGTTAAAATTTAAAATAACTTTTCTGCTTTTTAGTAAGAAGAACTAAATTCAGGTTAAGTTCTTTATCTTTCATGCTGCACTGTTTGGGTTTTTGGGGATTTTCTTTTGTTTTTAAATCACTTCTGAGAAAAGATCTGAAGTCCAGAAATACATTTAAGTTTGATTAAAAGTAAGAATAAAAGTTAAGAAAGGGCAACATCTAACTTCAGAAGCATCAAAAAGAACTGGAAAAATATTGGAGTAAGCTGTATGCTCACAGCATTGTGACCTAAAACCTCAGAATTTATTTACACCCTTTTCAGTGCATCTTTAAGATAGTTCTCTAGGGGCACTTACACAGGCGACCAAAAGGCATTTCCAATTGTGCTGTAACTTTTGTGCTTTACACAAAGTGCACAGCCTGCATTACACCATGCATAGCCAGCAGGCAGCCAGCAAAATCTTCACAACCACCCCTAGCACGAGCACTTGCTACATCTGGCTCCAGGCAACAGTGAAGGCAGCTGAACAAAGTGCACACTGAACAAATCTGTTTGAATACATCAGTCATTCAGTTACTTAATTAGAAACGAGCGTGTGCCTAACTCTCAGCATTAAAAGAATGCGAACAGAATAGTGTATGCAGTAATAACCAGACACTTGAGTTGGGTGGGCACAAAGTACAGATTTACCGAAGACTCTTCATACTCCACTCTAAACAGGAACTGAAAGAGGTTTCAACCCGTTTCAAAGAAACAGAAATAAAATAAGGTAGGGCCACTCCTTTAAGCTTTGAGTCATTACATCCAGAGTTTTTCTGTCCATTACTTATTGCTCCACTATCTTAATCTACTCTTGCTCAATGCTGCAATAGTTTGGAGGTGCCACTGTGCCGAGTTGCACAGGGTCATCTAGGTGGAGTTGAGAGTGGTTAAATTCTGGTTCGCCTCTCCCCCTAATTCACCGCCGTGCTGTAGCAAAGGCTCCCCGGGGAGTGGGCTTTTAGCTACTTCCTGCTGTTGCCGGACATTGGGTAGGTCCTGTCCTGAATCGTGGATTGTTGCTGGGGCAGCCACTAGGTTCTTCCAATCCCTGTCCCCTTCTCATTCAGGCTTTATCTAGCACATGCCTTGGGTGGCAGGCGGACCATCTTTTGGGCCTCCCTCATGACCCTCACCAGGGTAATGGCCAGCCAATTACCCAATCAGGGCCGAGCTTGCCCTGGCCCCACCTGGGGCAACACTATACAAACTCACACATGCACACCAGGCTCCAAGCCCTCTGGTTTCCCCTTTACTGGTGCTCCACATCTTCTGCCCCCTCAATGGAGCTACAGGGCTTCCCTCCCCAGTGGGGGCTCCGGTGGCTGTAGCTGTGCCTGGCCCCAACTGCTATCCACAGTAATGCGGGGGCTAGGGGTTATTAAGGCACCCCAACCCACCTTTCACCAGGGTGGTAACTGGGCTGGTATTTTCCTGGGGGCTCCCGTGCCACGGGGAGCCCCATCAGGCCACGCACTCCTGGCAGGGTGCAGTTTTAGGTCATGCCTAGGACAAGGAGCCGCCAAACCATCCCCATAAGCTCTGCCCTTACCTCCCAGATGTTTCATACGTCCTTTCAGCCAGGTGATGTTTCTGCCTGGCCTGCCAGCAGAAACCGCTCTGTTTATATAGGTGGCCAGAGTTGTAAAACGGCCGCTGTAATCAAGCACCTGATAGCTGTTTGGCTCAGCTCTCGAAGTGGCAGGCACAAAAAGTGCCCTGCCACAGTGATCACAACACAAAGACCCAGCAGTGTCTTGACTCCTCCTCAACCTAACATACCTTCCAGAAGGAGGGAGCACTCAGATGGAACAGATTCCTTCTAGGATCAGCACCTGGCGACAGATCCTCTTTACAAGCAGAGGACTTCGACAGCCCCACTGCTGGGGTCACTTCACCCAGTTAGACTCATGCATGCAAGTGAGGAGGAGAGAGCAACACCTGACTTAGCTCTGAGGTTATAGTAGTACTGCCATTTACTACAGTCAGCCTGACAAGTCAATACCCAGTCTAGACTCTGCTGGGCTGGAGAACAGGCAAGGTAAGAGTCAGGAAATCATCTAAGAAAGAAGTTTGATTTTGGTAGTTATTGAAAAAGGAAAGGTGGAAGGAATGGGGAAAAAAAACTTAAAGGATTTTCCCAGGGGTTGGTCCTGGAGCCAGTTTTGTTCAATGTCTTCATCAGTGATCTAGAAGATGGCATAGAGTGCACCCTCAGCAAGTCTGCAGATGACACCAAGCTGGGAGGAGGAGTAGATATGCTGGAGGGTAGGGATAGGATTCAGAGTGACCTAGACAAGTTGGAGGATTGGGCCAAAAGGAATCTCATGAGGTTCAACAAGGGCAAGTTCAAAATCCTGCACTTACGACGGAAGGACCCCATGCACCAGTACAGCCTGGGGGCTGAATGGCTGGGCAGCAGCTCTGTGGAAAAGGACATGTGGGTTACAGTGGATAAGATGCTGAACATGAGCCAGCAGTGTGCCTTTGTTGCCAGGAAAGCTAAAGGCATACTGGGCTGCATTGCCCAGGTGTATTGCCAGTAGGTCGAGGAAAGAGATTATTTCCCTGTATTCAGCACTGGTAAAGCCACATCTGGAGTACTGTGTCCAGTTTTCAGCACCCCACTACAGAAAGGATGTGGAAAAGTTGGAGAAAGTCCAGTGGAGGGCAACAAAAATGGTGAGGGGGATGGGGGACATGACTTATGAGGAAACACTGAGGGAATTGGGCTTATTTAGTCTAGAGAAGAGGAGACTGAGAGGACCTTAACTACCTGAAGAGGTGTTCGAAAGAGGATGGAACTACGCTGTTCTCAGCGGTGGCAGATGACAGAACAAAGAGCAACAATCTCAAGTTGCAGCGAGGGAGATTTAGGTTAGATATTAGGCAGAATTTTCTCATCAGGAGGGTAGTAAAACACTGGGACAAGTTACTCAGAGAGGTGGTGGAAGCTCCATTCTTGGATGTTTTCAAAACCCAGCTAGACAAAGCTTTGGCTGGGATGATCTAGTTGGAGATGGCCCTGCTCTGAGCAGGAGGTTGGACTAGATGATCTACTGAGGTCCCTTCCAACCCTAACTTCCTATGATTATATTAAAAGACTTTTTAACACCCAGCCAACTGTAGGGAGATGCTCTGTCCTCAGGACTACCTGAGAGTTTTGCAAAGTTTCCACTGTGTTTCAATTTAAGCAAAAGTTTTCTGTTGTTTCTTTGTCTTATGCTTAAAATTGTAAATTACTGTACTCAAATGTTCTTTTTAGAGAACAGACAGTTCTTGTCCAGCCATTTTTATGACATCAATGCCACCACCTAAATTCTAATATTAAATTTGGGTAACATGGCATACCTTTCAGAAGGAGGGAGCACTCAGGACCAGTTTCTTCTCTAATCAGCACTTGGTAATAGTTCCTCTTTGCAAACAGACAGGCTGGCAGGCCCTACTGTTGGGGTCACTTCATCCAGCTGGACTGATGCATGCAAATGAGGGGAGAGCAATAAATGACTTGGCTGTGATGTCATAATAGCGCATCTTACTCCTGATGTCAACCTGACAAGTTTGTGATCATCTGGACTCTGCCTGGCTGGAAGACAGAAATATCTGCTGCTGTTCTGGGTAGGTAGAAAGCCAAGTTGGAAACAAGAAGCAATGCAACACCTGCCTGCCAATATAGCACAGTTCATTTGCAAATCTTTTGCTCACCTTTCACATGTCAGCATACAGCTCTACTGTACTGCCAATACTTGAAAATAGATCTCCACAGGGTCAATGCAGAAAACAGATAATCACTTCCTAGGGTTGTTGGATTTTATCTATGTTGCAGCCATGGAGCTGCTTGGTCCAGCAACATCGTTCTTCCTCATTCTTGGATAAAAATAAATGTTAAGTACTATCTCTACAGAAGTCACTGACACCTATTCTTCCCCTTTTGCTGACACTCAAATTCTGGATCTATTTTAACCATATCCCTGCCCATGTTCATTTAGGTTATACTGATGGGCTGTCCAGTGCCCGCCTTATCTCAGTCTCATTCCAGTACCTGCAAGGCTATGGGATAATTCTTTGAGGCCTCGAGTTTCTTTGATGTATTGTAGCTCCAGCAATACTAAATGCCTCTTAATTTTTTTGTCTTTTAAACCCTGTAACCTCTTATCCCATTTTTGACCTGTTATACTGCCTTTAATACTCAGTGGCTTCCCTCTTTATTCCTTTGAGTCTGAAGACCTCTCACTTTTTGTTCCTTCAAATTAGTCCTGTCCAAACTCTGAGCCCACTAAAATTGCTCCATGCTCCCAAATACATCCTCTGCTCAGTACTCCCCAGCACCCTACCACTATTGCTTTCCCACCACCTTTCCTTTCAGAAATCTCTCCCATGCTTCTCCACTACGAACTGTTCGCTCACCTCTGTTGGCACAGAGCTAACATTAGTGACATATGGCCAGAAAACTGAAGCGGTTGTGACATGTGTGGGCCTCTATCCAACTTAGAGTAAACAGCCAGGTGACAACATCAGGTTGATTTTGCATAACAGAAGCCTGCATTTGCATCTCAAGGGAAGCCAATATCCTAGTGCTGAAATCTGTTTGGAACCAGATACAACACGCTGCAATAGCAAATACATGAAGTATTGAGTGGATTGTTGTTTAGATAAATTGAGAGACAGTAGTGTAAAAGAAAGAAAATGAAGAAGTACCCTGCTACTAAAGGTATTCATCCTCAATTAAGTGACACCTTTCATATCCACAAAGAAGAATTTGGTCTGATCCAGCTCTGAAGGCTTTAAATTACTTTACAAGTAATTTAAATAAAGCCAATTAGCGATCTTTGATTAGAATATTAAGATCATGTTTACCAGCCGCTCATAAATAGGTAATGTAACTGGAAGGAACTGGGGGGTAACTCTTCACACCTGTGGGACGCCTGCGTGTACCAAGACGCGTGCCTGATAGAACTTTTAAGGAGGATCGTCCCCCCCCCATGCTGTGGAAACGCATGCCGAGACGGCTCCAGGGAAGAGAGACTCATCCTGTACGATTATGCTTATCCTTAGCAATTCGTCTTATTTTTGTCCATTAATAAATAAACTTGTAACGTTGGTTGGACTGACCCAATCGTCCATTTAAATTCTCTCACCCTTCCCACCTTGCTCAGAATTGTTAACATGTTTCCTCCCCAAGACCTACTCCTTCTAGACCAGACACCTTCTGCTATCCACCCCTCCTTCAACTCTGTCCCCTCACAGACAAAGTCCTACGCCTGCTAAAAACCACCCCCTTAAAACCTCCTTCTCCCAGATCTCCAAAAGCTCCCCTCTTTCACATCTGTCCCAACTCATTCAGATGTCACTAGAGGCAGGGCCATATCTTGGAACAGGAGGGTATACTCTAACTTATGAAAAAGTAGATTTTTTCTGCTGTATACATCACTGCTCCTTTTTCTCCTGCCAAAATCTAAAATTCTTGGTTCCAAAATGATACCTTTTATTAGACCAACCGAGAAATTGCAAAAAAAAAAAAAAGATCTTTCTCTGCAAGCTTTTGGGCTTATGCACCCTTCATCAGGCTCAGGGGAAGTTCAACATGGCAAAAGTCCCCATAAGTAGGAAATAAACTTCATTTTTGCACTGAGGAAGCAGAAGCTGGAAAACTGTCTCTCTGGGTCCATGAGAGTCTCTCTGAGAGCTTCATCTCTGTTGGTAGAAATCAAGCAGGATTTCTTCCCTGGTAGTGACAGATAGTAGGCAAGGAGGTATAGAAATCTTCCTTGTTGTTCAGCAATGGAATGAAGCAAAAAATGGAGAATGAAATGAATGAATATTTTCCCTCCCCCATATGTAGGAAATAAACTTCATTTTTGCACAGAAGAAAAATGTTAATTAATTTTGCCATCATGCCTGCCATCTGACACCACCTGGGAAGAAATCCTGCTTGATCTACATCATGCTCCATGTAAAGGGGCTGCTACCCTGCCCTGACACTGAAGTTGTTCACTATCCCTGCCAAATTAGCCACTCCAAATCCTTGCTTACCACATTTGCTGGAGGCAATGGGGAGCCTCTGTGTGGAGAAAGAAAACAGCCCTAGGCATGGAGCACAGAGGAGCTGGAGCAGCAGCTGGGTTCAGCTGTCTGTAGCGCTGGCTAGCTCGCAAGGGATGGCCGACCCTAGGTAGGAAGTTGCTAACCCTGACTTAAGAGGTACTGCAACCCAGCAAGTAGCAGCATCCATTTCCTCTTTCAGTTGTATTTTTGCCATTCATTTTTGTCATTTTCTCATAAAAAAGCATAAGTCTCTAAGACCAGCTACCCATCAGCATAGCTGCTACCCTCTGATGCTTAGCAATCTCAAAAGCCCACCAATATCTGTCTCCCTCTTCATCCTAGCATACCTTTCAGAAAAATGCAGCACTCTGATGAAACAGATTCCTCCTAGAGTCAATCAGACCTCGGTAGCAGATCTGAAAGCAGGCAATCTGTACACCCTAGCTCAAGGGTCAGTTCAACCAACTAGACCGATGCATGTCTGAGGAGGAGTGCTAGTCTGGAAGCTTGGCTGGACCTACATATGGGGTTTAAAATACCACATTACAACAGTTGCACCTTGCACAAGAATGTAAGATTGTGACAAGCCATTTGAAACGAAGCAATCACAGCTGATCTCATCTCCCATGCTGATGTTTGCTTTTGCTAAACCGTTTATGGATAACTGCCACTCCCTAGGCAATTGTCTCCTCCTTATTGACATGTCCTTCCCCAATCAATTCATATTTCTGAGCAAACCGAGAAGATCTGTCTGGGGTTTTGATCTGGGCAGCACTTGTCCCAGCCCCAGCCCAATCCCTATCTTGCTATGGGGGCATTGAGCTGCCCCTCCCCAGGCCTGTCCCTCCCCTCTCTGCCCACCACAACAGACTTACCAGCTGGAGGCAGCTGTGTCCAGCATCAAGGTCTGCTGCCTGTTTAGTCTATGACTGAATCATCAAAGTGGCGCCGAATCTTCAGATCCAATTCAGCCGAATCAAATCAGGAACAGCGATTTGAATTACTGAATCGAATCACTTTCTCTCTGAATTGGCTGAACACAAATCAGAATCGAATAGTTACTGCTTCGCACAGGCCTAATGCTTAACATGCTGTACAGCTGAAGAATGTTAGTGGCACATTAGACTGCATAACAGGGAGGGTGAGTTACATAAAAGGATAGCATCATGCCATTGCCTCTTTGGAGTATTATGTCCTTTAATGGTGGTCACCAGTCACAAGAGGCCACTGCAAGCAGAGAGACAGTTTTAGATTCTAGAGCATCTATTTACTCTCTTCAAAACCAGTCTACTAGGATACAAGAAGGACTAGTCTGGAGGATTCTGGGGAACTTTAGTGAGCTGACTCTCAGGATATATCCAGAAACGTCATTGACTTGCTCTATACACAGCACAACCTAGTTAAATGCAACGAGATAGTTCAAAGTGTTGGATACCTCAAAACTATTGTCACTACCCAGCTGAACGGGTAGGTTTTTGTATGTCTTACAATACAGACGGTTCAAAATATGACTACTTGGGCATTCAAAGCCACTTTCTGGTCCTTTGGACCACAAACCCATGAAAACTTGTTTGTTTACTTTGAAGTACAGCAGTACTGGATACATCTGCATGTTCAAATAATTTAAAGTAATAAACTCCAGAGTGTTTGACCCAGAGTAAACTACTCCCAAGCATAGGGTCTACACATGTGCCTGGGACAGCAGTATTTTGAGCTGGGAGCTCCAGGCTCCATCTGCAGCCCCAGCAAACAACCACAGCAACCCGGGCACCAACTCATTGTTTAAAAAGCTGCCCCATGCTTTGTTCCCTGGCCACATGCTTCTCTGGCCAATGCAGCCCTCCAGGGTGCCGGTCTCAAGAGCTTGTGCCCAGTACAATGTGGATGCTCCTCACCCTACACCCAGTAGTGATGACCAGCACCATGGCCTTCTGCTTACTGACAAGATGGTCACATTGCAGACCTGCACTGAGGGCCACCTATCCCTGATGACCCTCATCCCATCCTCCCCACCCTGTCCTGTAGTCCTGCAGCTGGGCCCCTGGCCCAGCCCATGCCCCACTGCACCATACACCATCAGCCTCTGGCCCACCTTCTGGACCCCAGCAGTGACACCAGTGATGGCCACATGGATGCTGATGAGGCTGGCATCCATGAGCTTATGGTACTGTAGCCCTGCCACTTTTGCGCTCACCGCACAAGCCGGGACCGGTGGTACTACATCATCTTGCACACCTAGGACAATGATCAGTGGCTGGATTCATTCCACATGACCTGGCCTATGCTCCACAACTTAGTCCAGGAGCTCAGCCAGCATCTGGAGTGCCAACTCACCAGCGTGCGCTAGACCCTCCCTGCGGAGACCCACGTGGTCACTGCCATTCTGGAGCTTGCCATGCCCACCAGCCTCTGCTACAGTCACCCACAAGTTTAGGGTGGGCAAGGCAACTGTCAGGAAGGCTATTCTTCAGATCTGTAGTGCCCTCCAGGACGTGCTTGTCAACACCATGGTCCGGGTCACTGATGCCTTGGAGGCGGTGGCAGACTTCCAAGCACTTGGCTTCCACCAGTGCATCAGGTCCCTCAACAGGACACATCCACATCACCTGCCCATGCCAGGTTGACTGCCCCTACTACAGCCAGCAAAGCTTCCATTCTGTCATGCTCAAATGAGGTTTAAGAGGCAAGGTCCTTCATCTGGGTGGGAAGAATCCTCACCACAACTATACAATGAGTGGTGGTCCACTGGCTGGCACAGCATCTGAATGAGACCTGGGGAGTCACAATTGACTAGAAGATGAATATGAGCCACTAGTGCAATGAGGCTGCCAGAAGGGAAAATAAAATGCTGGTGTGCATCAGCCAATGTGTGGCCAATAGATCCAGGAAGGTACTCCTCCCTCTCTATTCAGCATTGGTGAGGCCTCAGCTAGAGTACTGTGCCTGGTTCTGGGCACTGCACTTCAAGAAGGATGTGAATAAGCTCGAGATGGTACAAAGAAAGGCCACCCATAAGGTTAAGGGCATGAAGGGTAGGCCCTATGAGGAGAGACTCCGGGAACTGGGACTGTTCAGTCTGAGTAAGAGAAGGCTGAGAGGTGACTTGATACCTGCCTACAAGTACACCAGGGGGAGCATCAAGAAGAGAGCAACTAGTCAGGAGGGCACCTCAAGAAAGGACAAGGACCAATGGGTATAAACTAATAGAGGGTAAATTCAGTTTGGACATAAGGAAGAACTTTTTCTCTGTAAGGGTCACCAGAATCTGGAACACACTCCCAGCAGAGGTGGTGCAGTCACCATCCTTGGAGGTGTTCAGGATGAGGCTAAACAGGCACCTTGTTGAGCTCATCTGAGCCCAATAACTTCCTGCCCATGGCAGGGGACTGGACTTGTTGATCTTACAGGTCCCTTCCTGTTGTATGATTCTATGATGCAGGCTGTAGTGGACCACCAAGAGGTCTTCACAGACAACTGTACGAGTTGGGCTGGCAGCACCTGCAACAGTTGGATTTTCCAGAACTCTGCCCTGCCAGCCCTGATGGACAGAGTGGCCACTTTGCGCCAGGAGTCCTGGACCTGCATATAAGTGATGTGACAGTCTTGCTCTTCCTCATCGGGGACTCTGAATACCTGGTGCAGTCATGTGTCCTTACATTGGCTACCTCAGTCAACACCAGGTACACTTCAACTAATGTCTGGGCTGGAGCCACATGCTGGCCAAGTGTGCCTGGGGGAAGCTCTTCTGCAAGATGCTGGGCAGAGAAGGCATGGCACATTGAGGATGCCTGGCACTGGGAGCATGAGCCAAGGTGATGAGGCTAGGTCAGCCCCTCCTGAAGACCTGGGTAAGCAACACATCCAGCCGTGGCAGCCACAACACCATATCCACGAGGCACTCACAAGCCACCTCCTCTACCACCTCTTCAGCAGGGCACTATCCATAGATCCCAGGCCCACGGTGCAATGCCAAACAGATACTGCAGGCAGCATTCAAACATTAAAAACTTTATTTCCACCTGCAACACACCAACAGACCCCCTCCTTCCCAACACCACCCGCCCTTCCCAAAAACCCCAAACATACATCACCAGTAAAGCTCCCTCATCCCCCTGAAATTATTTACAGGTGTTGAAACTAAACATTCAGTTGTGTAATGAGGATACAGTATCTCATGTTTTTGAGTAGTTTGTCACAGGATGAACATGGAAACCAATTAAATAGAGTTCGTAGACATTAGGGCTGGAAGGAACCTTGTAAGATCATCAGGTCTAGCCTCCTGCCCAAAGGGCAGGAAGACAGCTATGAGCATCCAGGCATTTCTTGAACGTATCCAGAGTAGGTGCTTGCACCACTTCTGGAGGGAGTCTATTCCAGACTCTGGAGACTCGGACAGTAAAGAAGTTTTTCCTTATGTCCAGTCTAAAACTGTCTTCCAGCAGTTTGTGATGGTTAGACTTTGTCTTCTCTTGGGGTGCCCTAGTGAACAGACATTCTCTCAGTTCCTGATGCGCATCTCTTATAGACTTATAGGCTGCCACCAAGTCCCCCCCCCGAGCCTTTACTTCTCCAAGCTGAAGAGTTCTATGCCTTTTAGCTTCTCCTCATAAGGCCTGCTCTCTTGACCGCTAATCATGCACATAGCTCTCGGTGACAGCTAAAAATTATGTCTGTGTGATAAAAGTGCTTGCTGAAGGCTCTGTGAAGATTAAACCAAGTGTTTTTTCTGTCATTTGTTCAGATATTAAGCTATATGTTGTTGCTAAGAGCCTAATTAAAGTTTAAGATGTAGTAAGGCCTAGTAAATTTAGCAAAGCCTTATAGAAATAATGGTAGACCCTGTGGCATAGTTAAAATTAACCTTATCAGAAGAATCCAAGGCTTGTACTATTGGTCAGTCTAAAGACAGCTGAAGTAAAAAGAATCTGAATGGCTGTAAGTTATCAGCACAGCTCAGAACTTATAAATTGGCTGGCACATCCGGAAATCATTTAGAAGGAAGATACAGCTCTATGAAAGGAACTACTAATTAGCTGTTGACCTGGATCAGTGGGCTCATGAATTTCGAGGAGCCCAAGAACTGAATACCAGGATCCTTCCCAGTACCTCTCAGACAGTGCTGATCAGGGACACCTAACATCACTGAGCTTTGTAAAAAAGAAACTTGTCATACATCAGGCATCAGAGGGGACTGCTGATATGTTGCTGACACAAATTATTATCATCTGTCGATAGCTGTCTTAGTATACTATGTGTATTTGTGTTTTCAGTAGGTCAATAAACCTTTCTCACCTTTCTACCTCCTGACCATGCTCTCAATCAATCCTGAACCCTCCACAGGTGGCTAGACATAAATTAGTGTCATGAACAGGATTAGGAGACTCTGGTCTGGAGAGAAAGGTCAGAATCGAGGGAGTTGCGAGGGCCCTGTTGGTGGCTTTTCTTAAGGAAGTGACAGGGATAGAGAATCCAGGGTGGCATAAGGATAGGTTGAGACCTGCCCGGAGTGACCCGGGAACTGTACGCAATCATTGGGCTAGGTTTGCTACTGTTGCCCAAGGTAAGCCCAAGAAGGAATGCCTGTCATGGCTGCTGGTCACATGCCTGCAGTTAGGAGCCAAAGAGAATGCCCAGCTCTGGGAAAAGGTCGCCTGGCTGAGTAAAGAGTTAGGAGATGTGAGAGATTCCAACAGCGTGGCGTGCGAGGAGGCACGAGCCACGCAGAGTCGCTTGGAAACATTAGAACGGAGGGAAGGAAAAATTATAATCGTGCACATGGCCGGCTTCCCTCCAGAAGAGGGCGCAGTTAGCACAGGCTGTGGAGCCATCCTTCCACCAGGTGCAGCAGTGCATGTATGGAGAGAAACGGGCAGCTAAGTTCTGGGAAGATCAGAGGAGGAGATTGGTGGAAAGGAGGTGACTGATGATGATCCTGGTCCTGAACCACCCCCGTATGTCTCTGCCCAGAGGGAGGAACCTAGCTAGGTCTTCCCCATGGTGGTAACCCATTCAGGGCCACAAGGAGGGAATCCCTGAACAAAGCTATGTTCCTTTACCCGTGCAGATATCTGAGATATACAGGAACAGCATAAGTCCAAGCCAGGAGAGCCAGTGATAGACTGGCTAGTTCAAATGTATAGTAAAGGGGCATCTGCAATTTCAGTGAGTTGGGCCAAAGCAGCACAAATCGTTCTGTGCTCTGAACTCCAGTTAAATCAGTTTTCAGGAGGTGATGAAAATGTTACTTTGTTTTCTGCCACACTTCAGGCAACTGCGGCCAGTTATGGTAATATGGAAGAACAGCTTAACCCTGCCGCTCGGGCGTGGGCCAATTTAAAGGAGGCTGTCTGCTGCTTGTATCATTAACATTAACTGAAATCATTTGTGCAGCAGTTTGGACTCACATGCCAGATGCAGAAATCGTGACAGCACCATTGTGGAGGAAGTTTTGCCAACGAGCGCCAACAGAGTGCACCTCAGCCCTGTTGGCCTTGGAGCCAGAGGCAGTGAATCACCCGGTAAGAGATGCAATCTGGCGATTTTGCGCAGCTTTTACCCATTTTGCAGAAGTGAAAATTTACCAAGCCACCAAAAACTGCCAAGGCCATGGCAGCAGCCTCAGCAAAAGACAAACCCCTTGGCCCACCCCGAATTGTTGGAAAAAGCCAGGGAAGGCTGGCCCAAGACTCCGCGAATAAAAATGTGGAAAGACTTGTTAGCTGCTGATTTCAATGAGGTGCAGATTGATGGATTGCCCACCAATGTCTTGTGAGGGCTGTTTTCGCTGTAGTGAAAAGGCAAACCCAAAAGCAGAGCCATCTGCACCACCGGCAGGGTCACTGGAGGGAGTCTCTGCCCTGAGGGCAGAATTGTTGACATTTTCCCAGGCACATGTGGAGCCACCAGACTTTACTCCACCCCCCCCGATCACTTGGCCTATGGAGTCCGGGCAGCCCAAACCCCAAAGAAAGGGGCCACAATGGGGGCAGTAGTGAACTGGGGACTGGTATCTAAAGTTAATATTGGCCCTTTAATTCAGATACCTGTACAGATTCAATTAGATAAAAGTAAAAAGTCAATTGATATGCTATTAGATATGGGTACCCAGAATTGCATTTTAGATTCCACAGACTGGAAGGGGAAGAAAGGAATCCCTTATCAAGTAATTGGAGTTGGATGCACCAGACTACCAGCACATCTAGTCTGAGCAGCCTTCACGTTACCTAATGGTTCTAAGGTGACGGTGGCAGCAGTAATACTTAAAGGGCGACCAAGCTTACTGGGCCTAAGAGAACAGCGGTTTGCCCTTGAGCAAGAGAATTAGCAGTTTGGGTGTGCAGTGCCTCACCAAGAACCAGAAGAAACAGCTATAGCAGCTGTAATTCAATGTAGCATGACCCCATTAACCCTGCCTCCCATGAAAGGAGTACACAGACCCCAGTATCGAACTCCCCCGAGGCCACACAACCTATCCAGTGTATTATAAACCAGCATTTAGAAGACGGGGCTGTTATCCGAACCTACTCTCTGTATAACAATCCAGTGTGGCCAGTGCGCAAGCCAAATGGAGGGTGGTGGCTGACTATTGACTTCTGAGCTTTAAATGCTAATACTGAGCCCTTGACGGCTCCCGTCCCATCACTACCAGCCTTAACAGAAAGCTTCCGGTGTTATGGGCCTGCATAGATGGGATCTGTTGATATCAAGGGCATGTTTTTTGCTATTCCCATCCATGAGAGTCACTGGCCAGTATTTGCTTTCATGTGACTAGGGCAGCAGTATACCAACACCGTGCTGCCCCAGGGGTGGATAAACAGCCCCACTCTGGTTCACAGGGTCCTAGCTACAGTAGTTCATGAAGTCCAAGAAAAGTACCCCGATGTACGCATGTGGCAATATATAGATGACGTCACGATAGGCAGTCAAAAGAAAGAGGCTGTCACCAAGGCCTTTGAATCATTAAAAGAAAAAGTGCGTATCTTCAGATTCAATCTGTCTGATCAGAAAATCCAAGAAGTAGAGCCCCAGTGTGAATTTCTAGGGATAGAACGGCACAATGGGGGGCCCACAATACCAACTGAAGGGCTGCAAAGTATAGTAGAGACCCCAACTCCCACTAATATGAAAGAACTGCAGGCCCAACTGGGAGCACTCAGTTTCTGGCGTATGCACGTTCCTGAGTTTAGTGTATTAGCTCGTCCCTTGTATAACCTGTGTAAGAAGAGGACTAAATAGGAATGGGGTCCTGAACATGAATATGCCTTATGGTCCCTTAAAGAAGCAGTAATGTCCATGCCTCCCTAGCAGCATGACGTCCCAAAGGAGAGCTTTGGTTCCATATAGGTATCTCGGAAGGAGGACCACACCGGAGCCTGTGGCAGAAGTAGTCCTCAGAAGCAGAAGGAAAACCCCTTGGATTCTGGAGCCAAGGCTGGAGAGGGGCGGAAGCAAGGTATACTCTCTTAGAACAGACGTCATGTGCAGCAACAGCGGCCCTAGAAGCCACAGAAACACTGAGAGGGGAATTACTCACAGTTATCACTACTCCAGTACCTATTCTCAGAATGGCTGTCAGACCACCAGCTGCCACCTAGGGGAAGAGCCCAAGACACCACAGTCCAAAAGAAGATTCATTGTATCTTGAGCCAGGTCGAACGAGTAACCCCAAAGGGACGCCCTGCATTAGTTAAAAGAGTCACAGAAAGTACAATTAATGTTTATCCTGACCAAACAAGCTGCACTGAACCTTCACCCATCAAAGAAGCCCCTCCTTTCTCACCTGAAATGGAGACCTCAGTCAATGTTGAAGTCTATTTTACAGATGGGTCTGCTCAGCAGCCGCCTCAAGGATTCAGGATGCCAAGCAAGTAGTATTACAAGGTCTCGGAAAAAGTGCGCAGTATGCCGCGCTCGAAGCAGTGTTCGGCGTGGCTGTGTGGGAATTAGTAGAAGGTCCACATCCTGTAAAGCCCATTTATATTTTTAGTGACTCCTTGATGGTGGTAGAAAGATGTACTAAATGGCTACCCCTATGGAACAAAGACAACTTCAAAAGACGAAGACAAGATATTTGGAGCCACGAAGAATGGGAGACCTTATGGAAGTTAGCCCAAGATGAGCTTCCTCTACACATCTGACATGTGAGTGCAGCACATGGGAGTAAGGCAAGAGAAGACCCGGAGGCAAAGTAGAATAGGCGAGTTGATCAGCTAACAAGGGAAGAGGGTGCTGAAACCTTGTATGTTAAAGAAGAAAATAAAGCAGTTAGTCCATCATTGTCTGATTCCTCATCCCGCTATACACCTGGGGAACGAGGCACAGAATGGCTACATCGACAACACAGGCATCCCGGGCATGATGGAAATGCCCACGTGGCTGCATCTTGGGGCATTCATGTAACTAAAAAAAGAGGCACAAGAAATAGTTAACACTTGCATCACCTGCCGCGAGATCAAGATGCGACTAAAACCTTGCCTGACTGTCCCACTGGAAATACATGAGGGAAAGGTAGCGTGGCAAATATGGCAATGCAATTTCATAGGCCCTCCTCTCTCAAACTTCCCCGAAGTGACAGTATGTGTTTGTAGCTGTAAAAGCTGTCACAGGAATAACTTTCATCTGCACCTTGGCGAGAGCTACAACCCAGGAGACTTGTGCAGCACTGGAAACTCTGCTAGCTGTGTATCCACCACCCATAGTACTACAGAACAATAATGGCCCTCACTTCCACAATCATCTTACGTGTGACTGAACCACAAAACATGGCATGTTATGGACATATAACATCCCATACCAGCCGCAGTCTAACAGATTGCTAGAACGAGCCAATGGCATCCTCAAATGTAGTTTGCGATTGGCCACTGGCCCAGCTCTTAAGGACTGGGACTTGTACCTGGATCAAGCTATCGATTGGGCCAATAACTGACCTCATCCGGGAGGTAGCCCTATGCAACAGGACTTTGGATTAGGTGGTCCCCACAAGCTAGCAGTAGAGCGACTTGGGGTGGTGGCCCAGGAAAGCTCCAGGCAGGAGATTGGGTAATAATAAAGCATCCTCAGGGAGATAAATAGAAGGGGACACTATTGGCAAAAATAATACTTTGAAGGTATTTAAGTCAGATTCATCTAACAGGAGTCAAGGTCCTTGTTGTCTTGTTCCTACAGATTGAATCTGTCCACAAATGCAGCCATAGCCACTCCTAATTAAGCCTGCCACTGAAGACGAGTCCTGCTCTGTCACCAGTCTGAATTAACTGGCACCATAAATTGGTAGACTGTTAGAACTGTATTCTTCTTGCTAATGCCTTATTCTGTTTCCTAGGTAGGGCATGTCTACTATCCCTCTTATTACCTAGACATTAATGAACTTGCTCCTGAAGACCTAAAGGAGTAGCCTGACCCTGAAGAGCATCCCCCGGAAACACATTTAGATGACCTTCATGTGGTCTAGCTGCACTATCCATCTTGAAAGAAACCCACTACCCCAGAGCAAGTGAAGTCCTGGTCTCTGAGTAGAAGAAACAGGATAGTTGACTGGCAAGGTGGTAACTGTTAGTGCGCCCGTGGCACCATTTGTTATCTTGGGTACGTTTCCAATCTGAAGGCTGGAATGGCTAGCTGTGGGAGGGGAAGTAATTGTTGTAGCTCTGCTTGTTTAGGGGTTTGTTGTTACATACTTCCTGAGGGAAACCCCATTAAGCTCAATGCCCCTAAGTCTGTGCCCCCAATTGTGCATTCTGCATCTGTTCAGTCTCTTGAGCCACTGCATTTATGGGAGAACCTGCCCCCTCCCATTCCTATGGCTGACAACACTCTCCAGTGATGGTGTGAAGCCCACCAGATGGGAGGGCACGTTGCAGGTTAAAATGAAGTTATTACATGGTTTGTAAATCATACCTGCACAGAGGTGTGGTGGAATGGTACCCGCTTTAATACAACTAAAAGGAAGCTGTATCTGCAAGTCTCTACCACTTATTCCCATTTTTTTATACCAGTGGGGTTCCTAAAGCAAATTAGTGCTATGATTCTGCCAGGGCAGTGCCATTTCATCAACCTGGTACATTGTCCCCATGAGCGACAGTGGGAAAGCTTTCGCTCCCTGGAAGGTGAAGCATGGTTACAGGCTCCCAAGAAGAGAAGGATAAATGTAATCTGTGAGAGAACGGGGTGTTCACTACTATCTCTGGCTGTCCCCAACACAGCCCGTGGAGGTCAACAACCTGGTGGAGGTCACAGGTTAAAATTCCAACCCTCCTAAACACTTCATTGTTCACTGCCTGGGTATTGTTCAGACCAGAACAATGGTGTGTCCAAGCTACCTTTCCAAACTGTTCAGCAGGAGCCCGCATAGCTGAAGGATTACTTAGGTGAGAATGGCCAATCATTTTCCGTTCCACGAATGAAGTTAGGTCCCTCAGACAAAGAGATGTTCCAGGTTATCGTTAGGACGGACTTAACTCGGCTATGCATGTATGGAACTTAGAGAAATCCCAGAGAAATACTAAAGAAGTAGCCAATCTCTGACAGCAGTAGGGCTGCTCACCAGGGGAGGCATGCTCAAAGGGAAAACTTTGGAGCACACTGATGAATTGCTAACTGATGTAGGATTAGAGACAGCCCGTCTTGCCCAGACCACTGCTTTTGAAGTGGACAAAAATCAAACTTGGAGTACTGCTTGTGCGCAAGTTCAGTTGTCATCAAACATGCATTTTTCCCAGGTAATAAACAACATTATGAACAGGGAATGGCCCCCTGGCTTAAAGCATCATGGAATGCCTTCAACATTTAAAGAAAGATACTCCTATCAAAGTACCTGGATTACCACTTGGGAAGGCTGTGATAAAGAAATTGTTCATTCCTGGTGCAGGGGGTAAAAGATGGAAACTGGACTACTGCTTATTTGCTAAGCAAAGACTGGAATCTGCATCGCCCTATATGGGAAACAGTTACCCCCCGATGGCCCTTGGTATATGTCACAGTCCCCTTTGGTTCAAATCAGTAGCACCTTAAATAGATTAGGGACCCTATGGAGAGGCTGGTCTCTCAGCCCACCTAACATGACCTGCATATACGAGTTACCTAATGTGTCATATGTAAGAATAGGGTTATGTGTTTGTTGGGAAGGATCAGGTCATTTGCTGTATCAAAATGGTACTACCTGGACTTTGTGCAATTCATGTTGCTTAAGAGCTAAGAGTGAAGCCATTGCTCTGCTACAATTAAGTAACCGTACTATTCCTCAAAAATGGCCAGCAATTTCCTCTGAGACTATACCTCTCAACTTTACGATACCCACTTCATGGGTATCAGATGTAGACACGCCATAGTTAGAAAACAGGAATGAGATAAAAAATAAGCTGCAAAGCCTTGAAGCAAAAGCTTGGCAAGGCACTCAGTTGACTCTCCTTGTTCGAGAAAGTGGGCAAATCATCAGTTTGGCTGTCAATGTGCCCGGGCCATGTAAATGGTACAATGTGATTTGCACTGTTTGCTTGTCACCGGGTATCACCTCAACTACATGTCTAACCATCTTAAGCAGCATAGTGTTCTGCATTGCCCTAGTGGCAACAGCTAAATGGTGTTTTAACCGTTGTTGTCGTAAATCTGTTCATGCTGTGCAAGTTAAATCCCTCCCCATTCCCTGATGTAGCGCATGTATCTTTACCATCTCAACTGTAGCTATCATAGTGCTTCAGCAAGGAAGGAGTGTGACAGCTAAAAATTATATCTTCTAGCGTGACTGCACTTCCCCATAATTTGGTGTCATCTGCAAACTTACCCAGTCCACTTCTGACACCCGAATCCAGATCATTTATGAATATATTAAAAAGTACTGGTCCAAATACTGAACCCTGATGGATGCCACTGGTCATCATGTGCCATGGTGACATACCAGTCTTCCTTTAGTACCAATCAAATCTTTCTTTAGTACCAACCATCTCACTGTTTGCTTACGTCTTAAAGAGAGAGAAGGCAGCAGGATGACAGTGACAATTCCCTGCCCTCTACAGGGAGAGGGTCTGCTCTTCTCTTTTAATCCAGAAGTATTAAGAGATGAAAATATCAGTCATGGGAAAAGTTTATAAGAATTGTAACTAATTAAAGTTAAAAGTTAGCAGCCTTTAAAATTAAGCTAAAAGTTAAATATTTCCACTTTCAACTAGTTAAAAGATAAGTTAAAAAGAGAGTAACTAAGTGAAGCTGATTCATGAGAAATGCATGAAACATGGTAAATTGCCTCTTAGCATCATTTTACATTTTCAAATACAATGAGTGGGTTTCTTTTCCATAAGCCTACAGAAGCACACTAATTTACTCAGAACTCACCCTGCTTTATCTGAAAACAATGTTATACTTGGCATACAGTTTTCAGAATAACAATTTACCAGTACCCATGTAATATTAGATCCTTCTCACCCTCTGAAGTACTTTGCAAAAGTTAAAGCATCTTACACATGCCAGAATAACAGAAAGGAGATATTCATAGCCAGGTGACAAATGAAAGCTGTTCCCACAAAAAACCTCCGTTGTTACAATTTTTATTGCTCAAAAGATAACAAAAGGGAATGAAATACATCTGAATTAGAAATAATGAAAGTGTCTGAAAATCAAAATTAGACTGAAATGAGAAAATCAGTTTAAATGAGAAAAAGCATGTCCAGCTGTATAGCAGAAACTGTTTGAACATGCTTACTGAACTACAGAAAAACCTGCATTTCAAAACTTATGTCTGACAATTTTCCTCTTCTGTCTTGCAAAAGTAAGCCCCCACTACTGAACAATCACTCTACATGGACAGACGAGGGAATGCTTGTTCCCTGTCCTGCAGCAAACTAGCTGCCCTGCTGACTTCTGCAAATGCACAGAAAATGCTAACATGAGCTAAGAAACTCTGGGATTTGTAGTTCTTAAGAGACCATATCTCACAGGAAGGCACACTACTCTCTGTCTCTCAGACAAGAAGTCCTAAAGTTTTAATAAAGAAATATCACTCCATGTAAGTCCTAGAGAGTGGCTGTATTAGGAAAAACTCTGGGAAAGCTGAATTTCAATTTTGTTTAACTTATATTTTAAAAAAAAGTTAAAGTTAATCTTTTTTTTTTAGTTAATTAAAAGTTGATTCCCATGACTGAAAAATATGTATATGAGAAGGAAGGGGAGGTCTGAAATTGTTTTTGTGTAAAGCATAATATCATCTATAAGGACAGCATAAGGAATAAAGAATGAAAAGTCGGGGGGTGGGGTGTGAGCGGGGCGACCGCTCCGGGTGCTGAAGTGAAGGGGTGCCAACAGGCACTACCCAGTTGAGGTGGGGTGCAGGACAGAGCTGTGAGCAGTTCATTTGAAAGGGTGCAGGGAATGGGGAAGGGCAGACCCACCACTGCGTGCACTCCTGGGCAAGCATGCGGCAATGGGGGAGGCTGGGGACGAGAACGTGTTCCCCGTGGACCTGTGCATGGGTGAAGGCAGGCTGCTGCTGTGGGCTTCAGCCCAGGCACCACACTTTGTTGCTACAGCACTGAGCATAGACAAAAGAAAGACTTTTACTGAGAAGAAGGAAAGTTACAAGAGAAGCAGTCATTTTTCATAGTATTATTTTGATATTTTTTAACCATCTGGTGAAGCCAGAATGACAAATGAAAGGTGGAATGAAAATCAAATAAATCACCATAGTCTGCTCTTCATTTTTCGTCCCACATTAAAAAAGGACTCCGTGAAGAGGGCTGAGCTTAGACAAATATTTGGACCAAAGTCACCATATTTAGAACTAGGAAATACTGCACCCTTCTGATTTTTAATTTTTTCCCCCTCTTTCTGCCGCAGAACAAGATGCAATATCAATTTGTATGCGCTTCTTCCTTGTAGCCAACTGAGGCAGACAATCTTTTCTGAACCATTCACACGTGCTCTCTGGGAGATCATTTGGATGATTTTAAAGCAGTCCAGCACTGGGGGATGCCACACCACTGCTTGCTATCTGTCTATGTTCCACCCCGACAAGGCCCACTGAGTAACACAGCCCTTCTACTGCCAAGAAATGAAGGTGAAGCTGGAAGAAGGAAGGCCCAGCAGGGAAACTGTGCTGTTAGAAATAAAGGGGAATTAAGATATCTGGTAACGAAATCAAAAAGGCAAGACAATACAAAAGCCATTGTTTAGAAGATTGGCATACTTTATAGGAGAAAGAACTGCCCTGATGGGGGGAGGGAAAAATAGTGGAATTCCTTTCTGTTAAGGCTGAAGATACTGAAAACAGGAGCCAGAGGGCTAATTTACATTTCTTGGGGTTCAAGGAAGGGATTGAAGAAGATATCTGTATGGAATTGATACAGAAATTTATAGAGACTAAACTAAAAGTTGTTCTTCCCATTCAATCCTCCACCTGTAGAGCTCAGAGGCTGTGACCTACAGAAAGCAATCCTCTCAGGGCTATCACAGTAAAATTTTTCAGATACCAAAAAAAACTGAGAAGCTAAAAATTGGAGGTCAGCCACAAAAGGAAAAATATTATTTTTCCAGACTTAAGTGCAGCAACACTTAAAGAGGGGAAAGTGGAATCTTCCCAGGGAGAACTTGACTAAACTAGACTTAAAAGCTTCTTCTTTGAACTTGCCAAGCTGATTGGCATATTTCGAGGAAGGTGCCGATTTTATAACAAGCAACCTACAGGTTCTCATGAGGAAACATCCAGAACTTTCATCTACCGCCAACAGCCCAGATGATGAAGGAAACAGCATCTGCAATCCCCAATGTCAGGACCGAAGTCATCGTGGCTATTGCAAGTAGACTTGGGAAAGTGACGTGGAGAAATTTGTCATTTTAATATATGTAAGTAAAAACCTGGCTGTTAAAAAAATAACCAGACTTTACACTGAAAGCTACAAGAGATGGGGAAACAGGGGACTGAATGCAACTGTGTGGTTTACCAGCCATTAAACAGATCTGACTAGATCTGGGGTGGGCAACATATAGCCTGCGGGCCACATCTGGGCTACCTGGCATCCCCCAACAAATTGCACCCCACCCAACCCTTCCACCCATGAGGGTGGGAGCAAGGTGTCCCCCTCTCCTCCCACCTCCAACATACCCTATTGGGCCTTGCTCCCATGCTTGTGGGCAGAAGGGCTCTGCCCAGCCGGCAGCTCCCAAGCAGGACTCTTGCTGCAGCTGAAACCTGCTCGCGCAGGGGAGGACGCAGGGAAGCGGCAAAGCTGATGGAGAGGAGGTGGCGTTGCATTGGGCAGAAGTGGGAGCACAGCACAGTGGTGGGAGTGTGGAGTTGTATGTAGGACTGGATTCCCAGGGTGGGGAGGTTTCATATAGACTGGAAACCTAGACCCAGGGGGTTTGCTTTGACACAGAGCACAGCATAAGGATGAAGAAAGGGCTGGACTTTTCCAGCCTCAGAGCCCTTAGGGAGTGCATTTAGTTTCCCATTCTGCTGGAGCAGTAGAGTTCAGGCCAAGTGATAGTTTGCCTGGATGCAGGGTAGCAGGGGCAGGGGGTGCCAGGAGCAAAGTACCCTGAAATGCTGGAGGACGGTGCTGCAGCTTCTATCAAAAGGGTAAGTGTATCAATAACCAGCCTTGCAGATAGGGTTACCAGACTGGGATGGATTTTTTTTTTCCTTCTGGAACCACCATTTTTGCTACTGGAAGAAGTCAGGTCTTGAATGTCTGTACATCCAGGAAGTTTTTGGAGAGTAATTGGGACAACTTCCTGGTGCAAGTACTGGAGTGGCCAACTAGGGCCGTGCTCTTCTTTCCTTGCTGCTCACAAACAGGGAAGAATTGGTGGGGAATGTAGTGTTGGATTGCAATTTTGGCAGCAGTGACCATGAGATGATTGAGTTCAGGATCCTGAGGAAAGAAAGGATGAAGAGTAGCAAAGTAAGGACCCTGGACTTCAGAAAAGCAGACTTTGACTCACTCGGGGAACTCACGGGCAGAATCCCCTGGGATGCCTGACTGAGGGGGAGAGGAGTCCAGGAGAGCTGGTTGTACTTCAAAAAAAAGCCTTCCTGAGAGTGCAGAAACAAGCCATCCCGATGCACAGGAAGACTAGCAAGTATGGCAGTAGACCAGCTTGGTTTAGCAGGGAACTCTTCCGTAAACTAAATCACAAAAAGGAAGTTTATAAGAAGTAGAAAACTTGGACAAATAACTAGGGAAGAATATAAGATTATTGTTGATCAATTTAGGATTTGTGATTTTAGGTTTTTTGTAAATTGCAGTAAGGCCCCCACAAACACAGCCACTCTCCTGGTAATAAATGAACATCTGTGCAATGGCTTACCATAAAAGATGTTAGAGGGGAAGAAGAATGTGTAACATTAGATTGCTATCTCTGTTAAAATTAGATATCAAAAATCTTAATCAGAAGCTGCAACAGACAAGGTATCAGCATGCAGATAAATCTAGACTGAGTTGGATTCATCCCTGGTAGATTTGAAATGGATAAAAACATATCAAAAGAACTGTAAATAATACACAAAGCAAGGAACAGCGGCTAACTCTTTCAGTAGATGCAGAAAAGGCATGTAGCAGGATTGAATGGCCTTTGAGACTGAGTTAAATGCGGTTTAATGGGGAGCATACTGCACTTGACAAAAAAACTAAAATCACGAATCTTAAATCAATCAACAATAATCTCACTGAGCCCTTTCAGTTAGAGAGAAGTACAAGATAGAGTTGTTCCCTTCCTCTCTTTGCTGCTGTTTAATCTAGCCCTTGAGTCACTAGTTCATAGTATCAGGGAGAACAAAGTTATCAGAGGAGTTATATTCTCAAAAAGGAAGTATAAGGTTGTATTATATGCAGATTGTAAGATATTAAATATATTAATCCCAATCAAGCAGATCAGTACCAGAAGTTGTAAGAAGTACTGAAGCCTATACTTTATTTTATATCCTGTCAGGTTGCTATAAATCCTGTTCATGGATTTTTGCAAATATAGATAGTGATGAAAGATTTCTAGAGAGTAATATTTCAGTTTGTTCTGCTTTAAGCAGGATAAAATACCTGGGAACTAAAATTACAGAAGACCTCAACTCCTTATACAAAGCAAACAATGGCCAACCTATGTTCCTACAAAGGGTGAAGCTAGACTCTGTACCAAATGCCCCCAAGCTCAGGGATCAGATATTGCTGCTTGATTCCAAGATTGGCTCATCTTTTGGTCACGCCGTCCATTATCTGTTTTAATAGATCTAGAGCACGGGTGCTTAAACACCGGTCAACAGCACCATGTCATGCATCTCTCACATGTCCAGAAATTTAGTAGTGGGGAAGTAGTGTCACTGATCCCCAGTGTCAAATTTCTGGGCCCGTGGGGAGCCCCGGACCTGTGTGATGGATGGGGCACCAGCACACGGGGCTAAGTGAGGGCAACACCAGGCCCCAACCCCTGTGCATGGGGGCAGCACCAGGTTCTTAGAGACCAGTTCCAGAGCACAGGGCAGAGAGGGGCCTGTTCTGGGCCCCATGGCTCAAATCTGGCCTCCAGACTGGCCCCACATCAGTTATCTGGCCCATAGGGTCAAGAAGTTGAGCAGCATTGCTCAACAGCATTCTAACTCAACGCCAACTTGCTCCTGATACTTGCAGAGGTACATTGAGGTGCAGGGGGGAGAAGGTTGGAAGCGTGGAATTGAATAGAATAAGCCTGGCCCCCACACATGCATGGCCAGGTTGAGGGCTCGGCACAATTGCAGTCTTGGTGTAGAAGGAACTTAGCACCCCAAATGCAGTAGCAAGAGGCTGGAAGAGGGTAGGTACATGTGTACCAACCTGGAAGTGAAGATGGACATAGGGAAGAAGTGGGAGCAAGATGCACCCCACATGAAATGCAGAAACAGGTGCTCCCATGTACTGAATGAAGAGCTTAAGGAAGAATCCCTTCAGAGGCAGTGCTGTTCTGCATCACCCCCAAGTGGGGCTCTAAATAAAGTAGCACAGTACAAGACTCAGAGGCAGAAGCTTTGTCTGCATTATGCAGCCTTGACACTACTGAATAATGATAAAGCCGTGCTTCACTCCTACCAAATTAGCTATAAATATTCCCAACTGTGTGCTACATTAAAAGGATCTGACAGCAGAGGACTGGAAGGCTCAGGATGGCAGTAATAGAATATTAAGCTCTTTTCTTTCAGTTCATTGCTTCTAATCCAGCCCAAGTCTGAAATGATTAAAAGCTATTGCTATCTAATGGCTGACTGGCAGCCTGTGCCAATCAGTGCTCTTACTCCAGTTCCTGGAGAACAACTGTCCAAAAGCATAACTATTAGCACAACTGACAGCTGGCAACCTCAACAGAAGTTAGGCTGGATTGATAAAAAAAAAGCCTCACACTGAATTTTTTTTTTTATTCTTGTGTGCTAATTGCAATCCCAAAGCCTCAGTTCAAGTCACAGATTTTTATCAGCTCATTTGGCATATCTACCTTTAATTACTTTTTAAACAAAAGCTGATTCTCATTGCTGATGGCTTAAAATTGGTATTTGAAGGTTTGCTTTTTGGGAATTGGCTTATAGCATTCATGGGAAAAGTTTATAAAAATTGTAACTAGTTAAATTTAAAATTTAGCAGCCCTTAAAATTAACTTAAGTTAGAAGTTAAATTTTTCCACTTTCAACTAGTTAAAAGGTAAATTAAAAAGAGTGTAGCTAGTTAAAGTGAAGTTGATTTGTGAGAAATACGTGAAACACAGTGAATTGCCTCTTGGCATCATTTTACATTTTCAAATACGAGTGGGTTTCTTTTCCATAAGCCTACAGAAGCACACTGATTTACTTGGAACTCGCCCTGCTTTACCTGAAATGAACATTATACAGTCTTCAGAATAACAATTTGCCAATATGTGTGTGAGGTTAGATCCTTCTCACCTTCTCTACATGGAGTACTTTGTAAAAGTCAATGCATCATATAGGTATACCAGAATAACAGAAAGGAGTTATTCATAGCCAGGTGACAAATGAAAGCTGTTCCCACAAAAACCCTCCGTTGTTACAATTTTTATTGCTCAAAAGATAACAAAAGGGAATGAAATACATCTGAATTAGAAATAATGAAAGTGTCTGAAAATCAAAGTTAGACTGAAATGAGAAAATCAGTTTAAATGAGAAAAAGCACGTCCAGCTGTATAGCAGAAACTGTTCGAACATGCTTACCGAACTACAGAAAACCCTGCATTTCAAAACTTACATCTGACAATTTTCCTCTTCTGTCGTGCAAAAGTAAGCCCCCACTATTGAACAATCACTCTATGGGCGCGTCCCGATGAGCGCGCATGTGCCTCTTGCCCCGTCTCAAACCCCTTTGGATATCCAGGGGTCTAAAAAACCTGAAGTTTAAAAAAGCGGAGCAGGGAATGTTCCTGGACCATGCCCTGAGGCAACCGGAGGCTGGGTCCTCCACGGAGATGCTCTGGCTGCCAGAGCATCTCTGTGGTTGGCCTCTCGTCTTGGTGCTGAAACACGCAGCCAGCCAGGCCATGTGTTTAGCACCAGGGCTCCAGTGCCAGTGAGTGAGGGGCTGGGGGGGCTGGAGAAGTGGGGCGGAGACTATGGGGGGGACCCCCGATGGCCCCGCCCACTTTCCCTGCCCCCCTGGCGCCTCCTGCCACCAGCCCCCCCCGCCCACCCCTGCCCCTCCCCAATCCCTGCCCCCTCACATAGTTTAAAAAACCCCCAAACCCTGGCACTTACCTGCAGTTGGAGCCGCCACCTGGCTGACTGACGCCCCGCCGCACACTGCTGAGCAGGGGGACAGCCCCAGTGGCCCCAGCCTGCTGTCCTGCGCTGCCTGGCAGGCTCTGCTAGAGGCCCTGGAGCCACAACCCCCCTCCGCCCCCCGCTTCTAAGGGAAGGAGAGGCTTTTTATTCCATTTTTTTTCCTGGGTGTTTTATTTTTTTTAAGTGATGGTGCTTGGGGGTGTGGAGGTAGCCTTAGGGGCCTGAGGGTGCAAGATGGGGGGTGAGGCTGGGTAGGGCAACCATTGGGGGGTCTGGGGAAGTGAGGCAACCATTGGAGGGGCTGGGGGGGCACGTGGGCCTTGTGGGTGAGGTAGCCTCTGCAGGGGCTATTTGGTCCCTGTTGGGGGGGCTGCACCACTTGTGTGGGGGTCATACCCCTTGTGTGGGGGCATAGCCCTGTTGGGGGGCTGAACCCCTTGTGTGAGGGGCCAAACCCCCTGTTGGGGGGCTGAATCCCCTGTTGGAGGGCCATAGGCCTTGTGTAGGGGCCATAGCCCTGTTGGGGGGCCATAACCCCTATGTGGGGGCCATTGCCCCTGTGGGAGGGCATCAAAATATATATTAATGAATTCATGAAACATGTATTTAGAGTTTAATTTATTATTATGATAAGAGACGTGCTTTAATACTGTAGATATATCAATAAAACATTGTCCAACTGATCACTGTCTCTGTCTCACTCTCTCTCTTTATAGTGGTCTTTTGTTTTACTTGTGGAGGAACATGGATTTGTGGGTATTTTACAGAGTGATATGGGGACTTTTTTTATCAGGGATTTTTCAGTTTTCCAACAGGGAACACCAGAATTCCTACTGGGGAGGCCAGTGGCAGGACCCTGCTTGCTCAGAGCTGGCACTTCGGACCCAGCTGGCTGTGGCTGACCTCCTGACCAAATGGAGCCAGGAAGACATGCTCTGACAGTTCAAAGCAGGCCACCAAACTGGGAACATCTTCCAGGTGATAGTTGCCCAGATGTCCGGGCAGGCGGCACACATGCACAGAGGCCAACCCTGCAACCACAGTCCACTGGCAGCTGGCCCAGAGGGGCTGATGCCTCTACTGGCTGTGCAGTCCCCATCCAGGTCTGCAGGTGCACAGCAGGTCACAGCCAGGCAGCAGTCCCCACTGCCAGACTGCTGCAGTGGGTAGAGGGTGCAAGGAATTCTCAGGGCTGCTTCAAAAGTCCAGCTGACACAAGGGGTAGTGTCCCCAGGTACCAATTAGCTGGGCCCCGGAAGCTCCTGAGAGTTAGTAGCCCTGAGCTACTTGCCAGGGTGGCTTTTTATACTGCTGGGGCCAGGACAGGTGAGAGCCCTAGCCTCTAACTCCCCCTGGCTGCAGATTTGGGAGGAGCCAGGCAGGGATATTTTGCCCCAAGTGGCTCAATTTGCTCCACACTAAAGTGCATGTCCGAGCACATGTGCTGAGGCAAAAAGCCCCGGCTCAAATTTGCATTGCTTCTATTTGAGCTGCTGCAAGCGCACATGCTTGCATGTATGGATGCACCCTACATGGGCAGATGAGAGAATGCTTGTATTATAATGGATTAGTAGTTTTTTCATAGTAGGTGACAGATAAGCTTCTCAGAGATGAGAAGTAATGCTCAATGTCTCGGGCTCTGGGCTGCTGGTTCTGATCTTCATTAAAATTTTATGAAGTCATCATCTGCTTCACCCTCACTACTTGCTCCCACTCTTACTGGGATCAATGTCTCTGCTTGCTTGTGCTTGTTCCCTCTCCTGCAGCCAACTGGCTGCCCTGTTGACTTCTGCCAATGCACAGAAAATGTCAGCATGACCTAAGGAACTCTGGGATTTTGTAGTTCTTAAGAGACCGTATCTCATAAGAAGGCACACTACTCTCTGTCTCTCAGACAAGAAGTCCTAAAGTTTTAATAAAGAAATATCACTCCATGTAAGTCCTAGAGAGTGGCTGTGTTAGGAAAAACTTTAAAAAAAGTTAAAGTTAATCCCTTTTTAACTATTTAAAGTTAAAAGTTAGCCATTTCTTTAACTTTGTAACTAGTTAATTCCCTTGACTGGCTTACAGGTATATGTATATGCATTACAATGGTTCAGGATGGGCAGCAGGGGTTAATTAATTTCTGAAAACCTGGGCCTCTCACACAGTTTCACACAGCCTTTGAAGTAGACAGGCTGTCTAACATAACAAGACCAATGGACATACACACAGTCTGAGAAACTGGCGGCATGTACCATACTGGTCCATAACATGAGATAAGGTGGCACCAGCTAACAAGGCCCCAGAGAATGGGGCGGGGGGTGGGAGGCTGAGTCTCAGTTTTGAGGGGAACAGACCAAATTAGGAGAAGGCCCAGAAACACCAAATTAGTATGTGTGCATGTGATGAGCTACATGGATGTGTGATGAACACAGAGAGACCAACCGGTGACAGCCATAGTTGAAGAGTCATCAGGAATCATCAGGAGGGAAGGAGAATACAAAGCAGAGACATGAGAGCAACAAAGGATCCCTCCTCCCTGGTTCTACCCTGGTCTTCCTCTTCCCTAAGAGGGGTCCTTAAGGCCATACTCCCAGCACATCTCATCCACCCCACTGGGGGTGGGGGGTGAGGGGGGCTCAACATCCCGCCTCCAGGCTGCTGACATCTGACACCTAAGAGAGCCTCAGAGTGAAGACTGCATCCTAGACAGATGTACTTTGACTCTCATGACAGCCCTAGGATTTGGTAGATACATAGAATCACTTGATTGTTTATATTGCTTCCTATCTGTTATCACTGTATATCAATAAGTTTGCCTATTATTGAATGGAAAGGTTGTGGTCGGCCTGAGGGTGGGTCACCCTTGCTTGGAACAAGGCATCTGGGTCCTAAATGCAGGGCCAACAATTGGTTTGTACTCATTAAAATGCTAGTGTCAGCTAAATGTAGCCTTTATGATGAATTTAGAACTTTTTGGTTAGAAAAGGAGAACACAAAAAAACCAACCAACCAACCAACCAAACACACACACACACCAAATAAATGCATTAAGATTATTGCAAACAAATAAATGCATTAAAACACAGATGAATACAAAAGCATTCTAATTCTATAGTTCTACCTTTTATCATGGTAGATGGTGAAGTGCATTTTTTACTTCATAGCTTTGTTTTGTTTTTAAACCCTAGTGATTTGTGTCAAGCTGTTTTTGGATAGGAGATGGAATTCAATAAAAATGCTCCAAACATCACTTCTTTATACTTAAATAAAATTATGTTAAACTACAGGCTAGAAACATACAAAAAAGGTCACCTTAAGTATTATGCATTTAAAAAATCACCACAAACAAAACCAAAATATCTTATGTTTCAGAAAGCAAAATAGCAAAACCTAGACTAGCTACCAGGATGCCACTGTAAACAAATCTGTTTGTTCCCACAAAGGGCTGGGATCAGACAAGCCAATTAAACTGCGACTCTTTTATGCATTAAGAATTTACAAGGCACGTTTCTAGGATGCTCAGAAACAATGATGTTGCGCTCAATTTCTAAGGACAGTTTCAGTTGCTACATTGAAAGCCAGTAAGTTTTCTTACCAGCTGTCACCTGGTTATAATTTACCACAGATTATGAATGGAGTTTATTCACTATATAAAGACCAGACAGAATTTACCAGCTTCAGTGTCTAGGTCTAGGCTACCATGGATGGTATTTTATAATATTACTGTAAAATTAATATTATTAATGCACAAAAAAGCTTCATTCATGTACAGGAAGCTCAAAAAACCGTATTTCAGATTTACCAATAGAACAGACAGATTCACTGTAGTGTATTAGACCTTCCATTTTTGGTTAACTCTTGCCATAGCGTGATGTAACCATTAGAAACATTTATTCATCTTGCATGTATTCTATGCTGGGGAAAAGAAAAGAATATAAACAAAGCAAAAACCACTCTCCTCCTTCATCCCCAATGACTTCCACTACATTGTATTCCTTGAGATCATTTCTATCTATGTAAAATGAGAATAAGTAAAATGAATTTAAAAAAACCAAACAAATAGCAGTTTCATTGAGTAGAAGCCAGGCCTATCAGGACTGTTTGTAGTCCTAAAGATCTAGTTTGATTTTTAGTTGGAAAGATATATGCTTACCTGAAGGTCTTGTAAGATCGGCAGTGGCACTTACCTCCCAGAAAATAACTTCGAGTTTCTGTAAACATGGAAGCTGTTACTGGAGACAGAGAATTGACCTGTTGTTATTCATCCTGTCCTGATGGTTTCCACCAAATGACGTTGCCATAACTAGATCCACTGCAAGGGTCACTGCAAAGGCTGTTGTACACTAGTCCTTTATGTGTCCAGCTAGGGACAGACGTTACTCATAAACTGGTTTAAGTGAGCAGAAACTGGTTTACACCTGTAACAGAACAGAAGCTCAGTGCACATAAACCAGTTTCAATATGGCTGAAGCCAGTTTGAGATAAACCTGGTTGAATGTAGCAGACTTAACAGATTGAGCTCAAACCAGTTCATGAAACTTCTGTCCCAGAGTCCTTCCTGGTTTAAGTTAAACCAGAGTCCCCAGCATCCCAGCATGCTCTGCAGCCCAGCATCTGGTAGAGGGGGGTTATTCTGCCACTTGCCCCATGCAGGGAGTGACTGGCAGTGGCTGGGGCTGGCAGACTTCGGCTATGGTTCCCCAGGGGCAGAGGAAGTGGAGTCGGGGGGGGTATAATAAACCCCCTCCCTGCCCCCTCTGCCTCAAGTGGCCATGCTGGCTCGAGTTTGGCGCCTCAGCCCCTTGCAGTAGTTGTGTGGGGTGGTGGGAAGGATGCCAGTGCCAGTGCCAGTGCCAATGCCAGGCGGACCCCAGCTCAGGTCCATGGGACAGGGAGGGCGAAATTAAGTTTTCTCCTTGGCCAGTTCACTTTAGGCTACTGCTGGGGCTGGCAACTGTCCCATCCCTCCAGCACAGCTTCCCTGAAGCCAAGGGCCACTCTAGCACCCCTCGGCTCCTGGCCTGAGTGACTGCAGACATGTGCCTACATTTCCTCAGTCCAGAGGGAATGTCTGCTCACTTGCAAATGAGTTCATTCTGTGTTATTCTGGATCTTAGGAAGAAACTCTTTGTCCTCATTAAGCCTTTATTGTAGCAACTAACCCCTGACCCAAAATGGTCAACTGACCCTTTCTTATGGAAGACATCACTCTTTAGTAAAGGAGCTAACCTTTACTACTACACAATCTAGGCAGGTTAGACTAACCTGCAAAGATTGAATCAATTCAGGTGCTGGCTTTTTGAATGTCTGTCCCTAGCTGGAGCATACAGAGCATTCCACAGCCTCCAAGGCAAGCACAAGGCGCTTCAGGCTCTAGTCATCAGTAGATAAGCACTGTCAGAAAAAAATACAAATACAGAAGGCCCAATTGGTTCTCGTTACACAGAAGTGGCACATCAAGAGTTGCTAATCCAGGGCAGTTAATTTAGTATAACCTGTGTATCTTGTCCTTTCCGTGCCAATCAGAGGCAGCCACAGGTGCTCTCTCTCTCTTCACCCAACTCCCATATAGCCAAGGCCTCTCCACAGTCAGCTCTGACCTGTTGCTCCTGCCCAGCTTGGTCTCCTCAGAGCACAGAAAGTATCCCAATGTGCAGGAAATGGTGGGTCCCACCACAATCTGGATTTAGAACAGGAGAGTTGCACCTCCCCAGGAAGGAACAGCATGATTTTCCAATCTGAAAGCAGAGAAGCATGATGTAAGAAGATACTCTATCCCAACACCTGCATTTTACATGCTCAGTTTCCTTCAATTTGGTTTAAAACCTTCCTGCTTCTAGTCCCTACCTCTCTACTCTAACAACTGTTCCTTCTTTAGAAGGAAAATTCAAAGTAGGACAGACAGTTTAAGCAGTTGGTCTGGCCATGGGAAGTGTTATGCTAATGAGGAAAGTGGCCAAGTGAAATACCACCTTCCCTCATACCCATGCCCATACCTCACAGGTATTATACAGGTTCCACATGTTGAGCCTTGCAGCTTGGATACTTGTTTCTGCTCACTCTGGCACAGGTCCTCTGTCCAAGGTTCAGCCTCCTCAGCCTTAGCTGAATTCTCTTAGCTGTAGCTGTCAGCCTGAGACTGCTGGCTTCAGCTCCTTAGCATCAGCCCACTTACTACCTCTGCTTCATGCAGGGATCCAGTTGCAGAGCACCCAGACTCACCACTGCATGGCCTCCAAACCATCTCTAGCCACTCTTAAGCCGGTAGTGGTGACTCAACACACTCCCAACTAGAACTGAAATAGCTCTCAATAAAACCATTAACCCTTATAGGCACACTCACCTGCCAAAAACAAAACTTCTCTACTCTCTGTAAACAGTCTCTCTAATTCCAAGGAGTTGCCTCAGCCACAGCTTACCCACTCTGCAAGAACGCTTGTACTTTCTTGGTACTCTGGGTTAACTGTCCTTCTTTCCTGGAATCAATGTATATACTGACCCAGCTCCTCCCCATGTTAGGAACAGACATTACACATAAACCGGTTTAAGTGATCAGAAACTGGTTGAAACCTGTAATAGAACAGACATTCAGTGCACATAAACCTCTATGAAAATGGCTGAAACCGGTATGAGACAAACCTGGTTGAATGTAGTATCAGACTTAATTGATTTGGGTCAAACCGGTCTGTCCCAGAACCCTTCCTGGTCTAACTTAAATCAGAGTCCCACAGCATCCCAGATGCTTTGCAGCCATGGGCAGGACTCTCTGCTCCAGAAAGTTGGGCTGGCCCCACCGCTCTGCTCCCTGGCTGAAGCTCCGGCAGAGATGGGAGGTACAGCAGAGTCTGCCTGGCTTCCCTCTGCCCCACCCGACCACCACTCCCTGCTCAAGCAGGGAATCCCCCTCCCCTCTCCCAGAGCATGGACCATAGCCAGCGTGTGGTGTGCTAGCTAATGCTGAGAGGTGTCTGTGTAAGGCAGACAGAACAGTGCCCACTTAGGGCTTTTTGGAGCTAGTCAACAGGTAGCTGGTAATGTCCTTCTGTTCCTTCCTTGGGAAAAGCTTCTTAAGAAGGGCCTGAACTAATGAGAGAGGCTTTTGTTTTGTTGATGGGTTGATAATTGCACTGTTATCAACGCCCTGTATAACTCCCTGCTATGTAAGTTAATGCTGTGCTAATAATGTAAATATTAATTTTACAGTAATATTATAAAATGCCATCCATGATGGCCTGGCCAGTGAAGGTGGTAAATTCTGTTCTTTATACAGTAAATAATTAGCTCAATTCATAATTTATAGTAAATTATAACCAGATGAAGGCTGGTAAGAAAACTTATTGGCTTTCAATGTAGCAATTGAAACTGTCCTTAGAAATTGAGTGCAACATCAACATTTCTGAGTATCCTAGAAATGTGCCTTGTAAATTCTTTATGAATAAAAGAATTCACAGTTTTAACTTCATGCAGGCTCCCTCGCTAGTCAGGAGCAGTGAAGGGAGGGGGCAAACGTTTCCCTAATCAGAGTGTCTTGCTGGGGCCTGGCCATGCCCCCCCACCCCAGCTCATTACGGTGGAAGGAAAGGGAGGACTGCTCTAGCACTCTTCAGCTTCTAGCTTGAGCCACTGCAGGCATGTGCCGACATTTTCTCAGTCCACAGGGGATGTCCGTGTGGTTACAAACCAGTTCAACCTAGGCAGGTTAAACACCTGCAAAGATTGCATCAATTCAGGCTCAGGCTTTTTGCATGTCTGTCCCTAGCCTGGCTGGCCAGCTGAACCCTGTCTCAGACGTCTGGCATGGGAGTTTTCTATTATCTCTTTTTAGCCTCATTGGCCTCTGGTTTATCTTTATCAGAGGCAAGTCCACATCTGGAACCAGTTTCTTCTCAACAGCAATCTCTGCACTACTTTGCATTCTGGAGCTCAGTGCAGCCTCTGATTAGGGAGTTTGCCTCCCCTATGACCAGCAGGTACTGGCACCAGTTTGGTCGTTCTGTCTTTCTTTCCTAGGGTTTTCTCCGGAGGTCCTAGACTAAGTCTCTTACCATGTTCTGTAGCAGCACTTTACCTAAGCCCTTGCCCCTTTAGGCCACAAAAATTCAGTTCCTAAAGGGGCTCTGTTGTTTTTCTCCTGCCTATCAGCTCTTTCTCAGTAACAGCACTTGGGTCCTCTGTTCCAGAGCTCTTGAAGATTTTTTTTTTTTTTTTGCTGGGGGTGGGGGGTGCTAGAGCAAACCGAATAGTTGGTTTATTTGGGTAATTGAAATCACCCACAAAAATGCCTGCTCTCTTTTCTCATTTTGATTTTTTTCCTCTATTGAATAGTGACAAGCCTCCCTCAGGGTGGCATTGCTAACACCCACACATTTATCTTGAATGATAGGATTCTGGTGCCTGCAGTGAAAACTCTCACAATAATGCAAGAATCTGTGCATCCCTAATTTTCAGGGCTAGCCACTGCTGCCTGGTATACTGGGATTCTTCTGCCTGGGATGGCCAGAACAGAGAAAATTCCCAGGATAACAAGAGGCAGGGATGGAGAGAATGGAAGAAGTCTCTTGGGTGTCCTATGCACAGTACAAATCAAGTCTCAGGGAAGCTAAAGGCAAAGTAAATTAATACTATTTTTTAATTTCTTGGGCTATTATATTTATTTTAAAAACTACATTTAGTGTTGTCAGAGCAGAACAGTTAAGAGATGCCTCAGCACAGCTGCGTGTTAAGCACATTGGTGCAGGGATTTCCCCTGTAAGGCAGGAAAGAGTCTTGGTGCAGAATCAGAGCCCACCAAAAGCTTGCAGCTGCACCATCGAGTGCATGCTCATGATTGGCTCAGTGTAAATTATGCACACGTGGCGGTCAGCAATTGGCTCGCTGGCCATACAAAAGGATTGGGTGGTACCTGACCAAATAGGAGGAGAGCTCGAACATGCATAGGGAGAGATCCCCACGTGTACTTCTGAGCCACGGAGGGGCCTGATCAACCACCAACGACTCCCCGTCGCGGTTGCCACGACGTAGCCCATACCCTGCATGAGCATGTGAGCATCGGTGTGCCTGTCTACGGTTTTCATTTGTGTCTGTCCACGGATTGTGCCTACACTGCATACCTCGTGTATACAGCTTGTAAGTAAAGTTTTTTGTTTCAACCACTGCTGCCTCTCGTCCAACTAATTCCACTCTATCAGCAGCCCCATTCCACCGGTGTTTCTCAGCCCCCACAAGTGTAATTTTGGGGAGATTAGTGTATGTATATAGATGAGAGATACCATACAAATAGATCAGAAATATTTTAAATTACCTTAGGACAATTTGACTATAGGACAATTGATTTTCTTTAAATGTAATGCAAGGATTCTGAATATAATGACTGCGCTAATTCCCTAGGAAGATGGGCTTGGTTTAAGGTACGCAGCAATTAACAGGGTAATCAATGCTATGAAGGTATTCTTGAGTAAGGTCTTTGTAGTTCATATAAATTTGTACTAAAAATAATTGGAAAATGGAATGCTTATAAGCAACAAAGAGAACGGTGTGTTTCTTGAATGTTTATTGTTTCTTTTCTGTTGCTTAGCCCATTTGGGAGTCAAATGGGAAGGTTGTAGGGCAAGATGGCGGTAAGAAGCATACCGCAGTTCACTTCTTGGGTAAGTTGGTAAGTGGAGAGTATAACTGAATCTCCATTTTGGACTGCAAGGGTACTAATGAAAAGGTGGAGGATTCATCAGAATCCATCCACTCCAAAAAGAAAAACAGCGGTGTAATCCAAGCAGACTTAAAACCCTCCCAATCTAAACAAAGCAATAATTAGAGAACACCCCAGCCCTCCCCATTGTTATCTGTCACTAGATAAGACTTGTGATATATATAAACTCTTAACTGTTACTGCAGATATCCCAGGGCAACTCCTATGTGTATCGTTACCTGATGATAAAAACACAAAGAGTGATGCAAAAATGGCAAGGAAGAGATCCTCGCCGTTACGATCCTCCTCCAACAAACCTTCAGAACTATCTGCTCAGCGCAGAGAAGATACGACACAATCCTAACCAATGTAAGCATACTCCTCTGACAGCTGTTCCCAGAATGTACACAAGTACCGCTTGTTCCAGGAACGGAAGAAAGAGTGGGAGGACTAATATATACTCTAATAGTGTTATTAAGCAGAGCCATTAGTAATAGCATCTCCAAACTTCTTTTATTCATTTGGAGTAATGAGCTGTATTTACATGCAGTGGGACAACTGGGACCCAGGTCCTTTTAAAAAGTGATTCTAAAATATTGCCGTTGTCCAACACGCTGCTGAGATCAGAGGACATTTGAAAAACTTGTTAATAAAAACATTGCCTAATTTATCTCATATGCTCCTGGGAATAGGCTGAACCAAGACAATGAAACAAGTACTGGGAGCAGGCATGATAGTAACCATTATGAAGCTCTCCAGTTTTCTTTTCAGTTTCAGCTCGAAACAGTACTGGGAATTACATAATAGGAACCATTTTTTTTAATGGAGCTCAGGCATTTAGGTATAAGCACCAAAATCAGCTTGTTTCTTGGATATAATTGCAGTCATATTAGTTCTTGAGAACTGTCTTGAGTTTCCAAGAGTGGTTTTTTTCAGTTACGGAGGTCCCTTTCTTCAGACATCATTTGCAGCTGTGTGGGCAGCTGAATGACAGAGAATGCAGAAGGGACTCTCTATGTCCTAATTTACAGCTGCAGTTTGAAACCCGTTGATCTTAAACAGGAGACATTCCATCCAAAAAGCAGGACATAAAATGTAGCTCTTTTTTCAAATGGATCGAGCTACTGAGATCTCCAAAGAACCATGAAACAGGGGAAGCAAGTAGATTGCAAACAATGGACTTGGTCCAAAAAAAAAATCAGTCTTGAAACTAAACATCAACGGCACAGAAACATCCCCAGAAACTAATGAAAGAGCTGCTCCTTGGAAATGCTTTCTAGAGAATAATGTGAATTCTAGAGAAAGCGAATGTAAAGCCGAGAAATTAGTTCTTTATTAAGCAATTTACATGACCTAGTGTTTCATGAGCTGGATATATATTTAATGTCGTTCATATAGTGTTTCAAAGCCTCTATAATTGAGTACCTTTCAGCAAAGGGTTCCAACAATTCCCCTGGCTGGAAGGAGGACGTTGTAATTATTACTACTGCAGTACTCAGCATGTGCCTTTTGCTTTACATGCATATTAAAATATTTAGGTGCCTAAAGATGCAGAGCAAGTGCCTGCTGGGTTTTAGGAACTCTCCCAGGTGAGTTAGGCACACAGGCAATTTTTACATGTGCTCTGGGACGCGGCGCCGGACCCTTTAAGAGGTGAGCCACGCTAATTAAAAGTGGACTTTTTAATTAGCAAGCCACGCTAATTAAAGGTGCCCACATGTCACATGTATCAGTGTCCCTGTACATCCCCACACTGAAAAATGGCAGGGGGGCACTTTGAACTAAAGCTCATTGGAGATGTTTTATTTCAAAACACCCTGCCGCCATTTTTTCAGTGCAGAGATGCACAGGAACGCTGAGACACGTGACGTACAAGACTACGGGAGAGTGTCAATTCCCATGCTCCAGCAGACTCAGTTAATCAAGTCTGCTCCAATGGAAACATGGAAATCCAGCGCATTGGATAGGCTCTGTGCACGTCTATATAATTGCTGAGATGCCATATTCCTTCAAATATAACAGCCATTTCAATTTAAGAGGCACCCAAATGTTCTGGCTCTCAATTTAAAACAAAACAAAACATCTAGTCAGGCATGTTTAAAAGGATACCATCTCTATGGTGGATATGACAGGGCTATCTTTATAAGAAATAATCTGTTTCAAAAACATTTATATGAAGGAACCTAGTGTAGTAAGTACTTAAAAGGATTCAGAAAGTTTGCTTAAGCGTCTTAGATACCAGTCTGCAACTTCAGATGGTTAAACACCTTTGTAAAACTGATCTCACAGACCCTGTTCTGTTTCTAAACTTGGGGCCTTAACCTACAAACCACTGGTAGACGTGGCAGACCCTGGCACCAGCATGGACCCCCACTGATGTGATTACTGAAGGAATAGTGGGGTTCAGTAGTTAAAGGGTAAAAGTCCCCTGTTACGATACGTAAAGACCCAATTTCACTCTGTCTTAAGGAGTTGGGAGTGCTATTCAATGAAGTTACATCCAATTTTACCAAGGCTGAATTTGGCCCAAAATCTTTCTTCCAATTCATAACAAATTGAACCTGTGCTAGTATTATGTTCTCAGCTCTTTGTTTCACATACATCAAACAACTGTAGGATAAATCATCCTAAGTAGTGGGCCAGAATAGTATGCCGTATATAAACCATTATTGACCAGCTGCATCAAGTGGTTTACACATGATCTGTGTATGGTTCACCCAGCCAGGGATATAAAGGTGTTTGTGTTAGGGAGCAAGTGTGAGACATGGAAGTGAAAGAAGAAAAAGACAAATTAGTTTATTCAATCCATTTTCATACCAATTGTGCTCCTCCCATGAGCAGAGTCAAAAAAAAGAAAAAAACTTACGTCACGAAGCCAGATGAGCTGCGGCGAATGCCGGTGCAATCGGGATGACCCGGGGAGCTGGCTGGGGCCACAGGAGAGCAGACCCCACCACTGAAATCCAAACAGTGGAAAAGAAAAGCGGTGCAGGAAGAGAACAAAAGAAAAGGGAAAATAACACATCAGGGAACAAAGAGGGAACAGCTGAATCAGGCAGGCAGCCAATAGGGAACTCCCACACCGGACCCAGCTGGAGAGCGGGAGATTTAAGGGATGCCAAGGGAGCATCCCAGAGGGAGACATAAAGAGAAAGAAATCCGAGCAGTGAAGGAGAGAAAGGGAAAAGCCCAGTGAAGAAAGAAGAATGGATAGAGGACCAGAAGGTAAGCACTGGCCCCATGACTTCCCCGGCAAGGTCCAACCGAGAATTTGAGATGGCAAGGAGGCTTGAGCAATCGATGAGTCTGATCCTGGGGGGTGAAGGGAACCACTCCAGGGACCTACAAGGAAAGGAAAGGGGGATGACTTTATTCTCTCAGAAGAGAGAGGAGAAGAGAGGGAGGGCCCCGGCCACAAGAGAGTGACAAAGACAGAACCAGAGACAGCGATAGCTGCCTTGGGACCCATGCAGGGAAGAACAGGACAAGCAACCACGTAGACAGAGACCTCAGTTAAGATCCTTTCAGTTAAGGTAGTAAAGAGTCGTAGTGGCAATCAACATGGTCTGGAACATCAGTGTGGCGAGGGCAGGGGATGGGGATGGTGAAACCCTGTGAAGAGCCACAGAAACTCTGAGTCCATAACTCATCTCAGTTGCCTCCCAGTAGAGTCCACACTTACCTCCCAGAGTACTGAAGGCGTGGCAGGATATCTACAACAACAAGATAGTACTGTTCCAGCCGGGAGGTGACCCAACTCTAGGCGGCAAGGGAAGCTCCTTACACCAATGCAGAACTGTTTCTTATATTTATTAATACATAATTCTAGTCTGTTTTAAAAGTCCCGAGTGATAGGTCATCTATTGTTTTCCTACGGAAACATTAGTGTAGTCTAATAGATCTCTAGATCTCTGTCAGGAACTCCATAACCTAATTTTTTACTAATTTTTTCATGATCTTCTATTTGATTATTACCTTATACACAAAATATGTATCAGGCATCATAAAATTCTTATTCAGTGGATTAATTATTCACAACATTGAAGTAATCTGGCTCTTTTTCTCTATGACAGGTTTTGGGGGATTTTGTATGTTAACCTTTATCAGCGAATAACATTGACTCATCAGTAATTACGCGAAGTATGGTAGATAGCAGTGTTATTAGGCAGATTGTGACATTAACAGGAGTGACAAAAACAGGAAGTTAGCTCACGCAGAGCACAGTTTAAAGATTCTTGGTGTTAGGAATACAGATAATTTCAACCAGGCTCCTGTTCTTGAGGTAGTAACTGTATAATAGACTAAATAAACTTTCAGTGCTTATTAGCTTAGGATACACTGACTGTTGACTTAAACATGAAACAGGTGCATTGCCAAGTTGGAGAAGTCTAACACTGAAATTTCCATTTGATAATTAAGATGAAGTCACTTATTTGAACAGTCTGACATAGAGCAGTAAAAACCAAAAGTTACAAAAGGCCAAAAGGCCAATTGTTCAAAAGGCCACATTTGTTTAGTTTCAGTTTGCTTCCAAGTGAACTGGTATCTATATCAGAAGTGCTACCATGGCTGACACTCTAGCAATGTCAGTAGAGAAATCTAAATCTAAATCAGCTGAATTCCCTCCAAATTAGGCCTCATCTTAAATTGGTAATACCTATGCTGTACCTCTTTTTGAGAAAAGAGAAATTTGATAAGACTGGCTACTTGTTCCTGGTGTTTGAATTCATCATGCCTCTGAGTGAGGGTAGAAGACAGGCTACAACAAAATCAGCATGCACATCATGCCTTCCTGTCTCTCTGTCCTGGGAAAAAGTTTGTTTCTTAGTGGGACAGTAAGAACAGGGTATCTAACTCAAAATGACACTAAACACCCCAGGTATCACTTCCAGTAAGCAGATCACAACACTATGCTATAGTTAGCATTGACTTTAAGGTCTAACTAACCATACCTGAATTGGCCTTGTCAGTCATCTTCCAACCCACAGATAAGACAATCGTGGAAGTCAATCATCCTCGATTGTGAGGGATTGCCAATGATGAGATGATGACCAACACCCATTGGTCACATATGCCCCGCAAGCTGGTCAGCCCTACCTTGGACAATCTGGTGGCTTTATAGATATGAGGTCAATCCACACTTGCCTCCCAGCCAGCCTCTCACCTTGGCTCTGTAGGCTTTGAGCACAGTAAATCCCATCAGCTACAAATATATAGCCTTTCATTATCTCTCTTCATTTTTGTCCTGCCCACGAATAGATATAACCCTGAAGTGGTAGACATGTGCAGACTGATTCCTAGGAAGGTTCAGAACTGTGTACAAGTAGCTCCACACGGATGGCTATGGAGCCAGCAACAATGTATGTTCTAGGCAGAGGAAAACTGCTTGCATTGCTCCAACAGACTGTGGACAGCCTTCAAGGTTCACCCTAATGTCCTCTGTGCATATATTCAGCCTTACCCTAATCAAGTAGACCACCCTTTTTTTGTGTTTCCAGGTTCATTGTGACAGTGAGACCTGGGGAGACAGGAACGAGATGCCAGGTCACTGTGCTGGAACTGCAGCTGACTGCAGATCAGCTGAATGGGACCTGCTACAGGCTGACCGCCCATTAGACTTACCTGCAGGAATGCTACTGTCGATAGCAGAGTGGTGTACAGTACCACAGCACCAATGTGTTTGTAAGTGTGTTTTCCTTGTCTTCTTCCCTGTGTGCTACTTGACACCTTTGCTTTTTATGATTTTTCTGCTTTGGAGAAATACCCTAAGAGGCACTGCCTCCACATTCCAGTAGTCTAACACGTTATAGCTGTCAGTTCTTTTCTCCAAGACTGACATCTTAGATCTTATTTAAGGAGTGGGCTTATCCTCTTGGTATACTGAAGGGATTTCACCCATTTTTAGGTGCACCAAGAAATGGGGATGCATATCCCATTACAACAACTGAAGTATTCAGAGTGTACTAAGTTCACACAACCCACCTGTCCTCTCTTTAAAAACCAACTCTTATTAAATATATTAAGTATAGCTCAAAAATTAAAAGAAAAAGGAAATAGCACAGTTGGTCAAAGTAGAACAGTGAGGATTCATGGATACCAGCCTAATGAAATATCTATCAGATAACCTCCCCCCCCCCAGATTTCCACTGCCTAAAAGGCGTAAATGATTGTCTTCTTGTGAGTACTTTGGATCCATGTTCTATACTGTCATATTATTTTAGTATCCCACAGTATACATCTGGTAGCAGGTAATAGGTTACCTATATAAAGTCAGGTAGAATTATCTTCATGTTTCACCTGAGCTTAAGACGACACTATGCCAAAGTGGATTAACCCTATTATATTCTCCTATTGGGACACTCTCCAAACTACCAATGTATGCAAGGTGATTTCAACTTTTAATGCTTAAGGAAAAGAATGCATTCTTCTCCTTGGCTGCTCAAAGGGAAATCACTTACTCTCCACTTCCTCCTAAGAGGAAAGGAATAGCAGTACATTTCTCCTATTAGTCTTGACTTGCCTGACTCCTTTCCCATCTGACCCCTCATAATTCCTTTTTATTACTAAGGTTATAACATGCATTTGGAAAATGAACAATCAAAGAAGGCAGTACTTGCTAACTACTAACCCAGAGGTTCCCAAACTTTTTCTCATTGTGTACCCCTTTCCAGATTTACCAGTTGCCTGTGTACTGCTACCAGCTTACATTTTGTATTTAAACCCTTTGAATGCCAATTATTATTATAATGAAAATTAAATCCACCATTGCACAATTTCTATCACGTATCCCCAGAGATGTCTTGCATACCACCAGGGCATGCATACCACAGTTTGGGAACCCCTATACTAATCCAAGCAGAGCTTTTTGTAACTTAGTGCAGTAATATATTTAAAGCACCTGCAAGCCTATCACTAGCCACAACCCTAACCCTAGCCAAGAAGCCCTAATCAAGCCTAACTGTATTTTGCAAAGCCCTAAAATACAGGGCTAAAGCCCTACTAGACAGATCCCTAATCCAAGCCTGGGGTATCCTGACCAGCCAAACCGGAACCCCAGCTCTATTAGCTTCAGCAGTTCTAACCGTAACCATAGACCCA
>JAGPOW010000261.1:171745922-171789701 GCA_030014935.1 Caiman crocodilus
AAAAAAAAAAATCAAAAAACAACAGCAGCAACAACCTCTACATTCTTTTTGTAAAAAGGTTCTATAAAGTTAAACACATTTAGATGCACATAGCTTCCAATCTGGTGTTTATGTACATGTGTAGCTATGCCTGTAATATAGCTAAGCATTTCCATAGAGCTCCTCATTGTACAAGCTTGTACTAACTGAAAGAGGTACTATATGCGGTCACAAACAAGATACAATAATATTTTTGAGGGTAGAATATTCAATATTCTGTTTTTCTCTGTTGTTGAAGTCAGTGGTAAAATTTCTCAGCGATTCCAAAGGAAGCACAATTAAGCTAACATTCAAGGTATGCTACATAATGGAGTCTTGTGTACTGACCCAAGCTAACTGGATACTGTAGCTCAGACTCATGAAGCAATATAGTAGTATTAGCAAGGTGGAATGCCATGCTCACACAAGTAGCTCACGTACCCCGCAAACAGCACTGCCCTGTCCCATAGAGACAACTTTAGCAGCATCAGCATGGCACTTAGTTTGGGCTAATATATCCTTCTTTTCAGTAAGGCTAATTAGCCCAGGTGGAATGCCTACTAATACAGTTATATTGCTTCCAAAACCTGAGCAATTATATTCAGAACTAGCTCAAACATCTCCACACAGCTCTGCCTTGCCTCATGCAGAACCACTCTAAGTGCTTCTAAAAAAATCCCACTCTAAAGCTTTCATTCACTATAAAAGTATCAGTGATTTGGTTTATGGGAGGCAGGGTGAAGATTCTCTCTCTGTCTCTCTGCCCCTTTGAACATTTAAACAATTTTCTTTCAACTTTCTCTAACAATGTCATCTCCTTATCTTGAAGGGGTTTTTCAGCTTGTCTACGAAATTCCCCTGCAGCATGTCTTTCTTTTTTAATACTTGGGATTATCTGGTGTTTTTTGCAGAACACATTGAACAGGCTTAACCCGATAGGTTGGAAAGAAGAGAGTGAGCCATTAACTGTAGGATCCCCATTTTTTTTCTTTTCTAAGTATTATCAGTGGTGCTGCACAGAAGCTAGCAAAATCAGAAACATTTTATGCACTCAGAGAAGATTATAATTTAAATTTCTGAATCAGGACAAGCTCCAGGATGAAAGACCTTATTTCTCTTACAAAAAAGCAGGACATTTTCTCCAGTAATTTTATGGAAAGGGGTCATTGCAAATGCAAAAGATAACCCTATGCTGTAGATTTGCACAGTCTCCAACTGTTCAGATCTCTTTGTTGCTAAGCATGGTTTTATGAATGGATATTCTCTGGCCGTTCACAATGCTGCTGTATCTCCTCTGCAAGGTCAAGGCACCTCAGGATACGCCATTTCTCAGCAGCCAGCTCCTCCCTGGAGACTTGGCCCAACAGTTTTTTGGCAAAGAGGTTCTGATCCTGCATGAAAGGGCCCACCGTGGCTGGTGGGGGCTGAGGGAGCTTCTCCAGGCAGCCACTTGTGAAGCAGAAGTTGATTTTCTTTTCACGTTTCATTCCTGGTCCCCTTTCTTCAATCCAAGTCAGAGGTCTAGGGCAAAAGGGGAGGAAAAGGAAGGCCATTTAGCAGGAAGTAAACTGTGACATTCACACAATTATTTTGCTTGAATCTCACTGATGAGCAGTAAGCACTGTAACAAAACATCGAGAGGCAACACTTTTTTGTGTTAACCTGTATAGTTGGACCTGAGGAACTGATGCCCAAAGCTTGTCTAACAACTCTTCCAACTCTACAGTTTCATAGTTTCATTGTTGGTAGGGTCGGAAGGGACCTGAGTAGATCATCAAGTCCGACCCTCTGCCATGGCAGAAAAGAGTATTGGGGTCAAACAACCCTGGCAAAGCGTTCATCCAGCCTCCTCTTAAAGACCCCCAGGGTAGGAGCCAGCACCACTTCTCTTGGAAGTTGGTTCCAGATCCCAGGTGCCCTGACAGTGAAGTAGCACCTCCTGATATCTAGCCTAAATCTAACCCCTGCCAGCTTGTGACCATTATTTCTTGTCACTCCTGGGAGTGCTCAGGGGAACAAGGACTCCCCCAATGCCTGCTGGTCCCCACTTGGCCCAATAAAGGATATAAAAAAAAAGTCTTGTCTCTTGTAATCTCCTGGCCATTATAGCCACAACAACACTTCAGGCCATAATAAAGCACATCATTTCAAAGTCCCGTCCATACAGTATGTTCAGGTAACAGGATCATGAAGCAGAAATTAAGATGGCATGGAGAATCAAGCATTGAATCCCTGAGTTCTAATTCCTGCCCTGTCACTGATCCACTGTGGGTGCATCTACAAGTGCAATTAGTGCAATGCAATAAATTCTGGTGCAGTTTGTGCTGGAGTCAGCTGCTCCCAGGCACAGCATTTACACATGTGCCAAAGATTGCAGTATGTTAAGCTGGGGTGGAGCAGCCCCAGGCTGGCAGGCGGCCCAAGGGGTCAGCTCCAGGGTCTGGGTGGTGGTGCTGGGCATAGGAGGGGCTGGTTGGGGCACAAGGATGCTACAACATGGGACTAGCTGCCAGGCAGTCCTGGCACGTTAGCACCCTCATGCCCCAGCCAGTTCCTGTCACAATCTACATATGCATTAGATCACATGCAAGTACTCTACCATACGATAATATTGTCCCTGACAGTACTATCTTGCAGCACAGTTAAATTAACCTACTGCACCCTAAAACCAGTTCACATGTAGCCTGTGATGCTTTATTGCAAAGCTCATTAGTCTAGTCTGCACTAAAGTGCACATGTAGATGCACCCAGTGTAACCATCAGCAAGTTACCTAAAATCTCTGCTTTAGACTTCCCTCTGTGCAATGCCGTGAATGGCTAACTGTCTCACAACAGGGACTCAGAGCTCAGTTCATTACTCTTTAAGAGGCTGATTTGTGCTTCTTGGATAAAAACTGTTGGATACATGCAAGTAACATATTTTTAGGCATTTTGGGCTTAGTCCTGTTGTCACAAAACCCAGTGGGAGTTTTATGAAGGATACAGGTCAGGCCCTGTGAGTCAAGTCAGCACACAAAAGAGGAAGCTGCATGGTTGGCATGTGCACAAGATTAGTGCTGGGATTCCGGCTGAGCTGCCCATCCCCCTCCAGGATAATCCACAGAAGGCAAGCAAGTTCACTCACATGCATACCAGCTCTTAGCTCCTTCCTGAATATTCACAAACGTTTGTTTTACTCCACTGAGAGCCCTCAAAGTAAATCCCAGAGATTATGCAAGAAGCGTTAGTTTTCCCCTTTCCTGGCAACCTCACACACGAACGTGCATAAGCACACACACACACGCTATCTGACAACCCCCAAATGCTACTCCCCAGTGCAAAACTAGATTAAACAGGCTTTTCCCAAGGATCTACATCTGAACATACAGCTTTATTTTATAATGAGGCTAACGAGCTGCTACGGCAGCCCCAGCCTCCATGTCCTTTCGCTATGATGCTTTGGGACCCTGGATTTACACAGTTCACAAGCCCCAGGGTGTGCCTTGGCCACATCACTGTACTACTGAGGAAAGAGATGCTATGAGTAATGCCATACAGTTGTAAGAGGTGATGGGCATAGCTCTAATGTGATGTGGATCTCCAATACAGCAGAGCCCTGTATTACAGCAGGGCCATCTGGGGGAAGGGAAGATGCAAGGGGGGAGGAGCAAGATGGGACAGGACAGAAAAAACCTCAACATCAGCCACAAAGAACTCCTTCTAGTACCATCAACATCTTCTTCTGACTTCCTACAATGCACCTGCTCATAGTTCATTCATCATCACTGGCAGAGACACGCATCTTGGAGGTTATACATTGTTTCTCTCACTTGATTATTAATGGCCCTTCCATAAGTCCTTCATGTCTCTACTGCAGTCCACTGCTCATGAATTATGAGGGCATCAATAATTTGAGGAAATAAACAGTACATCCAAATCCAGCCATCTGGGCATCGTTAAACCAAAATCAACTGCCCTAGAAAGACATTTTTCTCCACTCTACAGTAAGCACTTATAGCAGAGAGTTAATCCTAGGATTTTTAACCTCAAATTCTTCACATTTTCAAACCCAGTTTCTATATGCATGTGCTAAGAACCATTACTCTAAATCACTAACCAGAAAGATACAGTATATCTGTGCTCATTTATTTAAGCAACTATACCGCTCTATGCATTTATTCAAAGTCTTAAGTTTTCCTTCTTTTGTTGTGTTAGAAAATGGTGCAGGTTGCACTTCCTTTATTTACTTGTTCTTCTTGCGTCCTTGTCATAAACTAGATGTTTTCCCGATTTGTGCACAAATGATGGTTTTTTCCATTGCTGTAATTACTTGTGACTTGTGTTAAAAACTCTGTTTGGATGGCAATTGGATTTAATTTTGAAATACATGAAGACTGCATTTTAACTTGTAATTAGTCAAATGTTCTGGATACATAATATTACTTAAACATGTTTTGCATGTAAAACTGACTGATTTTTCAGAAAGGAGGCATCTGTAATTAGTGAACTGAACTGATTACTGAAGGACATGACAACCAGAAACTTCTCAGAGCTTGTGGACCTTATCCCCTTGTACTTAGTTTTTATTTATAAATTAGAAGAAGAAAACAAGTTTTTCTCTTTTTTTGACTGCCAGTTCCTCAACTTTGAGAGAAATGATCATTGAACTGAACTGACTGAATGAACTGAAAAGAGAAAATTCTCTCTGCACCTTCAGATAAGACTACTGACCTCATAAAACAATTTAACACTTCCAGAAACTCTTGTTCCATGTACTTCTCCAGTGACTTCCACCAGTCCACTGGTTTGGTCTCCTTTACAACTTCACCCGGAAGCACATAGTACTTAACATAAATTTTTTCTTTTTCAAAATTAAATACATTTGACGTGATGAGCCCCTGTGCTAAGGGTTAGAGTTGTTAGAGTCTATTAATATTTAAATGAAATAAAATACAATATAATTAAAAATGGAATATTTTTAAATAACAATATTCATTTTTATCCACCCTGCAATAGGCTGGCCTTACCTACAACCTGGTATCACCTTGCAGTCAGGTTGGCTGTACTCAGGTTGGAGTTGAACCCTGCCCTCAGCCGACCCAAAATGAAAGCAGCAAAAGCCACTGCCCCTTCAGTTAATGCAATCATTTTTGTTTGTGAAATGCATTGACTTGAGGCTCCAACCCACCAGGCTGGGGTTTGAGCTCCAAAACCAACCCTTCCTTATGAAAACTTCCCTGCCTTTCCACCTTACATATTGGTGGAATGCCCTTCCACCTTGTATTGAGAGATTAATTGTCTTGGTAGCAAAAGAGCCAGAGGTAATTTGTCTGACAGCTGAGCTTTAAAAGTCAAACCCAAAGAATGATCAACAGCCAAGCCTGACTATGGACAGAAAGAGTATAGTTAAATCCCTACTTAACAAGCAGCAAAAAAGGCTGCTGAGCTGTGCTCTAGCTGCATCTTCCATACAGTGCCAAGGTATAAAGTAGGCTGCAATAACCTTACTTCAAGGTTAGAGTGCACTCTGCTTGCACCATGGCTGCAAAGGTTCATGAGAGACATGATCCATCTACGGGAAATGCATCTTCTCTCAGTCTCAACAGATTAGCACTTCTATAATTCTATCTGTCAGGGCCCCTGTCACAGGCCACTCCGGTTGCCCTGTGCCTGCATAGAAGAACTGCCAGAGGGGGAGCCCTTGCAGTGATTAGGCGGCACAGCTGCAGGTTACCAAGGCAACTAATGAAGGTCAGCTGACCCAAAGGGGCAGGGCCTGGCTCTTATAAAGCCCAGAGTTGAAGCCAGGCTGGCAGTCCTCTGCCAGCAGCCAGAGGGGCAGGAGTGCTGAGAGAGAGAAAGACAATGCGACTGTAGCTCACAAGAGCTCCAGAGGCTGGAGCAATGATGTTATGGCCTAGATAAGAGGCTTATGTTGTTGTGGCCGGGTGCCCTATGTTTTCATTTATAGCCAGAGGCTTGTGGTGGTGGTGGTGTTGTTGTTATGTATGACTGGTGGTTTGGGTGAGGCTATAAGGGGAAGGAAGAGGCCTCATAAGGGACCCCAGCAGGGTAGGGATCCTGGTGCCCATGGGGGTGCAGTGTGTTCACAGGGGCCCACAGAGGTGTGGGGCCCTAGTGCCAGAGAAGGCGCAGTGGAGCGCCAGTGAGGGCGCAGCAACATGGGGGTGCATAGGCCCCAGCCCCAGAGAGGGGGCATTTGATAAAGAGCCCAAGTTGGGCACAGCAGGCCCCTGGAAGGGAGGCAGCATGGAGAAGCCTGTGAGGGGCAACACTGAGAGGCCCAAGAGGGGCAACACTGAGAGGCCCAAGTGGGGCATAGCCAGCCCCAGGAAGGGGGCAATATTGGGTAGCCCACGGGCAGGCATTGGGAGTCTCCAATAGGGGGCTGCATATATTAAGGAGCCCAAGTTGGGCACAGCAAGCCCCAGAGAGAGGGCAGCACTGAGAAGGGATCCAAGTTGGACTCGGCAAGCCCTGGGAAAGGGGCAGCATTGAGGAGCCCTAGAAAGGGGGGCAGTTTATTGAGAAGCCCAAGTTTGGGTATTGAGAGTCCCTGATGGAGGGGCCGCATAAAGTAAGGAGCCCAAGTTGGGCACAGTCAGTCCCAGGAGGGGGCAATATTGAGGCCCTCGACAAGGGGCAAAATATCGAGAAGCCCAGTGTGAGCGAGGCAAGCCTGGAGAGGTGAGCACTGCATAGTCAGCCCCAGGAAGGGGGGCAGCAGGGAGGAGCCCCCAGAAAGGGGCGGCTATTTTACTGAGGAGTCCAAGGGCGGGCATTGGGAGCCCCCAACAGGGGGCTGCAGGCAATAGAGAGCCCAAGGAAGGGGGCAGCATTTGTTAAGAAGCCCAGGTTGGGCACCGTCAGCCCCAAGGAAGGGGCAGTATTGAGGCCCTAGACAGGGGGCAGTGCATTGAGAAGCCCTGTGGGGGGTGAGGTGAGCCCAGAGAGGGGAGTGCCATATCTAGGAGCCCAGTGTGGGCATGGTGAGCCCAGAGTGGGGTGCGCTGTATTGAGGAGCCCAGTGGGGGCACATAGAGTCCAGGAAAGGGACAAGACGTGAGACGGTCCAGAGAAGACAGAGAGAGACCACGACAGACAAAATTGGGTTGAGATCTGCAAGGCTTGGGCTGCGGTGTTGGGGAGGAAGGAGCCACAGACAGCGCCCCCTAGTGGAGGAGGCAGTACAAGTAGAAGGGCAGCCTTCCGCTAAGGAACCAATTAACATCAAAGACGTGGCAGGCGAGTATGTGGGCGGTTGCTCAGAGGTAGGTGCGGAGGGCCATATTGAGGGTGGCCCCGAGCGGTGCGCCATCACTGCCCTGCTTTTGCCAAGCACCTATCCAAGTTAACTTGGTGGAGAATGGACCAAATTCTCTGCAGCTGTAACTCTGCTGAGTGTAACTGAATAGTACTGGAATACTATGTAACTTTCCAAGCAGGATGAACTATCATGCAGGCAAAACAGACTGTCACCCAGAGCAACCAAATATGAATGGTAACAGCACAGTAAGCTAGGATTCATGTGGGTCACTACAGCTGCGAAAAGGATGCATTTAGTAGTTCCTTAAAGCTGTGCAAATCCCAGTGCTTGTTTTGTCTAACAAAAATCACTCACGGCAACTCTGAAGCTAGTGAAAACACAGATTAATAGCATGACACATGTTTGTTCCTGCCCTCTAGCTCCATCTATTGGAACTGGTTCAACTCCTTAGCAGTGAAATGTTCTACAGACAACTCATATTACACATGAATTGCAAAGGTGGCAATAGAGGGTTTATATGGGGTACTGTCTGTCTGTAATTTAGTTTTTAGAAGAATTGCACATGCCATCTAATCTGAAAAGGGAAATACCTAATCTCCTTACAAAATGCAACTGACTTTGTGATAGCTGTCTCTTTATAACCAATAGTCCAGATGAACCCAATTGTCTAGCTCCCAAATATCTAGATCTATTTTTACCCATATTTATTTAGCTTCTCAGCTGTAATTCATAGAGAATCCAAGATCTGCTATTGTAAAACTCTGACATTTAAAAAGAGGCTTGCTTTCCTGGATAATACAGTAATCAGAACAGTGTGCTTGACATTCCTAAGCTTCTGGAGCAGGCAGCAAAGCCAAGTCTCTTAATTTCTTGGGGTTTCACTGTATCAGTCTGTAAAATGGGAAGAGCAGTTCTTATCCACCTCCCCCAAAAGGGCATCATGAATATTACATGATGTTTGTCTAGGCAGTACAATACATCAGAGTAGAGTATTATTAGCAGCCCATGACCTCTCAAAAATTGGGAGCCACTTTCTAAGTATCGACCCTGCTGTGCTCAATGCTAGAGTGTCTGGTGCTCCATTCTGGATTTCAAAACTTTTTCTGAATATGAAAGTAAAGTTCTCAAATGCTAACATACATCATGGGTCCAGTCCTTTATTTCTGACACCAGAAACCTCTTTCGGAGCCTCTTTTTCTTAGATGGATACTGTCTGATAGCAGCCCTTGCTAGCACAAACCCTACAGACTGCACGTCTTAAGCTTGTGTCTCTTGCAGAGAATACTTTTTCATTGTGTTTTTATCTATTTCATTCTCCCTTTCCTTATTCTAATAGTGTTACAAAACAATTTAAGAGAAGAGAAGGTATGGAAGAGTTCCTGCTGAAGATAGCTGTACATCATAAGTAGGAAGGTAGTTAGCCATGTTAGTCAGAAGTCAAGCAGAAGTCAGGACAGGATGGCACCCCAGAGACTAACAGATTCAGAGAGACATGAACTTTTGTAGGTGACAGCTGCAGCTTCATCTAATGCTAGCTTACAGAAGCCTGTGCCTCTTTGAACAAGTTAGTCTCTGAGGTGCTGCCCTGCCCTGCCTTCTGTCTATACCACCTGGCTAATCCACTCCTATGTCAAAATGTTACTCACTTCTTGTCTGCATTCTCAAAATGGGCTGTCATTCTGGAATAATCCTTTTCTTTCTGTTCCTCTCTGGTGGCTGAGGTGACAGTAAGGTCCCCAAAGAGATCAATTAGCCAAGTAAGGCGGGCAATTCCATTAAAAGAGGGGAAGCCTGATCGCTTTTCATCCAGCGGACCACCTACAGAAATAAAAATGGAGCATCTTGAGAAAGGGGGAAGGCGCCTCAAATCAGCAGCACAGACTGTAATAGCAAGGGCAGAAGATGTGTATGGGCCAGAGAGCGAGACATCAGACAGTCCAGTCTGTAGTAGGAACCTCATTACTTAGGAGTCCACTTAAATCAGTCCCGTCAAGGTCAGTTGCTGTCTTTCTGTTGTTAAAAGTTAGACTCTATCAAACAGAACCTTTTAAACTTCCCTGTGATCTCTCAAATGCATCAACTCTTTTGCTCTAATGCAGGCATGGTCTATAACTCTATCTGTGGGTAGAAAAAGGAAGAGAACAGAACAAAAGAACTCTATTCCCATGCCAAGCCCCCATCAGAAGGTAGACAGAAAGATGAAAAAAAGATTCAATTAATATAGACTAGAACTTCAGGGATACATTGGTTCCTTGGGTGCTCGTTCACAGAGCCAGGAAAAATGAAACTTCAACTCTGTCTTAAAAGGAGAAGAGCCTGAGGGTTCCTCACTAAAGAGTGGGGGAATTCCTTAGAGCTCTCTATGTTCTGTGGAGCTCAAGTGATGATGAAGGGACTTTAGGGGAGGAATCTCCCTTATGGGACAATATTTATACGTTGGTATCTCTTTGTGAACTCATACCCCAATATAGAAAAAGTGGAGGAGATGCCTTCAAACATATTTGGGAGAGATTAATGGTACATTGAGCCTCCCCTCCACATAGGCAACTGTTAAGAGAGAGGGTTTTGAAGGCCTCTATAATTTCAGGTGAGCATCCAGAGCTAGAATGTAATATATGGGTCCTGGTTGTGTGGCTTCAGTCTCTACAAGTGAATGAATAATGACTAAAGTGGCTGGCCTTGGACGACACTTTCTCAGGAATGCAGTCTTTAATAACTGACCTGTGAAGTGTAGGACTCCCTTGACAAGGTCCTTCCCAGCTACCTCCTTTTTCAGCAGCTTGTACTCTTCCGTCATAAGTTCAATGTGCTCCACATGGAGGACTTTACCTGTTGTTGAGAAAATGAGGATCAAATAGGATTATTAAAAGCTTTCAGCATGAATCCAAATCCATAAGTAGGCAGTAAACCCTTTAGCGGTCATCAGTGTGAGAAAATTTTGCACAAATAGCCTAAGCACAGTTGACAGAATGGTGCCAAGAAAGACTGTCAGGCATTATACCAGCAATTCAGTTTGAATTCATTGTTCTCAGGAGCAACATACGAGTTGTCCACATGAACAGCAGCCTTTTAGCCATGGATTTTAATGTGGATCATGTAGATTAAACCAACATGCAGTGGAGACACTCATGTTCAAAGAAAAGTTTGTGTAAAGTCTTGACCTTCTCTCTTGCCACCCTCCCATATAAATTAAATAATAATAATACCTTTGTTAAATAAGGTACATTATTTACAACCAGATTGAAATAGCACATCAGGGAGTCCCTTGCTACACTGCTATCAGTGAGACTACTTCTGGAGTAGCATGCTACCCACCGTTCCTCAAAATTTGGCCCTCATTCAAGACGCATTCATTGGGATGCCTTCAAGAGAATCAATTTAGCGTAACAATAGGAACTGCTGTTATGACTGAACAAGGATTAAGTTCTGCTTAACTGGAACTAGTGCAGTTATTAGCACAACAGTAAGGGTATATCTATAAGGCTCAAGGCAGCACCTTGCAGAGATAACCCAACTCTGCATGAACTAGCTCCAGAATGAGACAGAGTATGGCTACATTTGTTCAACAGAAGACACTGGCAGAATGGATTATCTCAGGCAAAAAACTGAAAAAAATGCATCTCTATCATTTCTGGTTGTAGAGCAAGCATATTCAGAGCTAGCTTAGGTATCTCTGCATGGCGTTGCATTGAGCCACTCCCTTATGAGTACTCAGGAGGTAGAGGTATGTGAAATGCTAAGATCCAGACTTTTAGCACATAAGTACCTGAAGAAGAATTACAAAGGAGTGAGTCTACAGGGGCACATTGCACCCTGTCCAAGGGTTTGAGCTCTGCTCCTGCCTAGCACTGCACCCCTTCTTGCAGTGCAAATGGGGCAACCTCCACAATACCTTTAATACCTTTAATCTAGTCTCAGCTGGGCTGCCAACATCCACCCCCCAGCTGTGCTGTTAGCATTTACGACTAGGACTGTATATGTAACAGAAAGAAGAAGGTGTTGCTTAGAAATGGATTCTTCTCTCAAACACAGATGCTGTGAAAGCTCATAAAGGAATAAATGTATGATGCATACACAGGCAGAGAGGCTTGTGTCATATCAACCAAGAGAGGCATTGTTTATGGTTCCATTTCCAGGGGAAGGAAAGCCTTGGGGAAAGAGGAGGACACAAATCCCAGAGTAACTGATAGGGCTTATGTTTTGGTTCATAACTGTTTTTAATTAATATGGATGGATACAGTTGTCTAATTACATTCTTTGTGCTCGTGCCAGCCAGTAGTGAAACTGCTACTAATGTTAATACACCCATCTTGGTCAGCATCTTGCTCTTTGTAGTTCTCTGTTTATTTACCTGTTGCATATTCTCCAAATCCTGCACTGAAAGTTCTCCAGAGCAGGCTCTGTCCTTTGCTTTTTGGTTTCTAGGATGACTGATACAAAGGGGTCCTGCTCCCTATTTGCAAGTTTGAGGGGCTACCACAATACAGATAATTGTCATTTTAAAAAAACTAGTTTCATCTTTAGCACCTTGAATATTAAAGTGCCATTACCTTTTTGCTCAGCCAACTCCCAGAGGTCACGGGCTGCCTTAGCAGACAGTGCCATGGGATACTCAACCAGGACATGTTTCCCAGCCTCCAGAAACATTCTGAAACAAGATAGATAAAAAGATTAGAAAGTCTTCAAATCAAACCAAAAATTGGTCTCTCCCCCATAAATCTTCTGATGCTAGTGGCCATCAAACCCCTTGAGGACAGGATAAGAAACATACTAGGACTGGAGACAAAGAACCCTAACACAGAGTTCTGGATTATCTTCTGTGTGCAACTCTCTCATGCACTGTGTAGCTTAAGCATCTTAAAACAGGGTCCACCATCAAGCGGAAAAAGTAAAAGCCAAGAGCAGAGATTCTCAACCTTAGCACTGTGGCACCCTTGGGTACCTTGAGATCCTTTCAAGGGTGACATTAGACTTCACAAAATTTTAGCACAGTTAGGTGTGCAAAAAATTTTTCTTCAGTCAAAAAATGAGTGAAAAAACAAGTGCTAGCATTTTCCAAAGGGTGCCATGAATCTAAAAAAGTTGAAAACCACTGGCCTAAAGTTAAGCAATAAAAAAAATGCTGAAGATGAACCCGTGTCTTAAACCTCACCCATCTCCCAGGATGGGACACATGACTCAGTGCTATATGCAAGCTCTTCCATCCACTTGGGATTCACAGCCTGGAAATTTCTACTACAGTTAGATGCCTTCAGCTGCTTTTTCAAACACTGAGCAGCAGCCAGTCTTCTTTCCAGCCATGGGAACAGAGTAGTGGGAGGGGCACTGCCTATTTCTTTCATATACAATAATCAATCAGCACCCAGACATGACACAGGAGATCTGAGCTCATTTTCTTCCTCTGCTGGAGGGAATTCAAACCTACCTCCCTATCAAGTGCCTTAACCACTAGGCCAGAGCCTGTTCTGGAGTAAAAGCGTTTATCCACTGCATTTGTTAAAGCTATTCTAATCTGCGGAAAAGAGCTCAAAATATATTACGTAAAAAAACAGACAGCAAGATACTTTAGATGATTGATAAGGGCACTTGCTTGGGAGCAGGGAGGTCTGGGTTATGGTTTCTGCTGTTTATTTATTTTATCCAATATCCAGGATTGCAGTTTTGAAATTACATGTCTAAGTTTAGCTTTGGTACCCAAGTGCTTTTCTGGATCAGACCATGAGTGTATCCATGTCTTCCCCTACCCATCTGTATAATGAAAATGTTACCTTCCTACTTCATGAGGACATTTGGGGGCTCAAGTTACTAGAGACCATTGCAACAGAAATACAAAATACTAGGAACAAGATGCACTGGATGAGAACAGAAGGAATGAACAGGGTTTGGGAATTACAGGAACTCAAGAACACAAGTCCACTTCTTTTATTTCAACTAGACATATGCAAATCCAACAGGACTAGTTCCTGTGCATAGACACAACAGGAGATGCCTTTGTCCTCTTACCTTGGAAGGTTTAAATCTCATAGTCACATTTATTTGGAGAGGGTGAGAGTTCTTGTTACGGTGCTAACAAAAGGATTATGTTTAGATGTTGCTTCATCCTTTGACAATGCATATTTTATCACCCCTACATATAACTCTATTACTAAAGAAGCAACAAGCGAAGGAGAGAAGTATGTACCTGACGCTCTCTTCATGGTTTTTGTTGTCTGTGCTGATGATGGCTGCTTGGATCTCTTTGTTTCTCAGAGCATCCTCCAGGTTAATCTGCTTGGCCTCTTTAACATTTCCCACATTTCTCCTAATTATCCAAATTAAATAAAAATCAGAAGATGAAAGGTAACATCACAGCCCACTCCCTCTCGTTAGTATGATTTGTATTGCAACAACATTAGATGCCCCACTCCTGATGCAATACTCCACTGGGGTAGGTCCTGTAAATAAATAAATACAATTAAAAACACAGAACCAAACGAAAGACTCTGGCACAAACAGCTTACAATCCAGGACTGCAGACTAAATGATGCAGGGAAAACAGAAGGGGAGCACATGAAAAAAAGAGTGAGGCAAATACACGTTAGCGTAATCAGTACGGATCTCCAGACACCAGGTGCCTTGCCACTGTCAATCATTTTGTTGGCACTGTGAGAGAATGAAGGAGCACAGCAAGAATGTTTATAAAGGGAATTCCTCCTCCATGCAGCAGCACAGAGGCACTTGTCTGAAAATTTAACAGGTAGAAAGTGATGGCTGGTCCAAATGTCTGAGCAGAAGCTGGAAACAACATATTGAAAAGACAGATGTGTAGGAGGACACATAGGGCATGAAGATAACTTGAAAACGAAGACAGGTTGCTTATATTTGATAGTGTAGACGGATACAAAGAGCAGGGAAATGCAGTCAAAGCAGTAACGGTCCTGCAAAGACTACCTTTGAATTGCATGTTAGGCTGATGGAGTTCCTTGAAGGGAAGAAGCCCTAGCACTTCGGTCATTCAGTACTACTGTATTTACTTGAATCCAAGACAAGGGTCCCCCTGTTCACATGGTGGCAAAGCCTCTCATCTTAAATTTGAGTACAAGGTAGGGGTCACACAGCGGGGTCCTGCAGCTGCAGCGGCTCTGGCTCCAACTCCAACTCTGGCCCCAAACCAGTTTCGGGGTCAGAGTCAGAGCCACTACCCCCACATCTCCTCATGCCTCTTCTGTACCCACCCACTGCCTGCCCCATCACTGCTGCCTCTTACCCTCAGGCTCTGGCTCCACGTCCAGTTCCAGCACAGAGCATGGAGCACATGGTGGCTCCAGCCCCTGCCCAGCCAGGCAGCAGTGGCAACAGCTCTGGCCCCAGTCTTGGCTGAAGCTCCAGCCCAGTCTCAGAGTGGCTGCTGCCACAACCACTGCTGCCTGGCCACCTGGGGACCAGAGCCACCATGTACTCTATGCTCCAGGATGGACTAGAGCCAGAGATGGAGCTGCAACTGGCAGCAGCAGCCAAGGAGGGGTAGGAGGGGAATAATTGCCAGAAGGTGCAGGCAGTGCAGGGGGACAGGTGGCAGGGGGCAAGGATCAGGGGTTAGGTTGCTCAACTCCCTAACCCTCCATCCTCCCTGCCATTGCTTTCCCTACAGCAGCAGTGGTGGGGATAAATTTAAGATAACCCTCCAATAATTAAATTCTATACATGGAAAATCATAACAAATGTATTAATTTTCCATTTATAGAATCTAATTATTTGGGAGTCGTCTTAAACTCAACGTTGTCTTGGATTCAGGTAAATGCAGTAGCTGTGGCACCCTAGGGAACCAAACTGCATGGGCAGGGAGGTGTAATGAGTGACCTAATAGGTCTTTCCTATGTCCAATAGGCATGACTCATTGATTATATATATCTGGAGAACACATCCACGCTGCAAGGCATACATGCCTCATATACATATTTTAAAACTATTATGTCTTGCTGCTATGGTACCCAGAGTCTGACAGCTACTGAGAACCAATGCTGCTGCTGACCAGACATGAACCTTATTGGATTTGTTCTCCAACATGCACAGCTGGCTTCAAAAGTACAGATTTTCATACTAGACTTGCAACATCAGAATTCCTCATCTGAATTACCTATAGACATGAGCTCATCCATGTGGTTTTTTCACATTTGTGGGAATCTGGACACGCAATAGACTTTGGTTATATGGTCTCTATGTCTCTTTTATAAAGACCTGATCCTGCAGCATGCTGAGATCCCTCAGAATTCACTAACTTAAATGGAACTTAGGGCACAAAAGTCCCATTCACTTCACAAAGCTTCATACACTAGTTTTCTAATTTAACCTCCAGATCAGGGGTGGACAAAATAAGGCCCACAGTCTGGATCTAACCCACCAACTGATTGTATCAGGTCCACAGGCAGGTGGCCGCCAATTCATGGGGTCCAACCTGTGGGGGACCAGCAGCTCCAGCTGCCGCATAGTGCCAGAAGGGTAGGCAGAGCTGTTTCTGCTGCGCCAGGCAGGCAGCCGGGACTGCTTCCACCTAGCACTGACATGGCAGTGCCAGTTGTGAACCCAGGCAGACACCCCAACCCCAACCTGGAACCTGCCCAGAATGTCCACAGCTGATGCCAGTGTCCTCCCAGGGCTGCTGCTGCTGTGCCAGGTGGATGGTGGTATAAGCTGCAGACCATAGGTGATGCATGGGGGTGGGGGGCACTGGCACATGTTCCCCCCAGATTTCTGTGTCAATGATGGGGTGCAAGTCTGCAGACAGCCTGCATCCATTACCCAGCAGCATCCAGGGCAGCAGCAGTGGTGCAATTTCTGCGCTGACAGCCCCATTCAGACCCATTGCCCAACAGCAGCAGAGACAGCAGCTATGCTCCCCCACTGTCAGCACTTATGCATTGTCTATGTTGCAGACAGGGCCAGCACAGTTCTGGGTCAGGGATGCAGGATCAGAGCATACTACAGCTCCGCTCCAGGCAGAGTGAGTGAGAAGTGAAATATAACATCTAAGGTATTTGTGAGCCTAAAAAACAATATGCTCAGAAGGAAAAGAGAGGGAGGTTTGCATAAGGGAAAACAATGTGCTCCACAAACTTACAACTGAAATATCTAACCTGGATACAAAGCCAAACAGCTTCAGATGCTCAGATGGGCTGGAGGGGACTGGATTCAGCAAGTCCCTGATCCGCACTGATCCAGCAATTCCGATTCCAACCACCACAGTCCCAATCATTCTGTTAGTCTAAATTAGAGAGAAAGAGAGAGAAAAAAAAGATCAGAAACAAATTGATTTGCCCCTTTTTGGACACCAGGAACCCCTACACTCTGTCCATTATACATCCAGTGTGACAGTGAGTCAAAAGATACCCTGATGCTGTGTGTAATTACATCTTCCAGGATTTAACAATGATCAATACCTCACATAATTGGACCTAAAGGTTCTCATCATTCACAGTTCTTGCACTGGATCCAAAGCACAAGCTTCCTTCCTCTCTCCCAAATGGATAGGCAAAATTTCAGTAATGAGAAGTTCTTCCATTTAGATAGTACCTAATATCCTGATGGAGCTCCAAATACTTTGCAAAACTAATAAGATTTTATACAAACTAAATACTAAGATCATGTCCCAAGCTTCTGCAATGCAGCCACCTCCAGGGTGCAATGCTGACACTAACAGTACACAGCAACACAGCATAAAACTTCAGGACTTTTCCAGAAGGAACTACTGGAGAATGCTAGTGCCGAGACAAACAGTTCATTTGGCCAGCCTACTTGTCTGAAATTTCTAGTCTTCTCAAAAACACCATAAGTTCTTCAAGGAGAGTGGCCCATTACTTCAGTTTTACATCTTACTTTCAACAGCAGTATTCCCTACTATTATACTGGAGCACTAGTGAGGGGTGGTGTGGTCCAGTGGTTAGGATGGTAGACCAGGAGCAATGAGATCTATGTTCTCTTCTCTGCTTTCTTAGGGACTTGCTTATACTTTGTGCTCCAGTACACCCCACAAGGACAATAAGGCTTTGTGAATATATCTCATAGAATATTTTGGAGTCTATGAAGAAAAGCAAGTCTTGTCAAGCATGATTAAAAAGAGGGGGCTGCCCCGTGTGGCCTACACAGCCATTGGATCCAGCTCATGAAGCCACAGAGCTTTGCCTATGACAATGACTGTGCCTGTGCCTGTGCTGGGGCTGCACAGCAAAGGCCTACGCTAGGAATGTGGAGTTGGAAGGTGTGCTCACACTGCTGCTGCTTCTCTCCACTTGTGAAGGCTACAGTGCAAGCACAACTGCACTGATACTACAGTTAGGAAACAGGGAGCTAGGAGCAGCGGCAATATGGGCGCAGTCCCAGCAGTGTGGCTCCAATAGGGGAGCAGGGAAATATATTGGAGTAGGCTCCAATAGGGGAGCAGCCCCCCTACCACTGAGGGCTGGGTAGTTCTGGCCTGCAGCTTGAAAAGTTTTGCTGGCTCCTGACAAAGAACAGTCATGGAGAGGTGGAAAATATTTGGGACATAGCAAAGCATGACATAGCTCTGCCACATAAATTCCTCACTCCCAGTTCTGCTTCTTCCTGTTTTGTGACTATCTTCTCCTTCTTCCCCCTGCCTCCTTGGTGGAATAAGTTCTCGCCACACAGCTCTTCTTCCAATTAGTTCTGCTACATGATCTCATCCCTGCAGGTCTTTCCTAAAACTCTCATCTCTTTTCAGTGACTCTTGTCCGAAGGGATTACAGTACAGATTGGCCCACATGCAGGCCCTCTGCCATCAAGTTCTGCAACAGCTGCTAAGAATTTAACACCTAGCACTGAAGACTTGCACCATGTATGTTGCACCTGTTTTTTCCCTTCTAATATCTCTACATACGTATTCCTGTCAGCACCAATATGACTCACATCCTTCCTGTGTATTGCTGTCTGTACTGTAAAATAAAGGCAGAACAATGATAGAAATGACTGATATTGAAAGAGCCCCACTGGAATCATAGTACCGTGCTGTTATCATTAGTTGTGACACACTGTAATGACACCACTCATCAGGGAGCAGACAGCTTGCTCAGCCCTGTGCCTGCATATAATATACAATATAATCCAAGTTACAAAATCAAAATTCCCACCAAGCCCAGCCTAACCCCAATTCTATACTGTTGCCCCTTTGCAGAGGGCAACAAAAATGGTTTAAGGGCTGGGGAACATGATTTCTGAGGAAAGGGTGAGGGAACTAGGCTTACTTACTCTAGAGAAGAGAAGACTGAGAGGGGATTTAAGAGCAGCCTTCAACTACCTGAAGAGGTGTTTGAAAGAGGATGAAGCTACACTCTTCTCAGTGGCAGCAGCTAACACAACAAGAAGCCATGGTGTCAAGTTGCAACAACGGAAGTTTAAGTTATATATTTAGGACAATTTTTCTCATTAGTGGGTACGGAAGCACTGGAACAAGCTACCCAGATAGGTTGTGGAGTCTCCATCCTGGGAGGTTAAGACCAGGTTAGACAGATCTTTGGGATGTTCTAGTTGGGGATAGTCTTGCTTTGAGCAGGGGGTTGGATTAGCTGACCTCCTGAGGTCCCTTCTAACATTAATTTTCGATGATTCTATAATTCTATGCAGAAGTGGAAAGTGGCCTTGAAATAGGTATGAGTTAAAATTGCATGTGCTCCAAAAGCCATTCAAAAGGGCCTTCAGTGTAAACGAGAACCCTCTGATGAGGTCCTCTGATACATAGTCAAGGACCAGCTGGTAACTCTTTAAGATAATTTCAGTTTATGGCTACTAGAAGTTGGGAGGCATGGCCAGTGTAGCATGGCCTGCTACAGGATTCAGTGCCCCTAGGTGTGAATGGACATGGCCATCAGCAGCCAGGGGTGAGTAAGGGCTGTGCAGATACAGCCCCTTGCTTCACTGCTGCACACCACTGCCCAATTCCCTAATCTGCTCTGCTGTTCACCCCTGGACCTGCACCACCATCTGAATGTGGACCTGCATCACTGGACCCTGGATCCAGCCAGGGAAGAGCCCACATGGTCTGGATCTGACTCGAGGCTTGGGGTGAGTCTGACACCCCTAGCACAGGTGTCTGCATGACTAACAGGCTGGGGATAGAAATTATGCATAAATGATTGGAAACCAGTTCAAATCTGTAACACAACAGAAGTTCAGTGCATATAAATCACTTTCAAAATGGCCAAAACCAGTTTAAGATAAACCTGGATGGATGCAGTATTAGACTTAACTGATTCAGACTAATTTGGTTTATTGAAATTCTGTCCCAGATCCCTTCCAAATTCAACTTAACTGACAGTACCCCAGCATCCCTGCAAACCACCCCAACCTCCACCTTTACAGGGTGCATAAGCTAGACCTGGCCCAAGATATCTGCTCCAGGTAAACAGGAAGGCATGCTCTAGTGCCCCCTGGCTTCTGACCTGCTTCTGGCAGGCGTATGACTGCATTTCTGGAATCAAAAGTACATGTCTGATCACTTGCTTATCAGTTCAATCTATGCATTTTAGACTAACCTGCAATCAATTCAGCCTCCGGCTTTTTGACTGTCTATACTTAGCCACAGTGGTAATATCGCATTGCATCCCATGACATCTTTGAAAGGATCTCACGGCATCCTGGGGTGCCACAACACCCTGGCTGAGAATTAGTGAGCTAAGGGCAAAATGCTCCTATTATGTTCACAGTGCCTTATAACTATAGCACATAATTTTTTATCTATTTAAGAAACCAGTTTAAAAAATAATTAAATCACTATTTACAAGTGACGTGTGAAATCCCACCTTCTTTCTATACCCAGAAAGTAAACTTAATGCAGGGCTGTCCAACTCTGAGTGCCCTTGGCCACATACTATGCAGACCACACCCCACCCAAGCCATATGCCACAGGAGCCGCACCATGCAGTAAACACCCACACCATGTAGGGGCCCTGAGTCCCTACCCCTGCTCCCAGCTGCAGGTTCACTTGACCCTCACCTGCCCCCCACCCCCCAGCAACCCTGCCCCACCCCAGAGAAGGGGGCAAGAATTAGAAGCTAAAGGAGTGAGGGGCAGCCTGGACACCCCTCAGCAGGAGCAACAGGAGAGGGATGGGTGGTAATAACATCCAAACTGGCAGCCAGGGGGCCACAGGTGGCATGCAGCCCATAGGCCACCAGTTGGACAGCCCTGCTATAATACATCAGTGCACCCTCTGATCATTAGCCTGGGCATGCAGAGCCAGCTCACTTGTAACAATAGAAGAATTCCAGCAGCTAACCAGCTGGGGAAGTCTGGATACGGATCTGTGCTGGAGTTCAAGAACGTTTAAGACACCTGAATCCTAAAATGGGCTAATATTTATCATCTTCAGTTATCTTTGTGAGTGGGAGTACTCCTTCAGCAGTAGCCAAGCCCTCCTGAAAGGCCTGCAGGCTTCTCATTCCCAAGCACCACCTTTCACTCACTAACTCCTGACGGACATTTCAGTACAGAACATGAGAGACAGAAGAGCTGAGCCTGTTCTTTCACTGCTAGAAACCAAAACAATTTCTCAACAGGTGTTTAGGATACAGGACATCAAAGCTATGGCTTCCTTTTTTAAAATCCTCCCAAATTTCATCCAAAGTGCAAAATCCTGACCTCTTAAACCAGATATGTCTAAGAGTCAAGTGAGAAGAAGCTTTTTAATCCTTTAATAAGTAGTTACTAGGCAACATGTTGTCATAGCAACTAGCTGTTCAGCTAGTGTCCCCAGCTCTTCACAGCTTTACAGGTCAAGCACATCATCTCATCCTTCACCCAGAAGCTAGTAGGCATGCAATATAGCCTGCAGGGTCTTCATTTTTGTACAGATGAAAAAAAATGATCAATGCACCTCAGTTACAGTTACTGTATTATATTCTTCCCAAACCCAAACAGCAGACTTGTAGCAACAGGCTTGATCACAAATGAGCTTGTAAAGGCCCCAAACTCCATCCTTAAACCTAGCTGGGATATCTCTAGCTGCTACAACCTTCACTGTAGCAAAGCCCTGCAGGCTTCCCTGTAGCAAAGGGAACCCTACCAGCCATAAGCGTAACCCTGCCACTGGCAGATTTACCGCCAGAAACTCTCATCCTAACCGGGGAAGTCCGAGGATCTATCCCGCCAGCCTGAAGAACTCCACTTCCCAATGCCCTACACTGTGAGAAATCCTGAAATACTGTGAGAAATTCTTAAAACTATTCACCAAGAAAACTAAATACAATGCTGTTGGGTGATATTCTGCACCTACCATGCATCTCTGAGGACAGAAATCTATTCCAAACCATTATTTACGTGTGTGTGTGCGCGTGCGCGCACACGTGCGCGTCCGTGCAATACCAGTTCTCTTATTATTTCTAAGATTCAAAATAGGTCAGTGGGTACATATTCTTGTGAAATATGGAAATAACAAAAAGGAATATTCATGCTATAACTGTAGCACTCTGAATCCACTCACAGGTTTGTTAAAATCTGTAACATCAGCCAAAGCTCTAACAGAGGATTGTGGGATGCTGACATGGAAGAATGTGTGCAATAAACTATACAATAATACTTCTACCAAAACTCAATGCTTGCTTTTTCTGCCCTCCTTTATTAAATGACCTTGTAAAAGAAACAGGCTATCAAGAAAATTATTCAAGCACTAAGGAGCCCAAAGCCCACACAACTTTTGTGAAGGAGCATTATGGATTGCTGCAAAAACCAAGTGCTATGCCCTAATAATGAGCAGTGTTGACAGCCTAAAAAAAGAATGATAGGTACAGAGGGAAGAGTTATGTCTTGCAGTATGACAGCAAATTAAAAATGACTCCCGTAAGTAGTGGGGAAGACTGTGTACGTAGAATGACTGAAAACAGACTGGAGAAAGGAATCCTTTTATTCAGTGGTAGCAGCATCTTCAGGAAATTTCTCCTATACAAACCAGCTTCTTACTGAAATAAATTACTAGCAACTCTATTATTCCATTCAGAGCTATAATTATGCTGAAACTCTTTTCCTGTTGGCCTTTCTACAAACTTTCTTTCCCCACGCTGTTCCTTTCCACTAACATTCACCATAGGACAAACTTGGTGTGTTCAGCAGCAGGCGTATCGTGCCTAAATAAATTTTCCACATTGAACAGGCATTTTCTAACCAGATCTATCAAGGATATTCAGCAGCAGCATGTTCTACTAGAAATGGCTGGGGAATCTGGTAGTACAGCGTATGTACTCCAGCTGAATGTAACAGTAAAACTTAACTGTCACAGCAATTTCACATTTTAAAATGCTATGCAAATCCTAACTTATCCCCACATGAATAAAACAAGCGAACATTATTCTCCATTTTACCTGACTTGCCCAAGGCCACACACAGTCAGTGCACAAACATGATGAAAATGCTGTTCTTTATTCTCTGTTCCAGACTCAACCCTCCAGCTGTAAAGTCTCTTCACTACATATCTATAAAAGTTCAAGACTGCAGCAGGTGCATTCTGCCTGGACATCTCTAGAATACTCACTGAAAGGCAGGCATTTTAATAAGCCTTACACATCCTTCTTGCAGTTTTTTCAAGTGTTGGTTTTTAGTTTCTTGCCCCTAACAAGCAGTAATAAATGACTTGCCTTATATAGGAAAGGTTTTGCAATGACTGTGAACTGCATCAATACAATACTGGAATGATACTTTTCCTCAAGTCTCTTACATTCATCTTCAGTAATGTGCCATGTCAAAAGATTACTATCACATTCCTCCAGCACCACAGATTACTAGTAAATTGTTGTATGACTGTTCATTTTAATATTAACACTAGATAGCTTTTTGCATATTTAAAAGCTTAGCTGTCAAATTCCTAAAATAGTTGCTATTTTCTCACTCTATTCCAAATGTCCCCTTCTATTGGTTTCATATGCTTGCCTGTTACTAAATCAGTAACTGTCAAGTTGCAATATATATTTTGGTTTTCATCTTACCATTTAAGGACACAAAGCCCAATTATCATTGACACTATGGCCACCTTACTTAGGTCTAAAAACTAATACAAATTGGAGAGATTCCAGCAGAGAAAAATAAAAAAATTGAAAATCAGGGCCAATAGGAAGACAGTTAAGCAACTGGGTTTGTTGAGTCCCGAAAAGGGGGAGTGTGACAGATACAATGACAGTACCTTGCTAACATTTAAAGTTGATTGCATCAGTCATCGGTAGTGGACAAAAATAATAATTGGCATTATTTTCTGTGAGACTGAGGTTAGATGTCAGGGAAATCTTTCTTACTACATACAAGTAGCAAAGCACTGGTCCAGGCTACTATGGAGCCTGTGAAATCCTCTTCATTGTAAGCTCTAAAAATAGAGTAGACAAACCTTTGTCAAAGACCATCTAGGTATAATTACCTACTCCACTGAAGGGACTAAAAGGCATCAGAGTCTCTTCTGTCCTTATATTTCTAGGATTCTAAGGGCTGTTTCATCCATTTAAACACTTTTTTACTAAGTGGACTTCATGTGAATGAAAATAAAGCCCTTAATTTCTTCACGAAAGAGCCAGATGGTGCTGATATGCTAGTAAGCAGAGTAGCGACCCATGGCCCCTGGAGAACGTGTACTCTAGTGGCTGGTTCATGCTAAAAAGCCTATGCCATGCAAAATGACAGCGTCTTCACCATTATTGCTACTAATGCTAGTTAAATTAAACTCTCCTGTGTATGACAGCATATACCACAGAACTTCATTCTGCAGGATAGGCATATCAGCATAAGAATGTACGTGCTCTTGCTGGTGCTGGGTAGGCAATCTGGCAGGCAAAATGAAACCAACCTGACAAATCTCCAGTACAGCAAATTACAGTTGATCCAGTTGAGATGGATCAAATGCAGTGGTCTGTACTTGTAGCAGATGTTATACAGGCAGTCCTCAACTTACAATGTTTCGAGTTACAACGTTCTGCACTTACAGCATTTATAAATTGACACCCTGTTTCAACTTTATGATGTCAGTTGCAACTTTACAATGCTTGATCCGATGCAATGGCATGTTAGCAAATAAGTTTACTGTGTCACTTATTTCCCTGGAGAACATCTGTCCAAATTTCCTTGGACACTTTCTTTGAGAAAGCAGACAAGACTCCAGAAAAAGTTGCAGGCAATATTCCTGAGAAGACTCCAACCAAAAACCCTTCAAAAAGTCCAGCAAAGTCACGTCAAAGAAGTCCTTCCAAATCAATATGATTGCTAGTTACAGTATGTCTCAGCTGGACGGGGCCAACCGAGGGAGCGGTGGTTAATTAAGCAGACATCAGGTGAGCTGGTGGATGGAGAGGTGGGACACAGCGTATTGGTTGCAAAACAAAACTTTTACTCATGCCACTGGTGGCAACTTCGCAGGCAAGGCAGTTCCTTACTTGGTTACAGATTACACAGTAAAGCGATGAGTTGACAAGTTCATGGGCACAGAGAGCCAGCAGGAGAGGGGGTACGTCGGGGATTTCGGTGACAGGGAGGCTTTTGATGGGTGATCAGTCTGCCAAATTTACCCTGCCACATGCTTAGAGCTCTCTGCGGTGTGCTCAGAACTCTCCGAGGTCTTTCTCACAACGTGGTCAGAGTTCGCTCTGCTCCAATTTGGGTGGAAGCTGAGCAGACTTTTATACTTTTAGAGTAGCCAGTGATAAACCGCCAAGTAGGAATACCTAATGAGGTGGAACGTGACTAAATTTAGGGTACTGCCAATCGCTCAGAGGGGGTGGTCTACTGTGTTGGGGACACTCACTTGATTTGGGATATGACACAGTATAAATACACAAATGTAGCTATATTACCCATCTATAATTTATAACATTGCTTCTTATGAAAAAATTGGCTCTGAGTTGCAACATTTCAACTTAAGAGGCAGTTTTCAGGAACCAACTGTTTTAAATCCGAGAACTGCCTGTACTTGAAACACTGTTTTTCATGATCAAATTGGAGCAAATAAGGCAGAGGCTGAGTAGAATATGCTTAAAAAAAAATAATTATACAGGGTTTATTTATTAATTTAAATGTGCAGAGGGACCTATAGGCCTAAATTCAGCAAGGTATTAACCAGTCCATATGTGACTACTCTTTGACTTCAGTGGAATGCCATGTGACAAGTTCATTTCTTAAGGCCACCTTTACTGCATCCTAGAGATAAAACTGATGTGCTTCTGGAAGCATCATATGATAAAGGAATTAATTTCTACTTTGAGCCCTCTTGTCATCTTCTTAAGGTATTAGCTGAATACAAAATAAGAGTCTTAAAACCCTATCAAGGCTTTTATCCACAATGCTTTACTATTATTTGCTTAAGTACCCATAGATTTTCTTTTTAAGAGCAATTTGTCTTCCTTATCATTACCCTCCATTCCTGACTCATGTCCCCACCTGTGTGGCCACTTAAAGGAAGGCACATGGGTAAGGCAGATGTATTGACTACTTGGAGGTGAACGTTGCATGGGCTTGCCAGCAGAAGGCAATCTGTAGGGATGGCTGGCACCATTATACCTGGAAAACAGAGCAAGCTCTTTCTCTCTGGCTATAAACAAACATTTAAACAAGTGATGTATGAATAGCTTAAAGTCCGTAAATCTGCTCTCTTTCTCAGGCCTTCTAAACTGATTAAATCTGGGTTTTCTAGATTACTGGCAAAGCTACAGGCAGAATGCTTGGTATTACTGAGATCAAGCGTCTACACTTAAACCTTATAATACCCTCAGAGCCCATGGTACTAGATGCCAAATAAACAAATGCCTGTCATAATGATTAACAATAAATGACAGCTGTACTTGTAACCAATATATTGTTTCCACTTTTAATCTCTGAGGTTGAAGTGATGAGCAAAAAAAACCCTTTTTCTTTAATACAATATACTTTTGGGGCTCACCTGTGAGTTGAGACAATCCACAGAAACAAGGCAACAAAGACTGAGGTGATATTGCACAGTCCCTGCTTCCATATGTACAATAAAAATGTTTATAAACTAAATATAAAGCAATGAAAGATAAGGGCCTAAGATGAAGGCCTGACTTAAAATATTCTATGCTATCCAAGGCTGAACAGAAGGTTACTTGTACTAAGGTCCTATAGCTTATCATTAGAGGGCCAGATTTTCCTTTTGGATCTATGCACAGTGCTCATGCTTAACTTAATTAGTGTCCACATAACTATCCAAGGGAAGAACTAGAATTTTAATTGGACAAAAGGAGGAAAAAAGGGTTAACAACTTTCTCAGTTTAAATATCTTTATGATATTTTGAAGTTTTAAGCTTGAAGAAAATGCTTTGAATTGAATCTCAGTGACTCATGAAAATTTTGTCTAGTAAACCAAAGATTCATATGCACTCCCTGTATTCATACTGTACAGTTAAAGCCAGTTTGGTGCAATTTGCAAAACATACGTGAGAAATTTCTCTTAAGTATGAAAAATCCATGTCCCTTTTTGCAAATGTGTGCACTGCATGTGGCAAGATGATATTGGATGAACTACGAATACTTTGGAGTTATTGTTCAATTTGGTTTAATGTCCAAAAGTCTAAGACATGGGATATTTAATACATATAAAAAGCTGCGGCTCCACTACACAACAAACTAATTCTATCACAACAGTCAGGTGCTGCTGTCTTGACTAGGCTAGGTGAAATTAAACCCAAGTAAGTCTAACAATGTGTTAGTTAGAAGAGAAAATACTCTTCAGAATTTGTTGCAACCCTTCCTCTTCCTCCCTCATCCCTTGACCCTCAGTCAAAGACATGTGCTCCCACATTTGTCAAAGACGTGTAATTCTCTAGGTGTTTTTGATCCCAAGGAATGACTCTCTGGAAGTCACAATAGTAAGAGACATTTTCATAGTAAACTGCATAGTTGATTTTTCCCTGCTTCTCAGGAACCAACTGTAAAACTCCATGCATTTGTTGCCAACTCCAGACCAGGTAACTAAAGTGTACAACTTCTTGGTTGAAGGTTGCATTAATGAAGAGCCTCTGGCTTGTACAGAATGTAGCAGCCCCTATCTCCAGTGTGATGGGGCACCATGGGCTCATTATTCCTGCGTTTTTATGCCTCCTAATACTTACCTTGAGCTTCAAAATAACATTTCAGGAGCCAGCTATACCAAGACTAGATCTCCACACTTGACATGCTGGGATACCTGTGTTCCATTGGGACAATGCAGGTGAAGTAAAGCATGGGAGAGAGCGAGAGAGAGTCCATGCTGCCAAGCAAATGCATTACTGAACAGGGATCAGGAGACATGGGGTTTCTTCTCGACTCTGCTACTGGTCTGCTGAGCAAATCATTCAACTCTTTTGTATCTAATCTCCCAGTCTATAAAAAGGGGGCAATGCTGTTTGCCTCTTTTGTAGAGAGCACTTTGAAATGAACTGATGAAAAATGCTGCATAAAAGCCAGATGGTGTTATTTTTAAAAATGTTCTTTTCTCTTTGACTAACAAATCAGCAAGGAATCTAATAACAGCAGACTTTTTATGCAAAAAAACCCCAACCACCAAAATGCAGGAGACAGACAAAGATAACTTTTTCTAGTCTCTGTCAGTTCAACTATTCTTGAAACCAAACCTTGCAAACTGTATGAGACTCTTAACTCTAAGCACAAATCTTCTCTTTGATTTTAGTGAAAATACGCACTCCCTTATGGACCTTAGCTCCCAACTGTAACAGAAGAGCACAAAAATATCTAGACAGAAACATGACCTTTTATTACTATTTACTATGGACTCCATCCAACAGATAATATTGATTGCCTTCTAGTCCACTTAAGGCCATAGGATCCCAACTATGTGACAGGCTGACATATCTAGAAGAAGCCCAACAAAAGAAAGAAGATAATTGCAGTTCTTGACAAAAGACCATAGAAATACCAATATACAGTCAGATACGTAAAAAGGTCTGTGGAGTTCTACTGAAGAACAGGAATTGTGGCAACTTACATCAGTTGAGGATGTAGCCATTAATATTCTTCGCACAGGAGACTGTCGGTGGTCAAAAAATGTATATTTTCCATAAAAATGTTCAAAAAAATTGAAATCAGAAGATTTTTTTTTTCAAATAACAGGTTCTGAAATTAAACAGGTTGCATTATAGCTCAGTTAAGGTCATTTTTTAAAAGGCTTGGGTGAAGTTTTACATGCTATTGTCATTAAGGTATGTACTGCATAAAACTAAGGCATAAAATACGTCTAAGACCATGTCTCCTAGTACTAGCTTCTCTTTCCCTCAAAGGCACCTAGAACAACCAATGGACATTCACAGCATTACTAACCATGGCAATTGTTTCATAGCAGGAGAAAGACAGACCCAGTAGGTAAAATGACATTGTTCAAATTCTTCATAATCTTACCACCCTCCCTATTCGTCACAGTGTTGGCCTCCACCATGCTTAAAGTTTACAGTCTAGCTACCAGACCTTTCTTTTCAGTAGTACAGTACTATAGTCAGGTACATTCAGGATAGCCATCCAATGGTACAGAGCAGTATGCTCTGTTTCATACCCCATGCTCTCATCTTTTAGGCTACTCTGAAAAACTGAAGACATACATCTGTTAAGATGACCACCAGAGGGAACCTCTAGATTCATAGTTCATATAATATAGAGAGAGAGAGAGAGAGAGAGAGAGAGAGAGAGAGGGGGTATATATATAGTTCTTAGTTCATATAATACTACTGATAAAAAATAAAGCAAATTAAACATTTTATGAGTAGACCATAAGTATTTCAAGAGCATATTCCCAATAGTACTTCACTATACATTATACTACATTATTATTTTTTAGAAGGAACTATATATTAGGTGTAACGGGAGGAAGTTTTCATAAGCAACCTCAATTGCCACCTGCACAAGGTATGAGCTTGAGTGCTGAGACTTGCACAAGCTGACAGGAGTTTTGTCTACCAGTCAGATGGCTAAGGCTGTCCACAGTTATCAGGTGTCCATGGGCAAAACAGGGCAATTCCAAATCATGTGCAAATAATTTTAGAGGCTAGATTAGAACTATATTTTTTTTAATCAAGTGGGGGGAAGGAGGGGATCAATTGCAAATAGTTTCACTTAACAGAAATATGCTTCCTTGCAATATTCCAGCAATGCTGAGCATGCCAATCTGCACTACAAAACTTCCCCTTCAGGAACAATTCTACTGCTTGGTCATTGAGTTCAGTCCTGCAAAGAAGAAATCAGAAATTCTGTCTTGGCTCACAGTACTCCCACTACTGTCATAATTGAAAACATATCCAAGAAGAAAGGAGAAACAAATATACACACACACTCAGAAAACACTCCTTTAGCCATTGATATTTGCATTCTTTAAACAATGTCAGTACTCTGATCAGTACCTCCTACAACCCGAGACTGCTTTTGTAGTTGCAGAACTGGAAATTCACCCTGAGCTGATTGCCAATCAATTCCAGCTCGACTAGATGCCATAATCACTTAATGTAGCTAAGGCCAGACTCACCTGAAAATCAGAAAAGCACATCTGGTGTCCCGAAACTGCTCTTCTCATCTCCTCTGCCCCCAGGCTGTTCTTCCCCTCTCCAGTGCCAAAATTGATGTTGGCAGATTAGTAACCAGTGTATTTAAATCATACTTTATAGATGTCAGGATTACTCAACTTGGCCATAGCCAAACCTGACAAAGAACATTATACTCAAAAGGTGAGGTTGTACCCTTGCACAACAGTGATGTCAGAACATTCACTACAGTGCTGCAGAGAGAAAGCTGTTCGGGCCTGCTGGAATAATCCACATCAAAGTATGGAAAGCAAACATTTGCTCCTGAGATTTCATAAAGGTATATTTATCAAATATCCAGCACACACATTTCATTCTTATCCAACTAACTGTGAAAATGATCTATTTTACCCCTGTAAAAAGTGTCTTTTCCATTTTAAAACAACATCTCTGCAAGAGAACGAATAAGAACAATATGGTGGGGAAAAAAAAGAAAAAGATTTGTTTTGGGCTGTGTTCCTTTGCTAGTTTAGCTAAGTAGCAATGAATATAAAGAATAACAAGAATTTAATCCCTGCTAATTGGTTGCTCTAACCTGCCCCCTAAAGCATTTTTTAATCTCAATTTAAACCTCCTTTTTCTCATTAGCTTATTTTGGACTTACTCTACAAAGCTCTGAAAAACTGTCTAGGAAATGCACTTTATAAAAAATAAAGTCTATTGTATTATTTGATTCATGTATATCCCGCCAGGCATAAGGCCAGCTCTGATTCTGGCCTCTACAAAACCAGTTTCACAAGTTAATTGTTCTTTTTATTACTGTTAGAATAATTTGCAATGGAAAATACGAATGAGTCACAGTAATGTAGTACTGTAATTACAAGTGCTGCATGTGTGTACACTTATGCTGATGACTTACAGAACCTTGCCTTAGCTATTAGAAGACATGGCTCCAGTTTTTCCACACATGGGTATACTTCTACAGACAATGGGTGCTGTGAAGCTGACATTCCATTCACATTTAGGACACTTCATAAATTACTGATGAGCCCTTTTTCCCCTAATTCATTTATGAATAATCCTTAAAAAACAAGGAATCAAGGAGGGGGGCTGATGAGTTAATACATTAAAACCTCATAAATCTGCATATCCAAACTCTGGAATTCTCAAAAATCTGGCACTTTGTAAGCTTCCCCCTCCGCTCCCCCACACACAGAGGGAGAAGCTTGCATGTGGCAGCTGCTCCCGCCATCCACGACACCACACTTCTGGTTTAAAAAAAAAAGAATTTTCAAATTTCTGGCAGGTGATCGGTCCCGAGCATGCTGGATTTATGAGGTTATACTGTACAATGCTCCTGATCATCCTGTAGAATTAAGGCCTCTATGATAGGAGTAGTCAACATGGAAAGCAACCAAACCACTTGGCCGCAAACTCAGACTTCCTTTTTTGTGTCCTTGTGACAAGATATTTAGCAGAATTCACAGATTTCTTGGAATCTGACAGGCCATGTTGTAAGCACTTCTGCTGTGGCCTTGAAATTGCAGCTTCTGGGCTATCAACTGTGTGCCTTATCGCCTGCACCATCCCAGCCCCATCCAACTTCCAATGTGCAGGGACCATGTCTAGAATGAGAAGAGACTAAGAGGGGGAGTAAGTAATAACACTACAATCCTTCCTCTGCTCACATTCATATTTTGTTTTATTGAGAATGCAAACTGTTCAGGGACTGTATCAGAATTACAGCATAACCTGATAATACTACCTGAATTCAAGCGGAGGAGGGAAGAAACAGTTTCCTTGTATATATCCACTTCGTGGTAAGTTTATTTAAAATCTAAAATTGCTATTAAAATGGCCTCTTCTAGAAAGTTTGACCTACCCAACTTGGCAGTTTCTTTTTTTTTTATCCTTCTACCATATTCTGCTTCTTCCATTTTAAAATGTGTGCCTACCACTTGCTTATAGACAGACACATTTAAAAATGAACGCAATTTTCAATTTCAAACTTGCCAGGTTTGCGTGTCCTGAATGAAGAGGTCACTCTACTCGATCCAAGCTGCAAGAAATCAAAATGTGGATTTTGCACGTATATATGGCAAATTCCCATTTCACTTTGTCCACCTAGTTTACATTTGCAAAGCCAGTGTATGCGCCCAAGTCACAAAATTGTAGTTGGGGTGGGAGAAGCCCTTACCTTACTCAAAGAGGGTTCAAGCCTCTTCTGACTTCCTAAGAGAGCACGCAAACAACCACACCACAGCTATGGCATTATCCAGACTCATTTTCAGCACTCCTTTTGAAGGTGGCCTTGTGGGCAAGCCAAGAGAAAGTCTATGTAGAACCTGATGGAAGAATAAGCTAGGGTCTGTGCGACCCACTGAGATACAGTTGCTGCTCTGGAAAGGATCAGGCACTAGGTTCTAGCCTACACCCTTGCTTCCAATGGGGGAAAACAATTCTTTCCTGCTCTCCATTCATTTTATCCAATGACTATTAAATGCAAAGTGCAGTGGCTTAGCCTCAAAAGTAATGCTACAGAGTACACTACATAATGCTTAATGTGTAGTGTGGTAGTTAGAGCACTGTGCTGGTTAGTCAGAGAAATACAGGTGTAGTTTTAAATCCCCTCTGGGTAAGAGGGGGCAAGAACCTACATCTCCTGCTTCCTGGGTGAATGCCCCAACACAAAAGTGTCAAACATGGTCCATAACCAAAGCCAAGTCACAGGGCCGATAGCCTGGATGGAGAAGGGGGGGAACCTTCTTGTGGCTGTAGGGGTGGTGACCCAATCCATTCATCCAGCCCATTGACTGATCCTGCCCATGGAGCCAGATGAGTTTGACACCCCTGCCCTAACCACTCAGCTACTGGCACAAGTAATACCAGCACAAGGTATGCCACTGCTTCTTGTCCTTGGGGAAACAAATGTCCACGCTCATGTGGACATGGCCCATGAAATTTCTTTTGGTCCACTCTTCCAATTTGTTTAGGTCTCTCTGAATCTTAACCCTACCCTGTAATGTATCTACTACTCTCCCCAGCTTGGTATCATCTACAAACCTGCTGAGGGTGCCTTCCATCCCTGGTCACTGATGAAGATATTGAACAAAACCAGCACCAGGACCGACCCCAAGACACTCCACTTGATACCGGTTGCCAGCTAGACACTGAGCCACTGATAACTACCCTTTAGCCTGACAATCTCACCAGTTTTCTATCCAGTTTTTCAGCCTAGCCAGGTTCCAGATGGAGAACCTGGAGATCCAAGTGCTGTTTGTTTACAACTCTGCCACTTACCGGCAAATGGCCCTGGGCAACTTAATCTGCATAACAGAAATGCTGTATATAGAGTAAATAGTGCATGGTCTTCTAGGGACTGGTTGTAAAGCTTGTTAATTAATGCACTTTTAAAATTGAGTCATAAGGTGCTCAGAACATATGAGAAGGGAATTGGTCCTATTAAGTCACTTACTGCAGTATAAAGCACCATGTGTATTTGTACACATTTGCACTGCAGCACCAGGCACTTTTAAAAGCGCCTGGTGCTGCAGTGCATGCATTTGTATAAACAGCAAAATGCATGTCAATGCTGTGAAAATGACAGCAGCGCGCTTTTGAACTAAAACACATTGAAGGTGTTTTAGTTCAAAAGCACACCATCACCATTTTCTCAGAGCTGACATACATTTCTTTATTTATACCAAACGTCTGTGACATAACACCGGGTGCCTCAGCTCACGTGTGGAGCAGACTCTATTAATGAAGTCTGCTCTGATGCACCAGATCTCCAGCACATCAGAGCAGAAAAAGGTACAGGTTTCCCTCAATTTATGCGGGTTCTTTATATGTGAATTCGCTCTTATGCGATGAGCATTTTTATACCCATAATTTGTTATATGCAAGGTAAATTTGCTCTTATGCGATCAACATAGATGCCCCCTGACCCCAGCAGGGAAGTCTGTGGGGGGAGGGGAAAGAGCTGTGGCCCCACTCACCCCAGCCCTGGCTACAGTGGCCCTTGGAATGGGCAGCACCAGCTGACTGCAGCCACTAAGCTGCACCGTCCTTTGCCTATCCCCGTGTCTGGGCTCACCCTAGCTCTTGGGCTGCATCGTGCTGTGGTGCTGGCAGTTGGTGTTGGCTGCTCCGAGGGCCGCTCTAGCACAGGCTCGGGTGAGCGTGGATAAGCAGAGCCCCGGGCAGCATGGGGCACAGCGTTGACCTCAGCCCCAACTGCAGAAGCCCCAGAAGCAGGTGACACCAGCTGCCTGCACCAGGGCATGGTGCAGCCCAGGAGCAGAAATGAGTGGGGACAGGTGGAGCACGGTGCAGCCCAGCTGCTGCAGGCCACTGGTGCCAGCTAGTCCTGGGGCTAGGGGTGTGCCACTCTGTTCCCTCTGCTTTGCTGCCTTGTGCAGCCCCAGGAGTAGCACCCCTCCCCCCAACCCTTCTCTAATTCCAGCCTCACTCCCTCCCTCCCTCCCTCCCCACCATGGGAACCTATCCCTATTTGTTACATTGGAAAGTGGGTTTGTTTTATGCCAATTCAATTTATGCGCCATTCCCCAGGAATGTATGTACTGCTTAAATCAAGAGAAACCTGTAGGTGTATAAAAGCCCCATGATTCGAAATGCTACAATTTCACTGATGTTTTACAGCAGTATACTAGCACAAAATGTAGAGCATTGGAGACTGAGGCCCACAAACTTTTAAAATCTTTATATTAGAACATTTAAAACATTTCAAAATTAAAAGAAAAAAAAAAACATCTGCAGATGGTTCCTCAGCCTGACACAGGGTGTTTGTGCCTGAAAGCTTGCTAAGAATAATTTTTCCAACTATTTGAGTTGGTCTAATAAAAGAAATCAGATTTACCCAAAGAACCTTGTCTGCACAGAGAGGAACAATGACAGTTAATCAGCTAAATCATATTGATAATAGAACAGAATGGCTGTCAACTAATGAGGCTGCAGTGTAAAGATTAGCTTTGAAACAGTTCCTTATTCTGTGCCTGGTTCCTAAGAAAAAGGAACCAACTTTAGCCTCAATGGGTTCATTAATGCACTGTAATTACAGTACATTAAAGTTTAGCACCCGAAAGGGCAGGTTCTAACTTAATGTGCCGTGATTGGTGCTATTGCGCATTACTGCAGATGAACATTTTTTTGTGATGTTAATGCACATTAGACTAAATCTACTGTGCATTAGCACCATTTTTGCCAGTGACACTAATGCACAGTAGAATTAGTCTTCTGTGTATTAAGTGTTCATGTAGACATGTTCACAGTCACCTATGAACTGCCCATTAATGGCTCTGTTTCCTTCTCCCTCCACCACAAAGGCCATCCTCAATCTGGCCACCCTTCCCTGCAAATAAGCCTGGGATCCCCACCCAGGGTCGCTAGCTGGGAAGTAAAATTGATATAAAGGCCTTCTGCTCCCATACCGCTGCACACTGTGCTCTCAGTAGGCAACAGATCTTTGGGCAATACAGCCCTGCTTGCATCCCAGCGCAGCCCCATTGCCCTACATGGAGTGGGATACAAAGAGGACTGAGCGGACAGTAGGTACGTAATGTTCTGTGTCCATACAACACCGAACCAGGTCAAGGAAGACTGGCTCAAAGTAGTACCCAATATTCCCAGTGTGCTTTTGAGGAAGTTTAAACTGGTCTAAAGCAGCCTGTACATGTGGTCCCCACGTGCAGGGGTGTGTGCTTGTAGAGGCACAAATAGCAACAACACAAATTTGTGCATCTGCTTTGTGCCCCATCACATCCCCCTGCACGTGTGCTTCAGTGTGCAGCAAACTGTCCTAGTTAAGGGTAGAGGAGGTTGGGGCCGGCACCTGTGCTAGCCCCAGCAGTTTTACCTGGTGGTGTGCTGGAGCAGCAGCGAAAGCACAGAGGCCTGGCCAGCCAAACCAGATCATTGCTCTGGATAGGCCAGTCATCTGTGTTTGTGCTGGTGCACACTTGTTTTGCATGTGTTGTGATGCTTTTTGTTCTGATGCTTTTTTTTTTGCTACCCAGATTTCCTGGAACTAAATTTGCAGTGTGGCACACATTTTCACATTCCCCACATGTGATCTATGATGCCACAAACTGCACATACCTGCAGGTGGGGACCCAGCTTTGGGGTTAAAACATATTTAGAATGTCCTAAGTGTTATGTCTGTCCATCCCCCTAAAGATAAACCAGTAAAAAGTAGAAGACAATCTACTGTATACATATTTTTGTAAACCACACACTGATCATTTGATTAAAAAAATTAGCCTCTGTCGCCAAAGATGTATCTGGGAGCTAAATGAGAGAGGCTAAAGCCAGGGGTAGGCAACTCCCAGCACAGGCACTAGAGCATGGCATATAAAGGTATTTCGCTTGGCACTCATGCTTTGGAGAAAGGACCATGGGTGCACTGCCACAACAAAGACTGGGCCCTTTGCAGCCCCCCTGCCACCCACCCCTGGCATGCCAACGTCTTACAAATCAAGGTTGCTGGTGTTTTAGGCACTCCCCAAAAATGTTGCCAACACCTGGGCTAAGCAATTTTGCAGCCTGGTTTATTTGTGGTTCCAGGGCTATGCAAAAGCAATTTAAGGCCTGTTCCTGCAAGCTGGTACGTGCTCCCTCAGACTTGCCTGGGACTTGAAGCGACTCCACAGCTCTCAGGAGGTGGTCACTTGCAGGACCACACCTTTCATGCTTTAAAAATGTAACATTCTGTTTTTGACATTAAGAATCATGGGCCAAATTAGGCCTGTAACATACAGAGCTATGTTCAGGGCAGCATTAAGGCACCCTGTCTCATAGCAGGTTTGACAGACGCCGTTCCAACAGGTGTGCTCCAGATTGCAATGGTAAGGCAGTTGCTGTGCTTGCTTGCCTGACACAAGGCCAGATCATCTCTCCAGCACAGAACAGATACAAGCATATCCCACTCTGTTTTTTTTTGGAGGGAGCACTGATCTTTTGGGTGTAGTCTCACAGAATGACTGTTTAGGACAGTGGAAAGGCTACATTATCCCCAGCCACTAAGCAGGGAGAGGGAGGGATCTAAATTCTTGCCCTCCTCTTGCAAACCAACAGGAGACCAGGCACAACGCAGCTCTGGTATTATTTTAAGCAGGTATGTTTATGGTTTCTTCTACTATGTTCTCATTGTGTCAGCATCTCAAATATTATCTTTTTTTTAAAGCAAACTGTTTGTCAGAAGGACAACGTGAGTCAGGGTTGGCTCAGAAAAGCTCATCAGCATGACACTATGTCAAAACAACACCCCAACAATACAGCAATTCATGTTGACAAGGCTTATTCTAAAACTTTTAAAAACTAAGATTACAGGCTTATTAAAGAGACCACAAATATATTTAGATGGATTCACATTTTACTTTTACAAGTGCCAGAATGGGCAAAGACAGCAATTCTTGTTTGATGTAAAGTACAAAATACACCTGATATGTTTCCAAACTTGATTTGGCTACTTGCTGTTCAGGAAGGTTACAAATCACAAATGAATTGTGCCTTAAAAGCCAGAAGTTTTTGGCAGGATTTTATTACCCATTTTTGTAGAGCCTCTACTTGTGACACAGTGCCAGTTTTTAAAGGTGCTGACCTCTGAATCTCTTCAGTTGGAATTCAGATTACTTACCATTTCCAAAACTCAGACCTAAAGTGTTATGCATCAGGGCAGGTAAAATCTTTCTGAAGCATGGGATTGCCCATGGCATGATCACTAAGAATGAAACACACACATATGTACACATCTGTGCAGCACTAATATGTACTGTTCTTAATTCAAAACTCCTTCATCCGCTGGGTCATGTAAGTCCTATTTTTAAATCTTCCTTTGTGACATTCACACTGTCAGAGCATTTCCCAAGCATACAAGCGACATAGCACTACCGGCACAGTCAAAGACTTTGAGACCTGCTCTTGAGCTCAGGATAAACTTAGCTAAACACGCACACATACCACATTGCAAAGAACCTTACACTAAGACACTTGTAATAAATACTCTTCATATGCTACCTGATCTTTAGAACCATTACAAACAACAATATAGTCTGGGAACAAATTTTGCATCTGTCATGAATTCGTTAAGAACAGCACTTTTGAAAAGAGTAAGATGTATGTGAGCTGGTGATTGGAGGGTGATACTACTAGAAGAAGAGAGTCGAACTATACAAAATTAAGGTTTCCAGCATACACACAATTTGAAGCATGGCAAATCTGACTGGGAAAGAATTTCTCCCTCTATGACCAGTCAGCATTCTTTGTTCCAGTGTTCAATGCAGAATCTTTTGGGCTCCACAGCAGCAGACCACCCCCAGGGTCACAGGTAGTCTGCTCAAATGAGTGTTCACATGAGTGTTATTTGCATGTCAGTTTAGAAATGAGACTGCACACAATGAAATTATTGTCACATCAAGGAATGGTGTACAAAACAATCATACTAAAACACAACATGCATTTTCCAGACTAATAAGTAGTCCCAAACCTTGATTACTTGGGGCCCCCAGAATAGAATTGAAGACTCCTAGACTTCTACTACTAGACTGCATTTGGTCTATATATCACCCCTCTACATGGGTTATGATCCCACTGCGGCAGGGACTGCCTTCATGCTAAGCTGCAAGTATCTCCCAGGCCGTTGGCAATGTCAAAGTAATTAATTTCTGTTTTATAAGGGGGTAAAGTAAATGAGCTAATTATAATGAGCCTTTTCCAGCTCTAATTTCTGTGAACTCCTGATTTTGGTCATATGAAATTTCCAATCTGCAACATATTTACATTTGCCCGTAAGAGGGGGGGCACAGAAGTAAATCCTGCTGTTACATAAAGACAGACTGTTCACACCTTTAATTAAGCAAATGCTCCTGAGAAAAATTAACAAATTACCTTAAAGAAAAGCACAAGAAGGCTGTTCTAGTCACTACATTCACCAGAAATGCCAAAATAAGAGCCCTCAACTCCTTGTCCCAGAATGCTAATTAGCAGCGAAACCAGTGCAAAATTATATAAATATCAGAATAACAACGGTCTTCAGGCCTCAGTTGCATAAAGCAAGCCATTGCCACCACTACCAAAGCAAGGGTAGGTAACCGCTGGCACGGGTGCCAGAGTGTGGCACACAACATTGAAGGCATTTTGCTTGGCACGACTGCCTCAGGGTAGACAGTGGGGAAGGAGAAGAGGCTGGGGCTGTGCTGCCATAACAAGGATCATGTCCCTAGCAACTCCCCTGGCGTCTGCAACAATCTTACAAGTTGAAGGTGTAGTTTTTGGCAACTGTAGTTTTTGGCATTCTACCCACAAACGTTGTGGACCCCTGCCCTAAAGAAAACCCTATTGTTTTCAGTGTGTGCCGGGAGTCTAGAACAATGGTTTTCAACCTTTTTTTGTTTGCAGGTCCCTAAAAATTTTGGCCAGAGGTGTTGAATGGTAAGTGTGGGTATTCACATACTTTTGACTTATCATAGTCATCTTTTGTGGACCCCTTAGGGGTCCACTGACCACAGATTGAAAACCACTGGCCTAGAGCAATGTATTAGCCTGCAGGATCAAGCAGCCTGGTTTTATCCAGAGAACTTTAGACCCTTGTCCTGTTTTCTACTCAGCTGCTGCTGCCATTTTATTCTTTAATGAACCCATATTTTCCCTGAGCCTTTCCCCCCCTGACTTTTATCCACACTGGTGAAGAGAACAAACCCCAAAAAACAGAGCCCAGAAGAAGAAAACATAGGACTGTTTCAGTGGGAAAAAAAGAATACCATTAACCAAGCCAAGATGTGAGAGAGCACACGGTTTTTCATGAACAAACATACTGCGGTCCTTAATTTGGCATTTAGTGTCTAGCTACGATAGTAATGAGCACATTAGAAATGCCTAAAGGCAGCTGCGCTATTTGGTTAATAATTATATATTAAAAAAATCTCCTCCATTTTCTTACAGCAAAGTAAGTTGTAAACACCTATTTCTATGTATTATACTTACTCTTCTTGCACAGCACTTCATTATCTAAGGGCTCCCAATGCATTCTTCACTACCCTGTGCACCACATGAAAACTTAGACCAAAGGTGTCTGGTGTCTGGAAAGCTGGAGTTGAAAGGGTATCTCTTGCCAACTGTAGTTTTACAAGGGGACAGAGTCAAACAGCTAAGTAATTATAAGGGTACCGTGCCAATCAGCTGTCAAGGACAGTCACCTTCCTGCTATAAACAGTGTTTGCTGAAGAGAACTAAGTCCCTTTTCAGTGACATTTTGGTTCTTTTCTTCATTCCATCCACAAGTTATCTGAGCTCCCACTATCATCACAGTCTACATCCAGGAGGCAAACACAGATAGCCCTCGAAAGGACCACACCCCTGGCGGGGCAGTTACTCACTTACAAGAAAAACTGGGGCTTGAACTCCTATCAACTGCCACAAAAAACAACGGAACATCATAAAAAGCTCTACTTTTATACCTATCACTTATGTTCTTAAAAGGTCAAGATGAAAAATGCATATAAAACAAAGAAATCCAATAGGAATCAATCTAACAGGTTCACACTAGTGTGCATCTTGTCTACACCTCCTCACATCCTCTTCCTCTTTGTATCTTGTGTACACCCTGCTGCTCAAGAGTGAAAGACGAGATAGTTCAGTTTTATTTGAATGCTCAGTTTGTTTTTCCATTTTATTCATAAATATTTCAACAGAGATGATTCATTTGCCATTGGGAAAAGTAAGCATTATAAAGGGTGACCTGATTAAGGTCTGATCCTAACCTATTAGTGAACATTTGGTGTAACAGGTCTGAATTTCAGAACTGCATGTTGATCTTAACAGATGCTGCAGCTGCTGTGCATCTTTTGAAAATCAAGCCTATTGGTATTTACAAACAAGGTTCCAGTCTTCTGGGGTCATTGGGAAATAAGCTTGTCCAGTTATTAATGCTTTTAAAGAAATCACTGTACCATGAGTAAGAAAACAGAAAGGTTAGAAGAGAGCGATTCCTCTCTCTGATTCTATGTCACATACCCTGTCCTAGTAAGAGCAAGCATCAAGAACAACGGAAACCTGTCATTGATCCCAAACTGCCTTTGAATGACTCTCCTAAAAAAGTGACTAGGACCAGTCTTTGGGAGAGGGTGAGGGGAGAGGGGGCTAGGAGGGAGAGATTTATTTAATTTAAAAGACAATTGCATATGGCAGTAAATAGCACAAGTTCACAAACAGATTTGCTCTCAAGTGGAAAAGAAGTCGACCTATCCAGAAGTAAGAGCAATTGCAAGGGTTAAATAAACAAAGCCAGTTAAGCTTGTTGGACATTCCCTAGTATAACAATCTCATTTTTAGTTACTTATAAAACTTTGTCAGACTTTAACTATCAAGGCTGAAATGTCCATGCAGTATGTCCGTCTCAGGTTAAGTGTTTATCTGAGAAGAAAATTCTTGCTTAAAATAGTTTGAGTTTGATCATTTCCCAAGAACAAGATTGGGAGAAAAACTACTTAGAGGGGTTGGTTTCTTGGATCAGATCAAAAAAAGTTCTTACAACTGTTACTAAAGCTTTTCAATGTACGTTCTGAAAGTGATGTCACAGTGACCAACTATCATATTTTATAACAATCTTGAAACCTTTGATTTGTTTGGTGTTATATATCTGGCTACAATTTTATTGCAGAAAAGTACAATATCAAGCGCTGTACATCAAGCACATTACTGGCTATCACCCACATAAAGAGAGCTGGCCGAGATGACTTGACAGAAGCAAGAGTTGGGGGACAGACTGAACTCCCCCCGCCCCATCCCACATACTTGCAAAGACTTAATAATGCTGTTGAATAGTCCCCACCTCAGCAATTGGACACCAAATGCTAAACCATTGTCTAGGAATATCTTACAACCTTACACCACTGTACCAATGCAATTACTATGTGCAGGGTCCTGTCATTTTAACATTTCCTTACTGAAGCTTTTTCTATCTATTGCTCTTCACTTTGTGTGCGTTACAATTTAAAGTGGGCTTCACAATAAAACAAATTGGTTTCCTTCTTCCAAAATATTCAAGCAAGCCACAGAGAGGTGCCCACCTTCTACACAAATGGTTCTGGACATTATACTTGGCTGTCCTGTGCCAGCTTCTTTTGGACAGCACACCTTTTGTCTTCCCATGACTTTCTGGGATCAAGATATTAACCTGGTATAAAAGGAGGTAAATCGATGATTTTAAGAGATGCTGGAAATGTATTTGATAGCTGACTTCCACTTTTTCACTGTTGTGTAACAAAAAGAGCTGCTCTTTGTGACAAGCTGACCAACAAATGGCCATCCTTAATTGATACTAACCATATATATATATACGGTGTGTGTGTGTATACACACGCACACGCACGCGCGCACACACACACACACACATAGCTTTAACCCACGGGTTAAACAAGGAGAAACAAAAAAACTGAGCCCCTCGGTAAAGCTCAACTAGAAGGGTTCCATTCACGGGCAGGTGGTGAGCCTTGCTTTACAGCTCAGCAAAGCCCTACCAGGCAGGCAAAGCAGTGAAATTAAGACACCCTGTTGAAGAGGCCTGCTTAGGCATGAAATCCAAAGATTGTACTGCACACTGCTAGAAAAAGACTCTTTGCTCCCACTCCTTGCTGAGAGGAAGTGCCATTTGCAAGACTCCTCAGGAGCATGGACACAGACCCATTTTCCTTTGGGGGGGTAAACTGAGGCTAGATAGTGAGCTTTTTTTCACTGTTAATCCTCTGCCACTGGCCTGGCCACTTTTGGGTGCTGGAAATGTGAGTGGGGAAGGCAAATGGACTCCCCAAGCCTTAGCTTACTGCAGCTTCCTCCACTGCCCTCATCATAAAATCATAGAAAATTTGCGTTGGAAGTGACCTTAAAATTGCCTCTTGCCCACCCCCTGCTCAAAGCAGGACCATCCCCAACTAGATCAAGCCAGCCAAGATTCTGTCTGCTCAGATCATGAAAACCTCCAAGGATGGAGCTTCCACCACCTCTCTGGGTCACACAGGTGATACATAGGGGGGCATGTTCCCTCTCCCCCCTGAGACCGGCTGCTGCTGAAGCCACTGCTGACTTCCGTGGGTGGTTGCCCCTTGCTCTCCCTGGTCCCTGGTCGACACCGCCACCAGCATCTGCAGGTGGTTCCCGCTTGCCATCCCCCCTGCTGCCAGTGTCTGTGGGTGGTCCCCGCTAGCTGTCAGCACTGTCACCTACAAATGGTGCCTCCCCTCCTGTTTTGGGAGGCACCGGTCATTCATGTCAGGTAACCTTTTCCACTGCTTTCCTGCCCTGCTCCTGAGAAGAGTTTTTCCCAAGATCCAACCAAAACTTCCCTCGCCGCAACTTGAGACAGTCGCTACTTCTTCTGCCAACCTGCCATCACCAAGAACAGTCCAGCTGTCCTCTTTGCAGGCACCTGCCATGAAATCGCCTCTCTGCCTCCTCCTCTCCAGACTAAATAAGCCCAGCTCCCCCAGAAGTCACACGCCCCGACCCCCAAACAAGGTTCTTTGGGTAAGCCCAATCCCTTGCATTAGACCCCACTCAAATTTGAGTGGGTTTAACAAAACGGTTTCTTTCATAGATACATAGGTTGGAAGGGACTGCAAAGGATCATTGAATCCGACCCCCTGCCAGTGGCGGAGATACCCAAAGGGACTGGATTGACCATGGGTGACTGGTGCCTCCTGAGAATGGGGGGCACCACATCACTGAGCGGGGGTAGGGCGAGTCCTCCAGCAGCTGATCGCCGACTGGATGGGGGGTCCTCCAGCAGCTGACCACCGGCGGCAGCGGGGGGTCCCCCAGTGGTCCCTCGCCAAGCCAGTGGCTGGCGCTTCCAGGAGGTGCGCAGCCCATCTCAGGGGACCACCGATGGGATTCACCCCAAGAGCCTTGTCTGCCTGTGTCCTCAGACCACCCCAGCCCTCAAACCATGTGCACTGCCCGTTGCCGGACTTGCTCCAACCTATCCACATCCTTTGTGTGCTGGGGGGGGG
>JAGPOW010000261.1:171789801-171825813 GCA_030014935.1 Caiman crocodilus
TTTTTGTGTTTGTGGCTAGGTAAAAGATATCACCCCACCACAAAGTCCTGGTCCGTTGTGCCTGAAAACCCGTGCGGCTACAACCTGAAACTTAATACCCAAAACTTGCCGTGCGTCCCAGGGGCGTAGGTTGTAGGTGTGTTGGTGTAAGGCAGGGATTTTCAACCTTTTTCTATAAGCGTGCCCCCAGCAGGCCCCTTTCAATAAGCGTGCCCTGAGGGTGGGCAGGGAGCCGGACGGGGCACGGCGAGCTGCAGGGGCGGCCGCGCGGCCGTGCTCTCCGCCCCGCTGCCGGGGGCCGGGGGCGCTCCGCCGCGCTGGGACCCTTCAGCGCGCCCCCCGGCTGACAGCCGCTGGTCTGAGGACGTAACTCTTACAGCAACGTATGCACTTCGAGGCGTGCTGGGCGTGCAGCCGAGTAAAGGCTTGTTCCTGCGGCTCAGCCAAAGTCGCTAGTCACAAGGCCAAATTAATATATTAAAAGTAACCTCAGCAAAAGCTGCTAGTCACGAGGCTGGGTGATACATTAAAAGCAACTGACTGCACTAATGCTTAAGTAAGCGGATTCTTAACACCAGGGTAGGGTGGGAAGCGCACGATGCGTTGTACACAACGAGGACGCAGCCCACCGGCTGTTGTCAGGAAATAAAGCAGAAGTAAGGCCTTGGCGATGGCGCGGAAGTCGGCAAGAAGCCCCAGAAGACGGCGGCCGAGTCTTGAGCACGCGCCCTCAGCGGAGCGTTATGTAAACGGTGCCCACGCACAGGCAACGCCGTGCTGAGGAAGCAAACAGCGAACCGAGGTGGCGCTGGAGGTGGGAGGAGAAGTGGGTGGAGGAGGGACATAGGCGGGGTGAATGTTAATGTGCATGAACCAAGCGGTATAAAATGTGAAAACAGCTAATGCTCAGTGCAGGTCCCCGGTTTGTTATTTTTTGGGACCTGGCCCAAAGCTGCCTCCAATCTGAACAAAGCTGTTGCAAGCCATGTGTGCGGGTGTTTGCTTGCTCTGGCTAATGAGTAACAGGATCCATGGGCAATTGGATGGTGGTCTTCCTAGTTGTTGGGGGGCCGAATGGAGTCGGGGTCTAGCAATAATGATTTGAGTTGGTCTAGTATAAGATACTGGATTTACCCAAAGAACTGTATCTGCCTATTTCCACATGTCCATCATCTTAGAGCCCCTGCCCCCCCAGGCAAAAATAAAAATCAGCATCAGGGATCACTGCAGTGCAAAGTCATTTCCTTTTTCTCTCTTCCCTTTTGGTGTCTTCCTGACATTTCATCTACCCTAGTATGAGCTGTTCTGGTCTATCCTAAGCTTTAGATTTACTCTTCTGGGGTCCCCCTTCTGGGGCCAGCTACTTAGTGCTAATTCAGGCAATAGACCCTTTGCCTAAAGATCACTTGTGTGGTACCCTGCACCACCCTTGAGAGGACCTTGAGGTGCCTCAGGTTTCCACAGCCTCTCGGTGGAGACCCACTGGCATACACATTTTATAGTACAAGGTGACAGAGGATGACCCACCTGAACAGTAGCTGCCAACACTAATCCGTCCCGTTCTCATTTATACCAGTGCATCTGGTGTAAGTTCAAGGAACCCCCATCAGCATTATTTCCAGTTCATAGCAGCAGGAACGAGGGCCTGACTAAGCATGGGTTTGTGCCGATATAACTGTCAGGAGTGGTTCAGGCTTCTTCCCCAACTTCAACTACAACTGCTATCACGGAGGCAGGCACAGACGCCTTCTAGCTGAATAAAGCTTGTTTCTCTTCCTGCAAAGGGATAGGCTATGTCATTATAACGGGTGTAGGTTGTAGCCTTGTTGGTCTAAGGACATAGATAGAACATGGTCTTGTTTGTCTGCCTGTGCCGTTATAAGCACCTTTTCAGCTGGTGCCTAAACTACCTAAACTAGATGGGAGGGCTGTAGAGCTTTAACTATACCAGTATAGTTGCACATAAAATTTGCACTGTTCTGACTATGCTGGTATAATAACATGGTTAAAGCAACAGAACGTGTGTGAAAAAAGAGCTTTTCATAGTCTGCATCTGACCAGAAGAACAATTCGCAACACAATGGCTTGTTTCTACGTCTTTCCAGCTTTCCAGTACTTCTCATTCTCTTTCTTCCTCTTGCAATCTCAGCTGCTTATAATTTTTCTTGTTTTCTTTGCTTTGTTGTACTTTCTTTCTGCAAGTCCCTACAAGGCTTGGGTGTGTCAAATCAACTTCTTGCAACAGCCAAAAATTCTTGAATGTTTTTTTGTCTGCAACAGCAGAGCAGCACTGAAAGTCATTGTGATCATCACTGTGGCAGTCATTAGGATTCGACTGACATTTGAAATTCTTGCAAGGACTCTAGTTTAGGTATCAGATATTAGAGGCTTATTTAAAGGCTGCTGTATTTGGGAAAATTCAGTACACCTTAATAAGCACAGATAACAGATTAAATATCATACCAAGGCAAAAACAGAAGTTATATTTGTAGAACAAAAATTGTAATACAAATCTTAGAATAAGTTGTGCAGGAAAAGGAACTGGCTTTGCAAGAAATAAGGAACAGTCAAGTCGCTCCAACAGCTTGATGATAGTTACAGTTATGTCAGAAATATAAACGAATGAGTGATGCAATAAAAACCAGAGGACAATGTTTGGCAATATTTGGAGTAGTAACAGTCTAACCACAGGAAAAAAAACTTCTTTTAACCTCAGCATCAAGATTAGCAATAGCTCTTTATCATTCCTTGAGCAGTATCTAAAATTTCTATTTAATTGATACTATTTAATTGTAAATCTAGTTAAACATGTTAAGGGTCACTCCATAATTACAGTACTGAGAATAAATTTGGTCTAAAATATGAATAAGCAGAGTGGAGATATATAGGACTTGATCCTGCAGAGCTTCATATCTGTATGCTTTAGCTTCATTGCTGTAGGTTTTTTCACCCAGTGTATAATTAAAACGCAGAGTGTATTGCCACAAGATGCTGTGGAAGCTGACTCTTTAACCAAATTCAAAAGGGGATTGGACAACTTCCTGGAGAAAAGATGCATCAACAGCTATTGATCGCAGGAGTTGGGAGTACAACCTGTGAATCAGAACTTTCTAGATTTTAAATGCTGGAGGCTGCAAGTAGGAGAGGAAGAGTGGAAAACCCCATGTCGTTCTCCATTTCAGCATCTGCTCTGCCATTGTGTGACACAGGATCTGGGCAAGCTGGACCCATGATGGCCTGCCCCAGGAAGCAGCAGTTCTTACACTCTTGAGAAGTCCCATGGACCGCTCACAGTTGAAGGTTAGGAGGAATGTAGAAATGTTCACGTTGAACTCAACCGTGACTGGAAACTCACAATTAAGGAAAGGAAACCGACCAAGTGAATAAGGGGAAGATGGTAAATGTGATACATTATTATTTTTTTTTTTTTTACTTTTGTAAGGCTTTTAACACAGATGCTCTTGATAGTTTCATAAGCAAATGGCTTACATGAGGAAACAGAACTGCCTCACGGTCCTAAAAGAATAGAGAAGTGGGAGGTCATCTAGTCCAACCCCCTATGGCAGGATCATCCCTTTCCAAATCATCCTATACAAACAAGACAAGTCAGCCCTGACAACACAGACCTAAAGCCCTAACCTGCCACAGGTAAAACCAGGGAACTACAGCAGCCAATGCCCTCCCGCTATAAAGTGTTGTCAATATCAGCTCAAGGGGTCCCAGGTGGAAGACCATGACCCTCACTACAGAAGAAGGCAAAAACCCCACAGTCTGCACCAATCTGACCACTGGGTAAATTTCCTTCCTGACCCCAAATGTGGTGACTGGCCTGATCCTGAGCAGAGGGGCAGGATCCTCCAGCCAGGAACCTCTGGCTTTGCTCCCGCAGGAGCAGGAGCACTGGCACACCCCCGTTGAGGTCCCCAGCCTCAGCCGTAACCAGCATGCACCGCCTCTGAGAACACAGGGGCTGCTCTCAGGCTGAGCCCCCCCCTGGGCCCGAGTACAGGTGCCAAGAGCCAGAAGGGGCAAATGGGGCATTTCCACACAGCCTAGCACCCTTGTCCTCAAGGAGAGGGAAAGCCTGCAGCCCAACCAGCCAAGACACTGTGATGAACGCGGGGCGGGGCGGGGCGGGGCGGGGGGAGACTGGGTTTGTCTGTGCAGCAGCCGAGCTTTACTAATAAAGCTCTTATTGCCAGCGCTGCGTTCTAAGATGGCGGCGCCCATGGAGAAGCCGTGACCCGCTGCCGTGAGTCCCCGCGCGGCCTAGGTTGTGGGGTCCGGCCAGGCTGCTGGCTTGGGGCGGGATCGGGTTGTCGCGGGGGCTCTTGCACCGAAGGAGGGCTCGTCTCCCTTAGCCCGGAGGTGTTAAGGGGAACCGTACTAAGAGGGGCGGGCAAGCCGGGCTTCGGGCAGGGGAAGCAGCTGGAGCAGTGCATCAACCAAATCCAGCCTGTTTTGTCTGGAGGCAGCTAGGTGTGGCACAGAGTCTTTGTAGCCTGCCCTGTTCTGTCCTAATCCTTGTCCCTCAGTCCCAGCCCTGTGCATTTTGTGTCGGCCTTCATCTCCCTTAGCTCTTCTGTGTTCAGTTTTGGGGCCTCTGCTACAACAGTTGTCCTACAGAAAGGATGTGGACAAACTGGAGAGAGTACAGTATAGGGCAGCAAAAATGGTGAGGGGACTGGGGGACGTGGCTCATGAGGAAAGACTGAGGGAACTGGGCTTATTTAGTCTAGAGAAGAAGAAGGCTGCTATTAAGTCCCCCCTCAGTCTCGACTACCTGAAGGGGAGTTTGAAAGAGGATGGCGCTAAACTGGTCTCAGTGCTGGCAGACAACAGAATGAGGAGCAATAGTTTCCGGTTGCATCAAGGAAACTTGAGGTTAGAGATTAGAAAAAAGCCTCAGTAGGAGGGTAGTAAAACATTGGAACAGGTGACCCAGGGAAGTTGTCAATTCCCCATCCTTGGAGATTTTTAAGACCTGGGTAGATATAGCTTGGGCTGGGATGGTCTAGTTGGAAATGGTCCTGCTCTGAGCAGGAGTTGGACTACATGACCCCTGAGGCCCCTTCTAGGCCTGATTTTTCTATGATTCCTTTCTGTGATCGCTCATTTCTCGCTGTGCTAATTAAAAGGTGTGATGGGATCTGATGCAGGATCCCCACAAATGCACTGTCTGCTATGCCACACCAATGTGGCTGACCTGTTTGGTGTGCATTGGAATCATGGGCCATTGTCTGCTGAATTAAGCTGAAAGCTATTAAGACCACACTGCTGATCATTTGGGACAAGTAAAAGACAAAACAGGGAGGAGGAGTGAAGGTCATAGGTTCAAAAGGAGTGCACCAAGGCAGGGGATGGGAGAAAGGACACCAAGCAGAATGCATGGGAGTGCCCACTGGCCCTTGAATGAATCCATGAGCCCAGTTAAACTCTGGAGGTGTGACTAGATCAGGGACAAGAAAACAGCCCTGCAATCCTCCTAGCCAGGGCCTCCTCTCTGGTCAGGTATATTGCTAGCTTGGTTAGGGCCAGGAGGAGGTAGGCCAGGAGGTCCTGGGACTTCTTGGGGCCATGGATGGGGAGTGCATAAACAAACAAACAAACAAAAATGCAGGGAGAGGTGCAACCAGAATCTCAACAGGAGGTTGTGGAGGAGGTGATGAAAGGGCCTGCAGCTTGGTGCACTCCAGGTAGGTGTGCACCAGGGTCTCCTGCTCATAGAATGGGCAGGTGTCAGGGGAGTCCATAAACTGATCCAGATACACCCCTGTGGTAACCGCTCTATCCTGTGCATGGCAGGAAGCATAATGATGAGGTTAAGCATCAGATCCCATTGCACCATAGTGCCAGTGCAGAGGAAGCCCAATCTTGCAGTAGCAAGCTTGGCAACCTGTGGTCCCCCAGCTAAGAGCCCTGATCAGCTGATCTGGGCTCCCATTCATGGGAGCACACCATGTTCTCTCTTGACTAGGAGCTGGTCCAGGCAGCTGATGTGGGCTCTCAGCCATAGGAGCACATAGTGTGCTCATTGGGCACTCCCAGCCTCTTGAGCACACAGGATTCTTGAAAGGCTCCATTTGTGCTCCAGAGGCTGGAGGCAGTAGCCACATATTCAGCTGAAGGCGTGATAGAAACCAGCAAAAGAGTTACTACGCAAAATGTGTAAATATTTTTATCACATTATTAACTAAATAAGCATGTAGCCAGGTCACCTATGTAAGACATGATTAACATCTTAAATGTAACATTTGTCAAGAGCCTAAAGAATAGAGAGCCTGTGCCCTTTTCAAAAAGTGGTATGGTCTTTTGTATTTAAGTTCATCAGGTCTCCAACATCCTGGAAACTCTAGTAATGTTAATTAAAATGACCTACAATTATATTTTAAGAGAAGCTTGTTGAGACAAAGTGATGATAATAGGCAAAGAAAGATGCGCACAGTGCAAAACAGCATCTTAGAAGTGGTCATCCTTGTTGAAGCTTGTAACTTCACTCATGTAGTTAAAGCTCGGACTAAATTAGTGTTGCTGTGGAACAGGTAGTGAGAGCAAGTTTAGAATGTGACTGCTTATTTGTACTGTAAACTTTTTGATACTGTTATCCTTTGTTTCTGGAATGCATCACATTTTTAGAATAGCTTCAGCTGTAGATAGAAAACCAAAAAAACTGTCTTTTTTTTTTTTTTTTTTTTTTTAAACAGCAATACAATATACAGTAAAATCTGTGTTAGCTGTCATTGTAGTAACCAACATTTCTATTAACTGAAATTTCTGGTCAGCTGGCTGGGGGGTAGGAGGGAGCTTGCACACAGCAGCTGCTGCCACCCCTTCCCCCCCTTTCCTCCCTACACACACTCTGCATCTGGCTGAAAACCCCTGCCCAAGGTAACTGGGATTCTTATACAACCAGCAAGCCATGTTTCCCACTCATGCTGCTTAACACAGCTTTTACTGTAATAGCATATTCAATTAAATGTTATATTATCCTACAGAACAAGTCTCTCATCCAGGCAGTCCCCTGCTGGCACTACTCCAAGTCTGCAGTCACCACCTGTGACACTATTGACCCCAATTAAGCCATAGGAGTTTTTAATCATGCTCTCTAGCTTCCCCCAAAACCACCACCATGCCTCCCATGTGTCATTCTGTCCTCATTTGTTTTCCTGTATTGGCCTCTCATCTCTTGGCTTTCACCTATCTGTTACTCTGGCCATAGACTTGTAGCAGACTTGTAGCCTAGGCCCACTTGCTTTGACCCAGCTTCTTGGTCTTAGCCTCTTGTCAGCCTTGCGTGAGAGATCTCTAGACTTTGGTCTGTGGCTGACAGTTCCTTAGACACCGTAGCAATATAATTGGTTCCTACTGCAGTTGTAATTCTTGGTAGAATCAAGGTGCTGTCTAGAAGAGAAATATAAATCCTTATGTGGAGGACAGAGAAGAGGAGTCTTTTTCTTCAGGATATTTTGTTCCCTTTTGTACAGACATTAAGTTGTTAGCTTGCTTTTTAAAACTATTTTCTTTGACATGCAGGGGCAGACTGTCCCTGTGTTCCTGCAGGTACACTTAAATCTCCCAGTTAAAAAGATGACGTGCAGGTCTTAGTAAATCGTTTAGCATTCAACTGAGGTGGGGAAGGAAACCACTAGCCTTTGTGTGACCATCATAAAACAGATAGGCTTTTGTGGTTGAAACCTTATGCACAGTGAAAATATAGTATTCTGGGGAATAGGCACAGAGATCAACTTCTAAATATAGGCTGTAGTCAACTAGATTGTGCACAGGTGAAAATTTAGTTGATTTTTGTATAGGCAAATCCCAGCAACAAATGCAAGATTACAGTACGTCAGCTTTTTAAACATCAGGATTTGAACATCATCCTCCAGATTCAAGTTAAGTCCCAGTCCCCCAGCATCCCAGGATACTTTGCACCTCCCTTGCAACCGGCTCTCCCCTCACAAGATGAGCAGGCTAGCCTTGGCCCAAGCTTTCTGTTCCAGCTGAGCAGGGAGGCATGCTCTAGAGCCCCCTGGCTTCTATCCTGGGCTGCTGCAGGCATGTGGCTGCATTTCTGGAATCAAAAGTGAGTGTCCGTTCACTTGCTTATCAGTTTCAATCTATGAATCTTAGACTAACCTGCAAAGATTGACTAAGTCAAAAAGCCCAAAGCTGAATCATGTACTTACCCACAGCATTACCAAGTGCTAATGGGCTATATTTTAGTAATTGGTAGTGGACCTGAACTGCCTTTCTTTTAATGGTTCTATATCGTATTCATACTAAAATCTGTGGCCAGATTCCTAGGTGCTTAATAAGCAGAGGCAACTGTTACAGAAGGTACATGTAAAACTTAAGATCCTGTTCTTTGCATTAAATTCAGACTTGTGATTTCTAAGCAAGAAACAAATTTTTACTTTCTGCTCCCAGGTGACTTAGACCAACAGGGTGATTTTAGTCAGAAACTAGATCTTGCTCCTTCCACTGGAAGTGCAGTGTAAGTTATAAGTGGCACCTACTGTAGATGAAAGAGTGATGATAGGGCAAGTTTGAGGAGCAGTGTTCTGTTGGATGTGTACCATATTTTCACCCCATATAACCAACCCCAAATACAAGACACCCTGTGTTTATGGGTTTCTTTAAAGGTACAACCAAAAAGAATAGATGTTATCTTGGCTAACTAAGTAGCAGCAGCAGCTAGGAAATGCAGCCTGTTCCCAGCCCCATGCATTGGATGAGACCCACAGATTGATCCAGCAAGGTAAGTCTAGGGCTGTGCAAAGGGTCTAATCCAGCATGGCAATTAATGCTGCGATCACTGTACCCTCCATACCATACCTGCCAGATTTCTAGACCCTTGCATATAATGCACACCCTAATTTTCTCTGCATATTTTTTGGGGAAAGTGCACATTATTTGCAAGAAAACATAGTATTTTATGTGTTCTTGCTTAAAGGTTAATAGTGGGGATTTTCTTTACCAGTAAGTCTGCCAGGATGAAATTAATGTGCCAGTACAACACATTAGTTTGATGCATCTAAAGGTGTTCAGTTGCATCTAATACTTCCCCAATAAAAAGAGAGAAAGAAGGAAATTTGATCTCTGTCACAGTTGGAGCTCCTGTCTGAAAGAATTGTTGCTTAGAAGGGCAGAGAAAGACCACAGCTATTTATATTAGGGGCTTAATCTTTTCAACACATGCAGAGCAGGTTACCTTAGAGCAGGTGCAGGCAAGTATTTCAGGCGGAGGGCTGCTTACCCAGTTTTGGCAAGCTGTCAAGGGCTGCATGGGTAGCCCCGCCCCTTGACAGGTGCCCCACCCCCTGGTCACCATCTTGGGACCAATGTCTCGGGGCCAGCACTGGTGGGGTCCAGAGCAGGGTGCAGGCTGGCAGGGACCTATGGAGCCAGCCAGGTTGGGCTGCACCAGGGGGAGCTGGCCTGGCTCCATAGAGACCCTGCTGGCTGGGACCCTCTACTCCTGCCACCCTGCTCTGGGACCCGCTGGCTCTGGCCCCAGGACACTGGTGTGGGCCCCGTGCACCCGCTCATTCCCAGTGCCCCCCAGCCCCACGGTACAGGCAGGGGGCAGCATGCAGCCCTGACCCCCGTGCTCACCGGCAGGGAATGAGCTGGTGCTGAGTACAGGGAAAATGGGCCCCATCCCCCACCCTCTAGTAGGTGCTCCCTGCTGCAGCTGCTCGCAGCCAACATGGGGCTGTCTTGAGCAGGCACAGGCAGCCCCAGGCAGGCTGCGAGCAGCTGCCATGCAGGGTGCCAGCCACGAACTGGGGGAGGCTTTTCCCCCATACTCAGCACCAGCTTGTAACCTGCCCTCACCACCAGCTTGGGCCCCCCTGCTTCCCATGCCAGTTAATGTTTGTCACTGCTGCCTCTGGGCTGCCCAGTGCATGAGCTCTGAGTGGGCAGCAGCAGCCAGCATTGCCCAGTGCAGCGGGCAGGGTGGGTGGCGGGACGCAGCTGCTGCCACCATGTGCAGCTTCAATGGGTGAGCCCAGAGCCAGCACGGGGCCCAGGCTGGCAGTGGGGGCGGGTTACAAGCTGGTGCAGAGTGCGGGGAAGCAGCCCCTCACCCACGCCGTGGCCAGCGCGCCGTGGCCAGCGCCTCGTGGCCAGCATCCTGTGCTGCAGCTGCTCACTGCCCACTTGGGGCTGCAAGTGGCTGCAGCAGGGAGTGCCAGCCACAGGGTGGAAGTGGGGGGGGTCCGCTTTTCTGGGGGCTCCTTCCTTGCCTGGGGTCCCCAACGCCCTAACTGAGTTCTGGCGCAGTGCACTCGCATGGTCCCAGGCCAGAAGCCCCTTTGTGGGGGAGGGGGCTGCAGGCAGGCCCTGCTGTTGCAGGAGCCCACTGTGCTTCCCTTGGGTCCTACTGGCCCTGGTTCCTGTCACTTTTGACAGGAACCAAGGACAGATCAATATTCATTTTCTAAATTTTTTAGAGGCCTCACAGGCCAGATAGAATGGCCTTGTGGGCTGTATTTTGCCCACCCGTGTCTTAAAGACAGGATACCACTTTGTCTGCATTGTGGCATTTCCTATGTTGTATGTGGAGCACCTGCTCGGGTGTAGCTTGCAACGACCCTTACGCCCAAGGGAGCAGACAGATGTAACACTTGCACTGTTCCAAGAATGTCACTGATTGGAAACCAATCTACAGTAGTCCCGGAGAGGTGGCCATGCATATGCTACTAAGGGTTAAGTAGAACCATCACGTTTTAGGCATTGATGTGGTACCAGGGGGAGAGAGACATGCCACCCAGGAGAACGCTGCCCAAATGCAGATTTCTGCTGCCCCTTTTCACTAATACTGAATCCAGTGAAGACCCGTTCATGCACCTTACTGACATCCGTGTGGTGGTACCATGACTGGGAGTGTATGTGGAGGAGGGATGGGGTGACCTGCTTTCAAACTCCCAGGCATGGGGCGTTTCAGAGCTGCCAGAGCTTTTACAGCTTTTAAAGAGCCCTTTCTCTCAAGATGAACATAAATATACTTAAATTTCTGGAAGTTGATTAGGGTGGGGTACATCCCAGGCTGATTTTGGGGGTTAGGGGAAGGCTCCTGGGGGCTGCCTGAGGACTGTCACCAATGGAGAAATTGACCAAGTGCAGAGGCCAGCCTTCAGAAACCCCAGCCCCAGGGCGCACACAAGCAGGAGTCCAGGCACCTCTCCCCAGCCCTTCCTCAGTCTACCTGGCCACCTCCCACCTGAAATAAGCATGGCATGCCTGGAGCCCTGATCAGTTGCCAGCAATGGGGAAAAAATAGGCCAGCTCTTTAAAAGCTGAGGAGAGCTGCTCCTAGCCAGGGACACTTTAGCCAAGTGCAGACACTAGAGGTTGGGGCAGCAGAGTTCTGGCTGCATACCAGAGCCACCAGATGCTGTGCTGGAGTTGAGGGGCAGTGGGGGTTGCTTCATGCCTGGATGGCCAGCCAGATGCGAGTGTTTACACGCATGGTGCTTGCACATAACACAACTGATTCACAGAGAACCAGTTCCAAATAATACTTGATTATCCAGATTATATTTTTGAAACTGTTCAGGTGGTTTAAGCCATTCTAAACTGGGGTATACTTCTGGACACTTTGGTTTACAGGCAGTGTAAACTTCGTCTAAGTATTGTGTCTGTTCACAGCTTAAAATTCCCCATTTTAGAGTTTGTTACAGGAAGCAAGCTCCGATAAGTACCCACAAAGCCTTGATTTTGAAACGCATGCATGTATTCCAGGTTTTGCCAAAGTGAGAGTCAATTGTCTGGGGCTAAGCTGGTTTCCTTCCTCTAGTGAGGGACTCATAATTTCCATATAAAACTGATAAAAAGATTCTTAGGGGTATCCTTCCTAGAATTCATTTTGCCTATGTTGCACTAAATGCAGGAAGCAGGGGTTATTTCTCATGACAAGTCTACAGTGATTTCAATCCTGCTAAGGTTTTTGCCATTGATTTAAATGAAAATGGGTCCAATTCCTAAAGTAATTTAACCCAGTGTCACACTCCGTTCATAAAGGCGTGTGGTACCAAAGGAGTATTTTGATGGGCAAGCATTTCATTCCTATTTCTAGCCCCAGCTTGGAGAGAGACTTTCCTGAACCTAAATTGCAAGCAAGAAACTATAGAAGAGTAGCATGTGGAATACCATATGCTGCTGCAAAAAACCGTGAACAAAGGGATCTCTGGGATGTAATTTGGCCTTAGAAAAGTTGATGGAAGTCTTGCCATTGATCTTGCTGAGCCAAACTTCCACCAGAGATGCTCAAAATTACTCCTTTGCAGAAGATATTCTACACTGCAGGGTACCTTCCACTGAACAGTCAGGTTCTAGCTTTTAAAAAAAAAAAAAATCTTTTCTTTCAAAACAAGTGGGAAGAAAAATAGACACCTTCTTCTCCTTTCTCGCACCAATTTAAAAAATTTTGAAAATGAATAAAGATCTCTTCAGCACTATGCGTGGGTAACAGCATTAGCATTGATTTAATTTTTTTTAAATACTAGATTACTTATATGCTCATATAACAACATCTTCCATCAGAATTTAAGCTCTTTACAAATATTATGCATCTTGTCCCTGTAACACTTTTAGAAGTTCAGGAAGGTATTTCTATTTCTATAAATACCAGTGTGGAGAAAATATGTCTCATTGTTTTCAGTTGCATTGTACCAGGAATTAACATGGCCCTTCATCTCTGTGCAAGTCAGAGTCTGGTAGCCACTTGTTTCAGAGGCATACAGCATAATCCACTTTTGGATTGCAGGCACCTGATCTTTTTTAGCAGGTTTCAGTCAACAAAGTAAGTCCTATATGAAGTGTCATCTCTTTCTGTGTTGAGGTATGGGCCTGCTCCAAAGCCCACCATAGTAAATGGAAAAATCCCGCTATTATTTCAGTAGGTTTGGGAAGTTAGCAGGAAGATTTGCTCCATTACAAGATGATTTTGTTGAACCACAAGGAAAACAAAACACAGCCACATCACATTGGATTTCGCACTGTAAATTAAATATGTAAATCAAAGTAATGTTAACTTGAAACTTAGAAAATTGGCAAAGGAGAACTGGAAAACTTGGGGAACAATCCAGTGCTAACAGAGAGATGGAATAGATATATAACAGCTCTTTTCTTCTTCTAGTGTATTTTAAGAGTACTGTTTAAGAATACTATTTCTTGGAGAACAGCTGGCCAATAGTGACATCATTTTGTTTCCCTGGATTTCATACATTTTCCAGGTAATGTGTCAAGGAACATAGTGTCGTTTTATCATAATACCTGAAGATCCCAGCCAGGGTTGAAGGCCTGTTGTGCTGGGTGCTGCACAAACACTGCAGCCAGAATCCTTGCTCTAAGGAGGTTACAATGCAGCTAGACAAAGGATAGAAGAAAGTTTGGTCCATCACAGGGGGAAGCAAAGCGGTGAGATCCACATGACCTGACTGGAGTGAGTCCCCTGAAGCCTGTGTAAGGACAGAACTTCTAATTTAAGTGCCTGGAGTTCCAGTGCTTTAAAATGCAAGACCATTATCTTTTAAATAGACCTTAAAGGAATAAAGTGTAGAAGGGGGGCAGAACAGAGGGTGGCACAACAAAATGCCATAACCTGAGTCTGAGGAAGGTCTTTTTATAGCATATTTCCCCAAAGAGGGCAGCAGGCGCCCTGCATTCATTTCTTTCTCTAACACTGGAGCAATGCAAGGAAATCTAGGTAGGGACAGTCTCATTTACTAAATTAGGGCATGCTGTCTGTCAGTATGGCTGTTAAGAGGCTTATTAAATGGGCCCAGTAGCTGACAAGTGAATCTTCAATCCCCTGAAAATCTCTCTAAATTAATGATCAGTTTAAAACAGTTCACATAAAAACTTTTGCTCATCACTTTGATGTAAGCTTTGAGATCAGGAATTGCACATCATTTTGTAGGGATGAGTGCAAGGTTTTTATTGCCATTTTCAGCATGAATTTTAAGTGCTGGTTAAAGAAAAAAAATCCCTCCACAAATGCCCATGCATTCATTAACTGTGATACCAACAGAAAGTGACGTTCTCGTTCCAAGGATTATATGCGACATAATCTGTTGCTGGATGAAAAGATGGCATTAAGTATCAGCAAATGCATTTAAAGAGTGAAGAATTAAGGAAGCCAACACAATTGGAACTTGTCCTAGTAGACATATCAGTGAAGGGTTAAAAATCTCAAGCATTACTTTCAGAGAGGTTTTTACTTTTGTTTTAGTTTTTGGTTTTATTTGCCTCTGAGCTACAAGGCCACTCTGCATATGAGCTTCTTACATTAAAATGGCTAAGCACACAAGCTGAGTTTCCCTTTTCACACGGTTGTGTGATCGTTTAAAATATCAGATTGCAGGACTCTTCAGTGAAACAGAAGATAAATCACGAAGGTTATGTTTGTTCCCACCTGATGTTGCTGAAGAAATGAAGCGTGATACTTGGTTTCTGCCAGGCAGCAAACTGAGGCGTAGCATGGGAGTGGCTGCTGTGTGCAGCATGTAGTGCCCACCCCAGCTGGACAGCACGTGAGGTCTGTTTCAGGATCTGCACCTCATGCGGCTTCCCCCACCCTCACCCCAGCTGGCTTCGGCTGTGCCGGGAGGAATGTCTGCTTCAGCTGAGCCTGGACCCAGGGTGCATGTGGTGTCTGCAGGCACTGCAAGCAGTATGGGTCCCCAACTGGCTGGCGAGGGCACTATGTGCAGCATGTATGCTAGATCCCAGAGTAACTTGCCACGTGCCAAAGCACGTGTAGCACAGGTGTTGCCTGGGGAACGATAGCAGAATTACAAGGTGCGCGGCCGCTACTTGTCCCTGGGGAACCAAATGTCCATGCTCGAGTGAGTGTGGCCTTAGTGCTCAAGTGCCCCAATTTGAAAGATCCCTTTAATGCTGGTAGCCTCTGTGTGTTTCTTATTACAGAAAAATTCAGGAAAGGCAGAGCTGAAGAGGTGGTTCTGCCATAAAGAAAATGGCAAAAATTGCCCTTCAAAGAACAAAACATTTGTCCTTGTGCTTATGATTTTTTTTTTTTTTTAAACAAGGATGACTTACTTTTTCATATCTATTTTTAACCTTTCCTACTTAATAAATACATATGTAAGTCATGGAGCAGGCTAGGGGGCTACCTCTAAAATGTTGGATCACTGAATTCTAATGACTTGTGGTTTTGCACAGAGCACATTGCTATTTGTTTTGGGGTTTTTTGCTTTGGAAACTGGGGCTGAGACCACAGCCACAAACCCACATAACTGCCTGCCATCACAACTCCTGCCAAACTCCAAGGGCTGATTTGCAAAGCAGCAATATACTGAGTGGAAGTGCCCCCAGTTAAAAGAAGGGCAGACTTGGAAACTGACTCTGAAGTTCCCCACCCCATCCGAGGAGTACCATTTATAAGAGATCATAAATAAGAGATTTATTTGGATTAGAGATTCAGTATCAGGTAAAGGATGTGGGAGGTGTTTCACAGTTGAACAGACAATTAATTTTAATATCTAAAACCACATGTCACAGCACCACCCAGCAGGATTTAATTCAGAGTGTGGATCAGATGCTGAAAAGAGTCATGTCTTGATAGCAACTCTTTAAAATAGGAATTTGCTAATAAATGCATTCTTTTGCATCTAGCCCAGGGGATTTCCAAAGTGATAGATCAGGTGTGCGCTTTGAACAGTAGCCTCCATATGAATACTACATGCCAATTTTATTGGGCAAACATTGGGTAAATATTGGGCAGTTTCATAATAGCCACTTAACAGAAGTGCCATTAAAAAGGAGAACAAACCTAGAATGATTCCATCTAAAAGAAAAAAAAAACACACTATCTAAATTTGCTTGATTAGACAAAGTACAGTTTTTAATTTTTCTGGGTCCTAGGCAAACTATTTGTTCCTGGTAATAAGACTCCAGGGTGAAAAGGCTTATATAAGAAAGCCATATAAACTTAAAAACTATTGCACAAAATACTTTAAACCCTTTCTAAGCCTCATGCAAAAGTAGAGGTGGCTCTACCATTGATAATGATATTGTAATTTTCAAAGCACTGTGGAGACATCGTATCAAATCTCAAGACATCGCTACAACATAGTGTTATTCCTATTTCATGTACTGAAAGGAGTTTAGACTCTAGACATCCCAGCTCATGGATTTTGAGCAGTAAGTGATGCTTCCTGTGAGGAAGACATGGTAAAGTCTCTAAAATACAGTACTCTTGGTCTTTCTGTGCCATGTTACCTTGGTTATCTGGCATCATAAGTAAGTATAACAAGAAAGGGAATTGAAGTGAAGAAGGAATTCTGGGTTCTGAATGATGAAATGCGTGTAATTACAGCATTGGGGGTATAATGCAGAGTAAGACTGCCAAATAGACACTGTTTTATAACCGAGTCGTAGAGTTCATCTATCACGTCATCTGTAAAGCAGCGGAAGGGAAGGCTTGTTTCAGGAAACTATGATTTAGGAAGTATTGAATGTAACAGCCATGCATTAATTTGGGTAAATGTACAGTGTTTTATATTTATCCTTTTTTGTGCATTGTGTAAAGCTACCAGTGTTTTCCAATCTTGTATATTGCTATAAAAATAAGTGTGTGTGGGGGGGAAAGCACAATTCATTATCAGAACATGTTAGGTCAGCTAAGTTAAGAGTATGTTGTTCTCTGTCCCAGCATGTGCATAATTCCTTAGCTTTAACCTTCCATCATTAACAGTAAGTAGAATATGCACCTTCAGAAACTGCGCATCACCTGTATAATTGCATCTTGGTTTTAAAATGAATATCTGAGCTTAATGCTTGTGAAATCTAGGCTCACTTGCACTTTTGTGTTTGTGTGCCCATAATTAAGAATTTGTTCCTCTCTAATGGCTATGTAAATAGAACCCTAGAAGTGGAGACACTAGGGCTACCCTGTGCTGCTGCTTTCAAGGGTCTACAGCCAGTAGTATGAAACAGATTTACTGCTGCAGCTATAGCTTGTATTTGGTATCAGATGGAAAAAGATTATCCTTTTGTTGCTTCCTTTCAACAATACTGCAAATTTTGGAGCAACTGACTCACTTGGACAAAACAGTAAGTTTTTACTGTGCCCTTGTCATGTCCTCTTCAGAACAAAATGAGTCATGCTAATGTCTAGAATTTGCATGGCAGGCTTTCTGTGATGGTAAAGCAGGCAAAATGCTGGTTAAACCAATTCACCTGACCATGTTTACACAACTGAGAATTTGCCCCCAATTTGCATGTTCTTGTGTACAAAATGTATTGCATCAACAAAAAAACAAAACACAAACCTTATGCCTTTCCATTGAAGGTGTGGCAGTAAACTATGGACTGCCCAATGCCTACGTTAAAATGAAGTCATTCCTGGGCCAGCATACCATCATCCTACATCAAATGGTGTTAAAACACGCTGAGAATTTTCCAGCGTTTTTTGCTGAAAATGCCGTTTCATCCAAATAGATCCTTTTCTTATTTAGTTATTTTTTAAAATTCACTAGTAAACATTTGCAGAAGGTTAGGAGTTGCCAGCATCTCATTTGATACTTTTGAGATGACACTGGTTTTCAAATTCATAATGGACTTGTTTACAAACAAATAAATAAACAAGTGTGTGAGCAAATGAATATCTATTAACAAAACAGATGACCTTGACTGGTTTAGACAGACCAAAACTAAATATTCTCTAGTTTTCCAAAATGTGTGATTTTATTTATTTAGTTATTCCTGTCCTTAACGGGAACTATTATTAAGTCTGACTTTCCTGGGACAGAACTGCTCGTGTCTATCTTACTAGGCTTAAGCTGCTGTGAGCTAAGGGAGATTCTTATTTCTTGTAGTAGGAATCAAGATTTTATAGCAGGAAGGTCTATCCGTGTTGTGATTATTTAGTGCAATAATGTGATGAGCAGGAGAGTAACAGTTATGCAGGCATAGGGAGCCTATGGATTTGTTCATATATTTGCCACACAGGTCAGTTTGGCTGGACTCATGCTGGGTAAGTTTATGGCCTTATTGAAACCAAGAGGTTTTGCCATTGACTTCCATGGGCCCAGGTTTGCACAGTAGTAGCATCCCAGGAGCACAGAGGATGAGAAGCAAAAATTCAGAATTGAAAACAACAGTAATCAGCTTCGTGTACATATTTTGCAAGAGAGGTTCAAGCTTCAATAGCATCACTGGCCCTTCATTGCCTCCATAAAACTCATATTAGAGTTGGGGCACTTTTTTTTTAGTTCTGTTTTATTTACATCAGGAATATCTGGGTGGCCAAGTAAATGCCTCTGGACCCCAGGTTCTTTATGCCCTTATTGTAAATTACAGTCTGGAGAGAGTGCTTACCATAGTGATTTTTTTCTGTGGAAATGCTAGTTTTTATAGTGCATACATTTTGTTTCTCTTACCAGAGGAGGCCACTACATTTAAGGATAACATTTCTTAGCCCCTCTCTCTCTCTCTCTCTCTCCCCCCCCCCTCCACTCCCCTTTTTATAGGCTGTGAATTAGTGTTGGATATTCAGGAAAAGCTCTCCAGACAGATTAGGGACATGGACAGATTTTGAACAGAGCCTTAATGCATGGGCACGAAAGGACAAGTGTACTGATAGGAATAGTAATACCCATGCTCTATCTTTGAGTCGAAGTACCTTAAAGAGCTGCTTTCATAAGCAGAGAGATTTTGAAGTAAATATCCTAAACAGAACAAAGGATTTTTAAAAGTGCAGGGGGGAGAGAACAATATTTGTGACAGTAGTGGTCTAAGGGGGTAGCGGTACATTTCTGACTCATAATAATGAGTGGAACAGCATCAGATGCAGTGGTGCTGCAGATGAGCGTAAGTATTCATCCCCTTTTTCAGAATCTCAGCTATTGTGACCCATTTAAGATGGCAATCTTTCTCAGCTTTCACATACAGTTATATGAACACTGCTTGAAGGGAAGTATAGGAATTAATGGCTTTCACTTCAGCAAGTTGTTGTCAGTTAGTATCAATTTAAGTTATAATTTAAATATACTGTAGTTGCATATTAATGATTTTTCCAAGAACACTGTTTAGTAGAGGAAACCTTGTTTATCGGACAGAAAAGCAATAACATTACATGTATGAAGTTCAGCGTTGGTAAATGCACTGGGTTCATGTAAGAAACAGTAACCCGAGATGCATATATACAATTATGGATTCTTACAGAATTTCTCCTTTTTAGAAAAGATGTTCTTAGAGCTATTGCCACAAAAAACTTCAGCCCCCTGTTCAGCAGTAGTTGAAGGCACAAACAGTATATTGGGCTTAATTAAGGAACTACAAACAAAGCAGAAAATGTCATTGTTGTGCTGTATAAACACATGAGATTCCCAGATCTTGAACGCTGTGTGCAGTGCTGGTTTCCCCACCCCCGGAAGAACGTAGTGGAACTAGAAAAGGCAACAAGGATGATCAGGGTTATGGAGAGGCTGGATAGGTCAGATCCAGATCTTTTATTGGGGAGAAAAAGACCTCTGAGCTTGAGTGACTGGTGCAGGGGGGCACCTGCAGAAGCCACCTACTGACAGCAGCGGTGTTGGCCATCAAGGGGGGCACCAGCCTCACTGGGGGGTGGGGGGCACATGCATCGCTGCGCACCCCCTACCAGTCGCCTGTGCCTCTGAGGGGAGACGAGATAAAGGATTATAGAGTAAAACCTATAATATGAAAACTGGAGTTCAATATTGGATACTTCAAAGTATCAGATACTTCAAAGCTGTCACTCCCAGCCACAAAAGTTTTTTTTTTTTTTTTTTATATGCTTAACTGTATTTTGAATTATTCATATTGTAATGTGGAAATCTGTTTTCTGGTCTTTTGGCCAAGGTAAACCTCATTAAATAGATTAGGTGTCATTAAACTGCTGCAGCATGTGCTCAATCCTGGAAATCAGCTATGAAGTTGATTGAATGCAGCCTGCGCTGATTATGCTCGTAAAAGAGTTGGCACAAGACCAAGGCTCGTAGTGGGCAAACATGCTGGTAGGAACTTGCCATAACTCTGCAGCACTCCCCTTTTCTCCCCCCCGCCCCCCAAGACATAATAGCCATTGTGTTCAGTCCCTGTAAGCTCCAGCTGTTTTTCCAAGTCATAGTGAACCACCACATCAAATACATTTCAGCTTCCTCTCCACTCCCAGAGCCGAGCTGCACCTTGGTTCCCGCTTTCCAATCACTCCCGTTTCTTCACCACCTTTAAATATCTGGCAGACATTGCCAAACATTGATTTGGTGAGGCTGTTGCCCCCTCTCTTGGTCTGTTGCGTGCAAGTGGTATGGCCTTACCCTCCATAAGGTAGAGCCAGGCCAGGTGGCCCTATGCCTCATCTGTATATATATTTTTGGAGGGTCCCAGGACTTCTGACAAGAACACCAATTCCAGTCACAAGTGGGGGCAAATTAGCATGTGGATCCTTTAATTGGGGAAGTATTTGCAGTACACGCACATACTGAGCCTTGCTGGCCTGTGGAATCACCCTGGCTTAAAATGCTGTTGACTCTGCCGGGGTCCAGCTCAGACGACATGGTAGGATGCTGAGCCTCTTGGCTTTAAACTGAGAGTGGGCAAAATATAGCCCGTGGGTTGGATATAGCCCACGATGGGTCCCTCAGCCCAGGCACAGGGGGCAGCCCAGGACACAGCTGGTCTTACAACTGCCAGGTGTGGATGTGCCACGTGGCATAGAGCAGTCTGTCCCATCCCCACACACAGAAACTATAGTCCATGGGGCCAAATAATGCGGTGGCCAGACTCAGCTTCCCAGCAAACCTCACACTGCTGCTGCTGCTGCTGTCAGCCCCAGTCCTGCTACCCAGGCATCCAGCCTGTCTGCCCCGCATCCATGGCCAGAGTGGGCTGGCAGGGTCTCCATGGAGCCTGGCCTGGGACCCCTGTGGGCAGGGTGTGGGGAGCAGCATCTGGGAGTGGGACAGGTGCGTGGGGCTGAGATCACGGGGTGGTGACAGCAAGAGCTGGGACATAAGGCAGAACCACGATCTATTCCCCGCGTGTCCCTGCAATGGGCACCGGGATTAAAATAACCATTAGGGGGTGTAATCTAGGCATTGACTTCCTAGGTCTCCGAATGCTGGAAGCTGGGGCAGGTGATGTAGGAGATGAGTCGGTCTGGATAGATCCTGCATAAAATATGGGTTTTCACCTTAACCACAATGAGCTCTCGGTCACTCTGAGGAATGGGATATTGGGCTAGATAGACCTCTGCTCGGACCCAGTAGGGCACTGATATGTTTTTATATAGGTCCAGAGCCTCAGCTACTATGACCTGGGACTGCTTTTGGGTTGGTCCATGAAAATTTAGGTCTTCAGTAAATCAGGATTCTGAACTGAGTTGCATAATCATACCCCATAGTAATACCACATTCAAAATGCTATTGTTACAGTTACTACTTAACATTAAAGTGCATGGTTGGAGGGGAGGGATGAGCAGAGAATGGAAACTAAATAAACTTTCCAGTTGCCTTGTACTTTATCCAGCTGCTGAAATGTACATGTGCAACTCATTATGTTGTCTATTCACAAACATTTTAACTCTGACCTCCCCTTGTGCCCTATCTCCCCTATTAACTAGGAATGTTAAATCCCACTTGCTCTTCATCACATTTCCATCCCAAGTCTCTCAAACCACTACTTGCCTGACATGCAGGGCTTGTGGATTATGGGCCAGTGACTCCACTACTTTGCTTTTCTGATTGCTGTTATACTAGTACCTTCAGGTTGCAACCAAGGTCAGGCCTGTTGTATTATGTGCATAAGTGGTACTGCCTCCCTGGCAGGAGTTTACAGGCTTAAGAAGTCTTACCCCACTTCTCACAGTAGTCAACATGTAGCTCATTCTTCACATCCAGTCCCAAAGCACCATCATTTCCCAACTAGTTTCATTTTGAGGCCAGGAGGCCAGCCTAGCTTGAGTAACCAACCATTCAGCATGACCTTCTCCCATCTGCAAAGCTTTTTTTGTCCTTCAGCTTCTCTTTTGTTAACCTACAAGCCTCAGCCTGCTAGCTCACTGTGTCCTCTACGCTCCTGCTTCTCTCCGAGCACCTCAAACCTCGGTTTGAACTGCTGCTTCCAATTTTGCTGCTTCGACTCTTCTTTGGATCTTAAGATCCTGTCCATATGACTGGAACACGTTCCTACTGCAGACCAAGTCTAGGGGCTTATTCAATACAATCCTCCCATTCACTACTTAGAAACAATCTTTTTTGTTTTATATTTCATATCTGTAACAAAGCCCCTAAGTAGATATGTAGATACATTTCACAGACTATATAAATGTGTAGTACAGAGAACATTTGGATGTCTTAAGCATGACATGTTTTGCCAAGCCTGTTTTTCAAGGAAGTGTCTGTTATGGCAACGCAAGAGTTTGTGTTCTGGATTTAGTTTTCAAGGGAACAAATCCTCTGAAAAAATGCTATTGTTCTGCTGGAAGTGACAAATGCAGCTTACAACCTGTTTGCATGCATATATATGACTAAATTTACCTGCCAGCAAAACCAGCCAGACCCCAAATAAGAAATATTTCTTATTTTAAGTACTAAGCTTTCTGTGATCTCTCCAAAGATACTCCTACTGATTTGATTACTTTAAGCATTCTCCATCACTTACCCATTGTTTTGGCTACCTTAGAGGGTGGGGAGAAGGGGGAAGGCCACAGATATGCAGTTGTTTTTAACTGGTTCTCTTAATAGAAGGAAAGACTCACTGTCAACTGTTTTCAGTTAATTTTATTATTGTATGGTGAAACTGCTATCCTACGTCTGTTTGACTGTATATTGATTTAGCAGACAGACACGGTTCCTTGGGAGAATCTGATATCTTTTATTAGACCAACTGGTTAGATTCACCCAAAGAACCTTGTCTGCCTAGGTCCTTAGGCCAACACAGCTACAACCTACACCCCTGTATTGATTTAATAGACAGATAGTTACAAACAGGGGTATTGGACACTCGTTTTGATTAGCATGGTGCTTTTTTTTTTTAAATGCATTACTAAAGAAAAACCAAACCCCCATAAGAATCGACTCATGTGAATGCCATTTCTAAGACTTGCCCACCAGGTGGCACCAAAGCTCAGGAACTCCAACACATTTCTGGTTTCCCTACAAACCTAGTGATTTCCCAGCTGAAGTGTTGTATCGAATTGTGTTTCCCGAGAGGGGTGAAGAACAATTATCTTCAGAGCAAGTTGTCTGTGGTAAAAAATTCTGCTTTCCTAGCATGCGCTTGCCTTCCATTGATGGCGTTTTGAATGTTACCTGTGGCAGGAAAGCAAGATGTGCAACTGGGGAAGAACACGGCAGGTTCAGAGGGGGGATTTTTGCCTTTGGAGATGTCTTCTCAAAAACAGCATAGTGAAAGAAAAAACAGCTATTCCAAAATCCTTTTTTTACATATTTTTAAATAATCCCTCTCTGGGTCATCTCACCGTTGAACGGGATTTGCCCTTTCTTTTGTTTTTTCTGTTAACTTGCAGCCTTTTACAATAATGCAAGTGAATCGCTGTTAAGCAAATGGCATGGCTGGAGAAGCTGTGCCAGGGAACTACTGACGAGAAACAAAAATGGAAGCCATGGAGCAGTCAGTTCAGTGGAGACTGGCCACTGAACAAAGTAATTCGAGTTTACAGGGGGAGAGGCTGGGGGTCGGACCTGATGATCCGTTTAGGTCCCTCCCGACCCTAAGCACTATGAAACACTTTTGCAAAATACCAGAAGGTGAGTTCTCCAAATCCTACACACTCCCTCTAAATAGCTCTCATTAACTCTGTAGTATTCACTTAAAAATTGATTAACTAATATTTCTGTTCTTAACTATCATGGTAGTTGCCAACAGGAGAGCATAATAGCAGCTGTGTTTCTGTGAGGCAGCAATGACGCTCAGGGTCCAGATAGATTAGAGGCGCCTCTCAGCTGTGATGCAAAGTAATGGAGTTAAAATGGGCGACTGGCTGGGCGGGTTTTGTTACGCCTCTCCAGACTGAAGAGTAGCCCTAGCTCCTATGGGGTGTGCCTTGCAAGCAGTGCAGTCACCACCTGTGTTGGCTCTTTAAATGTGGTGTTTGTAACAGGCATGATACATAAAAGCATGTAAGAAAATTAATGGCTTTGCTAATTTGCCCTTCTTAGCTGTTCTCTTAAACACTGAATTCTTCAGGCCTGATTGGCTTGACTGTTTAAGACACTCGTGTGTCATCTTGGTGCCTTGTGGTCTTAGTCATACTGGATGCTGTCAGACATGGGAGGGGAAAGAGAGAGAAAGAAAAAACAGCATTTTACTGGAAGAGGAATCCTATCAGTTTGGCCTGACTCCCCGGTGTCTGTATCGCTCACGCGCTTCGGCAGGGCTTTTTAGCACTTATTTAATAGCTGATCCAGTCAGCTATTAAATAAAAGAGCCAAAAAGCCCTGCTGAAGCGCGTGAGCGATACAGACACTGGGTGAGCCGGGTGAAACTGAATCAATTCTCTGGGTCATGCACTGCACTTGGCACGGTGGACACACTGAGCTCAAAGTAAAGGGCTGTTTGTTTGGGGGTGGGAGAAAACTGTTTGAATCCCTTTGGGCAGGGGGAGGAACTGAACTCCCCCCCCCTTATTTGCATTTTTTCCTGATCTAGCTGATACATGCAGAGCAGAACAGAGGAATTGGAGGGGCAACGCGAGAGCCACCATGAACCCATTCTCCCTCTGAAAGTGATGGCCCTTGTATCCCATCTCTTACTCTGAACAGAACTGCAGGCCTACAGAGCTTTCCCCAACTTCACAGCAGCAAGGCTCAAGGAACAGGGAGAAAGGTGCCACCACCTAACAAGGTATTTGTTTCTTGTTTTGTGAAGGTGCAGCCAGCATAGCAACACTGAGTCACAGCAGTAGGTTTAACAATGTTGCATCAACATATGAAAAGAACTAGTTGCCCTCCTGCTACTACGTTAAAGTGCAGATTCTCAACTAGGGTGCCATGAGATCCTTTTAAGGGTAGCACACAAAATTACCACTGTTAGATCTGCAAGGATCTACAGGCGATTCACAAGATAAACCCAGAGATTTCAAATAGAAATCCAGTGTCAAAAAAAAAAAACCAACCAAAACCATTCCAGCCTATTGGTGTCTTTCTGAGTTCTTTGCAACAGAAGACTTGCTCTGTTATTCTTGCACTCAAGAAACAAGTGAAAGCTAAAGAGCTGACATATTCCACAGGGTGCCTTAAATCTAAGAAGGGTGAAAACCACTATTAGCTAAAGAAGATGAGCTAGAGAGCTGCAATTCTTTTGTAATGTAAAAGAGATTAACCTCAGAGGGCTGAGGTTCCCTTCACTCAACAGGGCACATCTTCTAAATATCATAATTCTCCTTGGCCTCTCTCTCCATTTACACTCAAGTCATGGCACTACTACATTTCTTCTTTTTTTTTTTTTTGTACAAAGAGAAAGCAAAAAAAGTTTTGAACTTTTCATCCAGAAATAAATACATCTGAAGAGCAAAGCTATTACACCTTGCATTCCTGTTTGTCATTTATACTAACCTGTGATTAAAAGTTCACATCTCAGCATGTCTTCTCATCTCTTTCAGATATTACATTATCCATCTCTTAGGCTCTGGCCTTAGGCAGTGGATTTTTAAAGCAATCACGTCTCGATAATTAACTCTTAACCCATGAATGTTGTAGCTTTAACACCCTGTGTGGGCAAGCAAGTGCCCAACAAGTAATATATTCTTTAGAATACAAGTAAATACAAAGGTTTTGCTTGGAAGCTGCACTTTTTGGATGCTGTATTTTTGAGTGCTCTGAGCTGTGTGCATCTCACGTTATTTCTTGTGTACTTGGGAGCACTGGGGTATTTCTCTCTGCATCTTTTCTTCTTTTTTGTTAAATGACAGTTGCATAGCAAACCTGTTAGTTGTCCATGCTAATGAAACACCACTTTAAACTTGTAATGGCTCAATAGGAAACATTCATTCATATCTGTGTGGATATTTGGCCATAAGCCTGGAATATCAAAAATAGCTGAAGAATGTTCACATCATTACAAAAAGTCTGAACGAAAAAAAAAGGGGGAAAGAGTAAGAACGGGAAGAGATGAAGACATGAGACAAATAGGAGACTTTTCTTTACTTTCTGTTGCTGTACTGCTCTACTCTTTGGCCTCCTCCCAAAGATGGCACATGCTCTTCCTCCCCAGTATTTTGTCCAGTGACTCATTTACTACAATTAGCTCTTCTGGTTGAGGTATAGAAGGAATGAAGGGATGAAAGGAACTGTGAGTTAGGCACTCTGGCAGCAAAAACGTATTGCCAGAGTGATAGAAATAATAGGAATGTAAAAGGTTCAAAGTACTTTCCTTCTTCCCCCCAAATTGAATGTGCAGTAGGAAGAAGAGCTAAGCTGAAAGCACTTGTGTTATGCAGTTTCCCTTTATTTGGACGGGGAAGGAGATTGACTCCATCGTAAGATGATCTATGCACATACCAATATACAGGGATTCAAAGGATCTAGAGCAGGGCTGTCAAACTCACTTTGTGCATTGGGCTAGGTCCCGATAAGGAATCCTTTGGTGGGCTGGATCCAGCCTGGGGCACAAGGAAGCAGCAGGGATAGTCTTTGATATTTTTCTGGTCAAACAAGTGAAGTAGAAGCTACAGCACACCCTGAATAAAGCCATCTTTGAAATTCTTCAGGGAGTGTGGAAAACAGGGCCTCCCTGCAATTCTTGCCTTCCTCGAACTTCAGACTCCACTTCAAAGAGTAAGAGGAGAAGCACGCAGTACTAGTCATACTCATTTGGATAAGCTAGACAGGTTCCTGCTTGTATTGACTTCTAGCATTCATTATACAGTTGCATTAGCTTCTTCCTAGGCACTGATCCCAACTGAATAATCAGTGAGATATCTCGTCTACTTTAATAGTTTCCTGTTCTTTTATCACTGTCTGCAGCTCACCAATAATGCGTCAGGTATTGACTTGGCATGTGTTTTGTCATTCAACCTCCGGTTATTTCACCACTTAGCTACCCATCCTCATCATGGATGGAAAAATGATTTGGTTAAATGCATCAAGGGTGTTGTACAGCATATCCTGTCTGCTCCACGTATCTTCAGGGATCTTTCAATGTAACCTGCCATAGTTGAATACAAAACACATTATCGAGTCCATAGACTGCTCTAAGGTCTCTTAGAAAACGCTGCTTTAGCAGAAGGTGATGAATTATTAGTTTGTAAAACTACTATCATGTCCCAAGCAGAGACAATGCCCATAAATCCTTCTGCAAAGCCCATTGAAGTAAATGAGAAGAGGTCAGTGGCCACCAATGGGTTTTACAGCAGTATTAAAATCAGAGATTTCACTCTTGCAGGGTTCCCTCAGTATGGTTCCTCTGATCAGTATGAAAAGAGGTTATTTTCCAGTGTTTCTTTTTTTCCTTCTGGGTAAGCCTGTGAGAGTAGTAAGATAGGAAGTATTGGAATATAAAGCCCAGCCTCCTCAAAGAAGTCATGCTGGAACGTCCACGTTTACCAAGTTCATTTTTTGTTTTGTTTTGCATAAGAGCTACATCTCAATTCACTTTCTAGCCTTTTAGTTTTTGTCAAAAGAAGCTTAAATCACCAGTTGCTCTGCATCAGCTGATACGGGCTTCCCCATCCAAAAATCAGTCTTCTAGATCTAATCCCAGTAATAACACCTGTGAAAAACCACCACCTACCCAGGTTAAACTTTGTCCCCAATAGAACTCCTTGGATTTACAGTTTTGAGCACTGGAGGTCAAGGGTAAAGTCTTTTGCCCAATTTTAATTTTCCCCTTCTATCCTCCTTTCAGCCTCTGTTAAAAAAAATTAACATATTTCACTCATGTTTCCTGGGAAGGTTCACATTTCTGTCCAGTGTACCAAAAAGACCTCGTGCAAAGAAGTTTCACTTCAGTTTCAGCAACCTTGCAGTAAACCTAGTATTTGCAGAAATTCAAGAAGAGGCAACAGACAGCAAGTGATTGATAGAGGGACACTCTGCCCGAGCCCTACGATTGCAACTAGAAATTCCCCTGCCTTCTTGCTTTCTAGTTCCCACTAGAGCACACTAGATGAAATGAAGCTCCATATTTTTTTGCCCTCTTTTGTTGCTTTGGCTATTCTCTCCCTTTTGCTGGTGTCACCCTCCCAGGTAGCACGCCAGTATCTCTTGTACGTTGGCAGCAATAGCCATCCCGTCCAGGGATGGGCAAGGAGTCTTATGGGGTGTTGTATGCTACGGTTGTTCTCCAGGAGAGTGGGGGCAGGAGAGGGAGTCTGCTTCAGCAGTAACCCTTGTGCTGTGTAACTTTTTCTTAAAGGCCATCAGCTTGAGTTCTCACAAAGAGAAACAGCAAATATTGAAAGAGGAATGTGAAGGACATTACAAAAGGGATAAAGCGAAAGAGAGAACTGTTCAGACAAGTTTCTCAGGGAAAGGTGATGTAATCTGTACTGTGGGAAATGCAAGGAGTTGACATGCCTCTTGAGAGCTCGAGTTGTTACCGCAAGGCTGTCAGAAACCGCACAAAGCTAGGAATACAGCCTATTCGACCTCTGTCAGCTAGGAATGTGGTAGCCCCAAACTTAAGTTTTCAAAAGATTATTGTTAAGGCTTATATTTATTAGCAACTTGGTGAAAGGCTTTAATATCAGTGGACACAAAAGACCCATGCTTTTATCATCTTTTTAAATGGACACTATCATTGTCTATAATTCAGTATTTTTTTTCCAGAAGAATTTAGGACTGGATCTCCATCATACCATGTGATGTACAAAAAGAGATTCCCCCCCCCCCCCCGTACAGCACTAACAAGGGGTTAAAAAACATTTAAGTTTTATTTTGAAGATAGGCCCATAGTACAGGACTCCTCACATGTTTCTTTTTATAGAAAGAGATCTAGGCTGCAGCCAAGATGCTTTATGTATTTATTAATTGCTCCAACTCTTGTTTTGTGCATCCCATTGAAAGTAAAATGCTACACACAAAGATTGATAGATACTAGCAACTGCTAGCAAAATGAATGAGCTCATTTTTAGGTAGGATAATTCATGAATAATGAACGAACTGGCAAACGAACGAGTAGCAACATATGGGTCATTGTTGATTATTTCACATTGTAGGATTCTTGCTGTGTTCGCAATAATTGAGAATGCCGCTTATGATTTTTTTCTATTTAGAGGTAAGTCTGAACTAACTAGGTAGTTATCCTTTCTTCATAGCCCAAGCAAGCAGACAGTGGGAGTGGTTCCAGTAAAAATGATATGGAGATTGTTCAGACTGAAACTGCAGTAAATGTGAAAAAATTAATATTTTGCAAGTAAACGTCAAAAAATTGGAAAAATAGGATTCCTTTCTCCCCATCTGGTACTTGCTTAATGCTCCAACATCATTAGCCCCACTGCAAACACTACATTTGCTAACTTGCACCCCTGCTCCAAAGTAGCTTTAAATGAACATATGTACTCCATAGATCCAAGAGCATTATTTGTTGGAGTGATATTGGATAGGAGTGCTTGTCTGGAATCCCTACTGACCATCTCCTTTGTTCTCCCTGCACCCAACCCTTTTCACCCTCATGGCCCTACGTTGCCATATTTGTTTTATTCCATCTACTTTGATCAAGAGAATCTGTCGGTATCACTTTTAAATTGATGAGCTAAAGCAGGGGTGGGCACAATATGGCTCACGGGCTGGATTCAGCCTGCCAAGGGATTTGGTTTAGCCTGCGGAGTGTCCCGTGGCTCTGCCTGGCCTGGGTGCAGGGGGCAGCCTGGACCCCCATGCATGCAGCCAGTCCTGCTGCCCCCCGGCACACAGCACAGCACGGCAGCTGGACCCACACAAGTGGGTGGATGGGATGGGGCCACAGGGAGGTGGGGAGCAGGATGGAGGGGCAAGGCCAGGATTGCACGGTGGTGATAGTGTGGGGCCAGGGCTGAGCTGCGATCCACTGTCTGCTCATCCCTGCAGCAGGTGCCAGTTCTGTGGGGAGTGGATCATGGCTCAGCCCCAGGCCCCAACATCCCAGACCCGGCCCCACCGCCTGCCTCGCTCCCAGGCACCGCTCCCTGCCTACCTATAGCCCCATCCTCTCTCCCTGCCCACATGGGTCCTGGCCAGTCTCCATGGGGACCCCAGGATCATGGGGCAGTGACACTGTGGGGTCAGGCCCTGGGGCAGTGCCACGATCCGCTTCCCACATGCCCTTCCTTGCAGAACCGGCACCAGGAGGACCATGTAAGCAGTGGATTATAGCGCTGCCCCGGAGCCTGGCCCCGTGCTGTCACTGCCCTACAATCCCGACCCTGCCCATCCTGCTCCCCAGTGCCACTTCCTGCCCACCTGTGGCCCCATCCCAGCCAAGCATGAAGCAGAGCCACTTAGGGAAGGTGTGTGACCTGTTGGGGGAGGTAGTGCTGACCCAACCTGCAACAGCTCAGCAAAACTCCCTAAAGTGGCCCTTGGACCCAAATAATTGCCCACCCCTGGGCTAAAGACTACTAAGATGTTTTGCTGAGCTAACCTGTTGCCAACCAGCTTAGAGGCTCCCTTGTTTGTAAACACTGTACATCATAATAAAGCACAGTCCCTCCCCACAGAGCTTTAGTTTCAAAAGTAAGCTTTAGCATGTCTCCAGAACTGGTCACGCCAGGCCAGGTCCCAGAAAGCGGCTTTGTACTACAGGAACAGTCTGACCAGCAACTCATTTTGACCAGCCCAATAAGAATCACTCGGGCACAGTGTCAGGCAGCTCTTGTACAAGATCCCACATGCCATACCCTGCCCCTGCTGCTGATTTAGCTGAGGGAAGGGTACTTAGCTATAGAAGAGGGGATCTGGTTGGGATGCCTCTGGTGCCAAGCTGACAGCTGTACTTCCAGCTCACTGTGCTGGTTGCAGGTCTTTTGCAAGTCTGAGCAGGGTAGTGCAACGGATAGCTTTAAATCCCCCTCTCACCTGGTCTGACTTGCACTCTGTACCCTTTGGCCGTGTCAAAAGGAGTGGGCTCACTTTCTCTTATACTCATCCTCAGGCCATGCGGGGACTGGGTGAGTAGGAAAGTCTGGGATGAATGCTTCTAGACCAACTACATCCATAAAAGAAGGTTTTACTTTTTCATTGCTTCTCTGGAGGGGGGGGAAGAAATTTTACTAATTAAAGTAAGCATTTTCTTTGCCTATCTATGCTAAAGACTTGCAGAAAACCCACTTATGTCTCCCCTCGCACTTTGTCAAATCTGAAACAAAAGAAAGCTATCCTCCTGTATCGATGGGAGAAAACCAGGATAGCCTTTGAATATAGCTTTGCATTGGTGACTTAACCAGCTACTTGTGTTGCTCAGGTTTAAGGCCAGTTGTTGATAGTGCTTTGGTTCTTCACCGTACTGATGAAAGCCCTAGAAGTCAGCCACCATTCATGCACACCTCTTTCTATCCTTCCAACCCACACTTCCTTCTTGTTGCCACTTGAAAAGGTCCAACCAGACCCAGACAATTTTAAATCTCCATTGTCATCTAAATGCCCTCTGGCGTCAGAGAATATTTGGTTTATTTCCTACAAATCCTGAAGCCCTCTGTACGCTGCTGTCTGTTGCATTTCTGTTTTTCTGAACCAAGATACTCATTTGGCTTTGCATCCAAGAGAAGGAGACGCATTTAAATCTAATCTTGTGACTGAGAAAATGAAGACGGCAAGCAAGGGAACTGCAGCCGATAGAGGACCTGAGCCACTCAGTTCTTAGAATTAAGATCAGCAAGAGGAGAGTGAACAGGATATCAAAAACTATACCAAATTTATGTTGGACATAGTGGAATTTATATTTGCTTCCTACCAGCTTATTAAACACGTAGTTGCACTGCATTTGTAACTACTGGTTATTAAAGAAAAGTAGGTCTTTCTTATCATGACCATGGGACTAGTTAAAACATTCCTATCAGTTTTAATGACCAAGTTGTTTCAACAATTACCAGCTCGCACGCCACCATCCCATAAAGCCTATGCTGAATCAAGCTTAATGAGCCGATCTGGGGATAGATTTTTCTCTGCCCCCTTCTCAAAATAAGGGAGTTTGTTGTATGTTGTAAAAGGTGATTGGTTGTGGTCTTCTCACTTCCCTCAACAATGCTGCACGTTATAGGGGATAAAATAACTCCCCCTCTGGCCTCTAGACATTGTGGGGCCAATGCGCTCTTTCACTAAGGACCATTGTGGTAAAAAGGAGCCTTAAAAATCAAACGGATATCCCCCGAGTAAAAAAAATCTCATGCTTAAAAGGAGCTGCCCTGTCACAGCAGCCCCAGCTCCAAATGCCTGGTGCGGGGGAATGGCTCAGGGGAGAGGTGTGGCTGGCATGCATGGCACTCAAGCTGCTCAGCAAATTAGTGCCCAGTGGCTAGATGGGAAGACAAGGTTATTTGGGTAAATGTGATATCCGATTAGACCAACTCGAAATGGACCAGAGGATAGGGGCAGAGGCAAGGTGTAGAAAGTTTTTGCTCCTCGTCTCGCTCAGCTCTGTTCTGCACCGGTGTTGACTCTGGCTTTGGGCATCCCTGGGCCGTGTTGGCTTTCTGTGTAAGCACCACTACCCCGTCTTGTATCATCTTTCACTCTCTGCAATGTCCCATGTAAAGCAGTGGTTGAGTAAGGAACGGCAGAGTGGAAGTAAACAGGGCAGAATACAGCCCTTAGTTACACTGATTATAAAATACAGTACAAGTTACTTAATGGCCTAAGCTGGGGTGGGCAATTATTTTGGGCAGAGGGCCGCTTACTGAGTTTTGGCAAGCCATCAAGGGCCGCATGACAGGCAGCCAGAGGCTAAATTTTTTAGGGGCCTCGCGGGCCGGATAGAATGGCCAGGCCATTTTGCCCATCCCTGGTCTAAGCAAGGAAGCTAGCAGGAGCAGTGTCCCAGCCATTTTGTTTAAAATACATAACAGTTAACTACCAGAGTTAATTACCAGTGGCCTATTTGTGTCTATGCTTTACTGCTAATAATCAAAGAACTACCAATGTCCTCATCCTATTCTCATTTATGCCAGTCTAAAATAAAAAACCAACTCCACTGAGGTCAAAGCTGCACCAAGACAAAAACGTCTTGAAGGGAGTATCAGGACCATATTCCTCGTTAGTACAAGTGGTCCCATCCAGTTGTTAGGCGGTTGCTTGACAGGTTATGGGATCAAACCTTTTGTTGTAACACAAGAACCAAAGCAATAGCAATCTCTGCCCTACATTCAATAATGCAGCTCTCGACCTAACTTTTTCATCTGGATCGACTTTAACTGTGCAGCACTAAGTCTCTTTTTTTCCTGCCATGCAATCTAGTTTCTGTTCCCCAAATGGGAATTTTTTTTCTCCTTTTTTTGTAAACCAGAGGCCACGTGAGGATGCATGTTTTGGCTCCTGACCAAAAACCTCAAAGAGCATGGGTTAGGGAAAAAACACACAAGCTTCTTATTTGGAAACAAAGTTGTTTTGTTTTTTTTTTAAGTTTATCAGCACTTTTCCCCCTCCCTATCACTTTTTACATACTGGGCAAGGGCACAAATAATTTTTTTTTTTTACATGACTGATTTGGCATTATCTGGTAAAGTCAACTTTCATAATGCAAATGGCTTGTCATGCCCTCACAAAATGAATTAGTCACCATACACACCCTTCAACGCCCTTCACCATCTCAAGAGACTTAGCTGTGGTGTACACCGAACTGTGTGTAACAGGAGGGGTTTGCCTTGTGGGAAGAAAATAGTCCTATTCTTGCACATAGCACTAATCAGTTCCCCAACAGTTTCTGATTATAGAAATCAAAAATACACCTACGCCTAGCTGGAAGCAAAACTAACCTGACCAGTTCACATCTAGGGAATGAGCAATGTATTTGACCCAGCTGTGCCCCTCTCTCCCCAGTTGTAAGGCATCTTTACCCAGGATGCTGAAAGATTTCAGCCGGGTTTTCACAACCCAAAAGGGATGACCTTGTGACGGCACATCCACAGAAGTAGTGCATAGTCAAGTGGATTTAATATATTAGATTGGGGAGAACAGGGGCAGCTAAGCGGCGGCTGCCAGGTTCATTCTGGCATTTAGAGCTCTTAGTTTGTGCTCTCCACAAAGACTGGGACACCACGCTTCTTATACGTCTGCGCTGGACAGGACGGCAACAGCGCCAAAGGGACACGACTGCCTTTAGCCAGCATGCTGATGGGAACGTTTTGGAGAGGGAGCAGAGGAGGCCAATTTAACTTGAGAACTTAATGCAAATGAAACAGATTTCATGCATTCGTGATTTGCTTTCATTTTGCCTCTGGTTCTCATTTGTCTCAGCCTGGATTGGCCATGAAATAACCAGTTTGGAAATGCCACCTGACATCCAGCATCACTGGTAGAACAGAGGGCACGTAACATTTGTGGGCCAAGCTATCAAAGGAGAGCACGGTGCTCAATTTAATATATTCTTGTCCCAGGTGAGCAGAGTTGAGGGGAGCGGATTTCCAGGGTTACAACCCCGTTTTCACACGGTTGTAGTGTGAGAAGGGGAGCATGGCAGGGCAGCCAAGCCCTATTATAACGTGCTGCAAGCTGCAGCACCCAGTTCTGGGTGTGGGCTGGGAATCCCAAGTTCCTGGCCAGCCGTCTAGTCACAGTACAGACGAATGACACAGCCTTCGAGAGGAAGGAGATTCTTGTTGTCTGCTAATTTTGGCACCGGACAGAATACAGATGGGGGGAAAAACCCCATCAGATCCCATCACGCCTTATTGCTGGTGCAGGGGGGCCTGATCCTGGGCTGCACTGGCAAGGAGCAGGCTCCAGGGGCTGGGAGCCCCCTCACCTGAAGGGGCCACCACAGCTGGGAGCTTCCAGCTTGGGGGTGCACATGAGTCCTCAGGGGGTTACACATGGGTGTCAGCTGGCAGGACTCCCAGAACAGAGGCCCCAGCCACACATGATAGGAAGTGACAGGCATTAATGGTATGATAGGAACCAGCTACCAAGTTATTACACATTTTTGTGGAATAACTTGGTTCCTTATTCTCCTTCTTATCACACCATTGATTGATTGAACATGGGGTGGGTGAACACTTAAGGCATGATTAATTGGTTAATCATACTTTAAGTATAATATGTAAATAGGGCCTTAGGATGTAATCGCCTCCTAATTGTGCATAGTATCAGTGTGGTTCAGGACAGGTGAAATGCAAGGTTTCACAAACAACAAGGGAGAAGTTCTCTGGGAGATTAAGCTCCACTCTAGCAAATACACGGCCTTTTCTCCTAGCACGCTGATCTGGTGCATTTGCGTAGGTCTGATAATCGCAACAGAACCATCGTTGGGGTTGGTAACAGAGGAAATATCAAGGTGAGGTCTGAGAGGCTGGAATATATTGCTGGCTTGCCAAGACATTTTTCATATAGTATCATTGATTAGCTAACTATTAAATGCTGCCAAGAGCTTTCCTTTACCAATTGTACATGCCTTTAGCAAGTAAAAAGAGTGCCTTTGACATCTCGTTTCTTGGTGCCTCCAAATAATGAGGGTGCTTGCAGGCAGAGATCTCAAGTGCCCTTGCATAGAAAGCAGCTTCTAACGGGCCTTGTTTTTAAACTAAAGGGTGGAAACTTTATTGGGGTTAATGTATCATTTCCACCCTACGCAGATGCTTAGGTAATATGCAAATAATGTTCACAGGATTGCTGCTCCAACAGGAAATTATCAAAGAAAAAAAAAATAAGCTCATTGATTTAAACCAGAAAATACAATTGTTTCCTGACACAATGCTTCCAGTTATTGATTTGCCGCACCCCCCTCTGGCACTAACAGAACTGTTTTGGATCCGAGATGCACACCCATCAGCTTCTCGATAAAGTACTGCAAACAGAATGAGTCCTACTGCAATAGGTTTGGCGATTACAAGAGTTGTAGGAAGACGCATTTGTTTAGAACAGGGGG
>JAGPOW010000261.1:171826697-171866014 GCA_030014935.1 Caiman crocodilus
GGTTGTAGTGAGAGTTGTACACACCTAATGCCCGGCCTTGGAACATGTCATTCTGAGGATGGCACATATGGGATTAATAATAAATGTAGAACAATACTTGCTGTCAAGTCGGGTACAAGGCAGTAGCACACTAAAGGGGATCTGACAGCATCATAAACCATTAGAGCAGAACCTGAGAGTGTTTTACGTGCTTCAGCTGAACCCAAAAGATGAATTGATGCCCTGACTCTGACTTCAATGCATCCGTCTGCTTTAGAGACTATGGTTTGTTTGTTTTAAGAAACAGGGAAGCAGTGGCTTTCCAGTCTTCCTTCAGCCATTTGCAGAAACTCGGAAGGTAAGGAGCACGGAACAAAATTTTGCTCTGATAAAAATGGATGCACTACTGAAATCAGTTGAACCAGTGTGTCACATTCAGACGCAAGACTTAGAGTAAGGAACATCACTAGTTTCCCTCTAGCAATGGGGGCTAGAAGACTGAGCGCTGGACAGGCATGCTACTCCCAGCTTGGAGATCTAGTGATGAAAAGCTCCGTGTAAAGGCTAGACATTTGGTAAGAACATACACTAGAAGGAAGTGTACAACTTTGGTTTTTGTCCTCTGGGGTTAACTTTCTAAACTGATTTATAAGAAGGTGCCCCCATTTCCCCCACCACTGCTTTCATGCCTGCCAACTGAGGAAGACAGTGAAGGAAGCTAGTCACTGACAATTAACAGCGTGTTAACAGATTCTTTAATTCTCCAATAAAGTTCAAGTTGCAGCTACCACAACTGTTCTTCTATTCTGGTAACATACCCTGTGTGCCAGACTTTATTTTAAGGCCTCTGTTCCTTTCCTTTCTCCCTACCGTTGTTCTCATACGTTATGCTTTTCTGCTAGAACATGCAACCACATTCCTTTACGCGTTTAAAAATAACATGTCCAACTTATGCTTAGTGATTTCTTTTTTTTTTCCATCCTAGGAACTTAAGGCATGTTTCCTACACTAAACTCTACAAAAAAAACCCACACACAAACCTATTTTCACACAAGTGGACTAGACACAAGGTTTATAGCTTTTGGGTGGAGCGAATATGAGAGAGTAAAGCACTAAACGCAGGAATCTGCTCTTCCCTGCTCTGACGCGGCCTCCAAATTGCAAAAGGCACACATTTAACTACTTAATTGGTCAGATGCTTCCTTCTATGTAAACATAGCGAGCATTCCCCATCTAGTTTGAGGTGTTTGCAGGGATATTTTATAGTAGTGATGCCATCATGATATCACACATTCCAGATCCCTAGCAACTGGGAGGTGGGTAGTATGCAAATGAACAAGTGAGACAATGAAGGAAATAAGCATATGGAAATACTTATTTCCCTGTGGTTTAGGACAGAGACTTTCCTATATACTCTTCAATTTAGGATGTTTGTGGCCATGGATCTTTTCCAGCACAATCAGAGAAATGGCTCATCTAAAATGTTCCCATTTTCTTTCGGAAGAATATAGCACACTAGTCTGGACTACCTGTTGCTGCAGTTCTGCGGTAGGGTCCTTGCCTGCTATGCAGAAGACCTAGGCTTGATTCCTGGATGTTCATATAAACTACAGCCACTGAGGCACAGAGGCCTGGTTTGGCCTTTGAATCTTGTTTCAGAGGTCTAAAGACAGGATGGAAGGCCTGGGCCGCTTCCACTCCTTCATACTTCTGCCTGGGCATACACATTGAAGGTCCCAGTGACGTCTCACACCTACACCGCGATCCAGAAGGATTGACAGTTGCTGCCTACTACTCCTATAGTCCAGACTGTAAATAATTGTATTAGTCAAATTACATTACTTTACGTCTGGAAATGGGTGAAAAAGCATTTGGGGTTTTTATACATGTGTTCTGGGAGTGGAGGAGGGCACTTTAATTAGAGCAGCTCCCAGAGCTCAATTAAAGCTCAAAAGCGTCTTGTGTAAGTGTCCCCACACTAAAAGTGGCAGTGGGGGCACTTCAACTAAAGCTTGTTCAACGAGCTTTAGTTGAAGCACTCCTGACACCATTTTTCAGCATGGGGACACACCAAGATGCTGGAGGCTGCTGCAGTGTGCTTATTACTACACTGCAGCAGACTCTTTAATCGAGTCTGCTCCAGTGCACTGTAATTAGTGTGTTGGAGCAGCCTCACTGCTCATGTATAGGCACCCTGAAAACCCAAGAGATGAAGGCTTGAAGATTTTATAGCTGAAGATTTATTGTTGTCCATATATGCTATGCTCTAAGCTTTCAGAAAAGTCGAGTTCCTTTAAGATCTCAAGCTGAGGACTCGCAAGTGACTGGGGATTAAGGAGAGCTGTGATTGACAATTGACATATTGTTAGCTGCTGGGAGTTTCAGGCTTTGGAACAGGACTCTTGAACTTTAGATTTCAGGGCAGATTTGTGGCTGAGACTTTCCTCCCGTAGGCCTGATTTGGCTTTGCTGGGTGCAGGTGTCTTTTCTGTGGTAGTAAGCTTCAGTTCAGAAGAAGGATTCTGTGGTGGTCACTCCACTGGCCCAGACTCAGGAGAATTAATTCCCTGTTCTGCAGTAGAGTATGTGTGTGGACACTTTAGTCTTTGATCTGTGAAATGGGGATCAAACGTGTAGACATTACAAGATGCAAGGTGCTTTTACAAACAGCCCTGAGAGCCTTAGGTGTACCTAAAGTTTCATTGAATGAAAGAAGGTCATGTTGGAGAAGATGCATTGCTATGGTCTTTTCCTTCACATGTTCTAGAGAGGGAATTGCCCATTCAAGTTAGCCGTGCTCCTCAAAAAGGTCTTGAGATGAGGGGAATTTTAGGAGAAAAGTTTCCAGGCCTGGCCAACTTGCATGCTGCCAAAATACCCGTTTTTTTCCCCTTGCGTAAGCAATGGCTTGAGTTATAGTCAATCATAAAATTAAAGCTGACAGTAGTTAGTGCGTATGTGAAATATAGGTGGCAGTTTCCTTTGTACATCTCTTGATCCTCTGGCTCTTCACCCATGGTCTGAAAAGTTTGGTCCACAGTGTTACAAGTTTGAGTCAATCGGTGGAAATCCACGTTATTCAGGAATTAAGTGCTGGCCCATAAAGTGCGTGGTGTTCTGCACAAAGTAGTCCATTTCTGGTTCATATCCACCACCACTCCCCCTTTGTTCTTGTCATGCTATTGTTGCTATAGACTTTGTTTTTTAATTTGTGGGATATCCAAGCATTTTCTATAGGAGTTTATTTGGACCAGCTTTGTTAGGGGGTAAAGGCCAACTTTTGCAGACAATGCCAGCAGCTGTGGTTGTTTAGAACTAACCAACCGTTCCGAGACTCACTAACTTGTGTGCATCTAACTTGGCACATCTAAAAAGGGTTTGGTTTCTTTAGAGGCTAAGTGGTCAGTACTTTGAAAATCTGATCACTGAATCATGTCCAAAGCTGGGCACCTGGGTCTAGCCAAACTGCAAGAAGTATGGGGTTTTTTTTGTGCAACACACAAAATGAGAATCAGGAATTTGATGTAGCTGTATAAGGTAGTAAGCATACCCCAGCAAAAAGTTTCACCCTCTAGTTGTGAGCCCTCCACACCCCCACTATAGTCGAAGACATTGACAGCTAGACTCAAAGCCTGTTGCATAGGAGCCTGTCATATCCTTTACCTCCCCTGGAAGAAGTGGATTCAGTGATGTGGGTGTGACAAGGGAACAAAGAACAGTGTGATTGGGTGATATACTGAGTTTGTGCAGGATGTAGAGCCAGCTATTAAACAGATTTTTTTCCACCCCCTGCAACGCCATCTCTTCGCTATTCATCTTGCTTAGGCCCCAATCCATGAAGAGCATGCTTAGATTTTCGACATACAAGCAGTTCTTTTGAGGTCCCTGGAACTACTCACATGCCTAAGTCTTACCACGGTTGGGGTCTTAGACTGTAAATTCTTCCAGGCAGTGACTTTGTCATATCATCCGATTTACTTCTGGTTTGTTTGGGTCTATCCCCCATCCTCTTTTTCACATGGTAAAAATTTTGTAGGGAGACAGAAGAAAAAACAAACTATCCTTTACAAAGAGAGACCCTTACCCAAAGAGAGTTATATTTGCAGAATTAAAAGATACCAAATCTCAATGCTTTTAATTTGTAGACTTCTCAGTGTCTGTAGCATATCACTATTTTGGACATAGATGAATGCTCTGCGACCTAATAGGAGAGCTAACTAGCCATCATGGCCTCCAAGGCACTGTAGTTTCTTTGATCTCTCACTTAGAAAGAGTTTACATACTCTTCAAAGCTCACTCACTTTGCAGGTTCAGTGACCCTATTCTAAGAAACCACTAACAAATAAGATGTGCACACATCTCATTATGAAAAATGTCCCGTGCTTGACAGCCCACTTCCCTCCAGCTCGAGTTAGGCAGAATGTTTTTTCCTTTATGTACAGTGCAAGATGTTAAGATAGCAGCAAATGTATTGCTTCTGCTAAGTTTAATGTGGCAATTTGAGAGCTGTGTTTTGACATAGACTTTGTGGAGGCAATTTGTGGCAGGAATCATTTAGTGGTTCTGCAAGAGACATCTGGCAAGCTGGTGTCTGCCCAGTTTTTATGCTTAACCAGAAGTTAGAGTGATTCTTTTCTGCTATTACACTGGCAGAGAAAGCAAGAAGTCTGCCCCTTGGATTGTTTAGGTAAGCCACTAAAATCATGTCAAAACACAGATATCAGTGACATTTGTAGGTCAGTTGTACCTTGGCCTTTTGTCCTGAAATTTTACTCTTCATGCTGGGTAATTCACCTCTAAACTCAAGGAGTTGTGATCATCTCTTCCTCCCCCCCACCTTCCACAGTATCCAGTTACAGAAGCATACAATTAGGAACGTTAATGACAGATTACCAAGTATTAAGCTTATAATGACGTTCTTACAGCAGCAAAAATGGGTCACGTTGTAGCTGTAATTATCCTGCTTCTCATGTAACACACCCTATTTTCAAACCCCATGCTTTAAAACACGCGCATGGCATTTCAGTGTGTCCGGTTAGTAGATGCACCTAGTTATCTTTAAAGAACATACCAGATGTGTCCTCTGATCTACTGTGCACGTCAGCCTTTTTCAAGGTTGATTATGATACTTGGGAGAAAAACAGGGAAAATAAAAGATGTGGTCTCTCAGCTTCAGTGTAAAAAAAAGTGGGATGTGGGCAACAGGGAGTGGGACTAGCAAGAAGAAATTTAAGGAGCGAGAAGCAAGGAAGCATCTCGGTGATAGAAATAGGTAGAGGGCCTCTGCAAGAAGAGTCCGAGGAGTGGAAGGAAGCCAGTGAAAGAGTGTGGTACAGTAGTCTGGGGAGGGATTCAGATAAATTCTTGGGGTGAAAGGAAGACAAATGTGACTACAGGAAGCTTAGCAGGAAAACAGCACAGGAGGGAAACATTGAACAAAACAGCATAAAATGGGGAGAGTACACGAATGCAGGAAGGGTAGACAGCAGATGATGGGCTGGGGGAATTAGAAGACTGAATGGGAAGAGTGGGGGAGATAAAAATAGAAGGAAAAAAATAACAAATTTTAGCTTATTTAGCGATTGACTTACACTCCTGTGTTGTCTGCCATGCATGTTCCAAATTCGATAGGAGAGAGCTGGGTGGTTATTCAGAGTCTTTAACTCTGTTGACTTCTCTAGCTTTCAAAGTTAATAAACCAGAGATAAAAGACAGAAAAGTAACCCTCACTATAAGGTGTACACACACGTCCAGCTAACCCAAGTCCCGTAGCCCCCTTTCATAGAATGGGCTGTCCCTTTAGAGCATTTTTGGTTCTGCTAGCTAAACCCTTTTGGAAGAAAGTTCAGAACAGTTCTTTGTGAGGGCATTTCTCAACCAACTTGGGATATCCATCTCCCTAAATATCAGAAGTCTGCTTTTTAAAAAAAGGCTAGGGGGTAGGAAATGAGGAAGAAACAAAAATAGAAGGACTTCATGTTTCTTTTGGTGTTGGGCATCTGCAAAACTTCAATAATTCCCGGGATGTACTTTCCACCCTTTGTCCCACAGTCTTCTCATGAAAAAAATTGGCCAACTGTGGCCTCAGCTACACCACAGGCTCGGAAATTGGCTCTGAGGTCAGACCCAGAGAGTAGTAGTCAATAGAAGGGAATCATTATGGCGCTCCATGGCCAGTAGCATCCCCAAGGCTCTGTCCTTGGACCAGTTCTCTTCGACATCTTTATCAGCGATGTGGACATTGGTGTCAGAAGTGCACTGGCCAAGTTCGCCGATGACACTAAGCTTTGGGGCATAGTGTTCACCAGCCTGAGGATAGGCTAGTGATCCAGGCTGACTTGGATAAGCTTAGTAAGTGGGTGGATATAAACCTGATGACGTTCAATACCGAAAAATACAAGGTACTCCACCTCATGGAGTGGGGCACCCCACCCCATGCATGCTTACAGGCTCAGCAGCGCTACCCTCACTAGCACCACAGCTGAAAGAGGCTTGGGGGTCATGATTGACCACAAGATGAACATGAGCCACCAGTGTGATACTGCGTCTGGTAAAGCAAGCAATACTCTGGCTTGCATCCATAGATGCTTCTCAAGTAAGCCTCAGGTTGTCATCCTCCTGCTGCACTCCACCTTGGTGAGGCGGCAGCTGGAGTGCTGCATCCAATTCTGGGCTCCACAATTCAAGACGAATGTTGAGAAACTTAGAAGAGTCCAAAGGAGAGCCACGTGCATGGTCAGAGGGCAAGAGAATAGGTCTTATGATGAGTCTAGCAGAAAATAGCGTGCTAAAACCATCAAAGCAAGCCTATTGTATCTACCCACACTCCCTGCCTCCACGCTTTGGGGATAGCATCAGCGTTGTGGATAGTGTTCCCATCTCTAAAAACTGCCTTGGCACATCACTGGGAGAAGAACCGACTCAAACTGATCTATCCTGCCATCTCCCTGATCTTATGTGTGATCAGCCTGTGCAAATTGTTTTCATGGAAGCCGAATCTGCATTTAGCCAGTCTGAATTAAACCTTAACCTACAAAGGGATTTTCAGGAATTTTCAAGACAACAGTTTCAGCCTTGGAAGCCTGAATTAGCTACCCAAATATATGTTGGGCAACCAGTGCCCGAGTTTCAGACACTGACACCTCAAATCTCAGCACTCGTGCAATATGCTTGGTCCAAGTGCCACTCTAATATTTCAAAAAGTTGCTGTTCAAGTGTTGAAGCCTCTGATTGAGTTTGTGATGGATCAACACATTTGGTAGCCTATTTCACAAAAAAATAGGGCTGGACAGTCTTCAGGAGGTCACCTAGTCCAGCTCCCTGATCAAGGTAGGAGCATTCCCGTCTAAACCGTTCCAGCCAAGCTTTTGCCTAACCTGTTCTTTAAAAACTCCCAAGAGGAAAGATCCCACTCTCTCGCTAGGTAATCTGTTCTTCACACTTAATCAGTTCTTCCTAAATTGTAACAAGAATAATTTTAGGTTGGATATTAGGACATTTACTCTTTGTCTGGTCTTCTGTGGCTACGGAGAACAGTGTATTACCATTGTCTTTATAACTACCCTACAGCTATTTGAAGAGGGATTCCCCCCCACCCCCTTTCTTCTCTTCTCCAGGGTAATCCCAGTTCTTCCAATTTATCCTCATAAGCCATGTTTCCTAAGCAACAAAAGAATTTGAGGTCCTCTGCCAGACTCTAGTTCTTCCACACCTTCCTAAGGGTGGTGACCCAAACACACAGTACTCTAGGTGAGGCTTTACCACTTGTGAATAAAGGGGAAGAATCACTACCCTTGGTTTGCAGGCTCTTGTTAATACAACCCAGTATAAATTTTATTTGAGGAGAGGGGAAAGAGGAGAATTGGGTGCAGCAAGAAGTGGTCAGTGTAGAGACCTGAGAAATTAAAGTCAGCAGTGGTCACCTATAGTTTTCAGATGTAGCTTGATTAGCTTCCACTGGTTTTATTTATCTTGCTGAATAGTCTATGAGAACCTATGTAACAGTAGTACCTAGGGTTGCCTATAGGCTTGCTCTTTCACTTTCTAATTAAAATGCTGTAGCAATGTTTAAGTATCATATGCATTAATCCTGGCTGCATTAAAATGCCCCCATGGCCATTTTGAAATTGAAAAACACAAAACAAGCTTTAGTTAAGGCACCCGCACAGCCATTTTGAAACATGGTGTGGCTCAATGCATGCGACAGTGAGCAGTTTAATTAAAGTGTTTCTCTGGGAACCACCCTAATTAAAATGCCCCCTCCCTTACCTCCAAGCACATGTGTAGGCAGCCTAGGAGCCTTCGTCCGGCGTCAGAATCCTGTTGTATGCACGACAGAAGGATCACGTCTGCCCTACTTTACAATCTACATCTTTTTTCTGTTCAGGGACTGCAGCCCAAGACATTTTGGACAAATAAAATGCGTGCATATCCTATTGTATGTGTGTGTGTTTCACAGCCAGCAACAGAACAAACAGATAATGGCCTGAATAATTTGAGAGGTGCAAAAACCAGAACCTACAATCTGAACCTCCTCAAATTTCAGAGAATCCATTATGTCAGATGCACTTTTAAAAGAGATTTAACATGCAATCGGCTGCTGCAGGGAGAATTCGGGTGCTCAGCGTGCTACCTCACGCAGGCCAAACCCAGCTCTACTTCAGCCTCAAGCCTGAATCCCATCTCTTTGGAGCAGAACTTTATATTGTTAGAAAGGCAAATAAGGCCCCCTCTGTATGTTACCTGCATTCACAATTAACCAGTTTAAATGACTTTATACAATTAAAACAGGCTGCATGTGCAAATCGACTATCATGCCATAGAAAGGTCCATCCAGCTATAAAAGAGCTGGAAAATGTGTAATCGCTTCATAGCTGGTTTTATCTAGCTTTAATTTGCACACATAGTTGTGCCCTAAGTGAGCACAGATCTTTGTGTTAGCTGTAGCTTAAAGTCAGCTATTTCAATGGGATGCTTCAGTCGTTTGGTTCGCAGGTGGCCTTCATGAGAAAGAAAAGGAAGCCTAACCCTCTGCAAATACAGCAAACACTATGGAAATTTTGCAGAACATAGACAAAGTAGGCTGAGGTTTTCTCCACAAATTGCCAATAGAGAGGCCCCGTCCAAAAGCCCCATTTCACACACGTGCAGTGGTTCACATGATGGTAAACCGACTTCTAAAAGTTACTATCAGGGGTCTCTAAATGGGGTTCTGACATTATCCAAGGAGATTTTCACTTCTTCAGAGGTTCATTAAGACTAGCATTCTTGACGAGATTGAATTTCTCTGTTGCCTGCCTTGCCGAGTTACCCCTATGACCATAAGCAAGGAGTATGTGGGAGGACATCCCAGAGATTGTGATGGCTGGGGGTTTAGGAAACCCGTTCCACCACAGGCTTCCTGTGCAATGTAAGCCAAGTACTTTAGACATCAGAATTTTAAGAGATTTTGGTGGGTGTTATCTTTAAAAAGTCTGGCTCATCATCCCTGTGCAAGTCAGTGCCCCACCGAGTAAATCAAGATAGTAGTGTTTTTGTCCATCAAGGAGTGTTGGGAGGATAACTACACAAAGGTTGCGAGACACTTGGCTATCAAGGTGACCTGGGCCACATGAGAGTCTCAGATACCGCCTGGGTGAGGAGGCTGCTGTACCGATTAGGTTCCTAGACCACTTGCTGCCAGACTGCATTTGTTCTGAAAGATATATTAGCAGTAAGCCTTCTTGCTTCCTCTAGTCTCACAGGAAGGAAATATTCATGTTTCTGTGCACAGAGGGATCTGGTAGACAGGTGCAACTGGTTAATGAACATTACAGCAGGTGTATGAAATAAATAGTCTTTGCCATAAAGCCATGTTGTTAGGCACCATGGTCAGATTGATGAAGAGATGCTTTGGTTGAAAGCAGATCTCGCTTTGACTGCAACTCCAGCTATGTTAAGTTTAAATAAGATGGATGTGGATGATCTTCCATGCTTGCTGCTGCTAAATGTCAGTGTCTGTCTGCTTCTTCCTTTCAGTAGACTGTCACTGGTGCCCCCCTCAGTACAGGCATTTGTATACTATTACCTTGAATTTCACTGCAAGGAGCAAATTGTGTGACAGTGCTAGGCTGCTGTTTGGAAAAGGATGTAGATGCCTGAAGAAAAGGATGTAGATGCCTGAAGTCGCCGCATGTTACACTCAATCAGTTTAATAGATTTTTGATCTTTTCTTTCTGTAAAATGGTGGTGGTAGTAGTATCAGATGTTTATAGCTTTTCATGTAGGTCTGGTCAAGCCAGCATTGTAATGGTCTGATAGGATGAACTGCACGGTACCCCAAGCAAGTTGCGACTAAGGAAGCCCGTTGCACAAACATCCTCCTCTCTCCTCCAGGTGTTTCTTACACTCTAGAACGTGACTATTTGTGAGAAGTAGCATTTCCTTTAAGAGGAAGACCTGGGTCCTTGCAGCTTCTCTATGGGAATGATTTTATCGCCTCCTTTCTGAGGCACTTGAGTAATGTGAAGGGGGAGATTAGTTGCATGGAACTGCTGTGAACAAGACTAGTTAGAGAAGAACAGGAAAAAAAGCCTATGTCGATGACCACAGAGACAGGAGAGCATGAGGAGATGGAAGCCACAGTGAACTTGACTGATTTTGCTCTCTGGAGCAAGAGCCTGATGGGAAAAGGTGGGAGAGAAGTTGGGAGAAAATGAGTTGCTCAGATTGCTGCCATGATCTCGTGCAGGGATGGCCAGCCTCTGGTTGTGGCACGTGGCAGATAGGGCAGGAAGCAGAGCAGTAAGATCAGAAAGGGGGCAGAAAGCAGAGCAGTAGATCAGGCAGGAGAGGGGGATCATTGTAGCACACCTGCAAAAATGGTGGTTCCTCACTGGTCTAATGATCCAGGAACTGTGCATGGTTTAAGTCTCTTGACCTTCCTACCTCAATTACCTTATCTGCAGAAGGGGGATAAGAATATTTGCCTCTCACAAGACTGTTTTAAGGGTTAGTTTTGTGTGAAGACTTTAAAAAAAACAATGTAAAAGGGTTATGTATTATTCTGATTTCAGGGTAACTCTTGCTTGAAGAAGATTTTTAAAGGAATCAAGAGATCTGGTTGGCACAGACTACTTTAAAAAGGTATGGTACAGTGTAATTTACAGTTAAACCCTTACAAAAAAAAAAAAAAAAAAAAAAAAGCTGCTTTTGCACATTAGGCAGTAGGTGAAAGCTATTTCCGGGTTAAAAATGTCTTATTTCCCTTAGGCTAGAACATGCAACATAGGAGGGAGAGAAATGCAGGCAATCGGTCTGTTCTGTTGCAGGCAGGGTGGGGAACATGCCAGACAATGCTTACGTCACACCAGCTCAGAGCATGATGGGAAGCGGTTTTTGCATTTGTTACCCCACCCTTAAATCGTGGTTCTTCAGGTAAAGCAAGGCCTGACTACTGCATACACAAGAGATGACAGAGACCATTTTCATAACAGGAACTAAGTGGCTTTGCCTAGGTCATATTTCAGTAATTGGCTTAGCACTGCACTTCAGCAAATAGGTTTAGCTTATAGACCATTTTGATCACTTCAGCAAGACAAGGGTTTTATTTTGGGATGGAGGCTTTTAAGGCTGGTAATGTAACCTGCTAAAGCATCCAGGTGGCAATGCCCACGCTGCCTCCAAACATTTACTATCCCTCTCTTACCAGTAGGTCTGGGTTTTTGCCATTGGAAGCAGGGCTTGGATTATTCCCCTCATTTATCCATTACCCCATTTTTTTGTGAATGCTTAACAAGCATCTGGATAGGTTGCTTTAAGCCCCGTCTTGCTGTAACGTGGATCCAAGCAGTGCGGTACCTTCTTTATACTTGTTATCTCGACAGGGGAGGAAAATTAAACCATGTGGGCAAAAGAATTCAGCCCACTAATATTTCTCTGCCAGCCTGGTCATTTACTTTGTGTCTGCGGTGTCATTCAGATGGATGCCACAACCACGATTCATTAAAACGTGCAAAAAAAGGAAACAAATAGGATTGCAAAAGTCTTCCCTTTTACCCATCACTTGAAACACACAGCAGCATTATCTTTACTGGCAGGGCTGTAGCTTAGCTCTGCAGCTGAAGACTTCTGGCCAAATTCAGCCCTGCCATAAGTGCATGTATTTTAGTGGAGTTACACAAGAGAGAAATCTAGCCCTCCGAGTCTGAATACTCGCGCTGTTGCTGAGGATGTATGGGAGGCTATGAGAACAATATGCTGCGTTTCTGGCTGTCGGCCACACCAAGGAGGTCATTTTCTTCTCGGCAATTAGTGAAGTGGTGGCATCGCTAAAGGAAGTGAACAAACATATTCTACCCTGCGTAGGTGCTCACTTCTCATCGTGGATTTCCTCTGTGGGGCCCCAGAGAGAGCGCTTGATTGCTACACGCAGTGTTTTTGTTCAGAACTATTTTGCTATATTGAAAGCACTTTGGCAGAACGTGCAGGGGGTGGGGAAGGAAATGCACGTGCGCACACCCCACCCCCGAGCCACCTTTTACGTTTCCTCTGATGCAAAAAAAAAAAAAAAAAAAAAAAAAAAAAATTGCAGTTATGTATCATCTTATGCAAAGTAAGTCCTGCTTCTGCTAGCAACCTTATTTCTGCCCTCACAATATATAGCTTCCCTTTGCAGAGGGCGTGCAGGGGAATATTAGCATTTCAGATTCTGGTAAGCAAGAATTTTAGTGGGGGAGGAAGGGAAGGGAAGGGAAGTTGAACTTAAACTTCAAAGGTTTTATTTATCAAGCCAGCTTGTACAGCATCCTGCAGCTTGAGACTCAGCTTTATTTAAAGCACAAAATAATGGTACTTTCCAAAGCGCTGTCGCAGTAGTCTCAAAAGAGAAACCTCAGCATATGCATTGTACAGAAAGCAGGCTTTTGTGGTCAGTGGAAATTCTGGTATTTGGGAGGGTTTTTTGTCATTTTTTTGGAGCAGATATAAAGTTTAATTCCTCAGACATATTGGGAGAAAAGCCCTTATGTGAAGGACATGTGGACACTTCAGAAGTCTGGTCTGTTTGTAATCATCCAGTTAGTGGTCCCTGAAGATGACTATGATCTTCCGAGTTGCTGACCATCGTGAATATCTACTGCAGGCAGCCATTGGTATTTGAGAACGCATCGCATTCAGCAGGATGGGGCCCCTTGGACTTGACTACCTCTGCCAAAGACATCATCTATTTGCTACTTTTGACTGGCTGAAAATTAAGATAATAATTAGTGCAAGCTACGTGATCTTTTCCCCTTCCCTGTCCCCAGGTTTTTTTCCAGACATATAGCACACGGCTTTGTTTCCATTAAGCAGAGTTCCCCAGGCTACCTCTCCTCATGCCATTCCCTTGCAGTATCTGTCAAATCAGATTGCTCTAGCAGTGTCCTCAGATGCAAGGTTACGCAAAATGCAGTGTGGTAGAGCCTGTTCCTCAAGTCCTTGGCTAAGGGGTTGTAAGACTGCTCCATTGTCTTTGCACATTTTAATAATAAATTAGATGGCTGGAAAGCAGCCCTCTGTTTGAGACAACTCATGCCCTTGAGCTTTGAAATGCAGGTCTTAATGACAGATAGATAAGCTTCCAAGTTGTTAAAGTCAGCTTCTATATTTTACAAGGGTATTGGCAAATATATATATTTTAATATTCCCATCTAGAAGTCTCTTGAAGGATTTAAAGTGTCTGCCATGACAGTGAAAGCAACTCCCCAAGCCATTTAGGAAGATAATCAAGGTACTTCACACAGCTGCTGCTCTGGTGAAATATTGATCATCACAGAAGGTTCTTTCTGTTAGTTTGATTACAAGGCAAGGGAGCTTTTCATTATGAAACGACAGCCTTCATTTAGAGTTAGGCTTGTCATTAGCATTTAACAGGAACAAAAGGTGCCACATTGCAAGGTAGTATTGGTTTTTCATCTTCAGTCTTGAAGACAAGCAGCCAGCACTGCTTGTTTGGTTTCTGTGATGGTCTAGTTCCTGCTTCTCTCTTCTGGAGGGCCAAGACAAGCCGTGTTTGAACCTAGACTTCTCCCCACCACCACCTTTGCTGTTGCCAGTCAATCGCACTACAGGTTTTCCTCGCTTTTTTCTAGGAATGCATGTACAGCATACAGTGCATAACTCAAATTCACATAAAGGAAACCCACTTTACAATGTAACAGATAGGGATACGTTCCAACATCTCGACTGTACTGACTCCCAGGCCCATTTCTACAAGACGATTTTGGTACTCGCCAACAGCAGACAGGACACAGAAGTACAGGGTGCTATCACAATGAGGATGGCAGCTACAGAAACGTGCATCGTAGACAACAAGTGAGGAGCACAGATCCACACCGGAGACTATTTTGGTGCGTGGCATTCCCACAATGCACCACACAGAGTAGCTGACTGTGGGCTTCCACTGCACTAGTCGCATACGAGGGAATTTACCTTGTGTATACTGAATTTTTGGTATAAAAAGGGTCATTGCATCAGAGCGAATTTGCACATACAGAACCCTCATAAAGCAAGGGAAACCTGTACTTCCTCTTATCAGATGTGCAACCGGTCCTTCGTTGGACCTTTTTGGATGAACCCCAGAACTTCTAGGGACACAGAGATAGCACGGTGGCAGGGTGCAAGACCCACAACCCATGCAGCCTCCTTTCCTCTCCCCCCGTTCCTTCTGAAATATCTACATGTATACAATATGTTGTAAACTTCCTGATTTCAGCCTGTCAGAGGCAGACGTTCATCCTAGCCAGCTGTTGTGTACCTGCTCTCCTTTCAGAGAGCCCTGCTCCATTGACTTACTACAAATAGCAAGACAAATATTTTCATGCTAAATACTTTAGTAAAGCTCATAAGTGTCTTGGGCACAGCTGAGACTGGGAAGGGCTTTAGGGGACCAGCTAGCTTCCCCACCCAGGGTCTGGTGCTGTAAGGGGGGAATGGTTGTAGCATGCTTGAAAGCAACCTGGGTAACTGCTCACCATGGGCCAATGAACCATCTTCCAGCAGAGAACAAGAGCGGCCATTCTTTGCCAGGGCGACAGAGAGGAGAGGAAATACAGACAAGTTTAAGATAGGGTCACAGAGCCCCATCCTGCTCGGTACTGTGCATTCTCAACTACCAATGACTGATGCGGGGAAAGGAGGGATAACCCTTTTAGGGCCAGCAAGGTTTGCTTGACACTGTTTTTCTGGGAACTGCCTCCTTCCAGAGCACCGAGGGAGACTCCTTGGAAGATTTAAGACAATATGGGGGAGGTAGGAGCACAAGTAGTCAGAGTAGGATTTTCATTCACATGCAGCATTATCTGACATACCACCCGATTTCAGGGAGCACAGGGACTTTCAGTAGCACGTGTTTCGGGGGGCTTTATGGTACCCCTCCAATGAATCCTCCAAGCATGATCAACTTCCTGTCTACGAGCTAAGGCTCAAGTGAACCTCTGAGGTCAAAAGCAGCTGCTGCCATACTAGGCCAGTGCCAGTGGACTTTTTCAGTTCCCGACTATTTTGTACAGTTCATTTAGAAAACAAAAAACCCCAAACCATTGCACGGATTCAGAACAGTTTTAAGTGCTTGTGCTACTGATCGTTTGTGTGGGTAAGAAACAGAAATCAGAACAGCAAGCAAACTTGGCAGTAGGTTTTTTCTTAAATGCACATTTCACTTGTCATAAATTCAGGGCCCAGGTCAATTAACTGGTCATAGTTAATCGACTGCAGTGAAAGTTAATTGGACTGCAGTAAGAGGTCAATTACTGCAGGAACTTCTTCACTGTTGGTACCCTGAACCTGTTGAACAAATGACTGTTGGTTAAAGCTGTTCTTGTCTAGGAACACTGCGGGGAAAGAGAGGAGGTTAGGGTTGGGGTAGACAACCCCCAGCATGGGTGCCCAAGCATGGCACACAAAGGCATTTTGCTTCACCATCTGCCCCAAGGCATGCGTGTCAAGGGGCTGGGGCTGCACGGCCACAAGAAGGATTGGGTCTCCTATGGCTCTCTCACTGTCCATCACTGGCACACCCACATCTTATAAGTTGAGCTTGCACGTGTTTTAGCACTGCCCAAAAACATCGCTGACCCCCGGGTTACATCGTTTCTCCTCTTGTCCCGCATTCTAATCTCTTTACACCACTCTGTCTCTCCTGCTTAGAAAGTTTTACCAGGACACAGTATTATCAGAAGGCTCTTGAGCAGCTTAACGGTGAACCTGCAGCCCTGGAAGCGCTAGGTGCACCCCCACTGAGAGTGCACAGCATCAGACTGATGGACAGGAGTAACCATGTTGACATGGCAAGAGCACAGGTAACAGCTGTGACCCTTCAGCTTGGCTCTGTAGCAGTAGGGATAGGGGTGAAGAGGGGAGGCCAAAGGTGAGATTATTTTTAGAAGTGCGAGACTTAAGAGCAGAAGGCCCATTCAGAGCCCAGAGGGTTTGTGCCCCTTATTCACTTATAGAGGCTGGGGGTGGGCTCTTCAAAGCCTCTGGCTCCGATATATGGTACTAGACAGAATGGCAAGAATGAGTCCTTCACCTTGCTATGCAAGCTAGCAATTTAGGATGACAAGAGACCTGGTGAGTCATTGAACTAAGTACCTAGCTACCACAGGCAACTGGGTCAAATAATCCCCTTAATAAACTTAAAGTCCATCTTGAAAGTGGTCATCTTCATCTCCACTGCTTATTTGGGAGGCTGGTCCAGACTTCATTCCTCCAGTGGTTACTAACCCTTTTCTCGATTTCCAGCCTCGGTCTATACCGAGAGAGAACGTTGGCACCGCCTAACTCAAACCTGCCTCTTCTCTCTTCTGGGCATTGAACGTGCTCTGTAAAATGCAGAGGGGTAGGCACATACTTCAACAAGCCAAGCTTTTTAGTTTCCTGTGTGAGCTCCCCATTCCTCCGATCATCCCAGAGCTCTTCTCTGCACATCTATCTATCCATCTTGAACAGGGTTGACCAGAATTGTACATAGTGTATAGGAGGTAGTGTTACTTGTGCCCTGTATGGTATCTTCAAAGCTTCCCTATATCAACAGGAAGTCCCTCACCGTTTACTTATGCAATTTTACAGTTGCATCAATGTCACACGGATTTTTTAGTCAGTCAAGGTGACTAACCAAGGCCTTTTTCCTCCGCTCTTTCCAACTGATGAGGGACTGTCTTATAGCAGAAGCTCTCATTAGTCTTCAAGTACAAACCTCATGCTTTGTTCTTCTATAATTTTAACCTATTTCTATTAGCCCAGTTCTCAAAGCCAGCTAGCTTGTCCTGTTTAATGTTCTGGTCTTCCCATTATTGCCCATGCCCCCCTCACACTGTCAAGCAAGTTTCACAAGTGCCTTTTCCTTTCCATGTCAAGGTCATTAATGACCAACATAAAATAAACCCAGTCCCAAGACAGGTCCTTGAGAAACTCACCTTGCTGTCTCCATTTAGCCCAACAGGCCTTTCAGTTCAGCCTGTTTTCATTTCCCCTTTAGTCAGCTCCTCACCCACTTACAATCTTTGCGCTATAACCAACTTGTCCAGTTCAACTAAATTTCTCATCTGCTACAATCCAACTAGATTAAATCTTCTGCATTTCCTTTGTCTAAAGAGGAGGATCAGTTATCTTATCAAAGAAACTGATACTGGGACAGGGTAGCAGGATCTGTCTTTGATAGGTCTCACTTTTTATCCTGTTTTCCTTGCACTTCCAAGTCTTTAAATTATTTGTTTCTTCACGGCTCATTGTAAAACCCAACGTCCTGTTGAAGGAAGACTAACAGGTCAGTGGCTGCCCAGAATGCTTCGCTCTCATCTTTTTTCAAATGCCAGCAATAGGTTTGGTTGTCTCCCGATGTACAACTCCCTATTTAAACTTAATAAAAATACTTCTGACTGATGAAAGAACTGGCACATGAAATCACAAATCCGTTCTGGGATGAAGAAGCTTATCTAGTGCCTCGACTTGGAGGCAAAACCCAAAAGAGTTTGCTGAGCTCCTCTTGGATATGGCAATGCCTGTATCTATGTGTATGGTCTCATTAGCCATCCTGCCCATGCACTGCAGTTCATTTTCCATTCTCCTTGGGGAAAAAAAAATACAACCAAAAAACTGAGGCCAAAGTATTCATTTGTTTTGGACTATGCCTTAAAGAAAAGTGGTGAAGGAAAAGAAACAGTGTACCTACTCATAGTTATTTATTACATAGACAGGCAGTTTGAAAGGAATTTTTCTTTTCCTTCATAAGACTTTTTTCTTCCTACTTGTTTTTTTACTTAAAGCATTGCCTACCATGGGATTTTAGGCCATTGGGTTAACTACACTGTTACAGAGCCGCTGGGTAAAATTTTCAGAAGTACCTCTGTGATTGCAGCATCTAAGATCCATAGATGTTCCTTGGGACACGGGCATCTACATTGCCCCAGTAGGATACACACCCCTACAGCGACTTCATTTGAAGTCACAGCAAGCCACACTCGGCATGTTGTGTCTACACCAAAGCTTCGTATCATGGGCAGACAAGGTTCCTTGGCTGAATTTGATATCTTGTTAGACCAACCCAAGTGGTTAGAGAATAAAAAGATATCAAATTCACCCAAGGAACCTTATCTGCCCATGTCCTTAGACCAACACGGCTACACCCTAAACCCTTGCATCATGATACAACTTCAGCAGCCAAAGAGAAAATCTAAACGTAGACAAGAAAGGTCTAGTCTTCCCTGCCTTTGCTGGAGGTTTCCAGTGTGAACCCAAGAGCTCTCTCAGTAACTGAAAAGGAGTACAGGCTGTTTTGAATCTATAATTTTCTTCCAAATGTAGGTCATTGTCATTACAGGGTTTTCAAAGGAACTTTAAAACCATCTGAATGAAATCCCACTCTCCTCTTTGCAGTGAGATTTTGCACTCATGTCAAACTTCCTGGTTCTCCAAGTGTCTTAGAGACGTGGAGGCCAACCTTTTTGACAGGTGTGCCACAAACTGAGCCCTGCACTTCTTTGAGGACAACTCTGATCCCCTCCTCCTCCTGCCCAGTCTGCTAATCTGCACCCTACCCCGTCCTCCAGTCCCTGCCTAACCAGCCACCGTGGTGCCTGTCATCTCGCTGATCTGCTGCGTGCCGTACCCAGGAACTGCCCGCGCTATTTGTGGCATGTTAACCACCCCTGCCTTAGAGCCGTCTAGGCAAGACTTCAATTTCCAATAAAAACCATGAAGAAAACATCCAGCCTGCTCCATCACACAGATTCCCTTGTTTGTAAGCCACCTTAACAGTGCTACTCAGGTTTAAGCGAGTCAAGAGGAAGTCAGACCTTTTTATTTTCCACCTAAGCCATAAGCCAACAACTTTCTTCTCCATCTCATTCTCCAGCCATAGTAGCTGGCTAGACCACAGTGCAAGGTCCTTAGTACATCTCCACGGCACTCCCAAACCCTGCCAGTTGGACCCACTTGGGAAGGCTTTACACTTTTATTTCTGATGCCACTACAAGTTAACCTCTGATTTTCTTCAAACATTAGACTGCGAGTTTTAGCAGGAGGGCAGCATGCAACTGTAGCTTGGTTTATTTACCATGTTAATGGTAACGTTCAGAGCTGCCAGAGAGATTTGGATGCACTAGTCCATTCATTTTAATGGAGTCCTGTTTTGAATCTCTCAACCTACACACTTGTAATTGTTATAAACAAGTTACATAGACACTTGTCATCTGGGGATCTTCAAGCATTTACAAAGATGACTTGCTTAAAACCCCCCCTAAAAACAGCACGAGATGTCCATTAAAAGAAGACAGCTAAGGTCTTGAGAGAGAGTGTTCCTTTGCCATCGGTTTGTACACAAAAGTAAACCATCTCTGCCCCCATCCACCCCTTTAAAGTTTAGTGAAGCAAAGAAGTGCCAGAACATCCAAAGTTAAGTTACAAGAGTAAGATGTTGTTTTAGCATCTTCTTGACTATGAAAGAAACAAAAACGCTCTTTTCAGCCATGTGACTCAGTGAAAAGCTTTCAGCAGTTTTTTTTTTATTTTTATTTTTTTTAAACCACCTGCAGATAAAGATCCCAGTATCTGGAACCAAATCAACGGGGTATCTCTTCATCAATTCGGAGAGGGATACTAACAGGTGTGTATGGAAAGCAGGGGAGGAAGACGCATGCTGTGGTTTTGGAGTGGGAGAAAACGGGAAAGAGGACAAGACATTTGATTCAGTTATTAGGCATTATGGAAATAAAGAGGAAATGCATTTGACGAGCTTCTGAAATGGTACATTTGCGGGCTGTTAGTGACAGATTATGTTCATCTCCAGCTAGTCTATTTTAGATGTCCTAGCCATTGAATAGGAAATCAGAGGACATTGGGTCAAAATTGCATGTCCAGTATTCCCTTCCTTTAAATGTAACCATAGGCAATGTGCGGGGAGACACACTTCCCCTGACAGGGTTGCCACCACTGGCACCTGCAGGAGCTTACCAGCTCCAGCCCCATCGCTGGCGCCCCCCAGACTTGTCACCCACAACTGTAACCCACTATTGAGTGTGTAAAGTGGCCCACCCAATCAAACTTAATTTCTTCCCTCCACCCCATAGGAAGATGCAGAGATAAAGTCTGGTTGTCCTTAGGTATTACAATATAACTTGCGCTGTTCTCAGATTTTAGGAAGCCCATGGAGGTTAACTGCAGATCACATCATTTTCATCAGTTCCCCCAAAAGATGAATTTTGGCATCAGACAAAAGCATCACCTCTCTACCACAATATATAAATCCATATTATTGCTTGAAAAGCTTCCAGCAAATTGCCCCCTCAAGGCCAAGCTGATTTCTAAGAATTAATCAATAATTAAGAAGATGCAAGAAGTCTCATCTCTGTGGAGCATTAAGAAAGGTTTCAGAAGATGAGAAGTTCTCTCATATGCATTTGTTCTTAAAAAGTTGTCAGAAAACATTTTGTGCTCAGTTTACCCAGTGCTTTGCCGTTTAGAAATCCAGTAGCGATGCACTTCTGTTTAGCTGCAGCCAGCCCTACAGCATTATTTTTAATTTCATGAATAGACAAGGAGGATTTACCATATTACTCTTAAGAATGTGGGAAGCAAAAATATGAAGTGCATCAGTTAAGGCACCAGCCAGCACTTGGACAGTTCAGGTTCCTGTTCATCTGCTCTGCCATGGAGCATGTCCCATCTTGGGTAGGTTACTGAAGATCAGCTCCTCCAAAGTCATGTAGGCAAACTGAAATCAAGGGGGTTAGCACACCTCTCTCTGAGAAGCCGAGTCCTACTCTCGCCATTCCTCAGTTCCTCATTTGTTCAGTGGGAATAACAGCACTTCCCTACTCCTTAGGGATGTTGAAAGGATAAGGACTGAGACACATAAGTGCTAAATAGAAGTGCCTAAAACAGATGAGTTTTAAATGTGCACAGAGTGCCTGGGAAGCATACTTTAAATGCATTTTTCAGGAACATCTTTGCCACTAGAAAGGAGGCAAAAAACACGGTTCCTGCATAGTTACTGTCGGTAGTACTGATGGACTCTTCAAACACCTAGTTCTCAATTACTCAAGAGTGAATATCAACTGTACCTATGCAACCCTGCTATGTAGTTGGCTTGTCTACACACTATATATAAACAACCCTTCAAGTAGTTCACAATCTCCTTAGATGCGAGATATTCCAGACTGCTTACTCTTAGACTCAAGGCACCCCTCAGAAAATGCCAGCTTTTAGTGTTCACGTTTTTTCACTACAACCTTTGGTTGCAGAGATCTCAGAAAGACCACAACTCAGAAGATTTTTAATACCGTGGATTCCCGTTTCACAAGATAAACCCAGAGATGTCAATCACATTAGCACCATTAGGTTTGGAAACACTTCATGGCACCATGTAGCACCTTCAAGAGGATCTGAAGGTACTCTGGGGTGCCACATCACCCTGGTTGAGAGTCGCTGCTCTAGAGAGTCTTGGCCAGGGTGGCCAACCTGCAGCTCCAGAGCCACTTAGAGCTCTTCAGAAGTTAATACGAGTCTCCTCGGATCTTTGCACAAGCTCCTGGTGACCTTGGAAGCTGATCAGCATGCGAATCATGTTTGTAAACCTTTGCACAAACACAAGATGAACCCAGAGATTTCAAACAGGAATGCACAATATTAAAAGCGTTCTGACTTGTGCAAAGATTCGAGGAGACGTACGTTGACTTCTGAAGAGCTGCAGGTTGGCCACCCCTGGTCTAAGATGTAGGAGAAACAGACAGCACAGAGGTGCACATTTTCAACCACAAATTAACGTAGGTGTGTTTAAAGTCTATTTCAGAAGTGATGGTTCAGAGACAAGTGCTTATGAAAAACACATCCTGGGGCCATCCTTCCAGACCAGTAAACTAATGCTGACAGTGCTCACAAAAATGAGCTTGGACCAGAGCTTTGAAGAGTGAAAGGGTGTCCCTTGTGTACTGCATCAGTAGGTCTCGCTCCCTAAATTACTCAGCTTGTCCTTAATAAATTGCTTTTTCCTTCTATCCTCATGTCAACTTCACGTTCAGGAAGAAGGGGATGCCTAAGGCTTCCAAGTTATAATAATCCTTCAGTAATGTGATCTGGTTCCACAGGCAGAGACAACCTAGGCAAAGGCTGACTTGCCCTACTGAGAAACACACGTGTCCAACTTAAAAGCATTTGAAAACTTGGATGATAGCTGCAAGTTTCTACAACTAAGACTTAAGTTTGTTTGTTTTAAAGAAAGAACATTTAATGTGTTAAATGATTTAGCTCTTTCTTCCTTTCTAGTACTTATAATTTTAATATTGAGGCAAAGTCTATTTATAAATTAAAAGTTAAATACTTCTTTGTTTTGCATCAGCTGGTGTCTCCAGGATGTCACATTGAAACTCAAAGACGGCCATAACATTCCAGTATACCGTTCACCTATAGAGAAAACCGACGGGCGAGAGGAATAGACAGAGGCATTGGCTTTGCAAGTCCTGTTCACTTGAAGGATCGATCGAGTGGTTACATCATACTACGCATGTTTAAAACAGTCACAAATGGATACTTTACAGCCAGTTCGCTCTAGTACTGGATTCTGTGTTGGCATCCTCTTAGCTTCATTGATTTGTGTGTACAGGAGCAACCCAAAATAAAGATTTTACAATACTGTTGTTCCAAAGTAGTTATGCTGCATCTTGTATGTGCTGCTATCCTGAATGCTTCTTAGCACAAATAAATTGCTGGTAGATTTTGTCCTGGTCAACCTCAAGCTGGACAGCTGTATTGCTTTCTCTAGGGCCAGGCAGTTAGTCAAATGCCTGACATAATGCCTCGCTGTAACAAGCAAACTTATCTAGAGCAGGACAAAAGCAAGCCACTGAAGCAAAGGCAAGAGAAAAGTAGCAGTGATGAAAGTTACTGTGATCAGTTATGCATCAGTGATGAAAGTTACTCTATTAAAATGTAGTATTATGATAAGGCAAGCAAGGTTCTTTGGGTCGAGGTAATACCTTTTATTAGAGCAACTGAGTAGTGGGAAAAGAGTCCTTAGCAGCTTTTGGGCGCAGTCACCCTTCACCAGGCATTTAATAAAAGCACTTGACAGCTTCCATTATGATTAACTGGAATATCTTCGTTATCAATGCTTTATATTAAGAGGTACAGCATCCACTGTTAAAAGAGCCTTGAGCAAATGGCTCCACAGTTGTACATTAGAAGATGCAGATTTTGCTGATATTTAGCAATAGATGCAATGGCAGTTAACTGACATGTAAATTAAAACTCAGCAGCATAAGAAAGATGTGGCTAATGATCAGACATGAAAAACACCTTTCGAGAATTGCAACAGCTCCCTGCTCTTGCAGCACTTTGCTAGAAAGCAAAGGAATACAGGTAGCTAGTCCATTTAGGTACCCGGAAGCAACACAGGAGCAACGGGATGTCCCAAAGTTAATAACATCACAAGTCAGGAAAGTTGCAACTACATGCATCATATTAAACAAGATGCGATTATTGAAAGTGGACTGCCAAACTATGATCGACTCTTCAACTAAAGAGTTCTCCCCTCCATTTTAACCTATGAACCTAAAACCTAGTAGTCCAAGAGGCAAGTCCTAGTATTTCAGCCAATTAACAGAGGCCAACAATGAAACCCTGCTTATGGGCACACATCACTTATGCAATTTAACGCAAGCTATAGAAACTTGCAATATTTTTGAACATTTTAACTCCTAGGTCTGGGACAGAGGTTTCATAAACTGATTTGACCTAAATCAGTTCGGTCTGATAGTGTTTCCAACCAGGTTTATCTTAAACCAGTTTGGGCCACTTTGAACATGGTTTAAGGGCACTGAACCGCTGTTGCGTTACAGATTTGAACTGGTTTCTCATCACTCAAACCAGTTTATGTGCAACTTCTGTCCCTAGCCCTAGAGCCTGTTCAGTGGAGAAGGTGGATCACATCCACATTTCAGAGATGCAATAGAGAGCCGGCGGTGACAGCCTCCCAGAGCTCAGCTAGCAGGAGCTGTTACCCAGCTGTTGTTTACTGCGTGAATTTGCTTGCTGCAATCTGAATGCTACACCTCAGCTGGGAAACCAAGGTTAAACTAACCACCTCTATGTTAGTTTAGGAGCTTTTCATAGCCGCAGAGACTAAAAGGCACAGGAATCTTTCAAGGAGAGGAGATAGCTGGAGAGAGCCAGCTCCGTTCTAAATCACATCTAGTTCCTCCCAATTTATGCAATAACAACACCACCCACAACCCTAGACTTGCTCACAGTTCTTTACCATTCCATGCCCACGTAAACCAGGATTACCCAAAGTATTAGGCGATTAAGTGCCTGAAGTCAGCAAGAGTTGAGCAGCAAGTTCTCTTAGGCCCGTTGGATAATCCCAGCCCAAATACCCAAGAATACTGCAGCTTCATTAAAAGGAACCGCGCGGCCCCTAACAGGCTATATAACGTTCCAGCTGTAGCTTTGCTAGGGCTTTTCTTTTTGCTTCTGACATTAACAGGTTAACACTCCTGTGCACAGGAGTTCAACCCTCGCCAGGACAGGACAAAAAAAAAAAAAAAAAAAAAAATGCGGCTTTCCAAATTTGGATGACAAAACAGAACTTGTCTTTTTTAGTTAGTCAAGGTTTGATTTGGTTTTTGAGAGAAGTGGCATTTCTAAGAAGAAGGAAACAGAGATAAGACATCTCTTAATGGTTGCAGTTCATCCTGTCTGAAAAAACATTATTAATACACATGATACAAAGGTATTTCATGCAAGACATTTCACACCTCCAAACTGTTCTCTTTAAAGCTAAGTACTGAGAAAACCCTCAGGAATACTGGCAAGTATTAGAAAAAAACTACTGCATTGCTAGAACAGCAAGCCAACAACAAGACTTTGTAACTTCTACATTTAAAAACTCTATTTTGGGTTTTCCCCGGTTGTAAATCCATCAGTTTATAGCAGCTTCCATACCTACCGGTCTTGGAGATGTCTGAGAAACAACCTTCCCTCTCGTGAACACTTGTAGTTGAAGTAGCACGTGGGGTGAAAGACTGTGGGAAAAGGGTCTGGATGTTAAACAATCAGTTACTTCCTACTTGTGACTTCAATTAAGGCACAGCCCACCCCACAGTTGCTGATTTCAAAAAGGCCCCAGGTGCAGCAAGAGGCAGCCAAGTAGCCTGGTGCACTCTGGGAAATAACAGCTAGAGCTATGTACTGCAAGGAGGAAAAGACTTACATCTTAAGGTTTTGCATTTGCCAGATTTTTAATTTCACTAATTGTTCCTGGGGTGGGACAGCTGACACTTGGCAGCTATAAGCCAACGCTAAATATTAATTTGTTTCTGAATGACAGCCTTAATAGCCAACACTGCTCAAGAGAAGCAAGCCTCCTGTGTGACCCTCAGTCTTTCCTTAGGAAGCAAGACAGTCTGAAGCCAGGTGTCTTCATTTTGTTAAAGTCTGTTCATGCATTTTAACTCTCGTGTTGGTTGTCACTAATTGAGCCTAATCCAGCCTAGCCCCCTGACTAATTCCAATTTATAGTAAAAAATCTTTTTTTAACAAATGCCTTCTAGAAGAGCCAGTTAAACTTTGACTTGGTAAAGTCCATTCTCTTGGCCCTTCATATACACTTTAAACTTCTTCCCCATTTAAATTAGTTTGAAGATGTATGTATTCACTTTCTAGTCATCAGTTTTTACTAAGAGTTGTTCATGAGTAATCTTACAGTTTTGGGTTTTTTTTTTCTTTTGGAAGGGGGAAGAGGGAGGAGGGGTTGAGTTTTCATTCCTTTGCATGCATGATGTAATGTGGTTAAATGGCAACAAGGGCAATTTAGGTTGGATTTTAGGAAGAACTTTAAGACTGAGGTTGGATGAACACTAACAGATTGACCATAGCAACTCCACTTTCCTTTTCTTTTTTTTTTTTAAAGTGAAGGTTAGAACAACATTTGTTTAGGATGGCCTGATGGGTGGTTTAAATCTAGGCTCACTATGTGTTGGAGCCCAGCTCCATGAGGCACCCAATGACCAGAGTGATCCAGTTACTCGGGGAGCAAACACCAGCACACATTGCTCACAACAGCTTTATTCAAACCGGAGACAGCTTTGGGCAAAGGTCCCAAAAAACCAATAAACCAGGGACCTGCAATGAACATTAGTTCTTTCCACATGAATACACCTTGGTTCATACTCATTAACATTTACTCCATCTTGGTCCCTCCTTTGTTCCACCCACATTCCCTCCTGTTTCAAGCTCTGCCTGTTTACCGTTTCATTAGCAAGGAATTGCCTAGGCATTTAATTTGTTTACATGCCTTTTTGCTATAAGCGAATGTCTAAGACCTTGACTTTTTTCCTTCAGTCAATGGGCGGACTTTGACCAAAACCTGGAAGCTTCTGGAGACATCTTCACCAATCACCATTCACCTTTTCGCCTATGTTTATCTTAGGTTCTGTTACCAGTTACTTTTTGTTTTTCACATTCCAGTCTGTTTTTCAGTCCCATGTTATACCATCTGCCACAATCCTAAGACTTCACCTCATTCACAGCATGCAGACTCACAAACTTGCTTGAAAATGGTTAACACAGTTGAGATGGTTACTTAGCATAAGCAAACAGCTAGCTTAGCATAAGCATCATAAGCAAAATCTTAAATATAAGAACTATATATCTTACAACAATACTATATTGCTAGAAAAATGATTGCCTAATGTCTTGCAATGTTACTTTTAATACATCATTCTGCCTTCCGGTTAAACAGCTTGCTAGGCCACAGGTTAAAACCTTTTATTCGGCTGCAAATCCAATGTTCCCCAAGATCCAAATACAGTCACCTTAACACTATGGAGTGAGCCTAGATAACCTCCTGAGGTCCTTCCCAGTTTTACTGTTTTCTATGACATTAATCACTTCCATAATAGAAAATGCATAACCCTAAAGTAAGTAGTAACAAGAGAGTCTAGGGCAAGAACTGGCAAGTATATTAACAAAGGAACAATCAGTTTAAAATAAATGGATTGAGCAATTAAATATTTCTGCTAAATTTTGTTTGAATAGGGACTGCCTGAACAGTGTTGTTAGGGAGCATTTGTAGACATGCCTCTCAAGTAGGAATGGTGCTTAAGTAGTAAATATTCAAGCAGGAGCAGAGATCAGCATTCAGGTCTCAATTCTGACCCTGCCTTGAATCATAGTTCATCTCCCTAGTTAAGGTCCCTGCTTTGTAAATCAGGATGAATTCATGCCCCACCCTTTGTAGCTTGTGTCTCTTCTTCTAGCTTGCCTTTTCCTCAGGGTCACTTACAGTATTGCCGTGGAGGCCAAACGCTGCTTGAAGTTTCCTTGTCCAAGCATGTAGTAATACCAATAGTAAAGCTACACAAGTCTCTTATTCCACAAGGTCCTCTGAAACTGCAGCTGCCAGTTTGGGTCCACCTTGACATTGCTTTGTTCTCTGAGTAGTCATTTCCCGTCTGTACAATTGAATCACCCCCGCTGTTTTGCATAGATGAGAATGAAAACACAATGCATCTCAAAATCAGGTCTTTTTTAGTCTTTATAGATGCCCTCCTATAAATTTGGGTTACAAAATAGTTTTAGCAATTTCTCTGTGAATAGGCAATGGCACCACCTACTTAGCTCCTTTTAAAAAAAAACTATAAAAGTATCTGTGTTAAAAAAAAAAAAGTCTATAGCTCCTTGATTGATCAGGTATGCCAGTTGCTCATGTTGTGCTGGCCCAAAGTAGACAAACTGCTGTGTCTACATTGTAATGAATCAGGTGGTTGTGCCCATGCTGTAGCAAAACCTCACAAAAGCAGAATTTGCTGTGCCCTATTCATCCTACTCATTGGAAAGACTCGAGTAAAATAACCCAGGGGAAAGGCATGCCACAGAAGAGCTTTTGTAGCAGCTTCTATTGGGAATACCAAAAAAAAGGAAAAAAGATGAGCCAGCCACATCTGCCATACTTGTGACAGCTTAAGCACCACCAAAATTGATTACAAGTCTGGTTTACCTGATCTATACATTTAAAAGAACTGCCCCCCCCAAGAAATGGAATACATTTTTTTTCTGGAGTCTGATCTTGGCAACTGTGCATGAGGACATTTTTACCCTCTACAATTAATTTTTACATAGTTATTTTATAGTTTGGTGTGTGTGTGTGTGCCGGGTGGGGGGAGAGGGCACAAACAATCTAAGGATAGGAATTTTGGATAGGATATTGAAGTCTCATTGGCTCAGGGACTGAGCCACTTTAACGAAGGAGAGATCAGTTCACTCCAACTGCACAGCCCATTGAGTTCGTGTGGTCGAGACATGTTGGTTTCTGTAGCCAATAGTACACAAGGAAGCAAAACGATTAACATCACATCTGCCTGCCTTACTTCCCCAGTTTGAAGAGCCATGTACTTTTTAGGGCTGATGAGCAGAGGCAGTTTTCAGCACAAGATTGCATTAGGCTTCAAACTCATTTTCTGGAGACAAAACTAGATGGCTTCACCACTTTACCACCATCCCCTGACAACTAGGGATTAGGATTAGACCAAATATAGGGGCAATGTAACCCTACCATGAGCACATGGATGATATTACACATCTGTTGCAACTCTTGTTGGAATAGAGTGGATGGTCCTTGAGTCTGTTCCTCTATGTTATAGAGAATAGCAGCTGGGATTTCACACAACGGGCAAATGTGTTGGTCTCCCCCCCAACTCCACACCTCCGGTCTCCAACCAAATTGTACCTTACGTCTATAGCCCAAGTGTTTTACAATTCAGTAACTATAAAACAGTGGTCCTGAACGTTTCCAGGACTAGAAGACACGCAAGAGACCCATATAGAGATGACAGTGCTAAATTTATTAATTCTAATGGCAGTTTAAGTTTAACATTTGTAAATATTGCAAAATTCTCTCCAACAAACATACGTGACATTTTCCTACAACCCTGATGTGCCATGTCAAAAATAATACTCTAGCTCTTATTTGCTGAGTACAAACTTACAAACACCAATTCAGACAACAAACATACTAGTTACCTGATGGTACTGATGAAACTGGTAACCTCATGGAACAAGAGGCCAGAGCAAGGAGAGGCAAGTTAAACAGAAGTATTCTTGTACCATTCAAGGTAAGTAATAATATTCACTTTAGATGATCAGTAGCTGGTAGGACTACCGAGGGTGTATGAAGACTCTACTTGGGATACACTTCTAAGATTATGAGCGGGTACAGGCTACATCACCATGCACTACTCAAGATTTTTAAAGAAAGTAGTGGAATTAGCCTCCTTTTAAAAAAGTTGGGTGGCCTTTGAAAATCCTGTTTCAAAAAAGGTAGCACAGAAAGGAATATCCACTTGAAATAAACTAAAAAAAAGAGAGAGAGAAAAGCATTCTCCTGCCAGTTTCCATTTTTTGTACATTTTATTTAAAATTATTTGTTCTGTTGACATGTGAAAGACACAAATACAGCAAACTATACAGGAAGGCCTGTCAATATACAAAGTAAACAAACAAGTTTCAGTTACAATAGTATGTTCTTTGAGACAGTTATGAGACAGAAGTGCAATTTAAGTTGACAGCATCCCTTTAAAAGTATCTTCCAAGGACAGCAACAGGAGCCTCTTTAGCAGTCGTAGTGTGGAAAAAAACCCCTAAGGCACAGGATCAAGAGCGTAAGGCCGTCTCATCTGGGCTGTATCCCATCTTGGCCTGTGTTTTCATGAGAGGCAATTCACTTAAACAACTGTGCCTCAGTTTCTCCCATTTATAAAAATGGTCACCAGACTCCCCTCTCAAACTCCAAAAGCTAAAATTAATTGTGTGTCAAGATCCTTAGATAGATGGCAATTTGAGACATCTGGCCAAATCAGATCTATACTGAAAATAATCCTGCCATAAAGGAAAAAAGATTACTGGCAATTTTCTGTGTTTGACAGCTATAAATAGAGGCATGGCAGGGTCCCTGAAGCCTGTTCTCAACCAGCTAACACTTGTATTAGCATTTTATTCCAGTCAAAATCCAGCCTGTTCATGTCACCACTGCCTTTCATTGTTTGCTGTATAGTCTCTACAGTATTTATTCTATAGTGGCACAGAGCAGCAACAAGACTGCTTACACCAAACATCTAAATATGGTTAACTATAGTCTAACATGTTCTATAACCCGGCTAGGGTCTCTTTTCCCCCTTCCATCTTTTGACAGATCCATCCACTCAGCCAAATAGTTGCTACGCTACAAAATGTAACAAGGCATCACCACGGCACACGTAAACTGAGGTCCAAGGAAGCTACTGAAGTCCTTAGCACAGTTGATTTCAGGTCTGTAAGATGATGTGGAGAATGCAATTTCAGTTCCCAGGAATGGGCTGGAGAAATTAATCCCTTATTGTCTGCACTTTAGAGTATAAGCACATTCCCATTTAAATGCAATCTTTTACATATTGAATAGTACTAATTCACTGAATATGGAGGATCAAATCCACTTCTCACAAATCACTGAGCTCCTCAAAACTTAGCCTATCAATGTTGCCCTTTGGCAGAGCAAGTCTGAGATGCATACTATTAGTAACAAACAAACTCAATAGAACCTTTTTACTGCTTAGAAAAGCAATTCCTCAGTTACAGCTGTACACATTTATAGTAGAATGGAAATAACTATCAAAGCTTCAAATGTGTGGGGACTTGGCTGACAGCCTGGCAATAATACATTAATAGAAACTTTATTTTGCCATTATAGACCAACTTAACATGCTTTATGTATAACTTACAAACTATTAAACTTTTATATAAACTTTATACAAATTCTTAAATGATTTTAAAAATACTGTACAAACACCATAAGGCACAAAAAGTTAACAAAAAATGCAGCACATTGGAAGTCTCAAAGCAGCCAATTCAAAGGAAGCTGGCCTTGTAACAAATACATTATAATTTGTTTAGTTTAAACACTTTAAAGTTTCACTATCATACAATACAAACTAAAAAGTATAGTACAAATTGTATGCTGTTCAGCATCTCTTTTTGACCTGTTTTACTCAAAATCCACTTTTAACAAGCTGGTCATGGCTTAAACACCGTAACCGAGTCTCCTATGGGACTTGCAAACGAGTAAAGGAATAACAGAATTTATAATTCCAAATATTAGCAGGCATTTGGATATGCAAACATGGCAAGCATTAAATGTTTTCTTTTCAGTATTTTCCATTTATAGATTTAGAGTATAAACCATGTTCCAATCTCTCACTTTTATTGCTATTTGTTGTTTGACAAGGAAGTATAGTTGTATTACCCAAAAAATAATTTAAAAAAAAATCTCCCCAAACTCCAGGCTATTTCAACTATTTCAATTATGCCTGATGTTAAAAGAGATTTGATACATCATGACCAAAGAAGCTGCTCTGGTTAAGTGGCCAAACTGCAAAAAGGACAAAATAGTGAGGGGACTAATATCACAGAACTGATAACACTGAGTAGGGATCAGGATTGTGGGAGACCCAAAGACTCCTGCTGGTTATTTCCACAGTCCATGAAAACAAAGCTAGTATGCAGACCGAAACACAACTAACCTTCCTTTGTTACAGTCTTGGTTATTAATAGTTTATCATGGCTATCCAAAGTCTTACATGGAAACTGCTTAACACAGGTTTGAGAGGATATAGTCTGCAGAAGGAGTAAGCTTAAGCACAGCCTAAGCATACAACTTTTAAATGCTTCAGCAAAAATGAAAATCAGCTTTGGGTTATAATATAAATTATTCAATTTGGATCACTTCTGAGTAAACGACTATCATACCTTTATTATGTACAAGGTTCTGCTGGAATGAGACGTCGCTCTAATCAAAAGACTATTCAGCATGTAATGCAACAAAGATGAAAGTAAAGTGTGAAGAATATAACATGGTTAAATTTAAGTGCCAACTTCCTAGTGTGTCTTTAACCAAGGCAGCCAGATCCTAGCACTCGGGCATTAAAGAAAAACAAAACACAGCCTCTCCTCTTGTGACACAATACTCTTCATTCCATTTAATCAGGTAATATTACTTCTCTTCCCATTACAATCATATTACCAATCCTATTATACCAATATCCTTAAATCATATCTACCTTTTTTTTTTAGTAGTAAACTACAATTGACCTCTTCTGTTAAGATACACAGATGTCAAGATTCAATTTCAGTATCAGGAACTTCTGCCTGCTAGTACCAAAAAATTAAATGGTAAACACATTCTGGGTTGTGTTGTCAGATGAGAGGTTGTGGTTGTATGGAAGAAGAAAAAAAAGACGTCTGAACAGCACAGGGAAAGTGAACAGATACCTGAACATTAACAGCTCACAAGATAATGTTACACTTCAGTTGCACAGACATGGAATTTTGGAACTGCGCTGGGATTGGAACATGTTGGAAATGTAGGGAGCCCAATGCAAGTTCTTTGCACAAAATCTCTCACAAATTTTGCCATCTAGCTGGTCCCAATAAAGCACCCTAACAGAAGAGCATCCTCACTAACAAGCACAATCCTCTTACAGCTTCTCAAGGTCGCAATCATATACACTTGCCAGCCTGAGAGAAGAACTGGGTAAGAGCAATCCCTCCTTGATCTCTTGGAAAAGAAAGGGACATTCTTCCTCAGCTGCTGCGTAGACTGAACTGAGCCATGCAACTGAGTCTAGGGATCCATCTCTCACCTGCCAAAAGCAGCTGGAGAACTGGGAGGATAACAATGACCTCACGCTCCCATTATAACCTTATCCCTAGTTCCAGCTTGTTAAATTTAAACTGAGAACCAATAATCTGATCTTGAAGTCAGTGGAAAAACTCCACTAATTTAAGTAAAGCTAAATGAGGCTATGGGTCATTTCTCCCCAATCATTACATTTGACATAAATATACAGAGTTTGATTCTACCAGGGCATCTATCAAGGTAAAAGAAAAAAAAAAAGACATCTGTGGCAAACAGCTCCTTAGGGGTAGCTAATTAGCAACCATCTCTTATCCTTCAGCATTGCACCTTGCTGTTTTGGAACTGAGCTTATTTATGTTCCCCATGGGGCATAGGTGCTCTCTAGGGCTTTACCAAAATCTAAACCAGGGTTCATGTCAGATGATCTTGCGATTCTTTACGTGGTTTGAGCTTAAAGGAAAGCTCACACTGTTAGGCTTTGAAATCTGGGTATCAAGTCAGCTGGACTGATTCTTTTCTGACACTGTTACACAGAAGAAAGTTTCACCAGGGTCAGCAGAACTATTTAAAAGGTGTTACAGAAGAATCTTACTTCATATATTTACATCAAATGACTAAACTAAATCAAGAAATTCCTGTTGTCATTAAAAATACTCCTCAGCTTCTGCAGAACAAAGGAATAAGTAGCATTCTGTAGTATTTGAAGACACTCTTAAGAAAGAATAAAGTGTCAAGTACAAAAAAAAAAGCAGTGGCTCTTCAAACTTAAACCGTTTGGAAATGGCTTTCTGATCAGTTATTTTTTCTTGTTCTGACTGCCTACACTGTCCCACTGTATATGAAGCAACTACAATAAGCTCCTCTGTCACTACCGATTCCTCCTCTTCAGTTTTCTCGGCATCTATAGACTTTTCAGATGCAGAATCCTCATCTTTCTGGGTGGCAGTGTTTGCCTCAGCTGGTATACTCTTATTGCAACATGCAGGATCTGGGATATCACTTTGTGCTAGCCAAGGGTGTTGAAGACATTCTTCAGCGGTTGCCCGTTCCCTACAGAAAAAATAAAAAAACCCAGGTAGGATGTTTATTCAAGAATGCCAGGAGCATCAAACGGTCAACACTGAACAAAAACCCATGGATAAGAACTAGGAAGTTGAAACAAGTTCTTCCCAGGGTAAGTTTGCATTAAAACAGGACAGACTGATTCAACCAACCATTGAACAACAGAACTGTAGTAATGCCCCCCTTTTGTAAAGAAAAATCAGGACCAACAGCAAGCCAAGAAAATAGATAGATTATAAAACAAATAAACAGGAGGATCCTCTAGGTATCAAATCACATACTATCTGAACTATTACGTAGTGGTAAATTATACAAAATACTAATTTATACAAAGCAGCCCAACATTTGAATCCTTGATGCTGGTTTTTTCCTATGGAACTACGTAGTCAGTTGCCGAGCCAAAGAGAGGCATTAGTGAAGTTCCAAAGATACTTTTCAAAACAGAAGCAGTATTGTAGGGTTTCTTATTTGCTTCCTAATGGCAACCAGGTCAAATCTGGTTACTTCACAAATAAGTATACTTTATTGACTGTCAGCTCTGTAAGACTGTAAAATACCTCAGTCCTACATGCAGACTGGGAAACTTGCTGCAAATTGAGTCATTCTGCAATATTAGTAAGTGAATGAACAAATGCAAAGGAGTGGGATACTATACCACTGTTTGCCTTATTAGTCTGAATTCATTCAGTTTTAATTATTGATCATACTGAAGTGCAGCTGTAAAATGAAGTCTGAGCAACATGGCACTTGCCACATCATTCTTTTTAGCTGAGAAATGGAGACTACCTTTTTCGTACACACCGAACATAAGACTGGGCATAATGAATTACAAATTAGCTAAATTCTACCATGTGTGCTACCCCTGCTCTAGCAAAACATCAGAAAACGCTTATAGATGGCAGTTGTATTTAGAACGCCACTAGTCTCCGTAACACTGAAAGACAACTTTTTATTGAACTTACTCGGGTTTCTTAACTAGAAGGGTTTTGATGAAATCCACAGCAGACTCTGAGATGAGTTCAAAATCTTCAGAGTAATTTACGTTCATCTGAGATATATTTAAGAATGTTTCTTGTTTATCATCCCCTAAGAAAGGCGATATTCCAGTTAACATAACATATGCCAGTACTCCAATGCTCCTAGATATAAAGAACAGAAAACACAGAGGAAAAGCATTATTTTTAACAGCTCTTAATATTTTTTTTAAATTGTACATATCAAAGGCTGCACTTACCACATGTCTGTTGCTGTGCTAATTGGGTCATAACTTAGGATTTCAGGAGCTATTATGGACAAAAAGCATAAAGTAGGTTACACTTCTTGTTCAAAACTGCAACTAAATTTATATTCACTTATTTATGTGCAAAATCATGCATTATAAGCCAGCATTAGATATTACAGCACTAAGCACTTCAGAAGATCTAGCAATGCAAGGCACAGTTCATCATCTAGAATATGACAAGATTACTTTAAAGAAAAATCTGTATCAAGTTAAAATATAAAAAAAACCCAAAACCAACCCACAAACAAAAAACAAGCAACCACAAATTTGCAACCATCACTGGATTCGTTGTCTAAAGAAAATTTTATCATAGCTCTTTTCAGTTTTTATTCCATTTGCTTTTACTACTGACTTTAGAAGTCTGTTCAACCTTCCTTTATATAGAAAAACTTTTACACAAGTTCTTTACAATCTTCAAAACTCAAAACAATACTAGCTGTTCTACATCACCTCTGCTGGATATCTTCTTTCAGGAACTGCTGTTAATGTTTATATATTTATATTCTGCATTATGTTCATATGTAGCTTCTTCCTCCCCCTCCCCGAGCTCTATGCCTACTGCCTAATTTTCTGTTGGCAACTAATATGATTCAATATGCTGAAGAATTGCTTATTGAATCATTCATTTGTCTCTTTACATTTTTCTACATGTAAAGGCAATATGACTAGTACAGTACATAGCATATGTATAAATAAACCACTTTAAGAAAAAAAAATAGGTGAGATAAGGAAAAAATATATATATATATTTAAAAAAAAAAAAGTTATCTGCTATTGTGTCAGAATTTGGCAAGCACTCATAACTCTGGTGAGGTGGACAACCTATGAAAATCTGTACTATGGGTCCCACTAGCTGGGCCCAGGTTCAGTTAACAGCACACTGATTAGCTTGCTTACATATAAAGGGTCTCACTATCAAGAGTGACAGAAGAACATTTTTTTCCTGAAGGCTAAAGTAGGATATTAGTTTCACATAAATTTCATGTCCATTTCTGCAATGCTACAGAAAGCTTAAGAGATCAGCTTAACACAAAGATTGCAAACAACCTTAGGTTCCCCCACGCATTAAAAAGGTACTTTCTTTCTACAGACCAAATTAATGGCTCCTCTATTAATTAATTACTTACCCACATACTCAGGAGTTCCCATAATTTCTCTTAGTTCTTCACTACTCTTCATTATTCTGGAAAGGCCAAAATCAACGATCTTAATGTCACCCAAAGGAGATTTACTAGTTAGCAGAATATTTTGGGGCTGAAAAATATAACAACATAATTAACCGATGCCAGAAGCACTCAAACCTATATGCAAGTATTTCATGCTGTAGAGATACGGTGCTGTTAAGCATAAAGAGGGTACATTCTCTATTACATAAAAAAAATGCACTTTACTGAAGATAACTGTGAACAAGTATTTATGTTAAAAGCAGCTTTCACCACTCAGATGTAGCTATGAAACTGAGACATCAGATTTGTTCAAATCTCAGAATGGCATAAAACACACACCAAAACACCCTATAGATTAACACCATCTGTATGTGTAGAACCTATCAGCATGTTTGTCCCCCACATACCAGCTGGTATCTTTTGCTAACTCAGTTTATTTGTAAACTGTCACAATTTTCAATATCTTTAAAGTCTTTAAACTTATTTTTGCTGTGTCTGTAAAGAAAAACAGGGACAACAGATACGTGATCTTTATTCTGTTTGAACAATAATTATTACTTTAAAAAAAAGTATTTTTAGTTATGTACTTAAAATGTTACTAAAATGTAAAGGTTTAAACTAAAAATGTAGGCACCTAAAACAAATGCTTATTAAGAACCAGCTTATAAACTAAATGCCAACATCTGAAGAGGGATGAATTTGTTCTGAAATCACTGGAATTCCTGTGGACCATTTCCTAAATTATACTTACCACTTAGCACTGGCAGAGCCAGCCAGAGGCACCAGGAAAACCCAGCCCATATATAAGACAATAGCTTTCATAGGCATTAGGGCTGGAAGGGACCTCGTAAAATCATTGGGTCCAGCCCCCTGCTCAAAGGGTAGGCAGTCACCTAGGGTCAAAGGATCCCAGCAAGATAAGTGTCCAAATGTGTCTCTGAAAGTGCCCAAAGTAGGTGCTTGCACCACCCCTGTGGGGAGTGTGTTCTAGGCCTTGGGGGTTCAGATAGTACAGAAGTTTTTCCTTATGTCCAGCCTAAGACGGTCTTGCAGGAGACTGTGACCGTTAGACCTTGTCATCCCTTGGGGTGCTCTGGTGAACAGACGTTCCCCCAGATGCTGATGCACACCCCTTATGTACTTATAGGCTGCCACCAAGTCACCCCTGACCCTGCGCTTCTGCAAGCTAAGGAGTCCCATAGCTCACAGCCTCCCTTCGTAAGTTCTGTTCTCTTGCCCTCTGATCATGCGTGTGAATCTTCTGGACTCTTTCAAGCTTTTCCACGTCCTTCCTAAACTGTGAATCCCAGAACTGGATGCAGTACTCCAGCTGTGGCCTCACCAAGGCTGAGCACATTGGGAGAATGATATCCTGGGACTTGCTCAAGATGCATCAGTAGATGCAAGCCAGAGTTTTGTTTGCTTTGCCAGCTGCAGTGTCACATTGCCAGCTCATATTCATCTTGTGGTCAATCGTGACCCCCAAGTCTCTTTTGCTCATGGTGCTAGCGCATGTAGCATTGCCGAGCCTACGAGTGTAATGTGGGTTTTCATTTCTAAAATGGAGCACCTTGCATTTCTCCGTATTGAATGCCATCAGGTTTTCATCTGCCCACCTTGCAAGCCTCTCAAGGTCGGCCTCGATCACCAGCCTATCCTCAAGTGTGGACTTTCTTCCCCAAAGTTTGGCGACGTCAACAAACTTCGCCAGTCTGCTCTTGACAGCAGTGTCCACATGGGTTATGAAAACATTAAAGAGTATAGGTCTGAGAAAAGAGCCTTGGGGGACACCACTAGTCACTGAGTGCCATGCTGATTTGGTGCTATCAAGTACTACTCTCTGAATCCGACCTCAGAGCCAGTTGCCCAGCCATCAGACTGCAGAATAATTGAGGCCGCATTTGCCCCATTTGTCCATGAGGATATTATGGGACACCGGGTTAAAGGCTTTTTTAAAGTCCAAATATATGACATCAACCTCTTCCCTTTTGTCCAGGTGATACGTCACCTGGTCACAGAAGGAAATGAGATTGGTTAAGCAAGACCTACTCACAACAAACCTATGCTGGCTGTCCCTCAGAATGTTGCGTTCTGTTAGCCTGTCTATGATTTCTTTGATAGTTTTTCCCAATGATTTCTTTGATAGTTTTTTCCAAAATCTTCCCAGGAATTGAAGTCAAACTGATTGGCCTAGTTTCCTGGGTCTTCTTTCCTCCCCTTGTCGAAGACAGGCACCATACTGGCCCTCTTCCAATCTTCATGTACTTTGCCTGAATGCCACAAGTTCTCAAATATCCTCACCAGTGGCTGCACTACAATGTCTGCCAGTTCCTTTAGCAGTCTTGGGTGTAACCTATCTGGACAAGCTGATTTGTGGGGGTCCAGACTCTCAAGTTGCTCCCCCACAAGATCCACACCAATGGTTGGCATATATTCATCCTCACCCTGGTCATCCTGCATCATGTTAGGCAGGGTGGTCCCTGTGGGCTGGTATAAACCCCTTTGCCTTGCAATATTCGCTTGTTGAACCTACAGGATTGAGTTGATTTTTACACTTAAGTAGTAAAAGAATCAGACTAAATAGACATTGGATTTATGGTACATTATAACCTGCCTGTCATCTGATAACCCCAGATAACTGGTATGCATTTTA